>CM050425.1:13122237-13872237 GCA_027564155.1 Gymnocypris eckloni scoliostomus | reverse complement strand
TTAAAATTATTTCAGAATTAAATCATTTTCATTTAAAGTTGAAGTACAATAACTAAAAATAATAAATACTATATAGACAAAACAATAAAATGACACAACAAAAGTAATATTGTGAAATATTATTACCATTTCAATAAAATTTTCTCTTCAAATTATTATAGATATGTTTTATTCCTTTGATGGCAAAGCTGAATTTTCAGGATCCTAGGAATCATTCTAATATGCTGATTTGCTGGTTTATTATTTTTATCAATGCTAAAAACAATTGTGCTATTTCATGTTTTGTTTAATGGAAATGTTTGAAGGTTGAACATTCAAAGAACAACATTTCTTTGAAATTGAAAATCTTTTTAACATCATAAATGTCGTTACTGTCACTTTTGATCAATTTAAATCAGTTTCTTCATCACTCTCACATGTAAATATATATATACAGTATCTACCGTGCGGTATATGTCACATTTCTTCCTCCTGATCCCTGTCCAGCTATAAAGCCACTTAATTAAGATATCTGATACACAGCCTGCTCTGTGTTTCCACATGAATCCATGTTTCTTCATCACTCTCACATGTAAATATATATATACAGTATCTACCGTACGGTATATGTCACATTTCTTCCTCCTTTCCTTCCCTCCCATACTTCCTTCATCCTGATCCCTGTCAATCGCTCCATCTCAGTCAGGACGGTCCCCAGCCTGTACTCGACCCGTTTGACACAGACTATCCACTCAGAGAGACAGAATATAGCTTGATTTCCATAATGGAGGCAATAGGAATAATGCCTGTGTTTAATCTGATAGGAAGGACCTCGCTGAAGGTCGAAGCCGAGTTGATGCGGAGCTGTGATGGATTTGATTATGCCGTGTGTTTTTCAGACTCCTCCTCCAGTGCTGCTGCTCAGATCATCTTCAGGCTCTGATGCTCGTGTCTGTCAGCAATGATTCAGTCTGTCTTTTGCTGTGATAGTTAACACTTTTGTCTCAGTTTAAGGGTATTTTCTCACTAGAGCTCCATAGAACGTCAGAGTTCAGTTCGACTGCACTGGTCTGGCGCTCATGAAGTGGTACAAATATATTGGATATTTTGGGCTGGAATGAAGTGTGACATTGCTAAATTAATGCAGTCATGTGATTATAAACGGTAAAGACTTCAGAATGCGATAAGATTATAACCTGCAAGGAGGAAAAATATTAATTTTGACTTGACTCAATTCATAGATTATCGTTTGAGGTTGTTTTTTAGATGTTTTTTTGAAACACGTCTATTATGTTCACCAAGGCTGCATTTGATAAAAAAATGCAGTAAAAAACAGTAATATTGTGAAATATTATTACCATTTCAAGTAACATTTTCTCTTATTTTTTTATAGATATGTTTTTATTCCTTTGATGGCAAAGCTGAATTTTCAGGATCCTCCAGGAATCATTCTAATATGCTGATTTGCTGGTATTATTTTTATCAATGCTAAAAACAATTGTGCTATTTCATTTTTGTTTAATGGAAATGTTTGAAGGTTGAACATTCAAAAGAACAACATTTCTTTGAAATTGAAAATCTTTTTAACATCATAAATGTCGTTACTGTCACTTTTGATCAATTTAAATCACCCGTGCTGAATACAAGTATACATTTTTATTAATTTAACATAGAGAAGATATTTGTACTGATGTTATACGTTAACTATTAAAAGTGTATAATTTTGCCAAGTTTGATAAAATGTTCTCTAACCTTGTTAATAGAATATTCCATTAAATTCTGTTTAAAACATCCTTCGACTTGCATTAAAAAGAGCTTGTTTCATATTACTGTATGTTGGACATTAAATAGTTGGACTGATCAGAAAAGATTCATCTCAGCTCTATTTAATCTAATAGAGCCTGTTCTTCCTCAGTTCTCGTCATGGCCACCAGGAGTCCCTGTGGCTGCTCTTGTTCTCTCAGGTTATTGTTCTCTGACACAGAAATGTACAGGAGCAGTTCTTCTGCTCTCAAAGCATAGGTTACTGTAATCACATCACCAGACTCATATATTGTGACGGAGTGTTTCCTCTCTGCAGCTCTTATCTGACTGTGTAAAGCTGTAAAGTGGCATGCTGACTGTGCTAATCTGTGTCTGTGTTGTGACCTCTTCTTCTCCTCCTCGTTGATTTACAGTCCGTCGCATGCAAACACACAATCTGAAGACACAGCACGGTTTTGTCATTTGTCCTTTTTTGTCTGAATTGATGATTGCAAAGAGAGATGTTGTCCACCTTAGAGAAAATGTTTAATGTCTAGTTGTGGTGCTAATCATATTAGCAACAAATCTTAAGCTTAGACCTGTAATTTCAACATTTTTCTGTACATCTCTCTCCATTTTTTCAGTTTAAACTAGTGCTGTCAAATGATTAATCAATGATTAATCGCATCCAAAATAAAGGTTATTGTTTACATAATATATTTGTGTTTACTGTGTATATTTATTATATATATCTAAAATACAAACACATGAATGTTTATATTTAAGAAAAATATGTTATGTTTATATATTAAATACATGTGTATATATAAGAATATAAATATACAAATGTATACCTGTAAATATTTTCAAAATATATACATGCATGGGTGTGTATTTATATATACATACTAAATATACACAGTACACATACATATATTATTAAAAATATATATATTTTGGACACCACTAGTCTAAACCGATTTAAAATTTAATTGAATACAAATCAGATATATTAAAAAATAGTGTCATTTTAGTATCATTATATTATTATAATTAATTATTTTCTGTTTTCACTTTAATTTAAAAGTTTTAGTAATTGCTCTGTTTTTGTCATTTTTAATGTTTTTTTTTTTTAATATGTCATTGTTTACGGTGTCAGCAGAAACACCTCCCTGGCGTTTTCATGTGTTGTGTGAAGAATGGTTTGAATATTCTTGCTTCTCACCTGCTCAGAGACATTTGGGTATCTTATTTAAGTCCAGCGAACCAACACCTCGATCCAGGTCTCATTTACATTTTACCTTGTGAAACTACAAATACGCATTGTAAACTAAGACTGTGTCTGGTCACACAACCTTAAAGCTGTTCATCTGGAGATACTGTATCTGCGCTGGTACCTGTGGACCGTTACGAGCAGCTCGAGTTACTCCGTTGTGTTCTCGTGTTTCCGTTGCAGTGTTTGCTGTTACAGTAAAGACAGGTTGCAGTTTTCATTGTTTTCCTGCTCTCAGACAGAGAGGATGTTGTTTGCTTGAGCTGTAGTGAGGGTCTTGGAGGGCTGTGGTTTCATACTGTGTGCTCTTTGAGTTTATTCTGGTAATAGACTGTACTTATGTTGTCCTGGCTTGAAAATAAACACGCTAATTTAATCCAGGCACCAGATGCAGCCATATAAACGTGTCTGTATATATATGTGCTATTTATTTAAACAATAAAACTACATGATTTCAACAGTTTTTCCATGTGTATTGTTGTATCAGATGTTTTTAAATTGATTAAATGGTCACCATTTGACTTTTAATATAACTTAATTTTAGTCAGAGACAATATTAGAATGATTTCTGAAGGATCACGTGGCACTGAAGACTGAAACAATGATGCTGAAAATGCAGCTTTGCATCACAGGAATAATTAACATTTTTAAATATATTAACATAGAACAAAGTTATTTTAAATAGTAATAATATGTCACTATATTACTGTTTTTATTTGTTTAATACAAATGCAGCCTTGGTGAGCATGAGATACTTCTTTTAAAAACCATTAAAAGTAATTATTCCAAACGTTTGACCGCTAGTATGTTAGCAAATTAATTGTGAATATTCATTATATCATCTATCACTATTGCAGCCTTAGATAAAGAACTCTACCCTTTCTTTAGCTTCATCTGTGTTCTTGAAGTTTCTGTCATCTGTAAAGAAAAGCTCAGTTCTTTAAATCGTCCTCTTTCTGCCCGTTTTGACCCCGATCTCCTTTATGAGCTGCATCTGAGACCGGATATTATTCCCTATATTGTATTGCTTCTCACCTGATTCATGTTCTCGAAATAGAGCTGAGTGAAAGCGCATCACGGCCGTTCAGCGCGTGTATATTTAGCCGGTCTATTGACCAGAGCGGATCTCATAAAGGGATTGATCTGCTTGAATACAAATGGAGGCTTTTACAGCCTCAGGCCCGAGGTGCTGTTGGGAACCGGACAAAGTTAATCAAACTAACCCCACACTTATTTCTGTTTAATCATTTGGCCTGCCATTCTCCATAAAAGTTTGTTTCGTCAGCCTTTGAAAACCTTGCCTACATCTACATCTCTTTTGACTATCAGCAACAATTCTGGTCCACTTTGCAGTTTCATGCAACCTAATTTGCTAGTCAACCATTGTGACCAGCTGATCTATCCAACAACAAATGGCTAGTCTATTAGTTTGTTAGTGGTTTTTACTACCACAACAACAACTACTACTACTACTACTAAAATTATGATTATTAATAATAATGTAATATTATTATTATTATTACGCTCATTGTTATGATTATTACAATTTTACTCATATCAACAAAAAAAACGATAATAATAATACTATTATGACAACAACAACAAACTAATATTGAACCATTATTAATGAGCTATTATTATTGCTATTATTATTATTCACTGTAATTCTCATTAACAATTATATATATAATACTACTAATAATTATCACTGTTACTACAACAACAACAAGAGCTATTATTATTATTGTAATTATTATTATTAGTTTTGCACCATGCAGTAATTGTATTATTATTTGTTTAACCTTAATCCAAAAAATATATAACAAATCCAAACACATCTAGTTCTGCTTGTGGATATCTAGTCTACTTGCATCCGTGTGCCAGAGCAAAGCTCTTTTGATTATCGTTCAAATATTTATTGTACATTTTGGCAAATCCAGTTATTTTGATCTTTCCCAAAAGCCCTCATCACTCTGTAAATGTGACATTGTTTAAGTTGCTTGTAGATGATAGAGATCTTTTGTGACTTCCTCATGAGAGTTTCTGCAGCTGAGATTTACCGTCCTAGACATTTACCTTGTTTACAGGGTTTTTCATTCAGCCTGACTGCCTGAATTAGCTCGTCTGCAGCTAATGCATCCCCTAATTACAAATGTGTCCACCGTGTGCCATGATGGACATGGTGAATGTCTGTGAAAGCAAACCGGACTGACCCCAGGAGAGGTTTCATCTCATCAGTGTGATGAAGAAGAAAAGCCAAGGGATTACAGACATCATCCAGAGACCGAGACACCTTCCCCTCCGGCAGGCCGGTGGAGGTTTGATGCGCCTCTGTAATGAAGCTGTTTGGGTTGCTGTGTCTTTGATGGTTGCGTCACAGCCCCAGAAAAGCAGTAGCTCGCAGCCTTGCTGATATCTGGGGCAGAGACATGTAGCCGTGGCATTAAAGGAGATTTGCAGACCCAGAGGAAAATAGCATTGCTCTGAGGTTGCTCTCTTTCCAGGCTCAATCATTTGCCCCTTAAGCATCAATTCTGTTTCTTTTCAAATTCTCAGGAGACCTAAAAACACAAACGAGACTGTAGTTGACATGCATTATAAGTGTAGAGCTATAACCTTAATGAATATAGTATAGCTCAGATCATAGCTTGAAGAATCTGATGAGAAATGAATGAGTTCGTATTGAAGTATTGTCTAATGTCTATCTGGTCCCATCTGAGCATGGTTTGAGACATCGTTGAGCTCAGAGGAGACACGTGTGAAATTATTGCAAATCTAAGAAGCTAACGTCTTAATTTGCTTTCCATTTAATCTTTTTGCTTGTGAGACCCAATCAAGATTTTAAAGCGGTTTCTTTCTTGGGTGTAGCGGGAACAGTGTAGTTGCTCAGAGGTTGCTTTTCTATAGCTAAAGGGACTGAATGGAGTTCACAATGATGTTGAAGTATTTAAGAACTCCTTTGGGACATTATCATAATGAGACAATAGACACAAATGAGACAATTGTTGACATGCATTGAGATTTTGTGTAATGTGGTTAGTCTGGGAAGAATCTGATTAAATGTTTGAGTCTGCAGTCAAAAGATCTCAACATTACCTTGTCAATTCTGAGTACAGTTTGAGACATTAAGATCTTTCTGAAACTCTGTAGGAAACATCTGCAAAACAAGAGTTAACTTACACGTGTTTATTTCCATTTAGAAGAAATGAGGCATTAAAGAGATATGTTTCTTTCTTAGATGGCCGTAAGTACATTTTATTGCTCAGACAGAAATTGCGTGTTCTTAGTTTAGATAATTTGGCTTTGAAAGAATATGATGAAAAATAGTCAAGTTCATTCAATCAAATCAGACTTCTGAGATCTTTACACATTACAGCACAGTTTGAGACATTGTGGAGATCTCTGAAACTCTAGTCACATTTGACAAAACACATGGAGTTGTCATTGAAGTATCACCTTCATTCAGGTATGTTTTTCTTTCACCTTCAGCACATTTTTGGCATCCAGTAAGAAATTAGAGTTGTCAAATGAATGTGGATAGTCTGATGAAAAATGTTTGAGTTCTGTTTTCATGTTTGTCCATAGCTCGGTTCATTTGAATTTTGAAGAGTTGAGAAAGATTCAAATTAAATTCATATTCAAATATCCAGGTTTTTGAATTCTTGGCAAATCAGAGCACAGTTTGAAACATAGTTGACATTCTAGAGGAG
Source organism: Gymnocypris eckloni scoliostomus (assembly GCA_027564155.1). Classification (NCBI taxonomy): domain Eukaryota; kingdom Metazoa; phylum Chordata; class Actinopteri; order Cypriniformes; family Cyprinidae; genus Gymnocypris; species Gymnocypris eckloni. The sequence continues at coordinate 13,865,532 of CM050425.1, read as the reverse complement.
ATACATTGCAAAAAGAGATTGCCAAAAGTCTGCAAAATAAAAGTTCAAATCCATTTATTCATTCAACATTTCATCTGTCGTGCCCCAAAGGAACATTTCATGCTCAGAGATTGCTCATTCATAACTCAGATACTTTTGAGATATTAAAGAATTCGTAGTGGCACAGACAAACATTTTACCATTCAGATCATATTAATTTGTTGACAATATTCAAGTTCATATTCAAATCTCAATTATTTGACTCACAGCGATCATGTTGAGATCTCTTATCTGAAACTCTAGATACATGTGACATTACCCAGTCCTTTTCTCAAGAGACCAAATCTGAGACGCAGGTGGCTTAATTAGAAGAAACAATCCCGATGTTTCTTTCCTGTAGGTATATGTAACTGCAGGAGAAGCGAGAGGAGTAGGAGATGAGAACGAGCGAGCATGCTTTGAGAGAATCTGCTCGTGGGGGAGGTTTGAGAGGAAAGCAGGGGGTGGAAGATGTGAATGAAAGTAAGACTGAAGAGAGACATGGAGAGAGGAGGGGCTAAAGCCGACAAGGAGAGCAGTGGGGAGAAATAAAGAGGCTCTCAGTCACCTCCCCCTCTCTCCTGTGGAGCCGAGCTACATGACCCCAAAAAAGAGAGAGAGAGACGGAGAGAGGGAGGGCGCCTGGAATAAGAGAGTGGCGAGAAGGACAGCAGCGGCAGTTGATGCAGCTCTCCTCAGCGTGTCATGGATCTCTGGAGCGTTGTGGGACCAGCGTGTGGAATAGTTATGCGTCCTATGCAGGATCCAGTGGAGAGGAAGCGTGATCTCGTGATGCCCTCCGTGTCTCAGCTTGCCAGCCGCGCTGGCCGGCCGCGCACGCACCTGGGTCTGCCTGTCCTGCATGTTCTGGGTGAGCCGTGGGTCAGTCCACTTGACTGGGATGGGTGGGATTTTCTTGAATAATTCAATGAATTAGATCAGTGCTGGTTGTTTCAGTGCGCATGTCATGTTTGAAGTGTTTTTCATGTTTGGGTGCAGAAGGATGTATTTTCTGGACATTCACTAGCCTGTTGCTAGTGTCTCCTAAAGAACTGTAGAGAAGCATCTTAGATGAAGTTGATGCTTAAATGCAACCTCATTGAGAACTCTGTTAAGTCTGTTGAGTAAAAAAAATAGCAACCTCTGAGCTTCTTATGGGCTTCAAGGATAGAAAATATTTTTTCTTCTAGACAAACACAACATTAAATGGAGACTCTTTCATCATGAATTTTCAGTTATCTCCCACTTAACTCACAAAGTGAAGATTAAATATCAGTCACACAAAGCTGTCATTTGGCTTCAGAAGACATATTCTTGCACTATAGAGCACAAGTGATATGGACGACTTTGATTAAAGAACTCAGTGAATTCGATTTGCTGGAACATTGGGCTTAAGTATCTTTTACTATGTTTTGGTGCAAATGGATGTATTTTCTGGACATTCACTAGCCTGTTGCTTGACCGTGCTCAAAATAAACATTGTCATTAATTTGTTCATCTCATTAAAACTCATGCCAGAATGGTTGTAGCAGCATGTCCAAGCTGCTCTTTTCCATGCAATGGCAGTGGATTCATACTGCAGAGCTCCAAAAGTGACCGGAAACGTCATCATTATTAGTGATTATCTCAGTCTGAAAGATGGATAAGATCTTTGTTTTAGAGAAGAGTGAGATTAAATGGAATAAAGTGTCTCGTCTCCCGAGGATCTTGGTCTATAATCAGATTTGCAAAGATAATCGGTCAAGTCTGAAATAACTATTTAAACTCAAATATTTCTCATACGTTTCTGACATTAATTTTATATCTCTATACTTTCACTTAATTTAAATGTGAGAAGCAGGAGAAATCTCAGGTGGAGCAAGTGCAAAAATCTGTATTTGCTCTTCTTTTGATCTTCTATTGGAGAAAACATTGAGACGTTCGAGATCTCACTTATGATGTTTGTTTTTAGGGACCACAAGCTCAGATTTCACTGTGGAAGAAGTTCATATTCCAGTCTCAAAGCTTTTGAGTCAAATGAGAGCACAGTTTGAGACATTGTTGAGATTTCTTTTGAAATTCTAGAGGCATTGCAAAGAGAGTTTGCTGAACGTTTACTTTCCTAAAAGGTAGTCCATTTACTCCAATTTATTCATTTTTAGACTCCAATATGTTGCACCCAATTCTCATGTTCATTTGATTTGTCCATACTTTCACGTTATTTCAACAAATGTCCCATTTATGTCATTTTTTATGTTTTTAAAGAATTGTAAGAGAAGCATCTTAGATAAAGTTTGTGAGAGCGCCATTAAGTCTCCTGAGTTAAAAGAAAGCAATATATTATTCTTCTTGGCCTCAACGACAGAAAATGAAATATAGTTTTTCTCCTAAACCACAACGTGATTAAATGGAGACTTTTGCGTTTCAGATTTGCAGTAACCTACATGTATCTCACAAGGGAAGATGATAAAAGTGAATAATGACTTCAATTTCATTCACAAAGCTGTCATACGCCTTAAGATGTACTCGTATGGATTACATTTGTACTACTTTTTGGAGCTTGATGGAATAAATTACCATCCACTTTCATTTTATGCAAAAGAGCAGCTTGGGCATTCGCCCGATGGTTGAGTGAACGATGACAACGTTGTCACTTTTGGGTGAAGTATTCCTTTAACTGTCACTCGGCCGATGGTTGTGTTCCCTCCTCTTTCTCTCTGGTCATTCACTCTCTACGACCTCTCTGGTCTCTTAATTAGCATTCTGCTTTAGTGAATGGAGTGGGAAAAAATCCCAAATCCTCCTAAAGCTCAGGCACTTTTTGAATATAGTGGGAGCTTTCAGACTGTGATTCTGCAGTCATGCTGCACCGGCATTAGAGGAATGGACTTTGCAGGGACGAGGACTCTGTCTACAGCTGTAGATGTCATCATATGACGAGAAGATGCGGGAAACAGGCGTTCAGAATGAAGCAGATGTGATTTATTCGCTAGCGGCATCCAAAACGAAATCCCTGGGCCCAAACTCTATACTTGGCATGGGCTTGATTACCTGCCGAGGAGAGATGACATTGTGAATGGAAAGAGACATGTCGAAAAGACACCTGTCCTGATGTCAGCAGAGGACAAAGCAGAAGTTACAGAAAAAGAGTGGGCAACATCCAATACCTAAAAGCCCCGAATGCACTTCCTCCAAACTCTGAATTATAAATGAACTGTCTGAGACTTTGAGGACTGGCTGGGCTCGACAGTCTCTTGTTTGCTAATTTATTTGAAAGTATGTTGAAGCAAAGATATTGAACCTTTGCTCACAAGATTTTTCACATTTTGTCATCATCAAATCAATGGCTACCATCAACCGTTTAAATCAGACCTTCTTGTAAACCTTTATGTAAAAATTAACATGCAAAATAGCAAATTGAATCTTACTCTGAAGAATTTAAGATATTACAGTAATATGCAATTTGCAGATTGCTTTGATTCTGTACTGTTATATATTTCTAAATGAAACTGGACAGAAAATTAAAATGTAGAGCAGTACTTGATTTAAAACATTAGTAACTGATTGGATCGTGAAAAGTGGGCGTTGTCAAAACGGAGTCAGGTGGTTTAATGGAAGGCTAAAAGGAAAGAAGCAGAAAAAGTTAGTGAAAAATAATTTTCAAAATTATTATTATTTGGAATAATATGCATTAAGTGGGGCAAAATATGAACAGTAACATGTATAAATAGGGTGTTTTTTTAATCCTTTTTAAGCTTTGACTTAAAATGGCTTATTTTTGGCTTAAAATGAGGTTTTGTCCATGATATTAAACTCTTAATGTTTTGCTCTCTGGAAAATGTGTGCGTGTTGCTCTAGTATAAAGACCTCTGAGATGAGGTGTTGCTTACAAACGCCGGCTCTTTGCCACTCAGCCAATGCAAATATTGACGCATCTTGAGCTGTCTGAGAGGTCAAAGAGCTTATTGTAGTGATCAATGTCCATTAACACTTCAGATCAATCAACAGCAAACAAGTTGTACTGTACAGTGTTGGAAGTGTCTGTGGGCGACTCATGAAACTGTTCTGCACATTTTTACTGAAGGCTATTTTATTTATTTAATTTAATTTAATTTTAAAAAAAATTGTTATTAATGAAGAGCCATTGAGTACATTTAGAAGACATTTTTATCCAAAGCGACTTACAGTACATTCAGGCTATACATTTATTGTCAGTATGCGTGTTCCCTGGGAATTGAACCCACAACCTTTTGCGCTGCTAACACAATGCTCTACCACTGAGCCACAGGAACACTAAAGCACCAGCACAAGATAAATATTCATAAATATAAATATTGATGTACAACATTAATATCCAGGTACACATTCATTCCTCTCTGTGCATTGCAGTCATTTCTAGTAGATCACCTTTGATTTTCTCCGACTAATGAGTCTGTGGTCTTTGAAGTCACTCAGCGTATGATTTACTCTTGCACTTCTGATCATTGTTGGCTTTTGAATTCCACTTTAATGACCTCATGCTCTACAAGCTCTTCGTCCCTCTATCAAAGCTGGCTGTGAGGGGCCCCTACAATTCTGGCAAATTCAAAATTAGAACATCTGGTTTACCTTCATAATAGATCAGCCCCAGTTCTTCATGAACTTCTAGGCACGTGTCAGTAAGAGGTTGTGCATGTTTTCTGAGTACTGTATATGTGTGCATTAAAACTGAGCTATACAGTATTTAATACTACAGTAGATATGCTTCTGATGATTTATACTGAGTGTCGCAGTGATTTCATTGTGCTCGTTTTGGGGCTGTAAATACTGTCATTAGACTTTTCCCATAATCCTTCATTGTTTTGTGCATTTTCTCAGTTCTTCATAATTTTTTAATAAAAAATATCTATGCAGCTAACATTCTATCTATCCATCCTTCTATTGTTCCATCAATCTATAATTCTTTTGAATTTTCTGTCTATCTTTCTATAGTTCATTCTACCATTCCGTCTGTCGGTCGGTCAACAATATATAGAATCATTCTATTCTATTGTCATTCATTCTATTGTTCTCCATATCTTTCTATACTTTTTTATTGTTCTAAAACTGAAATGTTTGAGAATATTTTCTCATACATATATGTAATTGTGTCGAAAGGCTGAAGAATATCACTCTTTTTGTAGCTATACTGCAGTCTTTGGATCTGTGTGACATTGCATCGATTCACTGTGTGGAAAGTTAAACCATGAGTGACAGTCCAGAGGGAGCTGTGCCGCCCCTCAGAGTACATTAAAGGTGTTTAACCTTCTCTGTTGATTTATGATGCGAGTCTGTGTTCACTTCAGCGGGCAGAGCCGCTCACTAATCCACTGCTGTCAATGGAGCTGCGTTCTGGAATATCTCCTGATCACCACCTTATTTCCATAATATCTCACTTTCCCTGTTATTCTGTCATCCTCTCTGATTTTCCCAAGCTTTCTCTATCTCTCTTTGGCCCTTTCCCTTAATCCTCAATCTTGCTGGGTTGCCAGTTTTGATTCTTCTCCTTTTTCAGCATCTGTCAGAGATAAAAGACTTACTCTTTCAGGAAAAAAAAGAAAGTACAAAAGCTGTCACTGGGACAGTACCTTTTCAAAAGGTACACCTTTGTACCTCATTCCCCCCTAACAGGTGCATTTCAGTACCTTAAAGGTACAGATTTGTACCTATATGGAACATACTAGTTTTGAAAGTGTACTGCCACATTGACCACTTTTGTATCTTTTTTTCAGAGAATGTACTGTATGATATGTTTTAAGGTCTGGATTCAATGGTTTGACTGTCTGCCTTTGACTGTTTGACCACTAAGCAGACTGTAGTAATCAGTTTGTGGGTTACTTAAGGTACATATTTGCTAGCTGGGGAGCTGTAGTAAGGCACGAGATGCATTCAGTGCCTCTTAGGTTTGTGTAATTCATCAGAAACTCATTAATGTCTTGGCGGCATTTCTAGAGGGAGGCCTAACAGGGAAAGTTTGGCCCTGCGTCATGTGGATTTCATCATGTCAAACTTAACTTGATTATTCTTCATTGGCATTCTTGTTTCGTCTCAGTAGGGGGCATTATTTGATGTGAGTTCACATTACAGTTCATAAGCAATGCTCAACCAGAGCATCTCAAATAAACTGGGCTGTTTATTACTCTTTATGAATGGAACCAAATGGCCGTGTGGTTTTGAAACCGCTGATGTCATTTTTCACTGATCGACCCACTCTGACTTTCCTAATGAAGAAACGCTGTATACTGTCAGTCAAAGATTGTTCCTAATGAGAGATATTCCTTTCATTCAGTGGCCACTTTAAGGAACTCATTTTGCTGTTTGTGATCACATCATGCATGTCAACTCATGACGATTAGCTTGAAACCACTTAGATATTGATTTAAGATCTTAGCAGACATTCTAAAATGCAGATGTGAAATGTGATAAAAATAGAAACTTTTATAAAATTCCTCAATTTTATTTTATTTAGTTGTATTAATATTTTTAAAATTAATTTCTTTATTGTAGGATTTTAAACCGTTCTATTTATCTCTTCTACAGCATAGATAACATTTTGCAGCTTTGGTAACATTCTGATTCAAAATTAATTATCTGTATGCATGGCTTCAAATAGAATAAATCAGATGCTCCCTTGAGAGTGCTCTCTTCAAATAATCTGCCCTTTGGAAGTAGAGCTAGTGATTTTTAAAATGCATTTTTGCCTATCTTTCTACCCTGCTGTATGAGAGCATGCTTCTTTATTCAGTAGAGAAACCGAGTTTGCATATCTAAGAATGCACATCCTAGTTCACTCTCTGTCCATTGTGCTTGACTGGAGCAGTGTAGTGCTTTTCTTGTCTGAATGAAGCGCAGGAATAAGTGCTGGTTAGACACACATCAACATCCAGAGGTCTCGAGACGGAAGAGCTGATTGAGCACATGATGAGGTATTTAGCAATGAGGTGCTCAGAGCTGAGAAAGAGAACGATGCCTGTACTTTGAGCTCCTTAAACCTGTCTGTTTATGTTTAAAGTGATAGGAAACCCAGACCGCCTGATTGGACCTCCTACATGGACCTGTGAACGGTCTTTGTTCTTTTAATTCAGACTGGTGTAGTCCATCCATGGCCTGATTTTCAATGAAAATAACAATAAACTTATTTATTTATTTTACACATTATTTTACTTATTTAATTAGCAAAATTTCAAAATAGACACATCTTGATGACATGACAACAATGTTGCATACTACTGATTCAAATGTTTGTCCTGAAACTTTTAATTTGTAAGTACTATTTCAAGATGAACATTTACTGGGCTGAAGCAAGTTTACTTGATTATCCTTACATCATTTATTAGACAAATCATGGTCAAATGTGTGTCTGTGTTAAAATACAAGTGTCTCAATCAATCTTCTGTATCTATATGATGCCTATAACTATTATGTATTATACAATGAATTATAACTACAGAATTTTGAAAACTAAGCACTTAAATATCATCTCGCTAAGATATATTATTGGGAGTTATAGTGTGACAACTGATATTTATATGCATGCTATGTCTGCTATACTGTTATAAAGGCCATCAGAATTTCATCTTTCTTTTTGGCCATATAAATATCAGCATCTGCACCAAATTGCACATTTTTGCTCAGTTTGGGTCTCTAAATAAAATTATCCTATATCTACTATATGAGCAATAAAAGCTGATGCATCATATGATACTCACCCCAATAAAATGAAAAAAACATTACATTTCCAATATTCAAATTTAATCTCAATAAACTGTTCCATTTCAAGGATTTAGATTTTTCAGGCTATTATTTTAAAGCATGTTTTAAGCAGTACCCCATGCTGAACATAGCCACATGCCAGAGTCTTTTGGCAGACTGTGTACTTTATATTTAACTTTATATCCATCTCTATTTCATTTCCAGATCAGGAATATGACTGAGTTCAGGTCAGGTCTCAGAAATCTTATTTTAGCTGCTAAAGAATGACCAAGTGTTGTCTCTTTATTGGCCTGTCCTATATTGGTTCATGTGATTCAGATTTTGTGACCTCATTTCTATCTCAGGACATCGGTTTCTGTCCTACCAGGTGCCTGTAGTGCTACACCGCACTTAAAGGGAAAGTTCACCCAAAAATGCCACTTCTGTTGATGTTTTTTCACCTACATATGAGATCCAAACCAGTTTGCTATTATTTCTGGTGGAAGACGGAAGTAGAAGTTCAACTTAGGCCATACAAGTTTCAAGGTCCAAAGGTCAAAAACACCAAAAAGCACATTAAAAGAAACCCATATAACAAGTATATACCAAATCCTCTGAAGTTTTATGGTTTCATATATATATATACTTTATGGTATTTATTTGGAGTTTGATGTCCATAGTCACAATGAACTGTTAATAAATTGCAAGAGCTGCATTAAACCTACTTTAAAAGTCTCATTTTGTGTTCAAACAAACCACAAATGCATTAAAACCTGATAGCGAAGTGGTTTGGAATGACATGAGGGTGAGTTTTCATTTCAAGGTGAATTATTCTTTATAAGTTTGGTGGTCGTATGAGTTTTTATGAACAGTATGTGACACCTTGGACTAGAAGTCTTTGTGATTTAAAGTCTGAAGCCCCATCGGTGCAGATCTGGTTTTAGTTTACTTATCGTGGCTCTCTGTGAATCATTGTAATTGGCACAATTTAGAGTGGCATGCTGTACTTTCTGTAGAGAGATGTAGATCACTGGCAGTGAACTCTGTTTCACTTTGTACAGACGTAGAAGAATGCTGCTTTACTTTCTAATAGCCCTCATTTATTTTTCTGAATTGCACAATCTGCACTATTTATTTTCATGAGGATACATGACACCGGAGCCTGTGAAACAGAACTTTATTTGGTTTTGATAAACACAGGTTCTGATTGACTCATGACAACATGCATCCAAGCCATCTCAGGTTTCCTTCGCTGCCTTACATGGCTGTGATCAAGATATGGTTCTTCTAAACTACAGCCTGTTTTTGCCATACAATACCATTTTAATACTGTAATAGAATAAGACGCATGTTTCTGATCTAATCATGTCGGATTAGTCTTGCGAAATGTTGCTCAAAGCTGTTTTTACAAAGTGTAAAATTACAGAGCATGAATAAGATTTATGAGACGAGGTGTTGTGATGTCATTTAGTCTTAAGAGATAACAATTTAATTGTCGGCATATGAGTTCTCTTTTACTATTGTTTACCTTTTTTTGGTCAAACATGAAACGACCCCTATAAGGATAATCAAGTCAAATCTCCATACTTTTGAACTGATTCATAGAAAGGAGATGAACTTATAAACGTATCAGTTCAATTGGAACTTTCTTATTTTTGTGCCACATCTTTGGCTGTTACTTTGCGTTTTGTTGTGCCATCTTGTGCCAGGAGTGTTTTTTCTCTCTCCTTTATGGTGATTTATATCACCAGAACAAGAATCCCAAATCCATTGTGAATATTTGATATCGCCCTGTCTTCCTTTAATTCTTCTCATGCTCACACATGCAGTTTATTACAGTATAGAGAATCTGCAGCAATATGGTCAAGAACGAGAAGAACAACATAATGTTTGTCTGTGAAACAGAATGATCAAGGGCTTCAGCATCACATGTCATGCCACCCAGCAGTCAGTCTGTTGAGATGGAAAACACCAGCTTCAGGGTAAGAGACTTCACTCTGAACGTCACATTAAGTGAGTCATTTCCTCATCCGAATCCTCCTCAAATGCTTTTATGTTAGATGAGGGATGAGAGAACAACAGAGAGGCATTGGAATGCCTGAGAAGATTTTTCCCCTAAATGAAAAGCAGGTGACCATCACACAACGAGTAAGAGGTCACATTCTGACCCTTCATGCCTCAGAGAGAAAGAGAGAGAGGAAATCGAGTGATGTTGAAGTGGTTTTGAAACCATCTTATGGTGGTTTGTGGAGACATTACTCTCTTTTTGCTCACCAAGGCTGCATTCATTTAATCAAAATGACAGTAAAAACAATAATATTGTGAAATATTATTTCATTTTAAAATAACTTTTCCATTTATTTCCAATATATTTTAAGATATCATTTATTCATGTGATGCAAAGCTGTATTTTCAGCATCATTACTCCAGTCTTCAGAGTCACATGATCCTTCAGAAATCATTCTAATATGCTGAGTTGATGCTCGAGAAACGTTTCTTATTTTTTTATCAATGTTGAAAACAGTTGTGGTGCTTCATATTTTTGTGGAAACTGTAATATGTTTTTCACGATTTTTTTATTAATAGAAAATTCAAAAGAACAGTGTTTATTTGAAATATAAATCTTGTAACATTATACAATTCTTTACAGTCACTTTTGATTAATTAATGCATCCTTGTTGAATAATAAACTAAAGTAAACTAAACTGAACCTAAAACTGAAACTTAAATTCAATTCAATTTAGTCTGTTCTTTAAACTTCACTTTCTAGTGGATGCCTTCCTGTTGAGCCCCATAAATGTCTCTATAGAGCCTCATGTGTAACTCCAGCTCTCATACTAGGATTAAGTGTCTATATTCAGAGTTTAGAAAGCAGTCGGTTGTCTGTGAGATATTGTAAGAGGTGACAAATAAGTAGCTCGTATTCTTGGCTTGGCAGCCTTGTGTATCTCGTGAATGATGGGATATCAGCCCGCTTTGGGAGCTTTAGATGATGCAGACCTCCAGTGATGGCTGGGACTGTGATGCCCAGGATAGTCTGTAGTTATATCATATATTGCATGAACTGTCATCATCACTGCTGACCTAGTTGACCATTGTTGTAGAACTTTATGAATGTCCAAAATTGTGCAGTTCTAATGCACTATAAAGTCATCATTGGCAGCACAAGAATGATGGGATATCAGCCTGCTTTAAGGGCTTTAGATGATGTAGACGTCCAGTGACTGTTAGGCAATTATTATTTTATTTTTTTTTACATTAAAATATTTTGTGTTATAAAGTTCTCATAGGACTAGTTTTGACAAGAAAATCCAAGTTATTCTTGGACTCTGAGACTGATAAAATGAGTGAGTGAAGTGATGTGTGGTCAAACATTTTGTGCTCTGCATTTAATCCATCCAAATACACACATGCACACACACACACACACACACCGTGAACAACTCGCACCTGGAGCCAATGCTGCGGTGCCCGGGGAGCAGTTGGGGGCCTGGAGAGAGGTGGAGAGGCGCTGGTTATTCACTCCCTCCACCGACAATACCTGCCGGACAAGAGACTCGAACCTGCGTCCATCGTGTTACAAGTCCGACTCTCTATCCATTTGGCCATGACTGATAAGCAAGTAACAGTCCACCATCCTTACTCTTGTGTCTGTAGATGAAGAGCAGTAGGTGGTGATGAATATGTTAGACGATTGTGAATGTAACATCAGGAAGCAAGATAATAAAAACCTTGATGAATACCAGAGACTAAAAGACAAGTTGGAAAGAATGTGACAAGTCAAGCGAAGCCGGGGTAGTTCCGGCAGTGATGGGGGTTCTGGGCTGTGACATCCCAACCGGAATAATGGCTTCAGCAGATCCCAGGAAAAAATGACTTAATCTGGATCCTGAAGAGAGTGATCATAAGAACAGCTCAGATACTGATCTTCAAGTTCCCAGGACCAGAGACTGACCGAGGAAGACCACCCACAAACACTGGGGAAGAGGGTGAATGTACTCGTTTTGATGCCATTGTTGATATCAACCTGATGGATCAAACAACATTTGTCTGTTTTGAGATTTTTAGCATCAACAATTAACTGTTGTGGATGGGCTGAATAATATCTGCAGACAACCTTTTGTGCATGTTTGGATTTCTTTTTCAAATATTTGTTTAGTAATAAAGACTTTGTAGTTAATACAATTAAATATAATAATAAAATATAATAAAATCTAAAAATGAAAAAAGAATCAGCATAAAGATCATATTAGCAATGTTATATTCTGCTTGTCTTATATGCATAATGTGTAAATGTATATATGTACACAGTACACGTGTGTTTGTATACACACAGTTAGTAATTGATATTTTACTTTACACATAATTCTAATAAAATATTAAAATGAAATATGTTTATTTCAAAATATTTATATAAATATATAATATTAATTAATTAATATTAATATGAATGCTTATTTTTAAATATAGAAGTATAATTAAATAAGTTTAAATTATTTCAAAATATTAAAATACATCAAAAATACAATTTGTTTGTCTACACATCTTAAGTTGTCTCATTATTTATATTATTCAATTGTTTGTTCTTGTTTTTCTCGACATATTATATGGTCATACAGTAACTAGTTAATTAGATAAAACATATTTCATTTTCAAAATTGTACATCTTAATGTAGAGTATACACTCTAAAAATGCTGGGTTAAATACAGCCCAGCGCTGGGTAAAATATGGACGAACCCAGTGATTGGGCTGTTTAGACCCAGCGGTTGGGTTACTTACCAGAAGGTTGGGTTAAACATTTAACCCAACTGTTGGTTAAAACAACCCAGCATGTGTTCGATCCAATATTTACCCAGCACTGGGTTGTATTAACCCAGCATTTTTAGTGTATATGAATGCATTATATATTCTTTTGATTAACATGATAATGTTTTATTTAATGTACTGTATTTTTGAAAAATCTATTTGTTTCCACATGTCTAAAAATGTTTTGTTGCCCTCAATTACGTGGGTTATAGTCAATATTTAAATTATATAAATATTTCTCAGCAAATATAAATCTCAGAATTATACCATCAGAAATTCATCTGTTGTTTTTGTGCAAAAATGACTTAAGATGTTTGAGCAGATCACATATTGTATGCTGTCTTGAAAGCTTTGCACATTATCTCTACAAAATATAATTTTCTGTGGAGAAAATGAATGAGATTCTTCCTTCAGGAACCCTGTAGTGTAATGTAACGATTTGTCTGGGACGAGGTAGACGGTCAGTGGATCTGTACCAGCTGTCTGATGAGGTTGGACTTGATCAGTCTGTTCTGAGAACTGGTTTCCGTCTGTCATCCTCACTTCATCTCTTCTTCCTGAGGAGCCCCGGTGGGATAGACTGATCCCGGTCCACAACACTGGCCGGGGCTAGACGGATGGATCAGGGAACAAATCCCTATACTACATAAACACACTCATCTTAATAAATTAGTAAATGAATATCTGGCCTTGAGAGCCAGTATTATAAACATTTAGGCAACGCTGATTCCTCAGATTGCTTGGAATAGGGTAGATAATGGTTAATTTGATCCAGATGGAAGGGGTTTTGTTCTACAGCGCCTGTTGTATGAGGTTTGTTTGAAATGCTAATACAATTATAACCATTTGACCCGTGAATGTTTGGATGAAAGTGAATTGTCCCTCATTCATCAGTTGTTCATGTGTCTCTGCAGTTGAAGAGTGGGTTTTGGAGAGAGAAGGCAGCTAATGTCAGCAAACCCGACTGACAAGCACAGAGCTGCTCAAAGTCTTCTGATTGGCTGAACATTAGCATCCCGCTGTCACAAAGACAGGTGTAATACCTTATAGTATTTTAGTCTTATCTGTTAGGTTGTAGGGATGTGCAATATATCATTATTATATCAGGTTTTGAGCAATTACATAAATGTGTTGATAAATTAAGTAATTGGTTGATTGATTGGTTTGTAATTTTCCTGTCATTTATTTGCTAATATATTGGATATTGTATTTTTTATCATTGCATTTCATGAGCTAAATAAAAGCACTAAATCAAAGAGATTGCAATAGACTATCACAGAGACTTAAAGGTGCAGTAGGAGATCTCGGAAAATGCTAACTTTAGCCTGATAGCACTGACTGTGTACTTCCCACCCTTCCATGCAATCGCCGTCCCAAACCACATCCCCTGAACGCATATATGCTCAAAGACCAGAATACCAGAGACTATCCCTGCGTCCCAATGTGCATACTATCCACCCTATCTGTCCTAAATTGTATTGAAGATTACTAATGTCTGGACTGGAATTGGGAACCACGCTGGGATACATCATGTGTCATTCACCGGCGAGAAGTATAGTTTATGGTATAGTTAGTAAAATTATTATAATACCAGTAAGGAAGATTGGGTTGTTGATGTCTGTCTGCCATTCTCGCTCTGTCTGCACAGAGTCAGTGGTGGTCATAACGAAGTAGCTTTACTTCGTTACTGTACTTAAGTACATTTTTCAAGTATCTGTACTTTACTGGAGTAGTTTTATTTTGAGTAACTTTTACTTTTACTTCACTATATTACATTACAACCGGGATATCTTGTGAAGTAAGTTCGAAAAGTAAGTTAGTTCAACTAATGTTGAATTTTAGGATTAATTATTGTAACTGAAAATAATATTTGGGTCAAAACTGTCAGTTGTTTGTGAACTAAATCCGCTGTAAAGGGTGTTTCTATTTAAGCCCACTGAAATGCTTGAATGCAGACATATGTGTGCAGTGTCTCTATGTTTTAGGTAAAAAACTAAAAATTGAAATAACACAGATTAAATAATATAACTCATGCACGTTCATATTCCCCACTGCTGTAACGTTAGCAGTTTTATTAAAATGCTACATTTTGCCCCATGTGATCTGTTTTTATATTGTTTATCAATAGTATAAATTTGTATATTGTTTAGATCAAGTAGACAGATATGAATGTTTATTCATAATAACCATACTGAAAATAAGTAAATATTGTTAGCTGTTTCTAACTGTCTAGCTAACAAGCTTGCTGGTGTTAAGTTGAGGCAATTTTTAGATCTAAAGTCCAAATATTTTGTATTCAACCACCTAGATAGATTACATCTGAGGGAAAAAGAACATGGTATGTTCAGAACATGGGAGCTACTGTAATTATCAGAGTGGGAAGTGATGCCCTCTGGGGCATTGGGCCAGGTGTTTTACACCACAGACAAGGTTTTAGAAGAAAATAAATCATTATTAAAATATAATTATATTTTCCTTAAAATGTTCTTCCTAACTTCAGGCCTTATTCTCATGTTATACTGTATATAACTGTGACATTCTGCAAAATAACAAGTTTTAAAATACTTTTCTTACAGGTGAAAATTAGATGGTCAACTCTTTTCTCTCAGGTTCCAATGTGCATCACAGTGAACATGACTACATCACTCTCATCAATGTAGTCCATATCAACAACAAAATATATATCTTGACTCCTTAAAGTGGTTATTTTTGGAAAATCACAGGTATTTTGAGCAGTAGGATTATAAAAATATGCTTTAATATAAAATTAAATTTTAGTCCATATAAAATTGAAAAATAAATCTATCTATCAGTACTTTTTTAAGTACATTAAACATTGATTACTTTTGCACTTTCACTCGAGTAAAATTGAAAAAGCAGTACTTTTACTGGAGTAATATTTTATAATACTTTTACTCAAGTACTTGATTTGTGTACTTCATCCACCACTGACAGAGTACGTGAATGTGCTGATGGCGTATCCTGTCTGTGCCAACAGGGTGCGCAGAGGCATGCTAATACATGTGTTGACAGGCAGGTAGGAAAGCCAATTAAAACACTCCGACCGAGATTTTTGATTGGACGAACATTTCTTGGTCCTATGGCCTCCACAGAATATATAAATACTAGGGCTGTCAATTGCTTGAAATATTTAATCGCGATTAATCACATAATTGTCATGAGTTAACTCGTGATTAATCGCAATGAATCAAAAAATTATTTGTTCTAAATGTATCTTAAACTAATATGTTTCACGTTTTTAATACTCTAATCAACATGGGCTTGACACATATGGATGCTTTATGCAAATGTATGTTTATTATAATTGAAACCATAGTCAACATAGAGCATGGAGACTAGACATGTTTCAAAGGTCATAGATGTTTTTTCAAAGAACTTGTTTGTGTCTATTAGATACATGAAAAAAGAAATGTCAGGTTCCCATTACTTCTCTTTCTTTACACTGAGCAATATACTGACACAAACCTGTTTAAATGTTTGCACATATGGCAGCTCTTCTTCTGAACATCCAAAATGTACATAGCTATACAATTTATTATTACATTTGTTTGCCTCTCTGTGCCCACTGATCCTGATAATCGAGTCGTCGTCTGATGAAATCAAATACACATAAGATAATGACAATAGCTGTGCTGTGATTTCGGCTATACTTGCATTATGTAAAATTAGAGAAGCAACATAATATCTGTGTTTAACTGAGAGCGCTGCTTCTCAGCTGCGGCAGTACCGGCGAATCTCAGAAACTTAGAAAAATTCAAATCGGGCATTTTTTGAATGGAAAAAAGTCGCTAAAGGGGTCTGCAATGTTGTTAAGTTGGCAACACTGTGCATCTCCATTTCTCTAACTACAGGTTTGGCCAGGGGTCAAACAGACAATACGCTGCGTTAATCGCGTGTTAATAAAATTAGTGCTGTTAAAATGAATTTGTTTTTACACGTTAACTTTGACAGCACTAATAAATAGAGATAAATACATTTAGACCACTTAACTTAATGATTGCTATCGGGATGTGAAGAGACTTTCATCCAGCATATCAGAGAATGTTTCTGAAGACAATCACCTATTGCACCTTTAACCCTACTTCATGGACAGTCTAACGAACATACCGGATGTCCTTTGGACTTATGAACTTTTTTATAATTCTTTTTTTTTTTTTTTACAAATGGCATATTTCAAAATAATATTTATCTGCATTTCATATTGTTGTGTATTACTATTATAATATTGTAATATATGGAATTCACTTATACAATACAGCTATTTATAATTTTTTTGAATTAAATGAAGAAAATGCTACGTATTTATAACATGAAATTTATTAGCCCTAGCATGAAAGTAATTATTGGCTAGTGCAACTCTCCAAAAACGTAATGGTATTTATGAATGAATTATTAATGATTTTGGTTTAAAAATACTTTGAATATTATATGGAAAATATGTGAAAAAATATGGAAAGTAATATATCCGCTTTTTACCTGGTTTCAAGTCATTAAATCAAAACTTTTTATTATATTTTATTTTATTGCATTGCATTGCATTACATTTACATTACATTACACTACACATAATGTAATTGTATTGGTAATTTATTTGTTATAACATGAAAGTTATCATCATATTTTGTATCTCTATTTACAGCACCTTTGAATGATTATGTTTGACAGTCTTTTTTATTTTTATGGCATATGGAGGAAAATTAAATTGTTATATTACGCTTTGTTTTTTTCAATTCCCAAAACTTCAATCTAAAACGCTTTGTTTGACAAATAAAACCTGTTTTTTGAATGCCGTTTGCTGAGGATGTTATAGCAGAACTTGATCAGACCCATGGGTTCTCTCTTACACTTTCAATTCACCGGGTCATTTGCCTTCCTCTCAAATCAATGCAGCATCGGTCCGTGGTGCTTTAATGCTTCTCTTGTCCTCAGATGCTCTGGGGGCTCGTCCTGTGGTGAGCGAACCCCCTACGGCGCTCCGAACCCTTTAAAGGGCAAAGAGTGCGAGACGTCCTTGCTGTGTTTGTGTGGATGTGGGGTCAAAAAGAGTGGAAGAAAAGGGAGGGGGGCGAGGGCAAAGTTCAGACTCTCTTGCTGAGAAATGTTTTTGTGAGCAGAAGAATTGCAGCGTTGTGAAAGAAAACATTGTGCTGGGGTGGGAGTCCCAAAGAGGCCAGACCTCCTTAAACCAAAGTCAGGAACAGAAAGTGGGATGTTTCAGGGTGTGTTGAAGGTAGCAAGCAGGTTTTGTGTTTTCAGGCGGTGTTGAGATGAGTGGGAATGCTAATGGACTGCTTTCCTCCAGGTATTACAGATCTTATATTCTTGAACAGACAGCAGTTTTGGTTGAGGTGGTGCCAAGAAAGGGATAGCAGGTAGTTTGATGGTGTCAACCACCAAATGAGAAGCCAACTAATGTCTTCACCCAATACCAAATACTGAATTTTGTTACGAACGAGGAATAATCACTGGAGAAGTTCCAGATCTTCAGTTCACTGTTTTGGTTACATTTTCCAGGAATTAAAGGCTTTGTGTCAGAATGTGTCAAGCAACCTCTCAGTGTCATTGTGTACAGTTGATCAATGGTCAATGGCTGCATGATAATCAAGCTCAACACTGACTTTTCCAAACGACCTAATGATGTGAAATTGAGTTTGGCCAAAACATTAAGGTTTCCAAGCCAGAAATCAGAGTTATGGACTGGGAATGGACTAATGGTTCTTGTACTGTACAAATAAGTATTTTTTGGATTGTTACTAGGGTATTCTAGGCAGTATCACTTAGAAATCTATATCATTAATGTCCGCTGCACTGTTTGTGCTAAAATTGGCAAAAATGGTACCTTTATGGCTACAACAGCTTGTCACTGGGGCAGTACCAACAAAAGGACTCCTTTGTATCTTCTTTACCCTAAAGCTGTGGTCTCAAACTGAATTCCTGTAGGGCCCCAGCTCTACAGAGTTTAGCTCCAACCAGCTCTAAATCACACCTGATTGGAAGTTTCTAGTAATCCTGAAGTCCTTGGTTAGCCGTATTAGGCATGTTTGATTAGGGTTGGAGCTAAACTCTGCAGAGCTGTGGGTCAACAACAAAAATAAGAAAATGTCTTGAGACATTATTTTTTATAAAATATATTTTTGATTGATTTTATTTTATTTAGATTTTATTTTACAAAGTATTACAGATTTATAACATCAGCCAATTGTAATGTATTGACTGGAATTTCCATATTTTGCATCCCTACTTAAAACCCCTTATCTGAATGATTTCAGTTTACGTTTTTTTCTGATTTTGGAACATGTTTACCTGTATAACACATCTTTTTTTTTGAGACATATATATACATTGGGGGAATAAGCAAAACACCCTTGCAACCACATAGCAACACATCCCAGCAATATTTGGTCAGTAGAATATCACAGAAGCGTGGCTTTTGGCTGTTAAGGTAAATGGATGGAGGTCCAGTGTTGGACACAATCATCTTATGCTGGCACTGAAATATGGACACACAGAGATGGGTTTTTCCGATATGTGGACAAACTCCAGTATTGTGGGAGGCATGTTTTACATGGATTAGCAACACTCACACATTTCCAGCTCCTTGGGTTCATTTGCAGGTGAAGATGTTGTGTTTTTGCGTTGATATGTTTGGAGGGAGTGATTGATGTATCAAGTAAACACAAGAGGGTGGATTTTAAGTGTTTGTGTGTGCGTTTAAAGGATTTATGACTTTAGGGTGAGTGTATTTGTATAAGGTGAGTTTTAAGGGTGACTGTGAGTGTATGTGTGGGTTTTGGAGATTTATGCTAAGTCGTTGTGTTGAGTGTAGTATGTTGAGGCAGATATATGAGAATGAGTAATGTTTAACGGGACTGGACAGGGAGAATGAAATAACACCACTTGAAGGCTCTTTTCGAGAGCTTTACTGAGCAAATCAAACAGACTGTATCTGAAATCACATACATGTTCACTCATTCACTGTTTCCTACATGGTGGATGCCACAGCATTTGCTATATATGTAACAAGTGAAATAAATGACTGAATGAATTCAAACTGTGTGATTGAAGCACTGACTTGCTTATTTTGTATGAAATTCTTTCTTTCTTTCTTTCTTCTTTCTTTCTTTCTTTCTTTCTTTCTTTCTGATTATGTAATGTATATAGCTAAAGTTTGTTCTTTCTCTCTCTCTCTCTCTCTCTCTGGTGAAAAAATAATGAATAAAGAATACAATTTGCAATCAAATAATGTGCAGGACAGTATACTGTAGACTAATAATAATAATATAAGCAGAGATGTGCAAGAAGAATATAGTGCACAATATTGGGAGCGATTTGGGACACTGCGTGTCTCTGTTTCTGTCTGCAGAAGGAAGTCTTTTGTAAGGTGACTGTATACATTAGGAATGTGTGTACGCGTTAGAGATGGGCCTGTTGGGGCTCTGCGCTCTGATCCGCTGTAGCATGCTGCTTTTAAGAGGAGGTGTTTAAGTAATCACTGCTGTAATTTAACATCACTTAAGGGCAGATCTGAATACCCTGGAATGACTTCATTCACATTGCTAATTTACAGATTAAACGCTAAGAGGATTGTAGGTGAATGGCTGTATTTACCACGCCTCACCGGACGCCTACAGACACTTTCCCATGACGCTTGGCAGGGTTTGCACATGGAGAGGCAAATGTTTTCTAACTGTTCTAGGATATAAAACCTGAAATCTTAACAAATGACTCTACGTTTGTTGAGTAGCAGCCTCACATTTCAGCTGCATATAAAAACTCTATAAATGTTGTTGCATTATATAACGCTGTAATGCTCAAACCAAACAGCTGTGTTTAAAATAACATGTTACCATGCTAGATTCAAGGGTTTCAAGTTTTTTGGACCTTTTTTGACCTTTGTACCATACTTTTCCTAACTCACTGTTTGTGCACTATGTAATACCGTATGAATGCCACTGTATCCCACAATGCAAAGTGCTCAGTTCAATACAATTTAACAATACAACTTACAATTTTGCAATATCAATTGTAATTACATTTATTTTTTTGACTCCCAAAATACATTTTACATTTACATTTTAGTTTTAATTAAAATCGCAAAATATTATATATTAAGATGATAACAGGGTGCCAATTGCTTAATTAAATATGTAACTTGATGGTTATGTTATAATCCCGGATACTACTATTTGAGAATTGTTTTTTATTTTTATTTAATAATAATGTTAATAAGTAATAGTACAATGTAAATATAATATCTATTATA
The DNA here is from genome assembly GCA_027564155.1 of Gymnocypris eckloni scoliostomus. Classification (NCBI taxonomy): domain Eukaryota; kingdom Metazoa; phylum Chordata; class Actinopteri; order Cypriniformes; family Cyprinidae; genus Gymnocypris; species Gymnocypris eckloni. The sequence continues at coordinate 13,844,734 of CM050425.1, read as the reverse complement.
TACGTATATTTTAATAGTATTACTATTTACTATTATAATTTAGCCCTTTTCAGTAATATATATTATATATAATATATTTAATAAGCTATTTGTAATATTATTAATAATATAAAATAATAATAATATGTACTAAAAGGCTAAATAAAAAGCTATTTCAATACACTACATTGTATTACTTAATTAATATTAATTAGTTATATATTGTGTGCATTTAGCTTAAATTGTATGCAATTATGCAGTATCTTTGAAATCAAAATATTGAAATGAATGTATTTATTAAACTTGCAAATATAAAATGTTTGTTTTTATTGATAAATACACACACACACACACACACACACACACACACACACACACACACACACACACACACACACACACACACACACAATTGAAGAATTTGAAGAACATGCTTCATGATGTGAATATACTGTAATTAGTATTCTAATATAGCTAACATCTAGCTTGCGTAGTTTGACTGTATATTCAGTGACATTCAGACATTTTTAAGTGTGACTAAAGTGTCCAAATACTTTTTGTGACTCATGCTTGGTTCTCTCCTGAGCAGAGTGAGTTTGTGATGGAAACACACCTCCTTTCCTGCCTCAGCGGCGATGGCCGTGTGCCCAGTCTGTGTCTGGTTGAGCTGAAAAGATGGAGAGAAAGTGAATGTGTGTCAGAACCAGTGAGAAACCGAATGAAAAGAGGGGTCTGGACCTGCTGGATGAAGCGTTCAGTAACTAAATGAGGATGTATTAGCAGGCACATTGATACGTATGGCTCAGTTAAAGGAGTAGTTGACTTAGAAATCAGCTTCATATTGCATTCCATGGAACAGCACTTCCTGTTTGTGTCCCGCCCCGCTGCAGCTCTGTGAGAATAGAATGTTATCTTTCTCCTCCAGATCCTCTAGGAAACTTCTTCCCTTGCGTCAAGTTCAAAGAAAGCCATCAAAGAGAATCACAGGTGGCTTAACAGCAGCGTCTCTCACACACCACCATCTGGAATCATTGTTGTCCTGTAGTAACCGCATCTGAGACCAGGTGCGGCTGAAGCTCATAGCAGTACACTTGTGGGAACAACTTTCTGCATGTAGAGGAGAATCTGACACACCAGAGGTGACAGCCACAACTAAGGCTGGTGTTTATTCTATGTTCTCAATGATTTTAAAGATGAAAATATAAACAATGGTTACACAATTACCTTTATTGACCATTAAGTTTCCTTAACTATTCCACCAGCAGGAAACAGTTAAGGTAAATGTGATTTTGTGTCTCTTTGGGATGGCACTATAATGCACCTTTGACTTGCAGAATGCAAGTTTCTGCAGGGCACATACGTCTGAAGTAGTGAATTTAGGTAAAGCGGCGCAGAGCCAATGGTGGTTTTGTAGGCAAACATCACTGCCTTGAGTTTTATGCATGCAGCTATTGGTAGCCAGTGCACGCTGATGAACAGAGGTGTGACATGAGTTGTGTTGTGTGTCATCAGCATAGCGGTGATATGAAAATGTATTTAGTGATATGGATATGTTTATTATAGTGATATAAAATGTTTATCCTTGAAGGAGTTATGGTTGATGCACCTAGGTGAAATTGTGATGGAGTGATGGTTTTGCTGAAACCACAAGCAGTTCTGTCTTGGCAAGGTTGAGTTGAAGGTGATGGTCCTTCGTCCAGCAAGAAAGGCCCGTTAGACACGCTGAGATGCGAGCAGCTATTGCCGGATCATCAGGATAGAATGAGAGGTAGAGTTGTGTGTCATCAGCATAGCGGTGATATGAAAATGTATTTAGTGGTATACACTGATTTAGAGAGCTATCAGTGTTTGATCACCTGTTGCTTCTCTGAAACTCTTAATCAGTCACAAGAAGACTGGTTTGCACGCTGCTGTCTGGAGCCCATCATGCCCTGCTCCGTCTGCGTGGTGATCCGCCCCACCTCGTCCTCTCTCTGAGCTGAGAGGCTGTATTGTCTGCTGTATGGATTGGTCGTCTGAATGAGGCTGAGTGCCTTTCCCAGGGGCTTAGCGTCTCGGCGAGGGGGCCGTGTATACAGTTACGCAGGCCATGGGAGGTGATGTGTGCCCTGCTTCAGGGGCTCGGCCTTTGTGCCCATCTGAGAGAGTGCGATGGGCCATTTGAGAGGCTGGCAGTGTTTGGGGTGATGGGATTGGGTAATTCGTAACCCCATGTGTTTCAATAGACTCTAGAAGTTTAGCCAGCCCTCCCCATGATTCCTGCATCCCCAGCCAGAACGTTCCTCAACAATAACCCATATCCCAAAGCACGCGCGTTGTCCTGAAACAATTGCGTAACAGCAGAGTTTGGCCGTATTGTTTTAGGGGTATGTTTACGTATGTATTTCAGAGTAAACAAGGGAGTATCAGTAGAGGAGTGTTATGTTTTTGAGCCAAGATTCTTTGTCAGTGTTTCTCAGTCTAATTCAGTTCAGTCTCCTGTAGTTGTGTGAATAAAAGCTCACGGGGTCCTGTCTCACTGTCAGGAGTGCAGACTAGTCTCATTCTCTGCTCTCGTGAATTCAGATTGAGACGTTTTCCTGTCTGGCCTTTTGCACTCTTTTTCACGTGTCCTGTGGCTCAATCAGTTTATGTACAAATGCATGTACAGAATGTGCAAAATGAGGCAATATAAAAAAGTGTTTTCATTTCAAATTATTTAACCCAAAGTGAACATTTTTGCATTATTTACTCACCCTCAGATTGTTCCAAATAGTTTTTACTTCCTATCATTTGTTGTATTGACGTGTTGTATTGAAATTGTCCATTGTTGATGGCACATCATTTGAGTGCTTCAGCAGAGGGGAAGATTATTAGTGAATTTTCCCTTCAATACAGTACCAAGTATTATAGAGGCTAATATTTTCAATATTGATACCAGTAAGTCGGCGCCGATAGCCTTGAGGGCAGTGCGATGACATATCGTACCGTTGCGCTACGGGCGTCCCGAGTTCGAATCCCGGCTCAAGGACCTTTTCTGATCCTGCCCCCTTCTTTCTCCCACATAGCTTCCTGTAATGTATTATTATGATTAATTGTTATACATTATTATTAAGTAAATGTTAATAAACATAATAAACATTATTATTTTCAAAAACAACAACAACAATATTTCCGTATTTCTTTATAAATAAAAGGCTCTGTGTTTCTTTTTGAATCCAGTGTTCAGAGGAGTAGATGGAGAAATAGTTACGCAGACTACGCAGCTATTTGTTAACACGTTTCATTTTTCCCCCACCTCGTAGCTTATGATACAGTTTATTTTTCATTACGTTCTTTTTCATACATTTTGTATTATTTTGTGATATTTTTATTTGAGAATTGTTTCTCTTCCAGCATCAGTGTCAGTCTGTATATTGACATTTCAGGACTATATGGCTGCAGATGTTTTGGCATATAACAAACAAATCACATGGATTACTTCTTTGGTGCTCTTATGCTGATTTTTGGTTCTTGAAAGTGAACATTTAAAAAAAAATCTTCTTTGGTTTTCCACAAAATCAATAGAAACATGCAGATTTGAAACATGATGGTGAGTAAATGATGAACATTGGGTGAATATTGTTTTTAATAGTTGCTTTAATTTAAAACTGAGCTGTACATGAAGTTGACAGACTGCTGTCTGTATAGTATGTGTTAGTGTAGATTGTGATGGTATCATCCAGTATCTGTTAAAGACTCACGGCTCTCAGTCTGGGGCTCCTGCCCGGTGCATTGATTGTTTCTGGCTAATTAGATTAGTTTAATCACATTAAGTTGGTGCCGAGGCGCGATGACGGAGGAATAGAAATGAGACCGTGTCATTGTTGGCACATAGCCGTCAATGTCACACCGTCCCATTGAGTTTCATTCTTCAGATAAACCATCTTTGTTCAGCTTGTCCAGAGCATCTCTTGGGAGAAGACTGCGAGAAATTAAACCTCAAGCCATGACTACAGTGTTGCTTTCCATTGAGGATCATAAAGATGATAAAAATGACAGAAATGAACTTATCTGGCATTATGATGTATATAGAGCTGGTACAGATTCAGTAGATGTCTTGTTTACTGTGGCGTCAAACCTTTGAGAATTAAACTAGGATTTCCTGAACTAGTCTGAGTCTATAAATCCAGATGTCGACTTACATTAGTGCATCGAGGGGGTCTTTCTTGTACAGTCATTTCCTCCATATACAATAGTTCTGATCTACTACATGGAATTTCCTCATGCAGGAATGTATATCTGCAAGGCTCCGCCCCCTTAGTTACAGTTGCTCAGTCAGACGAATGTTACAGAACGAAGGGCGTTTGTTGTCCAAATGTCAGAAAACACTGGCCAGCACTGGTGCCATCTGAACTTCACTGTCCTCTCTGTTTTGCTCTGTCAGCATCTCAATATATGAGACACGTGGCATATCAGATCCCTGCCAAGCTAGACTGGCAGCCGTAGGGAAGAGCCACATACATGGTGCTCAGAGCTGCTGAAACTGCAGGGAAATTCAGTTGCACACCATTAAGTTTCAAGTATTTTTTAAGACAAATTATTTTAATAATAATTATTATTATTATTTAATTTTAACTACATTTCATTTGAATCTAATTATTTTAGATATGGCACCCGTTAAATATTTTCTGTAATGATTTATCCTATAATACAATCCAGTATTTTCCTTCTTAAACGTTTATGCATTTTATGTTATCCTTTGAGTGTAGCAGTGTTATTTTAGTATAATCCGATACTGTTACTGTTTTTATTAATTTTAATTTTAGTTAAACGTTTAGGATTTGTGTTGTGTTTTTATTATTTTAATTTGTGTGTGTGTGTGTGTGTGTGTGTGTGTGTGTGTGTGTGTGTGTGTGTGGTTTTAGTTTGAAGTAAGTATATATATCCTAGACTGTACTGCTATTTTCTGTTTTTCTTTATTTTTTTCTCCAGTCATGTAAAGTCTAGCTGACTTGTTGTACAGCATTGTTTTTAGTGACATCTTACGTTGGTTTCACAGTGAATCTAAATGTGCAACGTATGTAAGTATATCACCATGAAGTGAAGTCACAAATTAAATCCTCATAGACATCCGTTACCAGTCATCATGCGCATTATCAACAAATTCATTTGTTTGAGTTCTTTACCACCCTCTTGCTCTTATCTCTTGCTTGAACATTAAATCCAGGCAGGAAAAAGAAATGTCAGACATCATTATGGAAATTGAAAACACGGAGGCCTGAAACAGGGGTCTGTTTAGGGGAGCACAGCCCATCTGAGCTTGTCAGATCCAAATGTGTGGTTCCAGCTTACGTAACACACCTGCAGCGGCCCAAATCCTGTCCATGTCTCTCTTGTTTTTGGATGGCCCCTCTCTCCCCTCTCAGCTCCTACTGAGGGTGAAGCACAGGGTGTCTCAGTCATACCTAAACGCAGACTGCACCGTTCCCAAATAAGGCTCTGTGTTTCATCGAGAATGCTCTGCGTTACATTTTCACTTTAGACAAAAAAGAACAAGGCGATCTCAAGATTTGTTTGTCTTTAGATAAGCTGCTTCTTTTGTGCATGTGCACATTTAGAAGAATAGAAATATTAATGTAAATTTTTTTAAATATTAGGCACTGAGAGAGATAACAAAACAATTGTTTGACTTATGTCAGCAGGTAACAATGTAACTTTTTTTTCACAAAAACTACAAAGCAGCCCAACTGTTTTCAACATTGATAATAAGAAATGTTTCTTGAGCAGAAAATCAGCATATTAGTATGATTTCTGAAGGATCATGTGATGCTGAAAATGTGCCATCACAGAAATAAAGTACTTTTCAATATATATCACAGTAGTAAAGCCTTAGTGAAAGTAAGATAATTAAATTAAGCATTAAAGATCATTTATGTATTTATTGTGTTTCTATGGCATTTAATTTATAAAATAGACCTTTTATATTTTTGACCTTCATGAATTGGTTCAAACTGTCCATTTTGATTCATTAATTCAAAACTTTGATTCAGTGTTTTGCTTTGTGTCATGACTTAAATTAGTTTACAGAACATATTTATCATATATTACAATGTTGTATGAAAACATAATCAGGTAACTATTGCTGTTTATTGGTATGTTATTGATTAGATTGCTGGATATTGCTCCATTGTATTGTTATATTAATAGTAAATATTATTCTCTCTTGCGTTTATGTAGTGTGGAAAGCATGCCTTGATTATTTCGAAGTAGATTTTTGCTCTAAATTATTGCATTATACTTAGTTTGTTTGAAATTATGGTTCCTTAATCTAATCAAGAAAATATTATTTTTAATTTGGATCTTCCTGCTGTAGTTGTATGCTGTAAGAGTCCTTATCATGTCTCTATAATATCCCTTGTTTCTTTTCCACTGCAGCCTGAAGAGTTTGAAGCTGTCCACTCACACACCTTCCGGCAGAAGACGTTCAAGAAGGGGAAGCACTGTGGCGTGTGCAAGCAGACTGTAAACAACGAGGGGCTCATCTGCAGAGGTCAGTCCAGGGGAGGGTGGACCACCTGGGGGTGTCTTCCACTAGGGACATCTGCCCGTCCCAGCATCTGATGAGAGCTAATGGATAAAGGTTCAGATGTTTGTTAGGGGTGGCAGCTGCTCCCACTGACCAGTCAGTCTGTCCCGCTAATGAAATATAATCATTAACCCGATTAGGCCCCTGAGAGAGAAAGTGTGGCGTTACAGACAGGGCTTGTACAGCAGAACGCCTGCAATCACCACTTGATGTGTGACTTCAGAGAGTGAAAGAGCAACACAAGGTTCCCATTACGACAGGGTGGTTGGGCCGGATATTCACCTGATTTGAGTCCTGCTGTGGTGAAGATTCAGCCGGAACGGAACGTCAGCTTCCATCATGGGAGGTCTAGTAGTTAAAGCATTAGTAGTTAATGCCTAACGTTTCTGCTCTAGAGTCAGGAATCACACCAAAAGTGAAGTCATCACCAGGGCCGTTTCTAGGCATCTGTCATCATTTACGCTCCCTCGTGTCGTTCAAAACTTGTATGACTTTCTTCTGTAAAAAAGCATATAGCACTGTAAGTTGCTTTGGATAAAAGCTTCTGTTAAATGCATAAATGTAAATGTTCTGTGGAACATAAAAGAAAATATTTAGAACAATTTTGTTAACCAAAGTTTTTCTGCTCCCATTGACTTCTATTGTATGGTCAAAAATATAATGAAAGTCAATGGCAATGGAAAACGTTTGGTTATCAAAATAATTCAAAATATCTTTGTGCACAAAAGAAAGTAAATCTTGTACATTTGGAATAACATGAAGGTGAGTTAATTATGACAGAATTCGATTTTTTGGTGGAGTATCCCTTTAAAATAATAAAACTGCATCATACAGTGTGTAGTAAGTACATTTAAATGGGTGAATATTAGCCCAAAACGGTGGACTCTTTTCACATTTGATCAGAGAGACATGTTCAGAAATACAGATATTTAGTGTATATTGCATAATGTTTAAATGAATAACACCATGAGCAAAATAATAATGTGATATAGTGATGATTTGTACGTTTGAATAGTAAAATAATGATGATTTCTACAACCAAAGCCTTGCTTTAGTATTAAAAAACAAACAAAAAAAGTGTCATGAAAATATAAGATATTCTGCTCAAATGCAGATTTAGGTGTTATTGATCTTGATCTTGACACATTCTGAATAATCATATCATTATTTTTATTAATTGCATGAATCACTAGATTTTGAATTGAATTAAACTCTAAAAGTTTAAAACATATACTGGGATGTCATAAAAACCTTTATTTTGTTTACATAATTAAACGGCAAGATCTGATTAAACCAGTTCAAATGTATTTAATAAAAGGCAATGAAATCAAAAAAATTGTTTTCGTAATTTATTAATTTTCTTAAATTGATATAATCCAGAAAATGTTGCAAAACTAAACAATTTAATGCAGACATGGCCTAATGTGTTTGTGTATTTGTTTTTCACTTAATGAGATTAGTATTATTTAAAAATACCATCATGGATCAATAAGGATCATATTGAAATGATCAGAAGCGGTCTTGGTCATCACGATGATATTTGTCTCCACAAAAGTATTTTCTATTATTAAGTATTAATGAGCTTTCATGGACAGACTGGAAATGTAACTCCTTGTTTTGTCCTATCCATTGATGAATTACTCAACCCTGACCATGTTCTTCTGCTGAATGTTTGAGTTAGGACATACTGTATGTTCATATAGGGTCAAAGGTCATGGTAAAAACCATACAATTGTACAAATCCAGTATGAAGACAGTATCTGGTTTGCTGGGGTTCTGGCATACCTGATCTCCATTTCTCCTGTGCACCGCTTTATTATCGTCTGTTACATAAAACTGAGCAGTGCCAGCAGAAACGCCGGTATCAAGAAGAGATTTGCAGTTAAACGTTTGTCAGAGCCAATATCTGCAAAAGCTCTGGCAGGACCGGAGACATGTGATGCTCACCGACAGCAGAAACCTTCAGATCCAGAGCAAGTCTTGCTCAAGACAAACATGTTTCAGGTTCAATACACATTAACATCTAAATTAAAAATAAGAAGAGACTTTGAGCCACAGCTTTCAGGCAAACATTGAGCAATCTCCAGGTGCTTTCAGTTGAGAGAATCACTAGTTTGCTGTCGTCAATCTATGACAGATTAGGTAAAGAAATGCTATCTTTTATGTAGCATTGCAGTTGTCTGTAATAGTTTTTATCAGTAGTATTCAATAATTAATTAATTGAATAATTGAATCTTGTAAATATAATTTTTTTATAATGCATGTTAAAATATGTGCTGTTAATTTCACAGCTGTTCTTTTAATGTGTTTCGTGAAATTGTTTCATATTAGAATGATTGAATTGTCCGGTACGCTGTCCTCTATATGTTATTTGATGATTTTTGTTTTTCTTGGATGTGGCAGTTGACTCTTTTACTTTCGTTAACTTTACAGTGAGAGAGTCCCATCTGCAGCTGTTACTTAAATCATCAATTTTTGTGCCCTGTAAATTTCAAACAAGGACAGTAAGTGATTCTATCACATTAGCCTCATGCCAACTATAGATTTCCATGGTTGGCCATAAAAAAACAAATCCATACTTTAGACAAGCAAGTTGTCATGGGAATTTATTAGCCTTGAGTGATGTCTATATCAAAGTTGTTTGCCGTATTTCTGTGTTCACATCTGAAGTTGGAGTTACAAGTCATTAGCACTTGAGTCTTTAATTGTGCAGATCATCTTAGGTAATGATTTCCATTCAGAATGATAGATCTGTCATTGTCACGTGTCTCTACTCTCTTGGGAGTGTGTCCCATCTGAGTCGCATTGAGTTAAAGACAGTTAAGACTATTAGCTGATTGTTTGAGCTGTTAACCTGCTGCTTTCTCCAGTGTGTGTCCATCACAACACAAAGGACCGAGTCCTCGTAGTGACCTCTGATAGCTGAGGGCTTTGAGATGGAGAGTACAGGACAGAGAGCTTTATGGGACCCTTTGTGGCTGGATTGGCAAATGGGATGCTTTGAATGGGCATCAAGTGACTGTATTTAACGAAACGTTATTTGTAGCAGGCTTTCTAGACAATAATCGCAATGATCTTTCTACGTGGTTACATTTGATATGATTTCAAATTCTGTCAGCTTAATATTGGAATTAAATATCGTTTTGGTGCTCTTTAAATTGCCGAGTTGTCACCTCAAGCGAAAGCTCGCAGCGCGCGTGAACCGATAATCTCTCGCTACGAGTTACAGCACAAACTAAACATTAATGAACATCAGAAGGTACGTTGACAGAAACACTACAACTTATTGAAATGTTTCATGGCTCATTTAATCGCTCAATGAATGTTTCAAACGCGGAAAGGCGTCAATAAAACAGCTTGCATACAATGTCATGTAGCGTTACGTTTACCTCAGGAAAGACATTCGATGTTCATAGCTTGCTAATTAGCTAGATAAGGAGTATTTTGTCTTGATTAATGTTTGAATAAATCTGTTATGAAAGCAAGTGCTTATTACTGCCACTATATGTTTATATTTCAGCGAATTGGAGTAGATTTTTTTTTTAAGTTTATATCAAACTGTTTTATGTGCAATTTAAACGTGTAAATGAAATACAATTTTATTTGAGTGTTGATTATTAACTGATTGATTAACTGTTGTTGTTATTATAAACACTATTTTCGGTTTTGATTTTTTGCTAAACGTTTTGAACCTCATTTCTGCATCACCAGTATGTACAGTATGGAGGCTAAGGCTATATTTTTACTGTAAGTATGAACATCCCTGAGATGGTGATACTACTTTAATAATAAGTGTTTATCTGCAGTCACCCTGACTGAGTGTTATGAGCTGTTCATCATCTTTTAGTAGATGGAGGACATTACAAACGATCTGAGCTGATATATGAATTGTCTCGGAGTAAATTTAGTTTGAAAGGAACCAAACCTGCTCTTAAAAGCTTAAGAAGATAAGGGAAGATAAGCATCCTGCCGTGGTGCTCATAAATGAGCGTAGTTTTACCGCAGGCGGCTGTGTCCCATCTAATGGTAAATAAAGCATGTAGTTCACCGGCCTGATCACAGTCGAGCACTTGACATGAGTACAGCAGGTCAGACTGAACTCAGCTGCAAAGCTAATATGGGTTGCTGTCATTTTACTGCTTGAATTAATTGTAGACATGGATTATTTTTAAATATTTAAATGTGTGGTCTGTGATCAGAGACGGCACTTTAAATAAACACTGTTAACAATGTATCTACTATACCAGTCAATCAGTTTGCAACCTAAACCATAAGACATCAGTGATAGCACATTTAGGATGAAATACCCAGCATCTGACAAAGTTAAACAATCCTCCATTAGAAAAAGATTTACCCGTTTTTAGCAAGCAGCACCTCTCTGGATAGAGAAGGGCGTCCTGCATTCAGTACAAGGACAGAATGCACCCTACACCCCCTTTCCAGCACCCTGCCCTGTAACGCAATCTCATCTGATTATTTTCATTCCAGCCGATCACAGTTTTGGACGCGTTTCCTTGCAAGAATGAAAGCAGCCCGCCTGACTCGGTCATGACTCACTGTTGTTTCTCGTTTGCTTTTCAATGGCATCAATTGATCTGGCGTGTCTTCTCGCCAGTATAAACACCTCAGGCACAGCGCTGAGGTGACCCAGAGATATGAAACGATGTCAAGGGGAAACGTGTATGTAAAAATAGCATTTTCTGCGGTTTCATTAGCATTCCAGCTCTGCCTCTGGACATTGAGACTGTTTTCCTTTTTCAGAAAGAAATGCAAAATCTCCCCTGATCACCCTCGGGGGGGCAGGCTGCTTTTGAAGAGACTGATGGTGCGCTGGATTGGTGTTTGTGTGTGCACACATGGAAAACACATGCAAGCGGACACACACACACAATCTAAGAGAGTCCAAGCCAGTATACACAAAGGAGTCTGTCCAGAAAATAAGTGTTCACTTGTCATTTAAAGGTGAAATGTGCAATTTCTGTGCCTTGTGTTTAGTTGGTTACGTTTGGAATAGCATGCTAATACTCACTGTTTCTGCAGGAGTATTTATTCTTAGCAGACTACTAAAATGTTCTGTTTGCAAAGAAAAGCTTGATGACATTCAGATGACATTCATTGAAATGTGCAATATACAACAAAGAACACAGCACTGTATCCCACAATGCATTGTCGACTTGACCTTCCATTGGTAGTGTAACAAATTGTCAGAGTAACTGTAGATGCATTTTTTGACTCACTATTTCCAAATCTGAATTCCAAAAGTAAAAACTTTATCACACAAAACTGAATTAAGAATGCAAAATAATTCAGCAAATGAATCATTGCGTCCTTCCAGCTATTCAATTCTAATATATTCAGAACAACAGCCTGATTACAGTATTGGCCTAGTTTATTGAACTGTTTTCAATAAACTAGAAGTTAACAGTGAGCAACTTGTATTTTAGACACAGTGTCGTCAGTTTCTTTGCATATTTTTGCTCTGCCAATGAAAATAGTTCCAAATAAATGTAAAGCAGTGTCAGCTGTTGCATGTCTCTGAGTAACACACAGTGGCGTTTAGTTCCGAAATGAATGTATTTTTACTCCATTGGCAGATTTTTTTTAAGCAAACACTCAATTTTGATAAATGTTTACGCATACAAACCTAATATCTTATGTTATTTAGTTTCTTTTGCTTATCTTTATTTACTCAACAATGCTGCTTAAGATTTTAAGACTTATTATCAATCCTAGAATATACAGTAAGTATGTTTTGTCTTACTTCACCGGAAGATTGTTTGATGAATTATCAACTTGTCTATTCTTCAAAATAATTAAACACATAATAGCATTAGTTCAAAACATATTATCTTAATATATTATGCAGTGCTGCTTCTCAAGTAAATGTATTGTATTTGAAGGATGTTTAGATATATTAACTAGAAAATTAGACATTCCCCAAAAATCTAATAAAAACCTTGGATGGACTGGCAAATAAGTGAAGTGATACAAACTGTGAAAAGTCCCAATTTTGTGAGACTGTTAATCAGCACTGCTCGACCAATCAGATTTGAGAACCAGAACTGATTCACGCCATTTTTGAGTTAGTGTTGTGACTGCTGGGCTAGTTTTAAATGAATAGTTTGCAATTCCATTTGACGTCTCAGAAATGTCACACTTCACCTTTAAAAATCTCCCACAGCAGGTCCATCACGCACTGTTTGTTTTTTCTCATCCATCCATCATTGCCATTGTGATTCAGGCACACACACATTACATAGATGCTCACTACATCTCATTAGGGCTTCCTGAAGTTGCCACTCCTCTCCTGGAGCTGCATTAGTGAAATGAGATAAGCAGATTGATGAAGACGGCCGTTAATTTCTCCCCGCTGATAGACGAGCTCTGTGTGAGTCTAACATCATTACTTTAATCAGCTAAAACTCCCCGTCTCAGCATGGCCTTCCATCTGGTATGGCAGTAAACACACACGCAGGTCTTCCTCCTGTTTGTGCTTGTTTAAATCATTACATCACTACAGCTGAAAATGTATTCATGAAAAACCTCCACATTTCCGTTAAAGCCCTTACTTGAGAAATCTGGTGTAAAATTAAAGCTCCGTCACCAACCAGAATTAACACAGTTTTCAGCATAAGGCGTCTTTTATTGAATCTGGTTGCAGACCTTCTAAGCCTAAGGCACCATAACGTCTGATAATCTGCAATGATGGCAGACATAAGGAGACATCCTAATAGACAGGATGTTGTTTAAGCATCTGATTAGCTTTCGATGACTTACTAGCTCTGAAAACAGTCTGAGTAGGCAGTTTTTCAGTTGGAGACATTATGTTGAATTGGAGGGTCCAGAACCCCAAATATCTTTTGAGATTAAACACACCAGTGAGACGCTGACATCTTCTGGTCGGTTATATATATATATATAATCTTCCTGAGTTCACACATACCTTCCATATGCTGCTTATTGACTTTGATGGAAGTTATGTGTAATTATATGTTGCACATTCAAGCAATTTGGCTTAGAATAGATATTTTTTTGTCTGTAATAATTTACCAAAGACAATAATTTAGCATAGACGAGGCTTGTCAGACATAGACAGGCTTTTTTTCACTACTAAAACAAATTAAAGAAAAATGTATTAGCACTAGGTGTGTAATTATTTTGTCTTTGTAATAAAATGTTTCTTTGTTATTCCACTGAGAATGACGGGGAATGTATAGTTTTGTTTCACAAGTCAGTTAAATGATTAGTATTTTTTGGTTTTATTTTCTAGAATATGTTTTTATATTTGTGGAGATTTATTTCTGTTCTTAATGAATAGTGCATGCAATGCATATGAGCTAAATAACACATAAAAATTATGTAAAAATAACTAAAATATTACACTTGTCAGACTGTTAACAAATATGATATTTTATTATTATTATAAATACAATATATATAGTACAATTTGTGCATTATTTTGCTAATTTATTGGGACTAATTTGATAGGCAACCTTACTTGATTTGACATGGACTAGCCATTATACTAAATTGTGCAACACATATATGAGAAAAGACATATTTTGCTGCAGTATCTTTTGTCCACAGGCTGTTTCTTTGCCTCTGCATACAGATACACTCATGCAGTATGTGTTTTTGCCACTAGGAGACAGTGCAAGAATGAACATCGTGAGCCTTTAAGTTGAGCAGAGATCCTGTTTGTGTCATGTTCACGGTTTTAGATTGCAAAAAAGAGCCCACCAACCACAACCCGCTCTGATTTCTGAAAAAAACAAACAAAAAACCTTCACACACTTTGAGGAGTGACCACTGTATGCTGTTCATTTCTTGTACTATTACATAAGCGCTGTGATCCACCGTAATGAGTGTTGAATTCAGCAGCTGTTTCAACAAATGCAGCAGTGATTTATCCTGCGTTCCCAGGCGCATGAGCGCGGCTCACAGAAAGCATGTTGATTCAGTGCTGCAGTGGAGTTAGACTTGGAGAAAAGCTCGGAATCCACACCAGATGAGCATCAGAGGGAATTGTGGGAAATAGTCCATACAGGATATTAAAGCTTAACAGCTGCACGGGGGGTTTGTTTCTTAGTTAACACCTGAAATCACACTTAGAAGTAGACAGATAGCGTTCTGAATGGACAGAACGGGGTCACACAGAGTGCAAAATAATATATAGAGGTTAAATGGATGGATTGCATAATTCATGTGTTTTCCTCACTTTCACACACGGAGGCTTTTCATGTACTTAGTATTGAGTATGTCTGTGTTGTCTTTTGGAATGGTATCTGGAATATTAGATACATTTGGCAGTTATGTATGTATTTATTAAGATATGCAAACATAAAAAGTCTGTGATGTGTTCTCATTTAGATAGATAATTAAATGTGTGTCTGTGTGCTTAAAATATGACATTTATCTGTGAAATGGATTGTGCTCCTCACATGTCAGGTTGATACGTCACAGAAATGAAAGCACACAGTGAACATAGTTATCAATCATAATGCCAGAGGTTCCCAAAATAGTGTGTTCAGTGCAGAAAACAGCACACAGTTGAATATTCACCCTAGTGTTTGTGTGTCCAGCTGTCAGTTTACTGTGGGATGCCTTGTGGTTTAACTGTAGAATGGTGAAAGGGAGTACAGTAGAGTACAGTGTACTTGGGGCTTACGTTGGCTGTTATGGATCAAACGTTTTGTCTGTTTTGCTGGAAAATTTATGAACAGGTGGTTTATATATATATTATATAGCCTTGTGGTATAGCGTGTTGTTGGATGGTTCAGTGAATTACATCAGATGATTATTTCTGTTTTATTATTATTTTAAAACATTTTGCAGTTTTTTTTGTAAATGTCTTTTCCGTCCATCTATCCATCTGTCCGTCCCTCTCACGTGTGCATAACTTAAAGCAGTTATCTGCCACAGTATAGCAAAATTGCCAGCATTTGACATTTTCTCCGTTGTAAGTGCTGAGTGTGCCAAAACGCTAAACCCTCATTTGGCACTGCGGCACTCAGGGGACCCTTTCGGTTTGAGAGGATGACCGTAGCATGTTGAAGTGGTCTGTCCAGTGTGTTTGTGTGTGAGGAAACTCGTGGTCCGGCTCTGTGATTGTACTCTCTGTGTAACCCGGCACAGCCCAGCCCTCTGGGACCGCTGTTCATTACAAAAGGCCAGCATGGGAAATGCCAACCCCGCTCCTCCTCCTCTCTCTCTTTCTGAACATTCTTAAGTCCTTGTGTCAGATATTAAGCAGCCCCCTCCTAATCCTCTTTCTCTCCCTACATCTCTTTCACACCCCCTCCACCTCTCTCTCAGTGTTTATACATGAAGACCTGACTTCCTAACAAGGCAAACCCACGTACTGTCCCCTCAATGCTGTACTGTCACACCCAATATGGTAGTGCTGATCTTTTATTCAGGGCTCGTGTGCGCAGAAACGTGCTGGGAAGCCCAAGTGAGGCACGTTTGTGCATCTGTTGTGAAGAAAACATGACTGGCAATAATAGATGTGGAAAAACATTTTAAAACAATCGCACAGCTGTGAAGAAACTATAGCAGAAATGCACTGAAAAATGACATTTGAAACCGTTTTCAATCATAAATAGATGTAACATCTATCTGTGTAATCAAATAATTACAAAAATTGGAAATGAAAGTAGAATTTTGAAGTAGAAAAACTTGCTCTAATATATTTTCTTGTTTTATTGACGGTTTTGATTTTTTTAACAGTGTGTTGATTAGAAGTATTATAGATTCTCAATAGTACAAATATTACTGCTTTTATATATTTTTTATTGGAAAATATTATTGGAGTAAGTACAATAAAATAATATTCTAGTCTTTCTACTTCAAAATTTCACTTTTAGCTTATTGCCATACTTGACATTTTTATTATTTGTGATATTTACTAGCAATTTCTGAGTGAAAATAGTTTAAAACGCATTTTTTTTCACAATATGTAGATTACTGGCAACTAAGTATCTCAAATAAAACTTCTTAACCACATTTGGAAGAGTTAGTACAACTAATGTGGTAAATGTAGTCAAATCCAAATTCTTCTGCTGCTCATTTCATCAGAAACAAACACAAAAACATGAATAGTCCTTCTCTAGATGGACTGCTGGACTTTCTGACTCCACGAGACACGTGTCAGCTGCCCCTCAGATTGGAGCTAGTGATTTCTGGTGGCATTTTTTTGTGCAGTATGCATCAGATAGTCAGTTAGAAGATGAGACTGAGCCTTCAAAACATGGTTATGATGCAGCTAAAGATATATGAATAGAGCATCTCAGTGCTCATTTCTCTCAAATGTATGTTTTGATTTTTATGCTGATATATTTATTTATAAATGCATTTTGCTTATTCACCATTGGTGAATTTTACCATATCATCAAGCCTCTCGAGGCTGTGCATTACAGATGAACACCTCTTACACAAGCAGAATCACTGTAAAGCACGGCCTCGTTTTGTTTTTTCACTTTGTTTTACAGGTACAGTCCTCTGAAGCAATCTGAGGTTAAGTGCTTTGCTCTCAGTGATGGCAGCTCATGAATCACCTTTTTCTGGGGTAGATGTTCCTGTAGCACTGTAACTATTAGAGCATGGCACTAGCAATGCCAAGGTCTTGGGATTGATTCCCAGGGAACACACAACCTGACAATGTGATGAATGCACACCTTGCGAGTCACTTTGGATAAAAGCATCTGCCAAATGCATAACCTGCAAACCTTTTGCATAACTAGTCCAGATTTTCAACCACTAAGCCACACCAGAATGAAATACTCATTAGTCTTTTAAACTGTCTCACATCCGACACACTCCCTAACAGGAGGATCACATGCTAATGAAAATATCCTGAAATGAAAAAGCCAATAACTATGCGGACCTGAAGCCAAAATACAGTTTTTTCTATGACTTCTGAAAGGCTCCCATGGTCAATTTGACCCTATTGAGACGTGCACTACTTTTCTCAAAGACTAAACCAATAAGTGAAGAAAATAAATACTGCAAATATAACGTATGCACAGAAAAAATGTGAACCAAGACAGGAAAAAGGCAATATTACATAATTAATATTACAGTCTGCTCCAGAATAAGCACATATTTTTAAACTCTTTGAAATCTGTATTTTCCCAAAGCACTTTAGATTGGCACTCTTAAAGGAATCATCTGAGATTGAGTGAATCTGTGAGTAGTGGGAGTCTCCAGTCCGGTGTTTTCATACTGTGACCTGGATTTCAAACGAGGGCCGAGGAATACGATGGGCTCTATTCTAAAACAGACTTTAGAAGCTAGGCAGCAATATTTTACTGTTTGATGACTTATACGGTTTTGCTGCTCAAATATTAATAATGTAAAATAACACAAAATATTCATAAAAAATATTTTTGCTTCTAGAATATCCTAAATTGTTCACTTAGGAAACTGCAAAAACATTTATTAATCAATGTTTCTGTCTTGTTCTGCAGAATATCTGAATATCTTTAGAACAAGAAAAAATGGTTTGAGTTGCAAAATTGTGTTAGACAGTATTGATACAGTATATGAGTAAGCATCAAGCATCGAATTGTTTTGCAGTTAAGATTTTAATATTTGAAGTATTTTTATTCTGTTGTAACATCATAAATAAATCCTTTAAACCTCACTGTTTAGATGAAAAAGGTAAGATGAAAAAATAAAAGTAAGACAAATAACCATTAATTTTACAAGATATAATGTTAAAAATAAATGTCTTTCAAAATTATATTTTTCTTGCAATTCTGAAAAAAAAAAAACTGAATTGTGAGATATAAACTCAGAATTCTGACTTTTCTCTCACAATTCTGAGTTTAAATGCAATTCAGTTTCTTTGTTTCCTCCGTGGAATAAAAAAAGTAACTGCGACTTAGAAGTGACTGAGAAGTTCATAATTGAGAGCTTAAGTAAAACTTACGAGAAAAATAGTCCTGTGGCAGAAACAAGTTTCCATACAAGACTAAACTACATAAATTACAGACTAAGACAAGTTTTTTGTTGTTGTTTTGCACTGTGTGAGGAAAAATCAGAAATGTAGCCTCTCATTCCCTATGTAGGCAGTATGTAACAAGGCAGCTCTCTCTAGGTTTTAAGAAAGAGACACAAAGACATAAACACGTTTTAGTTGTCTCTGTCTGCCATTAGAGGAGTTTGAGAAATAATAGGTGTGGCTTCGGAGACATTTCATCACCTCAGTGACTAGAAAACCCTGCTGGTGTGTAGACCCTCTGTTGTAGAGGCTCCGCCCCTCTCTGTGGAATGGCAGGTCAGACGTGGGGAACAGAGTGGGCTCTGTGTAGACGAGCAGGAGTGTTTGGGACGCTGTCTGCTGAAGTGTGCTGTACCTGTATGAGGTGGATTGGAATGGGCTCGGATAGGAGGTTCTTTATGTTCTCTGGGCCCCGCAGATACTCTGAGAATCTGTAAGACCATTTCAACTCGATCAGTTTTCTAAATTACATTTGAGTAACAAATAATGAATTGAGTACAGATTAGATTTGACTGAATAAGACTGATTGTTTTGGAATATATTGCTAAAAGGCAAATGTAAATTGTCTGCATGTGGATAATTTCCATGCTATTCACTCACTCACTCACTCACTCACTCACTCACTCACTCACTCACTCACTCACTCACTCACTCACTCACTCACTCACACACACACACTCACACACTCACTCACTCACTCACTCACTCACTCACTCACACTCACTCACACTCACTCACTCACTCACACTCACACACACACACACACACACACACACACACACACACTCACTCACTCACTCACTCACTCACTCACTCACTCACTCACTCACTCACTCACACACACACACACACACACACACTCACTCACTCACTCACTCACACACACACACTCACTCACACACACACACTCACTCACTCACTCACTCTCGCACGCACGCACGCTCGCTCGCTCGCTCGCACGCATACGCACGCACGCACTCACTCATTTTATAATTTAACACTTATTTTACTTAAATTATATTTATATGAATACATTTTATTTATGCTTTTAATTATTATTATTACATTTAATTGTATTTATTTTTTATGCTTTTAAATTATTTATTTATATTTTTACTTTTTAATTTATTATATATTTATATATATATATATTTATATTTATTTTAAATTGAGTTTATGTGCCAGCAGCTAGTCCTCAAACCATCAAGATCCAAATAATGAATATGGTAGATCATTTGTTCTGTAATTTACAAAAATTGTGTCCTAAAATCTGCTTTGGGCTAGACTGAAATTATGTAAATCTGTAAAACAACATTTTTCTAACCTTCTGAGGAAAAAACAAATCCCATTACAATAGAGCTTTTGTAAGTATTTTGTCTGATAAATTGTCACAGAGTGCGAATTTAGCTAGCTGAAGTTTACATAACAGTGAATTATCATAAGATCTGACAATACAAGACCAAAATATTAACAGTTGTGAATGTACTACACTGTTTATTGCAAATATCTGCTGAATAATAGCTCAGCAGAAGTCTCATCCAGTTTCCTTCACTGGTGGTCTAGGACTCGGTCCAGAAATGATAAACCTGTAAACTATGTAAACAGAGAAAAACTGCTATTGGCAAACAACGTTTGCTGTGTGGAGCAGCTTTACATCAGTCATGAACGTCTGAAGACTTCCCTCCGTTTCACAATAATCACAGACGATGTTCAGTGAAAACCCATATTGATCAAGCACTAATCTGAATGATCTTGTGGGGAACATGTCCTCCTCAATGTCTATGGTTGTGTCCCTGCCTGAGCTCAACCACTGTGGCCAACAGTAAGGCGGGATGTGTGAGTCTGATGTGAAGGGTGCTGCGTAGTGTCAAGTTTTTAATGGCAAATGTTTTTTGACAGAGAGAACAGAGTAAACAAGTTTTGCACTGCAAAAAGATGAGAAAGAACGTGTTAAAAGAAAACATCTCTTCTGAAGTGAATGTTTTTTTATTTTTTATTTTTTGCTTTTCTGTGCTGTTTTTTCCGCCCAAGCCCACAATGTTTAATACTTACATCTCTTAGGCCTCTCAGTAATGGTAAACAACATTTATAGAATAAAATATATTTATAATATTTTTTGAAGTGTTTTATTTTTTTTAATTTTTTTTGAAGAAAGCCCACAATTTACTTGAATCCTAATGACACCCCTAAGTAAAAGCAAAGTTTCTAAAAAGCACAATTGAATTTATAAAATGTATAAACATAATGTATTTTTTCTTTGTTTCTTTGCAGTTTGCCGGTTAGTCTGCCACAGCAAGTGTGAGGTTAAGGTAAGAAACAAAGCATGCTTGATTTTTTATATTAGACACTTGAAAAAGTTTTTCAAATAAATGAATGTCTGTAACACTGAAATTGTGTTGTGAGAGACCGAGAACAAGGTTGTGAGCATTCAGAACTTCCCTAAATGGTTGCGTCTGCTTGTACAGGTTAGGCTCCTTTTGTCAAATCCACCATCACATATCTGTCTGGAAACCAAACAAATCTTATCACAGAGGACATTTTTTTCCCTGATAGTGGACAAGCCCCTCTGGTAGAGGAAGGTATTGGTGTACGCTGGAATCTAAAAACAACAACTGTATGATGTCCCAGGACATGTTTGGCTTGGCCAACTCATTCCTTGTTCTAGAACATCCTCCCCAAAATGAAGCCCCTCAACCTTTCCTGAATGATAGTCCCGTTTTGAAGGGTGTTTTGAGTGAGAAAAAGATTCTGCACACTAAGAAAAAAGTATTTTTCAAGAACTATTAAATGAAATGTTCTTTAGAGAATATGAAATGGCATCACTGAAAAAAACAACACTTTGAGAACGATTATGTTTAAGAGGTTCCTTAAAATGTAGCACATGGCTGCTATTATTGTGTATATTGGTAATGTGTGTGTGTTTGTGTTGGGCAGCTCTGCTACCTACTGCTTTTTTGCACCCACAGGAAATTCCAGAAATGCGAAGAGGTGCATGTTTTTTTGTAGCTCTGAGATGCTTTGCAGATCAGTGTACACTGGCGTTCAGCAACACTTGCTGGTTTGTAGAAACGACAGGATGTCTTGCAGGGATGTGTTCTCTTTGAGATCATCAAGGAAAAAAAAGCAGCAGGATGAGGCTTTTGTTTGATAGATTGCGTCTGATTTGGGAGGACAGCTATGACACCCTGAAGCTCCCTTGATTAAACTGCGATTAAGACTCAAAGAATGCTCCAGATCTGTTTAGAGACGTGTAACAACTTCCCTCGCCAGAATCACTGAGGAATTTCCGACCAAATCATCCAAGAATGGATGCAATTAGTTTCCTGTCATTAGATAAAAGATGAAAATGGCAATGAGTGATGCAGAGCTGGCGTTTGGATTCCTCCCGTTTTTATTACAGAAATGACCTAAAAGTCAACGTGAAAAGCTGTATGAACCGCAAAAAGAACCCTACAAAGTAAAGAAACCTCTCTTCTGAAACAATAAATCAGTTTTATTTTATTTTATTTTATTTTATTTTATTTTATTTTATTTTATTTTATTTTATTTTATTTTATTTTATTTTATTTTATTTTATTTTATTTTATTTTATTTTATTTTATTATTTTATTTTATTTATTTATTTTATTTATTTTATTTATTTTATTTATTTTATTTATTTTATTTATTTTATTTTATTTATTTTATTTGTAAGTTTTATTTTTTTATTTTTTTATTTTTTATTTAATTTAATTTAATTTAATTTAATTTAATTTAATTTAATTTAATTTAATTTAATTTAATTTAATTTAATTTAATTTAATTTAATTTAATTTAATTTAATTTATTTATTTATTATAATTTTTTTAATATATTTTTTATTTTTTATTTTTTATTTTTTCAATTAAGCTCCCCAATGTGCTATTTTATTGTATTCACTACAAGCTCACAATATACATCCTCATTAAATCCCTGAGTAATAGTACAAATAACTTTATTGTTTTATGATGAAAGATTTTACTTGTATTGACTTAAAAAAAATAAGTACAGCAAATTGTCACAGTAAGTCTAAGATTGTGCATTATAAAAATGTATAGGGTAAATTTTAATTTCATGTTGACGTCTCAATACAAACCCAAGCAATTTATATAATTCAAGCCCTTGTCAGATGGACATTTTCCACACTGACATGCAATTCCATAAATCTCCATATCCATATTTAGATAAGATGTGGCTGCTGTCTAACCTCTGCCATAAAAAAACAAATGCTCAGACCATTTGTACTGTCCAGACTTGGCGGGTAACTGGCTCTGCTCTAAAAATTGTGGGAAGAAACAAGACAAATGGCACATGAACACAAATATGACATTGCTAACAGACACAGGCTAAACAATTTTCCACCTGAAATACACACAATGACTATTACTAAGAAAAAAGACTAGACTAGAATATTGACCAGAAACATTGATATTTTGTTGAGTTTTAATTTTTTGTCTAGTTTTCTAGTAAAACATCTAAAATGTCATCAGTCAAGATAAATGTACTTGAGAAACAATATTGCTCAGAATATTGGGACTTATTTTCATAGTTTTTTACACTTGTTTTTAACTTAAAATACAGTATCTGACAGTTGCAGTAAGACAAAATACACTCATACACACAAAATACAGTCTTGTTCTGTGTTTCTTCTCATGTAAGTGTATCTGTTTGAAAGATTTGTTGATATTTTTACTGGAAAAGTAGGTCTTTTGGCAGCTAAGAGAGCTGGGACAAATTTCAGCTCGAAGAATGACTCGCATCATAAATGTGTCTTAGATAACAGAAGGTTGTATAGGTCAGACAGCTCCAATCACAACAAATTCACCTTCTCCAACATCTCTTCTTCTCTCATTACGATTGCTCATTTCTGTCGACAGCTTAGCCTGGTCTCACAAGGGGTCGGAAATGACTGCAGCGGTTCACAGCGGGTTCATTGCACACGGGCTTGGACGAGTTTAGGCACGTCCACGAGACTGGACTTGATTTGAATTCCAAAGGCTGGAAAATGAAGTTACAGTCTCTGGGTGATTGTAAATATAGGCAAGTGAGGTTAAGTGGGAGAGTAAATGAATCATTAGACTCAAAGGCCAGCCATGAGCTGCAGAGAGCTAATGAGAGACGCCGGCGGCGAGCGCGTGTGTACGGTGCCAGTTCACTGCGGGGAGAGTCAGCATGCTGAAGAGGGCAATTACTGGAAATGCCAGAGGAAATCAGTGTGAACTAAAAGGTGTGAGAAAACATCTAGTCAAAGATGTCAGATGTGGCTTTATTGTGTAGTCTAACACGTTTCTTAAAGGTGAAATGTTTCATTCCTGTGCACAATTGGTGTCACTACTGGGAATTGCAAAAATAATGACTCGTGGGGATTTTGATTCATCTCAGTGAGGCATTGAATCAATCACTGAGCTTTATTCAGTGTCTCAAATCTTCAATCAGTTCATCAAAAAGAGTTGTTTGATCTTTTGAATCAGTTCACTAATAAGATTTTTGTTCATTGATTCACTTGGTTACCTCTTCTGCATGTTTCTTGTGTTGAGTGAGTCAATAATTAATTCAATCAACTTTGTTCAGTGACTCAAATCTTTTGAATCAGTTCACGTTAATTATTTAGTTATCTTGTCCGTAGCTTTCTTGTGTTATGAGTCAATAAATCATTCACTAAACTTTTAGTTTAATTTAACTTTTAGCGATTAATTTATTAGTTTAGTTGCCTTGTAAGCTTCTCGTTCAGACTAATTCAAATGGACCCATGAAGGGGCATATTAGTTAATTAGGTCCAACTAATGAAGTGTTCCTTCACAGCCCGATCGAATGCAATTTGCTTGTGCTTTAGTCAGTCTTTGAAGGTAGAAAAGCAGTCATGTGATTAAAATGCGAGAGACTTGCCATTGAATGGAAGTGAACGAGAATGATTTTTATTCACTTAAAAGATTAAAATTGGAGAAAGCATTCATCACAAAAATATACACATCAGCTTTAACTTGGGCCCCTGAAATGCTTGTTTACGTTAGCAATGAGAAATATGATCACTATGTGTAAGAACAACTTCCTACTCAACCTATGGAGCTGCAGCTGCAAATACACTAGATTGCCTTTGTACCGACCAGTAGATAAAGCCATTAATCATTTTGGTATATTGAACTATACATCCGTATTTGGTAATATATGATGGCTATAGAATGTCTATGCTCTGATGTCATTGTTTGTGTTCCAGCTGGTCTTTCCAGATCCTTTGAATGCTATGTATAGAATCTGAAATGTCTTTCCCTCCTACTTACTCTGAATGTCTTTGAACACACATAGCTAAATAATGGCTTCATGTTAGTAACATATGTGGACAGGCAGTTGGCCATTTTAAAAAGTAATGGTTCTTTATTGCCATCTATGGTTCCATGTAGAACCTTGAACATCCATGGAATCTTTCCATTCAACAAAAGGTTCTTTATAGTGGAAAAGGCTCTTTAGATTATGAACATTTTCTTTACGTTAAGAAAAGTGGTTCTTTTTAAAAATTGTTCACTGAAAGGTTCTTTTGGAAAGCCTAAACATTTTCTTCCATGCCATAGTTGCGAAAAACCATTTTGGAAACTTTTGAAACCTTGGTTTTAAGAATATACAGTCAGATGTATCTTTCAGATCAGATACTTTTATTGTGGAGTAGCATTTAGAAGGGAATTGTGGTGAGCAGTTGACATGTATGTGACTACATTTGCAAGCAAAAGTTTGTGAACCCTTTGGAATGAAATTGATTCCCACTGATTACTCATAAATTGCAGTCTGATCTTCATCTAAGTCACAATTATAGATAAATACAATCTGACTGAACTAAAAAGACTAGGAAAAATGAAAAGTAAGTGCACCCTCAATACTTACCTTAGACTTACTTGCATATCCTTTTTCTTGCTAATTTTGATGGTACTTTGGCATTTGACAAACCCCCCTTGAGTATTGAGGTTGTTAGCACAACAGTAGTGCTAAAATGAGCGTTAAGATGCATAGGTTAAGTATTTGTGTCTACTTTTATGCAGACAATGTTTTTGACTTGTGCGTTGGGCTAAGAACTGTGCTGGAAGGGAACAGCGTGATTAATGTTTAGTCCAGCTTCTATGGAGTCAATGTGAGAAAATGGACTAAATCATATTTTTCTTAAATAGCTAAGCATTCTTTTTCTTTCCAACTTTTATAAAAAAACTTTTAAAAATCATAACAGATTGTTAGTCCTGGTGTGAGACTCTGAAAACAGCATTGTCTTTTACGACGCTTCACCTCATTTCCTCAGCACAATGTTTCCTGGTTTCAGCTGGAGGACCGATCGGCTTCTAGCAAGAGACTTATAACCTTACCATGTTTATTTTTTTAGCCACTCAAGGAGTGCAGTTTTGCTCCTGAATTGGTCAGACTGGCTGGAGTTGTGATAGGAGCCAATGGCTTTCTGGATTTGGCTGTTTGGGAGCATATTTTTTCACCTCAAACAACTTTTAGTTCTCACTGTGCTGACCCTACAGGAGCTTTTAAAGATGTAAAGGTCTCAATTGAGGACAAATAGAGGAACTAAGTGCGGACAGAACAATAATGGGTCCTCTTCCAAAATCTGCGTCCCCTCTAGCCAAGAAGTACACTGGGTGACTCAGTCCTGGGTTTGGTCATGGGGAGCTGGTCCGGGGTTTTTCCCTTGAACAGGAAAAGTGGCTCTCCACCCCTTCCGTTGGACACTGGTCTGAAGCCCATATGGTTCCTGACTGAGCTGCACATGTGCATGGATGAGTTCCTCTCACTTATTTGGCAGGTGCATTGCCATATTTGTGAGTTGTGTCCTTGATATGTTTAAACAAAGTGCACTGACCGCAATGATTTCCCATCATCTCTTTCCTTGCTCCCTGCTATCCATTGTTTTGTGGATTTCAGGTGTGGCATTCATTATAACAAAGCCAAGGATTGGATTTTTCAGCACAGTTAACCGAAAACAGAACAGTTAGGATGTTATTACCAGCTTAAGTTAAAACGAGGCCACTCCTACAAGCCTCTGTGATTACAACATTATATTATCATAATCATTATCATTAATCATTTCATTATCCGAATCAGAAAGAGCTTTATTGCCAAGTGTGCTTGCGCATACAAGGAATTTGTTTGTCATAAGCTTCATGTTCACAGAGAAAACAATGACAAACAGACAATAAAAATAAGATGAGAATAAAAAATGCATACACAAATATAAATACACACAATTGTTTTATTTTTTATAAATCAGTTATATGTACTGTTGTGCTATAGATGATAGAATGGAATACAATATTAAGAGATGCAGGGATGTACTAGGATGGAGGTGTTAGCAAGTAAATATACGTTATTGCACATTGTTATTGCATGGGGGGGGGGGGGACAGATGGAAACAGTTTAAAAAGGGGATGACTTGGATGTGAGGGATTCAGAGTGATTTTCTTCACTCTTTTCTTCACTCTGGATGTATACAGTTCTTGAACGGTGGGGAGGGGGCACCAATAATCTATTCAGCAGTCCGAACCAGTATTCTCTATAGTCTCCTGATGCCTGATTTTGTAGCTGAGCCAAACCAGACAGTTATTGAAGTGCACAGAACAGGCTCGGTGATGGCTGAGTAGAACTGTTTCAGCAGCTCCTGTGGCAGGTTAAACTTCCTCAGCTGGCAATGTGAGTGTCCCAATTCAGGTCCTGGGAGATGCTGGATCCCTGGAACTTGAATGTCTCCACTGCAGCCACAGTGCTGTCCATGATGTTGAGTGGGATGAGACCAGATGGGTTTCTCCTGAAGTCCATGATTATCTCCACTGTTTTGACCATGTTGAGCTCCAGGTTGTTGTGACTACACCAGAGAGCCAGCTGCTCAACCTCCTGTCTGTAAGCAGACTCGTCACAATCCTTAATGAGGCCGATAAGTGTAGTGTCATTTGCGATCTTCAGGAGCTTGATAAAAGGGGTCTTTAGAGGTGTAGTCGTGGGTGTACAGGGAGAAGAGTAGTGAGGAGAGGACGCAACCTTGAGGGGCACCAGTGTTGGTGGAGCGGCTGTTTCACATTAATTTCCCCAGTCTCACTAGCTGTTGCCTATATCTCAGAAGAGCTGGTGATCCTGACAGATAGAGCTAGGGACCAAGAGCTGGGTTAGTTTGGTCTGTAGGAGTGTTGGATGATGGTGTTGAAGGCCAAACTGAAGTCCACAAACTGGATCCTCACATAAGTCTCTGATTTGTCCACTGATCTTCCAGCTTTTTAGCGTAGCTTCTTTTAGCCGCTCTAATCTCCTTATTCAGTGTGTTCCTGGCCTGATTGTACAAGACTATGTCCCCATTTCTGTAGGCATCCTCTTTGGCCTGATGAATGTGTCTAAGTTTTGCTGTAAACCATGGCTTATCATTGTTGAATGTTAAACAAGTCATGTTGGGAATGCATATATCCTCACATAAACTGATACATAAAGTTACAGTTTCTGTGAGCTCGTCCAGATCAGTAGCAGCAGCTTCAAAACACAGTCTTGTTTAGTGTTTAGAGTGGCCTTTTATTGTGGCCAGCCTAAGGCACACCTGTGCAATAATCATGCTGTCTAATCAGCATCTTGATATGCCACACCTGTGAGGTGGATGGATTA
Organism: Gymnocypris eckloni scoliostomus; assembly: GCA_027564155.1. Lineage (NCBI taxonomy): Eukaryota > Metazoa > Chordata > Actinopteri > Cypriniformes > Cyprinidae > Gymnocypris > Gymnocypris eckloni. Next base: position 13,816,562 of record CM050425.1, on the reverse strand, counting down.
TCTCAGCAAAGGAGAAGTGCTCACTAACACAGATTAAGACAGATTTGTGAACAATATTTGAGAGAAATAGGCCTTTTGCGTACATAAGAAAAGGCTTAGATCTTTGAGTTCAGCAAAGATCTATATATATATATATATATATATATATATATATAGCTTCAGAGTCGAGATTATGTATGAGTGTGTATATGTATGAGTGTGTATATATCATCTGCTTAAAGTAAGTGTATGTGCTCATGAAGTTTCAAGGCTGATTGAGGTGTGGTTGACAGGAAGCGTGTGTGTTCTGGGCTTCTGAGCAGCAGGATCTCCTGTACACACACTCTCCTCCCCATAACATTTTACAGCACAGCTAAAGCGGTTGTTTAGTACCAAAATACACTGCCACGCATTCGGAAATTAAGGAATAGGACTTTTATCATCTGTAAATTTCGTTCTACAGACTCTCCATTACCAGGTAAGGGTAGTGCTGCTGTGCAACAGAGACTTTAGACATTTTATAAAGATTTACTTGCACTCTGCAGGTCTTGCTTTTCTTAATTCTCGCATTAGGTTTTGTAATGATTACAGGATGATTCCTATGGAGTTCAGTGTTGGTATTTTGCAAATTCTCTACCGGTTGACACATTTTTGTATCACCTATCTTACTCCGTAACCCATTTTTACCCATTTTGTGGCTTTGTTAATTCTGAACACATGCGGAGTATTTTCTAGCTGTGTTTTTATCTAGCTTCTATACGAACCTGCGTCCATGCAGTTAGCCGCGGAGTGTCATGCCTCATTTGGATACAGTCCTGCTGCAAGCTTTATTTTAGAAGTGGTTTGCCATTTCTTACCCCTAGTCAGCTTATGCCGCTACAATGCAATCCATCGCTTCATATGCAAGAACAGAAGGGTTGCAAGCTGCACCCTGGCAGGGCCTTTCAGCATAATTTCATAATGGTCTGTCTCCCGTTCTGAGGACTTCAGAGAGACTATTTTGTCATTAAGGATGATTTATGTCTGGTATGTAATAGAGAAGTTTTGGGTAAAGTGGTTGTATAGCACTGTGGGGTGCTGCAAGACTCTGGGTTTGGCATGGAGATGAGCTTGGAAAGGCGTAGCAGCCATTATATACTATGAAGGACATGACCCCCACTTTCAGAAATTACTAAATTGACCCCCTCTACTTTTTGGGACATAGTCATTATATTTTAAAAGGTTTATTTCTCTTGAGTGCAGTCCAAAATAATAACGGCTTGCACTTTATGAAAAATGTGAGTGGTGTTTGCCTGTACAAAATTTGCTGCTGCAATTATTAGCGTGTACTCTGGATGCCAGGATGTTCTTCAAGATGTTCTATAGGTTTTCTACTATTCCCAGACGCTGAGGGCAAAGCGAAAGAGTTTTGGCCATTAGCTTCATCCCTGAGACTCCACTGCTTTCCTCTTGTTTGCTCTTGAGTCCCTCCTCTCTGGCTCAGCTCCCAACCTTTGAATCTCGTCTGTATTTCTCAGGTTTTACACATCCTCAGCACTGCAGAGCGGCTCCAGCCTTCTTCTGCTGAAAACAATGCCTTCACACGGGCTTCTTGATTTTAGGGTGTGCCCATCGACTATAATTGAGCCGTTCACATTTGGTCTCTTCTGATGTTCCGATCCTGCACAACAACAAGCCTTTGTGACTCTAATTATGGAAGGTAAACAGATTGTGAAGTCGATGACAGATTGAAGCATTTGATGTTCAATACTGTTGACGAGTGAGACGTCTCTTGAAGGAAGTGAACTCCCTGTGCTCTTTGGGACAGGAATAAGATTTCCAGAGATTTATAGAGTGAAATTGAACAAGACTGAAGTTGATGATAGTGGCCATTCAGCAGGGAAGTAGAGGAGTGAAAATATTATGTTATGATTCAAAGCATATGAACCCAAAGTCTTGATTACTTGACTAATGCAATGTTTGATTATATTAAACGTCATAGGCCACACACTGTATATAGCTTTGAAACAAACAACTTTGTTTTCACAAAGCAGTGTCCTGAATATCACAATGATTTTAATACACTTTTATTTGGACATTGGAGACCATGTAGTTAGACTAGTTTTATTTGCATTTAAAGTAAATTAATTGTATTCATTTTTGTGAATCAGAGCAAACTGTCAATTTTAACGAATATATTCAAAAGTCTGATTCATTATGCATCATTACTCAGATGTGTTATTCCTACATTTTTCTTAAAAGGTCACTAAAACCATACAATAATTACTAAATATTTGATCATCTTGCAAACATGACTATTTGGATTTAGAAAAAATGCATAAATATTGAAATATATATTGAGTAGTATTTAATTAAAATCTATAGCTTTACTATAGCTCTGTAGCCCTATTCAACAAATATTTATGTATATCACACAAATTTCAATATGTTCATCATACATGAATATGGCAATTACAGTGCACACTTAAGTCATGATTGTTTGGTAGGTCTCTGCAGTCACACAGCTGAGCTTCTATTCCAGGTGTTTCTAAGCCTGTGCTTGACATTCGTCTCATTTCAGAGTTCATGAGGAGTTAGTCTCTCTCACACAGCGGGATCATTTACCTCAGGAGATGTGAACACATGTAACCGTCTTGCTGATAAAAAACACCAGAGCTTGCATCATATCAGATGTTTAGTTATGAACACGTCCAGATGGGATATGCAGGCTTTTCTGCATTTCTCTGGAGTGGATTTCTTAAACAGAGCACAGAGTACTGCAGTCTTATTGATAGCTGAAAGCATGAAAAATGAATGTCAGCTGAAAAAAAAAGAATAAATATATAATATTAAAAATATTAGATAAACGTGGTGTTTTTGGATGTGATTGGTGATGTCTGCCTTAGCAGGAAATTTGTTTTGAATATTGTGTGTGGTTTTATCTTTAAGAGAATGTGATCTTACAGTGTTTCATCTCTCTCTCATCTGTTATGTGTGCTATATATGAACTTGAGATATCATGTAGGGATTATGACGGTACACAAGGTTTGACCCCTGCACCCCTTTGTCACGTGACACGATGAATGAGTTTTCTGGATAATGAAAGTGAATTTGTGTGGATTACCTGGGATTCTGGAACAGTTATTTGAGTTAAATGAGATTCAGGTTCTGAATTTTGAGCAGAAATATTTTGCAGGAACTTTGCAGGAACTGCAGCTCTTAGCCTATCACTATTACTATGTATCATTAAAATAATACAAATATAATAAATGAATAAATAATAATGTAATGAAATAGTAAATATGAAAATGATTGCTTGTTTGTTAGTTTGTTAGCAAATGCATTACCAAATGAGACCTTATTGTAAAGTGTTACCTGTTAATCAATTCAAAATTGCTATAATTTCTTGTTATGATTTTAAAATCTCAGTACGATTTTGTTTGACTAAGTTTTGATGCTCTAATCAACTAGATTGTTCCACGTGAGTTCTTTTGTTCATCTTTCATTTTTAGCTACCTTTAACATAATACTTAATGAAGCACACTTTAGCTCCAAAGGCAACCGCTCACTGTTTGAGAGGACATGCAAAGAGAAGTTAAGCACACTGAGGGTGTTGCACACTTCTGAACATCACATGCACCCCAGAGTTTCATTTGTTCTAGTTAAGTGTTTTTGTACATATGCGTCTACAATCCCAACATAACCCAAAAAGCGTGAGTCTGTCTGGGCATTCCCTGTCAGACGGTGGAGTATGATTACTCATCATTCATGATTTATGTGTTCCTCTTCCTACTCAATTCTCAGCGCTGCAGGCATAGATACAGTTGGGAAAACAAACAGCAACACCCAAACTGGTTGAGATGGAGTAATCAAGGCAGTAAGGAAAACATGTAAACAGCAGGCCAAGCGAGACGCAGCATGAGCCATTAGTCCCTGGAGGAAGAGCAGAAGAGGAGAAGAGAATACACATGCTGGAAACAGAGATACACAAATGATATGTTTTATTAGAAACAGATTGTATCGTGACATTGGCACTGCCGTGAGGGATATTAGTATGTATTAGGAGTTGCTCTGTTGGGTGGAGTTCAGGCGGGTGTGTGTCTGAACAATACACTGTTATTGTACAAACTGGGGTAAGGGGATTTTTAAAAACTTTTTCAACATAAAGTCTTTCTCACTTTAACTCATATACCAACATTCACTAAACTCTGCACATCGTTCTTTTCACTGTAAGGCCTATATATTTTTTTAAACAAAAGTATTTAGTTAAATAATAGCCACATGCCGCTCAAAGCCTGTCGTCTGTTTTTGTGTGAGTTTTGAAGCTGAATGTTTGTCTACGAGGGGGTCAATCCAAATGTTTCGTTTGATCAGAACCTGCTTTATTTGATTATGCGTTTTTATCAGCCTGGCTCTTGTTTGCATATCGAGGGCAATAAAGTGTGAGCGGCTGAGCTTGTGAGAGAACAAATCATCAAAATGTGTTTGACTCCACTGCAGCTGGAAACCTTACAACTGAGTTCACACTGCAGAACATTCAGACCTCCACTGTATGTCAGCTATGAGGTATGTGTCAGAAGCCTTTTAAACTCTTTCTTTTTCTTTAGTAACAAGATGCAGCTAGCTGTAGTATTTCGAGAGAATGGAGAGTGTTTATTTAGTACCACACGGCCAGAGACAGTCATTTTAGTTTAGATGATTCCCATGCAATGTTTGCATAGAACATTGCTGGTGAAGCATGAGATGGAAGGCATCATGCACACTCATTTGTATTAGGGCTAAATGAGTACTGATAAGAGACAGTGATGTCATTTGGTAGTTTAGACATGTTTTCAACATGCTGCTTCTTGTTTTGATCGTTCTGACCATCTTTCCTGATTGTTGCTCACAAAAGCTGCATTTGGAAATAAGTACAGTAAGCACAGTAATATTGTGGAATATGCAATTTAAAATAACTGCTTTCTCTTTGATTAAAAAAGTAATTTGTTTCTTTCATGCAAAGCTGAATTTTCAGCATCATTACTCCAGTCTTCAGTGTCACATGATATTTCAGAAATCATATGTAACCCTGGACCACAAAATCGATTTTGATTCGATTTTGGCGACTGTCTCAATATTTAGATTTTTTTGCATCCTCAGATTGCAGATTTTCAAGTAGTTGTATCTCAGCCAAAAAGTATAATGTCCTATCCTAACAAACCATACATCAATGGAAGCATATTTATACAGCTTTCAGATTATATATAAATCTCAGTTTAAAAAAAATTACCCTTATGACTGGTTTTGTGGTCCAGAGTCACACATGTTGATTTGGATCTCATTTCTTATTATTATCAATAATAAAAACAGTTGTGCTGCCTCATATGTTTGTGGAAACTGTATTTTTTAGCAAAATGTTTAGCATTTTTTTGTGACATGCATCAGACGGTCACTGTGACTAGATGTCCGAAGCTGGACTGACCACTTGCTAATCCCAGAGAATTCCTGCCGACTCAGAGCACTTCTTCTTTTCTAAACCTAAAAACCAGCAGTCATGCATCAGGACTTTTTCTTGCAGTGCCACAGCACTAAAGTTCCTGTCCGCGCTCCAACCCAGAACATTCTCTCTTGATGTAATTGATGATTATTTTCATTGCTTGGCATTCGCTGGCTCGCCTGCGTCTGTAGGAACTTGATATATGGACGTAGTCATCACTCCGCCAGAGTGTGCGAGTCTGCCTGTTTTTGATGAACGTATCTGTGTATATTCTGTTGATTCGAGCAGTGTTGGGTTCCAGCGTTGAGCCTGACTGTGAGTGGACTATCATGTGACCTCATTGAATTGGTCTTCATGGACCAAAACTCTGTTGAGAGTCATAAAAACAATTCCATTCCATGTATGGAGTCATTGTACAGATGGTTTCACAATGCATTAAAGGGATAATTCACCCGAAGAATGAGCATTCTTTCATTATTTATAGGTTCCAAACCTTTATGCCTTTCTTCTGTGCAGCACAAAATACATTAAATGGGGTCAACTTAACATTGGAGTCATTTGACTTTCATAAATCTTTTGGGCTCAAAAAATAACACAACTGTTTGTTACGACAACTTCTAATGAAATTGTTCAACCAGCAAACTACACTGAATTAGAACAACTTGTAGAATACATTCAAATGTTTAAGTACATTTTTTTCAAAAGATTAAGTTATGAATTACTTCAGCATGTTTGAGTGGTGGCCCTGGAACCAATTCTTCTTTATTCTTCGTCTATTTCAGTGCAAATTAACGGCTAGCATAGAACCTGTTAAATGTAACGTATTTTGCAATAATAATAATAATAATAATAATAAAAAACACAAAACAAAACTAAGAACTTTAAATGTAAAACACAACTGGGATATAACACTAACTGGTCTTGCTTTTATATATATATATAAAAAACATTACATAACATTTAATTTAAGACTATTTTACTTTAAATTACAATTATTATGAAATTATTTATGTTAACAAAATAATGCAAATCAAATGGTTTAATCAAATCAATAAATTATCATTTTTAATCTGTGACTATGCATTTATTTAAGTTTGTGGTAATTTATTTATTTGTGGTGATAATAATAATAATTAACTAAAAATGAACTAACTCAATAAATAGCTTCATACAGTTTTGTCTGTAAGTCGTACAGTTTTTTAACTTATCGTTAAATAAATGATGACAGAATTTTCTTAACTTTTTACTATGTTTATTATCCAGTCCTATGCAACACATGCTGGGAAATCCACTGCAGAATTGTATTTTTCAAGACAAATTCTGTTAGTTACTATAGCAATTTTTTGTATTATTATTGTTATTTTATTAATCAGTGAATTGCTGAATTTACAGTTTAAATTAAACATAATATTAAGCTGATGTAATGATCAACATTATTATGTCAATACAAATAATCATTGCAACATAAAATGTTTAGTTAAATCAATAAATATGTATTTTTATCTTGCAACTAAGTTGTGGTTATAGGTCCCCTGAGAGAGAGAGAGAGAGAGATAAATCATATTTTTTGAACAATGCTCATCAGTTCACGTCTTTAGCATTCGTGAAGATTGGTAGTGATGTTGTGTCCTCACCACCCGCAGCTTAAAGAGAGCTTGAGGAATTCACAGTTTGTTGAATGTGCGCTCCATATGTGAGCATGAACACCGCGGTGGGCTGCCTGTTCACGCACCTGCCTCTCTGCAGGGCTCTGATTGGCCCCTGCGTGTTCCAGCAGGACGTTCCTCCTCGGAATCACGGGAATGTTCTCCTGTAGTGCGCTGGTTGGAGGAATGGTTCTTGTTTTGAGACCTCTTGTGCTCTCGTGCCATGCTAGACCTGGCAGTTTTTAATCTTACACTAGCTGCAAACATTAAACACCATACTGAGTGTTACTTATAACGATGTTTATTACAGGCAGCACCGAGAGGATCATTAAAGATAATAAAATCCAGGACACAGGATACATGTCAGACTCATAACATGCCAGCATCTAATAGAGGAAGACAGGTCTGCATTCTTTGTTCGTGTTTCTGTTGTTGTTTCTAAGCAAATATGCATGCGTAATTGTTCAAGCTAGATCTCCTATGCTGAATGTTTTGCTGATGTAAACGTACTGACCGACGAACCATATTTATTAATTATTCTAGCCAGCACCAGTCAGACTAGTCATTAGTCAGCACTAATAGGAAATAACAGGGCATACATTAAATATGTATTAATCTAAATTTAAGCAAACTTTTTATATATAATGTAATTTAAATCAAATATATAAATATCTATATAAAATAATTATATTGATTGGTAGTCGATTACAACAATAACATTGTATATTTGAGTAATACATTGAAAAAAGGTGTTGCTAACAAGCAAAGTCCACATCAAGTGGCGTATTTGGGACAAGGCCAATATTTAGCTCGATGGGATAGCTGTGCTTTCCCTCTGCTCTTCTCCTCCTCTTTCGTCAGGCTTGTCATTAATGCTGGATTCTGCGTCCCACATCGTACCAACATCTGGTAAGAAACGCTCCAAACAGACATCTCACTTTGAAGCTGACTTCTTCTGTATAATTATTTTGATATCACCAAACAAAATAGCTCATGTTTTCCAATAGGATGGTACGCTCCGAAAAAAGACCTTCAGTTGTTAGCTTCGTGGAAACCACCATCAGAGATGATGATTAGATGGCACGATTGCACAACGTCACGCCCAAACAAATGATAGGAGCGCAAAGAGCTGTATTTTTCAGAATCAACCTGGAGCATCAGCAACTTGTTTCCACACTAGTTATTAGGACTGGAAAAGGATTTTTTTAATAATAATAATTAATTATCATTATTTTATATACCTGTGTATGTATTTTCCAATAATAATTTTGAATTAGATTTTTTTTAATAAAAAAATGTTTACATCAGCTACTGGTGAAAGTTTTCATTTTTTTATTTAATTTAATTTAATATTTATTTAATAATTTTAATTTATTATTTGTTTAATTTAATTTATTATTTGTTTATTTAATTTAATTTATTATTTGTTATTTTATTTTATTTATTATTTGCTTTATTTTATTTTATTTATTTGTATTTGTTTTATTTTATTTTATTTATTATTTATTATTTATTTTATTTATTATTTATTATTCATTTTATTTATTATTTGTTTTATTTATTTGTATTTATTATTTGTTTTATTTCATTTAATGTATTGTTTGTTTTATCTAATTGTATTTATTATTTGTTTTAATTTAATTTAAGTTTTGTTTTATTTTGTAATTTGTTTTAATAAAACTAATTATCTCACTGTAATGTGACCTCCAGAAAAATATGACCTGACCTCCAGAAAAAAATATAATATAAAATATAATCATTTTATTATATATTCATTTATTTTATATTTTGTTTCCTAATTGGTATATTTATTTTAAATATGTTGTTCAGAAAAGAAAATCAGAATACACAACTTTTTTTATGGTCATCTATAGATGCTGTTTTGACCAGATAATGATGTAGTTATAGCATCTACCAGCAGGAGAGAATCTAACCAGCTAAACCCTGACCCCTGGTAATAATGTTGTGTTGGCTGTGGTTTCTGAGGCTGTTTGTCAGTGAGAGGTGTGTAATCTGAAGACCCCTCTGACTGCATTCAACAGAGAACACATTGTATTGCACGTCAATCTCAAGAGTCTTCGTTGGAGCATGTTCACTCCAGTCCCACTTCAAAGAGAGAGACGCTTGTTACTTTAATAGTTTTTGTGCCGTCCATGAAAACAGATAATGTTATCTGCTCTCGTCATCAGAGCTCAGATAAACCTTTGAGAAACCAATTTGTTGGCTTTAGTGGTCAGCTGCTTTTTCATAATAGAGACTTTTCAATGTAAATTGGATAATTACATTGCAAGAAGGTTTTACGTCATTTACATTAATGACGTGGTGTAGGCCTGCAGAGTTGATTTAATTAAATACTGATTATTGCCTTATTAAATGTAAACAAAATGTAAAACTACTAGTAACAGTAAACTACTTTCACCAGTGAAATGTGCTATCTATCGATCTATCTATCTGGTATATTTTTATATAATTTTATAATTTGAATTACATTTTATAATATATATATATATATCTATAAAATATAATATATAGCAACATTCAGCAAGTGACGAGTAATGTGCTCTGGAACATAGACATATTTACATAGATTACTCATTAGCGACTGTTTCTATGGGCCGTGATACGTAAGGATCATTATCTACGTATGTTGAGACAAAGTTGGACATTGCCTGTACCTGAGGTAAAAAAATGATATAAATACTGTTCAGTTTCTCACACAAACCTATAATTTCGTGTCTTAGGACATCAATGTATCGTCACGAGCAGCAGGGTTTAATTTGAATTTGTGTGCGCATGGTTTTTTTACTCTCAAAGATTCTGTGCCCATTGACTGGCCTTATATGACTGACAGACTGCAACGGTTTGAGTTAAAAATCTTTGTTTGAGTTCTACTGAAGAAACAGTCACCTGCATCTTGGATGCCCTTGGGGTAAGCAGATAAACATCAAATTAAATTTTTGGGTGAACTATCCCTTTAAGTTTGAACCACTGAATTGTGCATGCTGCATTCATACTTTGCTTTGTAGATTTTATCAATTAAATTCGTAAATCTCTCTTTTGGTTTAATTGAAATGTTTAGCATTCAAAATGTAACCAGCAATCGAATACTTGCATACATATCGATATACACACTGAATTATCTTTGAAAACTTCTTTCTTGCTTTTATTTGACCATATAGCCTTTATGCTGTAAACATTGTAGAACTGTGCTATGTTTTGATTCTCATGCACATCCAGCAGTGAGTGTGATCATGACAATGATAAAGGAACTACGACTTGCTACGTTGCTGCACTGGTTTTTCCTTTAGGAATAGTTGTAGAATCTAGTGTTGTTGTGTTTTGTCTCAAACACTCTGGCTGTTTTATAGAGGATTGAAGTCGTTTGTTTTATCAATCCGAGTCGGTCTGGAGAGCATTGCTCAGCGGTGTTCTACAGATCGGTGCTTTACAGCTACACAGCTCATGCTGGGTGCTCTTCTGCATAACTCAGCCTGCTTTGAGCTTGTCAACTCATGTTAAACCTGTAAACTGAGAACATGATAACAACTAGAGAAGGAGAGAGGAGAGGGTTGGGCTGAAGAGCAAACCAAGTCCAACCCACAGAACTTGCTGGGGATTTCAGCTGTGTTTGGGTGAAGTCTCATTTCTGTGATGCACAAGATATTTCAATTTGTTTTCTTTCTGTAATCCAAGTATATATATATATATATTATTTTTCTTCTGAGATACAGACATGACTTGGACATGAGATTATTCTAGAAATGCATCAACAAACATAAAATATTTCATTTTTTTTTTATATTTACAATATTTTTGTAACATTATTCCAGTGTGATTATGAAGGTTTCACAAATAGATTTAAATGTTACTTTTTAAAATGTACGTGTATGCATATATATGAAAAAACATTAGTATTATTATTTTTTATTATTACAAAATTCAAATGTAGTTAGTTTCATAATAATTCACTAAAACTGATATACAATTCTATCACAGATTAAGTATTAAATGTAGTATTACATTTAAATTAGTGCTGTCAAACGATTAATCACGATTAATAGCATCCAAAATAAGTTTTTATTTACATAATATATGTGTATGCTGTGTATATTTATTATGTGCATATATAAAGACACACACATACAGCATATATTTAGAAAATATTTACATGTATTTGCATGTATATATTTATATTAATATAAATTATATCATATATAAATATATTTAATATATAAATATAACATATTTTTCTAAAATATATACATGCATGTGTGTGCATTTATATATACATAATAAATATACACAGTACACAGATATATATTATGCAAACAAAAACTTTTATTGTGGATGCGATTTAAACGTGATTAATCGCTTGACAGCACTAATTAAATAAAAATACACTTTAAAAAAAGTTTAAGGCAACCAGATTTTGTCAACTTGTTTGTTCAGTTTATACAACAAAAGTTGAGAAAATGAAACATCTACAAAAACAAATTGAGAAAATTCAAAAATCTTTCAAAAAATATATAGTATATATAAGTCTAGATATTATAAACACATGTGATTTTAAAGTTACTGGCCAACTGATGTGTAATTTTCTTAAAAATAATTTCTTTACATGCATTTGGTGCTTGATGAGTGTTAATTTTGGACCTTGTGTATGTTTTTCTAAGGATTTTTTCCCTGTCTGTTTCATAAATGCTCACAGTGAGCAAAAGGGAGGGAGAGAGGGAGAGAGAGAGAGAGAGAAAGGGAGGGCCACAAAGTGAGAGGGAAAGGGGAATGGCAGTAGCCTGCAGCTAGATTTCCGTGCCGTGCGCTCGTTGAGTTCGTAGGTGCTGCGTTTGGATCTGACCTCCTCTCTTAGTCCATAGCCATATATAGTGTGAATATCTTTTTTTTTGGCTAGAGTGAACAGGGAATGTGAGTCAACATTTTAGCCTTTCTCGGGAAGTCAAGAAAGCCGCGGTGTTTGCGCGCACATCTACACACTCACTCCTGCTGGCTGGATTATAGTGTGTGTTTGAGAGAGGTGCGCTGCTGAAGAGTCGGACCGGACGATCCTGCAATACTCTCAGCTCGGAGGAGAATGCTGCGCTGGGGCTGACACACACACACACACACATTCTTACCCACTGAGGATGGCCACCGCTGTGCTTCAGGTAGGGAGACGGGGACACTGCTCGCTGGCACTGGGAACCTCCTCAGATATCTGGGGAATTTGAACCTCATTTGCTCTCGGAGCTGCGTGTGTGTGCGCCTCCGAAGGTTTGTTTGCTTGTTCTGTGTGAAGACAGAGAGAGTAAGTGTTCGCAGACGTGTTTAAGTCGAGCTCAGACTGCACGAGAACAGTCAAGCAGCTCTTGTAGGTTTGTGATGTTGAGGAGAAATTTAGCCACATTAAACACTGGCTTTGGAATGAGACTCGATGCTGAAGTAAATCAAACTGCTGTTTTCTAAACTAAACCAACACTGAACTGACTTGAGCTAAATAGTGACACTATTGTCTTTATAGGATTATGCTTTACAGCGGAATATGAACTCCATAGTTGAGTTTCCATAATTGATTCTGCTATTTTCATAGTGAATATGTTTGGTATAAAGCGCTGTAGAAATAAAGCTGACTTGACTTGTTGTAACATTTTGGTGCTTTCACAATGATTTTAAAGGAATAATTTACCTGAAATTTAAAACCATAATTTCTTCATCCTCAGACCTGTTTGTCTTTGTTTGATGATGTTTTGAAGAAGAAGAGTTCATACCTTTAAACTCCTAAAAAATACCTGCCAGAAAACACTGTGGAATTAGCATAAAATAGTCGATGTATTTCAAGACTTCTGAAGTCGTCGATTGTTTTGTGTGAGGAACAGACTGAAATTGAAGTCATTATTTACTGAAAATCTTTCCCTTTGCTGTTTTGTTCTTTAAATTATGGAATGATGTTTGGTTTTGTTGGCATGAGACCAAGCTCAATGTATCTAAAGAGATCACATTTAAATAGCAGGAAGATTTACAGTTTCCATAATGAATGTAAAAAGTTAATTAGCCTTCAAAATGTGAACTGAATTGAGCCGGATAATGACACTAAATTTGCAACGCTGACACTGTTATTGAACCGAATCGAATCAACATTGAACTTGAGCTGAATAATGAAACTTCTCTTCTCTAGAGCTACTTTTACAATTGATGAATTTTGCAACATCAGCATTGTTATTTTCCTGTTTATTAATATGAATTTCTGTGACTTGGCTTAAATTAGCCTGATTATACGCTGGTCTGCTTGTGTTTATGTGATTTTCGATCTGCTGAGCGAGTAGAGTGAGAACTCGAGCTGTCAGTGTTTCGATGCAGGTGTCTCTGTGATCTCACAGCGAGGACGCTCAGCTTTGATTCGGGTCTCTGAGTGACATGTTTTCAGAGCGTCCCTTTCTGCTGTAACAAAAGCTGCTGACAAAGCTGCTGTTAAATGCTGAACAATAGCCGTCCTCCTGTGCCGCAGACCAGCACCACGGCGTGTGGCTTTCTCATCTGTACATGCATCCCACCAAACCGGTCAAGAACCTGTCCTGGACATATTTCAAAAATAATACATATTCTTAAATAACATGCAGACTTTTATTTATTTTATTACAATATTATGACATTTATTAATGCTATTAAGGCATTTTATTAAAATCATAATGGTATTTATACATCAGATGGTCTGCCTTTAAATTATTCAGATTTTCTTTTATCAAAAAATAATAATACAGTAAAGACAGAGCTATTGTTACAGTTGTCAGAATATAATGGTAAAAACAGTAAAACATCTGGACACATTACGGGAATGAGAATTTGTGTAAATGTTCTTTTTTATTTGATTTTATTATATTTTATAACTTCTGGACTCATTACAGTAAAGATCATTTGTGTGGTAAATGTTTATTTATTGTATGTTATTTTAAAACATCTGGACACATTATGTAATGAGAATAATTGTTTTCATTAATCTAAGTATATATAATGAATGTTATGTATTTATTTTTGGATTTTTGGGTTAAAGATGACCTGGACATATTTGAATGACATTCACCCTTGCTCAAACCCTCTCACATTTTCTCCATTGACCAGACATAACCTGATGACCCTGAGGTCAGGACAGGGAGCGACCTTAAATGTCAAACACCAGACTCTTTAGTGTGCATTATTTATGATGCTGCAAACTCAACTCATGTGTTTATGGCATCAGGGGTTAGATAAAGCTTGTGGCTTTTGAAGTATCAGTTGGCAAAACTCTGATGACGATCTGGTGCAGTAAAGCGTTATCGTGCCATCTATGCACACCCATGCAACATTTATAGCTTTGTTTGTTCCCCTCTCGTCCATTCTACCTCAACCATGGGAAAGAATGCACACTTTGTGTTTTTGGCAGGTTTGCAGATGCAATTTGGACTAATTTGGCTCAAATTGAGGGGAAAAAGAAATAACGCAGTTGTGAACACATCCAGTGCATTTATCATTATCTAGAAATAGCGAGAGGGGGAAATAGATGGTTTCAGTTTCTCATGACTGCGTCCCTCATAATAAATGTGTTTTATTCCCCAGACTTCATTTGAGTTGTGCACATTTTTCTCCATTATCAGTTCATTTTTGCTTGTGCTGCAGATCCTACTGTATTTGATCTTGTATGAGAGCTTCACGCAGGTTTCATTGCATGCCGAAACGCCAGTAAAACTATCAGCTGATGGAGCTTAAGAACCTGCAGTGACTCCGATATGAAAGAAGGAGATTTGTGGTCAATCAAACAGGGCTAATTAACCGACCATTTTGTTAGTTTCCCAGCTAAGCTGTCTGATCCGTGATCGCTGCCAACCGTTTGATGCTGAAGGCTTTTTTCTTCTAAGAGAAGGTTTCTGTTTCTTCCAGTGAGTTATTGGCAGGCCCACATGGAGTATGAATATGCAAATATCCACAGAAAGCTCTGCAGATTCACAAAGTTAAACACATCCCATTGCGTCTCTATTATGCTTGCCAATATTGGCGCTTTACAGAACTCTAGTACAGTTTGGAAAGTACACTACCGTTCAAAAGTTTGGGGTCAGTAAGATTTTACTTTTTTTAAAGAAATTAATAATTTTATTCAGAAAAGATGCTTTAATTTGTCTAAAAGAGACATTTCCATATAATGTTAAGATTTCAATTTCAAATATTTTTTTCCAAAGAATCCTGAAAAAAAGGGATAATTGTTTTAACAAAAATATTTAGCATATTTAATAACTCTTTTCAGCTTATTAGAATGATTTCTGAAGATCATGTGACACTGAAGACTGGAGTAATGATGCTGAAAATTCAGCTTTGCATCACAGGAATAAATTACATTTTAATATAGTAAAAAAAAAAAAACTGAATATTTAAGTTTTTACTGTATTTTTTAATCAAACTATGCATCATTAGAAAGCAAAAGAGACTTATTTTTAAAGCATAAATATATTTCTGATTACCGGTTTGATTATACATATTCAACTTACAGTAATTAAACAAATGCTTCAGTGTTTTTGCATTTGGATTAATTCCTCACTCTAATTAATGAATTTTTAATCATGCTTAACTCGTTTAATGTTCCACAGAATTCTACTTAGAAAATGCAAAAGTGCAAAATGAGCTGTCTGGGCATAGTTATTGGTAACTTGTTGGCTGATTTTTACAGTGATAAAGGTCTCAAATATGAACAAAGCATGCAGAAAAAGCTACGTTTAGTCTCCAGGTATTCATCGAAAGAGAGCTTGGTTGAGCTCGGAGCAGTTTTCTTCAGCATTCCTCCTGTTGGCTTCGGCTGTGATTTAGAGGCTCCTCAAGCTCCTCTGTTACTGCATTTCCAACATTTCCCACTTACACATAGAGAGGCAGATGAATCCAGACCCACAGCGCTCTAACACGGGCCGGTGTGGAATTCTGTGTGATAAATGTGCACTCAAAAATGTGCTGTTATGGAAGTTCAAGGATCATTTGATCTCATGGCTGGAAGATGTATTTAGTGTCTGCTTGGATTCCGCCAGATAAATAAATCTGCATCTCTGCCGTTAGAGAGTTTGGCCAGCTGTCAAATGTCGAGATCGACTCACTTTTTCTCCTACAAAAGCAGCATCCAACGTGGATGTTCAAATATACCAGCGGATTGTGCAAAAGAGCAGTTTGGTTTGTGCATGTGGGCTTGTTAAGAAGCATTCGCGACATGCATAAACGGAAATTACAGCTTTGGAGGTAAATGATAGGACTCATAACTGGCTCGTAAATTTGAGAGTATTTTTCGAGTGTTGTTAAGCTTGTTTACATTCTTGTGCCATGTTTTAGCTCTCATCGCATCAAACCAGATCTTTACCACAAATTCATACCGTGACAAAACAACTTTCTTTATTCTCAAGGTTGATGGGATATTTTTTTTGAAGCAGCTGATCTTTTCTTCTGTCCATATTGAATCAAGAAGCTCTTCTTATCTTTCCATATTAAAGCAGGTCCTTGTTCTTCTCCGATGTCTTATCAAGGGAGAACTAAGATGTATTTCCAGATAACATGCTGCTTACTGCATGTGTTTGAGTTATGATGTGACTTGTATGGAATCTGTACTTGCAGAATTTAGCTGAGAGATTTTCTCAGAAATGTAGTATGTAAATAAATACATTTCAGCAAATGTATGTATTTGCTCAATCACTACATTACATTTTATTTATATTGGCCGTCCTGCACTTTAGATCAACCACTGATGTAGATAATGGAAAAAAAGCTGAAATTAACACATTTTTCTTTAAAAGATATATGAATATATTTGATCAAAATAAGTGCTGTCAAATGATTAATCGCAATTAATCGCATTCAAAAGAAAAGTTTTTGTTTACATAATATATGTGTGTGTACTGTGTAAATGTATTATTAATTAAATATATGCATGCATGTTTGTGTATTTATATATACATGATATATATAAATACACAAATATACATGCATATATTTAAGAGAAATATGCTAAGTTTATACATTTTAAATATTAATACATAATAACAATTATATGAATATAAATATATACATGTAATACATGGAAATATTTTCAAAATATATACTGCATGTATGTGTATTTATACTTACATAGTAAATTTACACAGCACACACATATATTATGTAAACAACAACTTTTATTTTGAATGCGATTAATTGCGATTAATCATTTGACAGCACTTAGTTTGATCAAATCAAATTGTATTATTATCAATTAATAATAAATTATTATGAATGTTCTGCTTAATGTTTTTATGGAAACAAAATAACGTTATTTTGAACTTTTGACAATTCAAAAGAACAGTGTTTATTTGAAAAATAATATTTTGTAGCAATGTAAATGTTTCTTCTTTCGCCTTTGTTCAGTGTACGTCCTTGCTAAATAAAAATTATTCATATTTAGTCCCCCCCCTAAAAACCCTTACCCTAAGTTACCCTGAACTTTTGAATTTGTGTGTATGTATAAATATTTGTAATTGATAAATATCAAATTTACATCGAAATAAAAAAATACCCAATTGTTCACAAGTTCTAAATACTCTCTACCCTTGTTTGTTTATTATTTATTTTGGCAAATTTGATTACATTTCAGCTCCATTTAGAATAATTCTACCGTTTCTGCTCTAAAATGCAGTCTGGGCCTGATCATGTCTGTTATCCTATCATCACTTACACCTAGTTACTGCTAGTCTGATCTTCAGACTGATAGACTTCCCCGTAATCCTTGTTGACTACTGTGTTAAAAGAGCCACTGTTTCCGAATGGCACCGGAGCAAATGCATTCAAGATGTCTACATTCTCCAGGGTTGTTAAATTAGAGTGCCAGCGAACACGAAATCTGACAAGATAGCCAAAATGTAACCAACATGGAGCTGTTTTGATTGGGGCCCTGCTTTTCACGAGGTCACAGCAAATCAGCAGCGATCTTTAAGAGCTTTTCAGGCATTAGCAAGTTGAAGTCTGTCTCCGCCAAATGGTTGGAGGCTGTGAATGTTGGGAGGAGATGCTGACGGAGGCAGAAACACGCGCCGCGGCATTCCTGCGTAGAAGCTGAGGCTCTGGGACGGTCGGGAGGGGGTTGATTTAAGACCCCTGCAGCATCTTCACAGCCTGATGCAGTTTGAATGGATGAATGCGTATGCTCTGCGGAAACAAAGCGCCGCCGCTCGCTCGGATGGTTTATCACTGCAGGTTGGCAGGCGGCGGCACGTTCAGCACGCCGGGGCTGATAGAGCACCTGTCAGGAAGATTGGGATCACAGGAGTCAGAAAGCACAGTTGCAACGAAACCTTAAGATAAGAAATCCCATCATAAATGAATAATCTTTAAAGGTTTTCCTAACTTAAGGAGTTTGTTGCAGGGGCAGTCGTGGCCTAATGGATAGAGTGTTGGACTTGTAGCCCGAGGTTGTGGGTTCGAATCTCGGCTCCAGCAGGAATTTTCCACGACTGAGGTGAGACCCTTGAGCACCGAACCCCCAACTGCTCACTACTCCAAGTGTGTGTGCACTTGGATGGGTTAAATGCAGAGAACACATTTCACTGCTGGTTATACTCAGTATAATTGTTTATGTGACAAATAAAAGATTCATCATCTTCTTCTTGTTGCAACCGACTGCAGATGACAAACATGTTTAGGAAGATTGAAATCTTCACTTTGAATGCAAATAGTGTGAAAATGCAGATTAATGGGGCTTTATTTGCAATGTTTAAGTAGTAATACCAGCATGTTTGAAAAGGCATTCGTTGATGTTCCAATATATTGGTGAGGGCAATTCATTAGATAATATTTGCTATCATATGTGTCTTTTAGTAAATTAAGTATTATGAAAATAAAATGTTCAGCCTTTGTGTTTATCTGTTTGTTCAGTTATTATACATAAAATAAATACAAAAGATTGCCAAATTCATTTTTTATATCATTTTTAAATATCAATTAATATTTAATAATGTATTATTCAATAACATATATATAGGTAATATAGTAAACTAATTGTCATATTCATTTATACAAAACTAATTTTATTTTAACATATTAACAGATTATCATATCGATTTTTTACATGAACCATTTAAGTATTTTGAAAATAATTATAATTTATATTATTTTATAAGTATTATAGTATATATTTAATATATAAAATCGAAATAATACAAAACTCTCTCACACATGCACACACACACACACACACACACACACACACACACACACACACACACTAATAAGCCTGGCCAATATGTATCAGTCTATCAAAAATGCCTGTGCAGTTTCATTACTTCCACAAAAGTAGAGGTCCTAAATGTAATGAAATGCAAGCAGTTTCTGAAAATGATTTGGCCTTTACTCTATATTATTAATCTTGGCCTTGAAAGATGTACAGTAATGGCATCTTTGGCTTGATTTCTGCTTCCCTAATGAATTGGCCGCTTGGTTTGAGGTGGATTGTGCCAGCGGTACTTTTGCTTGTGCGTTGCATTAAGCAGGCATTCGGAGAGAAAGGACAGTGGTTGAGGGACTCTCAGTTGGGTGGAGATCAATTTTCTAAGCAGCTTTAGGAGAGTTGGTACTCTGTAGACCTGCTAAGAGGCCCACAGGAAGTCATTTGGGGCAGAATTAGTTAAAACATCCTGTCTTTGGGACACTTTCACACACTAGAGCTTCTATTCAGGCTAAGAGAGGTCGCAGTGATTAAAAACTCAATGCAGTTATGAGGAACTAATGTTCAGTGGCTATAATTGATTTACTTATTAAAGTTCCAGACCGTATGATATTAAACAGAATTGCTGAGACAAACCATAATTGCGTGTATTAATGGGATATTTTGTCCTTGATAAACCGATAGGCTTTTTGGGATAGAGTGCAAGCATGGCAGCCACTAATCAGCAGTTAGGAACGCAGATTTGGAATGCTGTCGTTTATACGTTTGTAAAGATCTTTGTTTCTAAAATGGTTTGGTTAATGTAATAATGCTTTCAGCTGCCTATAAGAGTGTAGTACTCTGGCTATGTTTAACAGAGATTTCCACAGGTTTTCCACCAAAGTCAGTGCTGAAAGTCTGATGAAAGTCTGCTGATTCTGCAGAGATTTTGTCTTGTTTGTTCTGCAGTGTCTGTTCATTCGATTCTAGACTGTGGAGTTTCGTCTGATTGGAAATTTACAGAAGTCGGCAGCAGTTCACCACTGGATTTAATGACCGAGCCAAATCAATCTGACCAAAGCCCGTATGGATGAGGGTCTGTGGTGCGTGCGTGTACCAGCGTAGCGGGTTCAGCCAGAAATATGTCTGGATGGTGACTTAACGATTGCCACATTTGAACATTTCAGTGCAATCATGTAGCTCTGTTTCTCACAAAAACTGGTTTTCGAAACCCACCGTCGCTGTTGGAGACACGGCGTCGGGGTCGCTTCTGTTCCTGTTTGAGGTTTTTCAGCTTTGAGGTTCAGTTTTTGAGACTTGTATGCTGTATTGTCCCCAGTAATTACTCTAACGTGCCAGTCCTCCAGTTTGCTGGTCCGGTCACGAGCGATTAATCTTGTTATTTCTCTTCTCCTGCCACCATGGATTGTGATGTTACAGCGGCCCGTCTGACCTTAAAACACACTCTCAAATTTTTTTAGGATGATATTATATTTTAATCATCTTTGTACATATGCATAAGATATGAATGCAGTGAATTTTAGACACAGCCTTTGTTTAAAGGTCATTTATTGGAGTTTACATCGACTTTTACTGTAGAGAAGCATGCAGCTGCTGCATTTAAACAGCTGCAGAAAACAACCTCTTCACAGGTCTAATTTCTGATCTGTTCATGAACAAACGCACTGCTTTATTACAGTGATTTGATTTACCACAAGCAAGGGGTGTTTTTAGGCACAACCTGAAGCAGTAAAGTTAAGCCTACTACTTTACAGAGTAAAACATAACTGTGGTGAAGTTACTGTAGTCCACAGACTTAAAACAATGTTATGAAGACACCAATGGAGATTCAGTTGTATTGATTAATTAAGGTATTTAAAGTTATTGGATATAGATTTATATACAGTATACCCAATGTGTGTGTGTGTGTGTGTGTGTGTGTGTGTGTGTGTGTATATAGATAGATAGATGTTTTAACCATGTTGAGACTTATATATTTAACTGCTGCTATTGACCCATTGTATAGTGGACATTTTCAGTAGAGTAGATGTTATTTTTTTCAAATTATGAGTGAAATAATTGTTAAATAGCAGTGTGCATTTACTGGCTACATATTACCCATGAATGTTCATGATTTTCCAAAGAAAGTAATTAAACACAATTACTGCATCCCAGTTCACATACTATTGGTCCCAAGTGGCATTCAAAATTAGACATTTTGGATCCAAGATAGTAAGTTGAAATGACACTTGAAATGATTAGAACTACAAACACAAATAAAAACTACAAACATGGTGGATATGTGAGACCGACTGTAATGTAGAGAGGGGTTTGAGTGATTAACAATCAATATCTAACCTGATGAAAAAACATAGAGAGAGTTCTTGATTTGAAAGACCCACGACTGGTACTGTAGATCAATATACTAGTACTAATAGTACTAATGGGTGAATTTGGACACAGCAAATACATCATTTAAAATGGAATGGTGGGCATTGAATTGTGGGCAGGGGTAGATGCTCCGCTCTTGTGTGAGATTTAGATATTGTGTTTGTTCATGAGGACATTCCAGCGGTGGAGTGAGCCGCTGAACACTATTTTGATGGTCGTACTACGTGGTGCTGATGGGAAGCTCGTGATCTTCAGGAGTATGTGGAGGTCTTATCAGGGCTCGGTCTCCCTGAGGAATGTTTATAGAAAGCAGGCCTGTTTCAGGGGTTGCTGGCACAGAGCTGCTGTGCGCTTGTTTGCTTTTGCATTTGATTTATGGGCCGGGCAGTGAAATAAAGGCAGGAAACCCAGAACCCGGCCCCACCGTTCTGCTGATATGCCACATCACGCAGCACTAAACCCAGGGCTAAATCCAGGAGCTTGCCAAAAAACAGCCATAACTTAGTCTTTCATGACCATTATTTTAGCCTCTTTGAACTCTTTGGATTTTTTTTTAAGACTAAGATAAAGATAATTTATTTTATTTATTATTTTTTATAAGTTAATTTATATATATATATATTTTTTTTAGTTATTTCAATTTTTTTAAATGAGTCTTTACAAATTAAATGAGAATTTTGGGGTTTTGAATTTCAGTCAACATTTGATTTATTTATTCAAAGTTCATTTTTAAATAAGGAGTCTTTACAAAGTCATAGATTCGATAAAGTTTGGGGAGAAAGTTTTTGTAAGTGACAGTATATTTTCATTATATATTACATTTTCTTTTATTGCCAAATATGAGCCCTGTAAGTATATTTTTTATTAAGTATATTAATTTATTTTATTGCATACTATGAGCCCTAATGGGTTAAATGTGCCTTAAAAGTCAACATTTAATAAAAAAGAACCCTATTTACTTTTCTCTTAATACACATTCCTGACATTAATCTGTAAGATTCATCAGTGTGCATTATTCCAAAGGAAAAATGTTTGTCTTCATATTCTTTCATCAAAATGTCATAACGTGCTCTGCCGCTAAAACATTCTTTCCTGTTCACTTGATGTCAGAAATTCCTTATTTTTCAATCAATCCTTCATAATGGCTCTGTTTTGGTGTTTGATGGCCATTTCTTATGCAGTCAGTCTTTATGGATAAAATCAAGTGCCGTCCTACTTAATTTTTTTTTTATGTAACGTGTCCAGTTATGGAAATAAAATGAGTCGTGCTAGCAGTTTCACGTTGTCTGCTAATGTGGAAATTAAGAAAAGAATCTGATGTAAAATGGTGTAAAAATGAGCTTGCTTGATAAAACCCTAATTGCAGTTGTTGAATCGGTTTATGTGCATCTGTGCGTGTTAGAGAGAAATACATCTATCTCTGTGTTTTTGTCGAGGATAACTCATCTGGATAGCCGTTGTCTCCTAAGGTGGAATGAGTCGGGACTCCTCCTCACCTGCTTGTAAAGCAGAGTTTCTCTGGCCAGTAACTCATCGTATCTTGTGAGTTAAACGCAGATGGCTCTGGCCTGTTCCAACCTGCCGTGTTTCACTGATAACAAACAACCAGCTCATTCACTGGAAGGTCAACAATCCCAAATCATGCTGTAGATCATACTAAGATCATGTATAGTGCAGAATGGGAATTATGTTGCACAGTTTTCCTGATAGTGTTGTAACTGGTTCTCTCTGTTTTACAGCAGGAGTGGGTTTCATTAATTGTCCTTAGTTACTCATAAGTGTCTCGTGATTGGAGATTAACCTATTGCTTTGGCTCAGTAGTCCTTGCTTTTTTGTTGAGGAAATAACTGGGCAATTTTTCCATTCCTCCATGCCATGGCAAAGCGGGGAATTGTAAACAGACACAATACATTATGGCTTAATATTAGCCACTCTGAGGGCTGTGCTGCTGCTCCTGTTGGTGTATGGTGTAGCTTTTAAAGGTAATATGAAGTTTTACACATTCATGCTCATGCACAGTTCCTCATTGAATGTTTTATCCAAATATTTTTTTTTAAAAATGTAAAAACTGTAACAATGTCAAAACATTTTCTTAACTCCTGAAACAACTTTCAGTCCAATTGCTCTCGACTTTCATTTTTCCCATTGAACCCTATGAATTGTGTCGAGGATAATGGAAAACCTAGAAATAATAGCAAAGTTATATTTTGATTTACAGGCCTGGAAAAGCCTTAAAAGTCCAACATTAATTAAAACTAATGGACATTTCCATTGTGAATATATTTTTCTAGTTAAACTTAAGTTTAAAAATTACTTTAGAAATTATATGATGATGATGATTTAAAAAAAAAACATTATACAGTAATCATCACCAAAGTTATGGGGAAGTAATTTGGTCTTGAAATACATTTAAGGGATAGTTCCTTTTGCTGAAAACTTGCCCTCAGGACATCTAAGATGAAGATGAGTTTGCTTCTTCATCAGAATAGATTTGGTGAAATGTAGCATTACAGCACTTGCTCACCAATGGTTCCTCTGCAGTGAATGGGTGCCGTCAGAATGAGAGTCCAAACAGCTGATAAAAACATCACAATAATCCACACCACTCCAGTCCATCAGTTAATATCTTGTGAAGTGAATAGCTGCGTGTTTGTAAGAAACATATCCGTCATCCAGCCTCCTTGCAAATATTTCTCTCTGCTTTTTTGGTGCCAAATGCAAATATTCCATCATCTTGGATACACATGAAAGAGCTTGAGGAAAATGCAGTGCGTTGATCCAAGTGTTTTTGAGTTAAACGTGCTCAAGTGAGGTTTCCATCCACCACAACTGCAACTTCATTTCCTAAACTTCATTTCAGAGGACATTTAAATTAATAGTTCAGCCAAAAATAAGAATTATGAACACATTTTTTTTGCTCTGTTCCTCACAAAAATATATTGTATGGCATATCAGACTAGAAACATATTGTTCTTTTTAGAGCTTGACAGCTACGGTCACTGCCTGACATCTCCTTTTGTGTTTCATGAAGAAACCACAGGTTTGGACGAGGCTTAAGTCAATTATGTAAAAATGTCAACATTTGGGTGAACTATTTCTTTAAAGTAGGTTGTGATTGGTGGAGCTCCAGCACATGTGATGCGGGCTGCTGTCTGAAGGCAACAGGTCTCGGTTTAATCTAGTTAACACAAGCATGCGAGGAATGCAACAACACAATTACCGCTCATTATATAATATTCATCTGTACACTCCAGGGTTATCAACACACATCCACTCCACTTTCTGTCTCTTTCCCTCGAACCGTGTTGTTTCTCTTTCTGTTCCACACAAAGAGTTTCTGTTTTGTCTACAAAACTCATTTTAAGCATGTACTGTAAGCAGAAGCCTTTAGATCAACAGAAGATGAGACTTTTAAAGATAAAAAAAATAAATCGACTCGCGTATGTCCAAAGTTTTGACAGGTAGTGTTTAATGCAATGTCAAGTAGGAAAGATAAATGGATGGATGGATTGCTTGACTATGTTTTGCTCCGTAGCAGAAATAAGTTGAATGTCATGAAAAACAGTTCAAGGTAATTTCCCCACAAAATACATATTATCATAAAATGCAAAATAATGAATTTAAGTTCAGTTAATTTCAGTTCAGTTCAATTTCATTATGTCTTTTCTTTACTTTTTTTGTGACAATTTCCACCGAAAATGTGCCTAATCATTCTGAAAATAACATCACAGTGCAAAATAACCTTATTTAATATACTTTATTATATAATTCCCTAGGTTTTTCCTTTGCTTTAGGGTAAATGTGATCTGGACATGTTCTTGTCAGGTTTTCGGGACATTCATCCAACAGCAGCTGGTATTCTTTTCTTTGCAGGTGAAGATTGTGCTAACCTGTCATGTCTACAGTATGTTTGTCTTTGGTTTTTAAAGGCTTACTCAGCTTTTTTGGATGATTGTCAGGGCTATTTTCAGCATTGCGGTTGGCCACCAGTA
Organism: Gymnocypris eckloni scoliostomus; assembly: GCA_027564155.1. Classification (NCBI taxonomy): domain Eukaryota; kingdom Metazoa; phylum Chordata; class Actinopteri; order Cypriniformes; family Cyprinidae; genus Gymnocypris; species Gymnocypris eckloni. The sequence continues at coordinate 13,790,933 of CM050425.1, read as the reverse complement.
GACCTGCGGTTATCACCTTTTGTGTGTTCACCTGCACCCCTGCTGCGGTTTAAGAGAATCCAGCTCTCAGGAGGCTTGTTTTGACTCATGAGAATCAAGGGTCGCATGTTCATCAGTCTCATTATATGACGTGATGACGTCCTGCTAAAGAGTGTGATTGTTGTCTATATGGTGCTGATTGTCACCAAACGCTATTAAGCCACCTTTTGACCTTCCAGACAGATGCTTTCATGCACTGAGACGAGCTCCGTCATGATTTCTAGCCATTCTGAATGTCCTTTTTTTTGTGGTAAAGTGTAGAGTTGAGGAAAACAACTATGAGCATGCCATGGATGTAACAATGCCATCTTATGCTATGCCTAATAAGTTGGCTAATGCCTAAAGTTCAATAAATCCAACAAATCTATCTATCTGGTATATTTTTATTAAACTTTTATAATTTTAATTACATGTTTATAATATATATCTCAAGACAATGTTTTCTTCAAGTGGAAAAAGTTAAAGGATACATTTCATCTTTGCAATATTCAGAATATTTGTCTTTTTTATATTTAGTATTTAAAAATATTTGTATCATTTTATTTACATTTTTATATCATTATTTTTTAGAGTACAGTGTATCACAATCACTGCAAATTTAAAGCGTAGTAAATCTACTGTTCAGGCCTAGTTCTGTTGCTCTTCCGGAGTGACCTCTGTAAGAGAAGTCGTCAGGCTCCGTTTCAAATATTCCAGGCATCTTCAGAGGCATGCAGGGTCGGGCCAGATCTCAGGGCACACATCGTTAGTTATGGATAGCAGGTGGACAGGCTGTCATCAGCAGGTGCCTGCAGGCAGAGTTAGGCCAGGTGATGGAATCCGGTCTGGAGATAGACCAGGTCTGTGTTAGGACTCTGGAGAAAGACTTAGAGCAGAGCTCTGGGATGGACTGAGATTAGGGAGAGATTTCGCTCTATCACTGAAGTGTTATGGACGGGTACAGTGGTCATTCTGGGTCTGGGTGATATAAGGATGTGTACGGTTTGCATAAATGTTTATGCTGGGTTGGAACGGACTGTTCATAAGTTTCGAGACCTGCCGGTGGAAGACAGAGTTGATGTTTAAAAAACAAGATGTTGATGAACACAAGAACAAATTAATTAAATAAATTCCATTGTTCATTCTTTAGCTTTTTGTGCAACTTTTAAAGGCTTTTTTCAAAGTCAGATTTGCAAAAACATGTATGTACAATAATATTGAATTATGTACTACAATAAATATTATAAAATACATGAGAAATATTAAATTAAATAATATTTATACATTTTTTAATATTATAACTTGTTTTAAAACCTAAAAACATTATCTGTTATCAGGTTTAATAATACAAAAGAGCTCTTAGACTGTTGTATGTTTTCTGCTATTTTAACATTAAGATTTATTCTCTATTCTAAAATTAGTGTATCCATGTTTGTCCAAGTTATCCAGAATTGGGATCTTGTCATCTTGCTTCCATTTGTTGTTTCTCTCTTATCGGTTTTCCTGTTTAAAGTGGTTACTCATTTGTGTTCAGAGTTCGTTTAGATATGTTGAGACCTGTAGTGAGAAAAAACAAGCGATTTTCAGTGTTTATGTGCGTTACGGCTCCACGTCCACAGCTGGAATAACGTCTTTTAGCAGGAAGTCAAATCAAACAGCAGAACTAGTCATGCTTCAAGTCTCATGCCCCTTATTAAGAAGAAAACATTGTGTTCACATAGTGAAAGAATGAGACCGATCATTCTTACCCATAGAAACTTGCATGACGATTTAGACGTCTTCAAGAATCAATCTGTACTCGGTCTAATATAATATAATATAATACATAGGCTATAAATATACAGTGGCCTATATGATCCAAAGTAACCAGTAACTAACTACTTGAGTAGTTTTTATCCGATACTTTGTTACTCTTACTCAAGTAACTATTCAGACTATTACTTTTACTTGAGTACAGTTTTTGGGTACTCTACCCACCTCTGTATAGCACCGATAAATAACCTGTAATGGTTCTTCAGTGGTTCTTTGGGGTGGTTAAGGGACTAGTGCTATGTACTGTAGTGTTTTAAGTGGTTCCCCAATGATTATGAGCTAAAGAATCACTTTCAGTGCTATTTTGCAGCATTTGTTTTTAGTGTTTTTCACAAACACAGCGATACAAGACATGTTGTGATTTCTCAGGTGCAGCACACCTGTTAAACTATAAACTCTGTTAGTTCAAGCTCAGTAACTTTATCAATGACAAGTCAAGGTCATTGATAAACGAGAAACTGACATTGTGAAAGCCGATGTGCTCTGTCAGCATTAAGACGAAATTAAATGGACCAAGTCAATTTAACACAAATGCCAGATGGTTGAAAAGAACACACATATATATATATATTCAGCTGTCAAAACAAATGGTAAGAGCCGATGTCTTCCAGACCATGTCAGATTCCTCACTTTCATCTGAATCAAATTTTGCAAAGACACGATTGAACTCTGGGAATTCATAATTTGTTGTCCTTGGAATGACACAACTGAAATCTGACCCAAGTTGCCTTGACTTTATTGATTTACCACAACCAGTGAGAAATAAACCAGCATTATGTTTGTGGGTTCCAAGTCACAGGCTTAGTGGTAAAATCACTGTGACACAAGGCCTCTTTTGGCCCAGAGCACACATGCAATACTGTATCCCACAATGCAATGTGTTTAACTTGTATGTATTGTGATGGATGAACGGGTTATATCAGCCATGACATCTCCTTCTTGATTTGAGTCATTTTATTACGAGTCATTATGCTATGACAACTTTTTTTTTTTTTAAACAAGCCGATTTTTATATTTAATTTAAAAAAAAAATTGTTGTTATTATATTTGTATCTTATTTTTAATTTATGATTAATTTTATATTATTAGTTTTTTGCTTTATATTTATTTAATTGTAATTTAATTTTTAAATGATATTTTAATTGTTTTAATAATTTAGCTTTATCCTTATATATATATATTTTTTTTTTTTTTGAATAATTTTGCTTTATCCTTATATTATTTTTAATTTGTTAATTTTTTACTTTATTTTATTTTTACATATTTACTTTTTTATTATTACTTTATTTATCAGCAGGTTCAGCAGTTTGTGGAAAGAGTAAATTGTTTCATAAATGCCATTTTTTTAAACGTATGATTTGATTTCTACGGAAAAAATGAGTCTTTAAATGTTTGACTCATGTTTGTATAGTTTTTCTTTCTTTAATCATCAGACATGACGTCATGATGCCGGAGGTTCGTCTTAAGTCTGTCTCCTTCCGTAGGAGGTGCTTTCATACAATAATGCTGTCTGTTTAGTCATCGACTGACTAGACAGCTGCCATTGCTTTTAGACAGCTGTGGAAGGAGGCTTCCTGTTTGTGCACAGCTTCAGTTCCTCAGATGTAATTTAGCTTAGAAACAGTTTTTCTTAATGCTCCAGTAGAAGCAGTGCCAGAAATGATGGTCCGCCATCCTGTTTGTGAAGTCCAGAGCTCATTTGTTGATGTGCGGCGGGATATTAGTTGTGGCAGTGGTCTGAGCAGCAATCCTATTATAATGGACTTCAGCAGATTGTGAGTTCTGACAAAGCAAATCACCTTTAAACATCAGTGACTTTCCAATCCTGTTTATAAAATGCTGAAAATGAAGTTAGTGCTGTAGAATAGATTCCTGTTTTTACTCCGAATCACTGAGCAGAGATGATGGTTTCGATCTGTTGTGATGACTCGGTGTCATTTATGTATGGTTATAGTATTTATTCATATTTTGAATTAGCTTTGACTTTTTTCAGTTACAATTTTAGTCATTTTATTATTAAATCATGATTGGATAAATTATTAAAAAAGGTTATTTGCCACAGAAAATAATTTAGGATCATTCAATATTTGTTACAAAATTGTGCTTTTAAAATGATAACTTGGTAACCTTTTATCAAAATGTAATAAGTTGCACCGCTTCTATATCAGCCAATGTCATGAATCCTTCTTCAGTCCCTCTCTTCCAAACACCTGGCTCCGATCGGATAAAATCAAGTCCCGTCCTGCATTTTTTCGTGTTGAAAATCCCATTTCACTTGACAAATGTGTTAACTCTTCATGTTGACTTGAAAGTCCCAGAATCAGGCCTGACATTCGTGTTTTTTTCTGTGTTGCAGGTATCATCCTCCTGCGTTCCTGTTGCCAACTATGAACTGGTAAGAACGTCTGTGGTGTCCTAGAACCGTCATCACACGGAATCTGCACTGTTAATCAGATTGATGATAAAGTGATGCTTGTCTATTTCGGAGGCCAGAACGTATCATCCCACAACCGTTAATATTTATAAGAAGGAAATAAAAGCTTGAGGTCTTCGGTTCAGATCTCTCCCAAGACATAAATAAGCCAGGGGGAATAACAAAGCAAGAGCGATAGCATAGTGAACATTCCTTTTTTGGTTTGAATTGTGTTTCTGGTCTCTCTTTCCTCCTCCTTCTCCTCCTATGCACTCTTGCCCACGCAAGGCAAGCCAGAATCCATCAATACTCTGCCTGTGTTGCTAAAACATTGCTTGTTGTACATCATGTCCTCAAAATGGAAGGCATATTTTTAGTTGTTTTTTGAGGGGAAGTTTGGCTTTCATTAGTTGGACATGGTTTGGTTTATTCTCCCTCTCTTTCCCTCCATCCCTTCCCAGATAAAGTATCAAATGGTAGAGTGAGTGTGGAAGTGCATGCAGGTACTGCATCTCATAAACACACACTTGAAATCAGATGGCCTGTTTAAAGACTTATCAACTGAACTGTACACTGATGTTCTGAGGACAAGTGTGCAAACTGAGAGGCTGGAGGACAGAAACATATTTTCAAGACATTAGACAAAATGTTTTTTATTTAATTTTTAATTTTGTTACACCCTCACATCCACTTATGTAAGGCTTGGACCTGTAGATTGAACATCCCAAACATGAATATTTTGTGATTTTGAACTAAAGAGTGTGGAGAAAAGCTTTTGTGATTGTGCCGCTGTCCCTCAGCACACAACACGCACGCACGTACGCATGCACGCACGCACGCACACACACACACACACACACAGCACGCACGCACGCACGCACGCACGCACGCACGCACGCACGCACACACACACACACACACACACACACACACACACACACACACACACACACACACACACACACACACACACACACACACTGCCTTCAGGACAGAGCTGCTGAACTTACTGTTTACAATGACGCAGCTCGCTGAAGCCAAAACCAACCCTGTTTAATAGCTTTTCGGTGAGTTCAGGAGTGTCTCTGTGGTCCTCCTGAATCTTGTAGACCGTCTTTCTCCTCGCTCCATGTTTGGTCTATTCTCCTCTGCTAAATGCGTTGGCTGGCCGGGGGTTAGACCTGTGATCTGAAACCTGATAACAAGGATCAAATAAATGCCAGTGTGAATTTACAAATTTGGATGAAAATTTTCACCGTAGGTGATATGATCTTAAAAACATAACGCAGCATGTCAGGTAGTTATTACAAATTTAAGTAATGTTAACTGTATTTATATGAATGAGGCTACATTTTATTAAACAAGCACATCATTTTAAATTTTACAAGTCAAATAAAAGAAAAATGTGAAACTTTCCATGCTTCCTTGACCAATAAAATATTTACAACCAATTAATTAATTGTTTTAAAATTATGAAAGTATACAATTATATAAACAAATTCTATATAAAAAATATATTTAATAAATGTAATGCATATAATATATATATATATATATATGTATATATATATATACACACAGTATTTATAAAAAAACAACCTTATTACAGTAAGTATTACAGTACATGTTACTTGTTATTAAAGTTTAATGTTATTAATTGTTATTAAAATGTGCAAAAACATATTGTTTATGATTTTTCTTAATTTCTTTGTTTTGGGTGAAATGTGACCTGGACATGTTTTTGTGAGATAAACTGACCTTGTCAAGTACAGTGTGTTTTTAACTTTATGAGCCCGGTCCAAGGTGATGTTGTACTTTTCGATATGACATAAGTGGACGGCCAGACACATATATTAGGTGGGCGTTATCTCAATATTATGCTCTCTACATAACTGCTTATAATTTGAAGACAGGCTTCAGGCTTTCTCTCTCAGAGCTGTCTGCCGTCCTCTAGAGCCATCTGGCCTGCGTCTGTTTCACCACAATGTGATATTGGCCATAATTGGCCATGAGAGGATGAAACGCATGCCGGGCCTCGGACGGCATTAAGCAGACCATTGCTCTGGTCTTTCCAGGTCTTTCTGTGTTTACGCTCCATGCCCGGGCCCCTTAAGGCTCTCTGCTTCACATCCTCTTGTTTTCTCAGCGCATATGATGCATTATGCAATATGTGAAATGTAGAAGTCTGATTTGGGGGGTTCCTCTGAGGCATTCTTTCCCTGTTGTGAGCGTTAACCCAGGGTCAGAGGTTTGCTTTGGGACGTTAGTGTTCGCAGGTTCTCACAGCTCGGAATGCTTTAGCAGAATACCATCTTCAGAATTCTTTCCGTAGAATTCTCCTGGGATGGAAGACTCTCCATTACCGTAATATCAACACAGAGTGCCACTGAAATGGCACAACGTCCCGTCTGTTTACATTTTTTCCATCCCTGTTGTATTGTGCCTAAAAGCTACAGGTGGCCATTAAAACTGTGAGAGAAAGGCTGTTGCTGATGTCAGGTTATGTGCGTGTTCCTCACCTACGTCGTAATATTCACCGTATCCTGAGTCTGATGCGCTGGAGACCCGGCCAACTTTCCCCATAGTTGTCCGATGAAGGGCTTTTTTATTTATTAAAGGTTGTAGTTGTTTCAGCCATGCCTGGACATTAACCAAACACATTTAAATCACACTGTAATTGACTCTGAGGTGCTGGAGACAGAAATGAAACAGCATGTCCTTTTTAGGTGCTCCGTAAGCTGTGTTTCGACGGAGATCTTCAGAAATACAAGCTGAACAGCTGCTCTTCCACAGTTTATGAACCAGAACACAGAGTTATTGAATAATCCCATATGATGAGGGGTGTTGTCGATGACCTATCCAAGCCCTCAAGCCCCATTAAAAATGAGTGCTCAACCATTTCATAAGGGGTCATATCAGGCATTTATACCTTTTTATTTTAATTGTATTTATTTGTAATAATTTTCAGTTAATTAAATAATGTAAATTAGTTTCATATATTTGTATTAGTGCTGTCAATCATAAAAAAATCCAGATTAATCCCACCTAAGATTATAGTTTTTAAATATAGTTTTATATTGCAATAATTTCACATTCAATCTTCAAATTAATGTACAAACAGCATAGACAGTATATTTTTTATATTTGTTTAATGGCATCTTTATTTTTAAGACTGAAGGCCAGTATCACTGATACCAATTACTGATTTCCCTATAAAACATGTCCCCTAATATTTGACCATCTTCTGTAGCCATTCAACTTTACCTTATAATTATGAGCTATCAATTTTAACATTTATTAGACTTTAAAAATAACTTCTAATTTAAGTGAACTTAAAACAATCTTCACATAGACCCATTAAAATAAATGTCATATTACCTGTGCCCCTCAGCAGAAATATACAGAAATTGAATAAAGTTATCAAACACTAAATTCTAAGCTAAATACAGATGAATACTTGAAGCTATAAAAGTTATTGATTCTGTCTTTTTATCTTTGATGAACAGACATCACAGCAGCTGAGTTATGTTGTTTTGGCTGCTATTTATTTAAGAGCTGTTGCTGCTCAAAGTGACGCGGATCTGATGCGCATCATAGTTTCTCTCTCCTCTCTTTAACTTTTCTGACCCATGTCAGGCTCTACTAATGAGCGGACGAGTTGAATCGGGCGTTAGATGAGAGAGACAGTGCTAGGCTGCTCCGAGACAGTTTTGAAAACCATTTCAGAGACATGTTCTTAAATATGACTCATATAACATATTACATGCATGCACAGTTTTGAGGCAGCTTTAATCACCTTTTTGGTAACTTTATCTTAACTGACCATCAGTCATACAGTTTTACATACATAGAAAATCAGTCATACAGTTTTATAATGACATGAGGCTGAGTATATAAAGACAACGAGTTTTCATTTTTGGGTGAACTCTCCCTTTTAGTTTCTGAATACTCAAAAGGAGGTGTCTTTGACGTGGCCATGTTCAAATACATGAACTCACATGAAATGCAGTTTTGAACCTCACTGTACGCATATAGTAGTTCACTGTGCTGTTGATAGGAACATGCATTTCTTATAGCCACCAATAGGGGACAGCAGACAATATGGAGTGTGTACATTCACCTTGGGCTTCAAACGCCTCCTCCTCTTTGTGGTTTCCGTTTGTTTCTTCAACCCTGCACTGTTTTTGAGGACAGATCTGATCTACATCGTCGCTGTTCTGTAATCTGTTGAACTAAGATCAGTGACTAAATGTCTAAGCACTCTGAACATAGAACAGGCAAGTTTTCCCATCATTAGTCGGACAAGCACATGGTACATTTGACAAAATGCCTTTTTTTAACTGTGTGGTTTTAGGAATTTTCATTGGGCAATAAATCATCTGTGGCCCACAGAAATGCACATGAAAGCTTTTAAAAATGCCCTTTATACCTGTTGCATACAAATTATGGTCAGAGGAGTGATTTAGGACAAAAAGTGGCTGATCATCTGTATTGCGCGGGGTGTCAGAGTTCAGAGTGGCTCGCAGTGAAACGTAAAACTATAACTTAACCCACATGCAGAAGGACACAGGGAGCCTTGTTCTAAATGCAAAGTAACTGCATCAAAACAAAGAGCGAGTATTTCGGGATCTCAGAGGAGAGGCTGGAATACCACATAGAGAGGGAAGAACTAGACTCACTGAATCAACGTGGACACACCCTCAACTCCAATGTGCTCCTACCAACTGACGTGATCCCCATCTCTGTCTGGCCTACGTCTGCTCACTGTGGGTACTGCGTTTCAGAAACACTTTAGCTGCTTTCTCTTCAAAGTCAGAAGTGGGATGTCCCTGGCTTCTGACTGTAAAGGGGACGTATAACCTGCTGAAAACTGTAGATGGTTTTTAGTTGGACAGTAAACATCTTAAATCAGCAACAAACCAGCTACCAGCTGCTCATATCAGATTATTTAGGCCAAAATGGTGGTCAAAAAAGTTTTTGGAACGTATTTAAAATATCAAACATGTTTGATACAGGCAAGTTGTAAACTTTTATAATATACCATATGTCTAATACTAAAATTAAATTGTAGCCATTTTCATTTTTGACATGGCTTATTTATTTTATTGTTATTTATATTACTATTTTATTTTTAATTTCATTTAATAAAAAAAGTATTTTATATTATTATTTTATTTTATATATATATATATATATATTAATGAAATATTTTTTTTTATTAATTTTATTTATAGCTAGAATAAAGCTTGGTTCCATCATAAAATGGGACTTTTAACTCAATTTTGATTTTGTCACTTTTTTCACTTCAATTGCGAGATATAGACACAGAGTGTAAATGCAGAACTGCAGTTAACTTGCAGTTCTGAGAAGAAATGTCTGAAAAGTCAACTCACAATTACCTTTTAATTTTTTATTCTGTGGCAAAAAAAACAACAACAACAGAATTGCGAGATTTAAACTCAAAATTCTGAGAAATAGTTAGAATTATGATAAAAGTATGATGTTTGAGATAAAAATCTTTTTTTATTGCGTGGTGGAAATGGGCTTTTGCAGTGTGTAAACAATGCTGTGTAATGCTAGCATGAGTTCTGCAGATATACATTTTTCAGAAAATGTACAAATAATGTATTTTATTTGCCAAAACCTAAAAGTGACAGTTTAATTCTGTGTGCATCTCTCTGAGTGCCACCAACTTTGCATGCGTCAGCATCTGAATTGTGGGTTTCCACATTTCCAAATTGAATTTGCTCTCTTCCCGGTTGGAAATTCAGCCATTCCTAGTTGGATGCAGCATAGCATTATTGCAATTGAAAAAGTGAACTCCCAATCTCTTATGATGATATAGAATCAGTGTAGCAGATAATACTCTCTTTGGAAATGTTGACCAGCCTGTGGATCTAGATTTAGGATATAAATATTAATTAAAATGATAATAGTGCATTCATGGTTTGACATAAGTACCGTCTGGGTTTATTTTAGCTGCATGTCATTTTAAAGGAGGCTCTGTTCACTCAATGTGTGCCTTTCTGCTTGGAAACTCCCTGTGCTTTTTTTCCTCCTGCAGTATTTACTTAAGTGGGCTATAATTTGCGTTCTGTGAATCGTTTCAGGCGAGGGGCATGGTCATATGATGAGCCGTGTCAGTCTGGACCAAATCAAGTCAGTCACAGATGAGTTTCTCTTTCTCTTTGATGAATTTGAGCATCTGTAACCCTGTCAGGCGGTCCTTGTTAGTCCTGCTCACTAAAACACGCCTCACTGTTCTGTGAGCTGGGAAATTCTCAAGACCTCAAGTGTTCAAACTTTGTCACATAGCATCAATTAAGAATTGACTTTATTATAATTCATGAGCTGGAATTAGAATTGGCCACAATGACAGGACGTTGAATTTATTGAATTACAATTCTGTTAACTGGAATAAAATGAAGTGTTCTTCCAATCTGGGGGTGCGTTTCCAAAAGCAACTATGGTCGCAAGTTCCGTCACTCCAATTGAGTTCAATGGAGCTAACCATGCTTTTGGGAAACACACCCCATGTCCATTAAATTGATTAAATATAAAGAAAAATATTAACAATAATATATAAAACCATTTATTTATTTACATGCATATTTCCAAATAAGAACATTTAAAGACAGCATTTAAGGTTTGTTTTATCATCCTTATTTTGCTAGATAAATGACATGTATTGCAATTTATTTAATTTGAGTAATTTATCCTAAAGTCAAATTTTAATTTCACTTCTTCTGCTTAGTTTGTTACCTGAATGCAAATTGAAATAATAAAAATGTAGTAGCAATAATAATAATAATAAAATTAGTATTCTAATAATCATGATTGTTATTGATTGTCCAACAAAAAGTGTTGATTATTTCTTTATATAATATAATAATAATAATAATAATAATAGTGTTTTTGTTGACTGATTTAGCATTTATTTACTCGCTCGCACGCACGCACTCACTCACGCACGCACGCACGCGCACGCACGCACGCACTCACTCACTCACTCACTCACTCACTCACTCACTCACTCACGCACGCACGCACGCACGCACGCACGCCCTCACTCACTCAATCACTCACTCACTCACTCACTCACTCATTCACTCACTCACTCACTCACTCACTCACACTCACTCACACACACACACACACACACTCACTCACTCACTCACTCACCACACTCACTCACTCACTCACTCACTCACACACACACACACACACACACACACACACACACACACACTCACACACACACACACACACACACACACACACACACACACACACTCACTCACTCACTCACTCACTCACTCACTCACTCACTCACTCACTCACTCACTCACTCACTCACTCACTCACTCACTCACTCACTCACTCACTCACTCACTCACTCACTCACTCACTCACCCACCCACCCAAAGTTAAGCTCACCCACCCAAAGTTAAGCACTGCTTAGTTTAAGGATGTGTTCTAAAATGAAAGAGTGGATTGCAAGAGCTACCCAGACACAACTGTTGTGAAACCATAGGATGAAACGGACCTCACCCAATCCGACGCACTCTGTACAGGATCATTGTCCACTAAACTCCAGCTCCAAAAGCTATGACTACTGGAGATGAAAAGATCAGTTCTTGTTAACATTTTAAGAAGCAGTCTAAACCACATAAGCCTGAAGGAAGTCTTGCTGAGCGTGTAACACCAGAGCACCGACTTTACTTTGGCAATAGTAGCCTGATTATTAAGAATCTTTGTCGCTGATGTACAAAAATTGTTGCAGCTTTTGTCCAAGATTGTGATGACTCTAGATTTGGTGGGTTGCTCAATGCAAAACATTGCTCACCGTCGTTACTATGGTGCAATGCTCTTAACCCAACATCCTGGGAAACCGTCAACACTGTAGTCATACTGTAAACCACAGTCATCATAGTTTTGTTTTACATATAGGTTCAATTGTAATTGGTTTTAATTTTTTAGGTCTGGAAAAGTAACACAATAGTATATCTAATGGTGAGGGATTGTTGTATGGCAATGTTTGTTGTTTTATTTAGTTTTGTTTGTTAGTTTTTATTTAGTTTTATTATTTTACTTTATTTTATTAGTCTATTATGTTAGTTTTTATAATTGTTTTCCAGTTAACAATGTTTTAATCATTCAGGTTTTTGTTAACGATTACACTGCTGAATAACAGTAGATCTATAAAGTCAAGTCTGAAGTTTTTGTAGTCTTTCGTGAAAAGGACAACATACTGGTATCTTCTCATGATCACCGGCTTTTCACGTCTGCTTCTGGCCGATTCTGATAAAAATAGAGTCAAGGATCAAAGAAAGATGGAAGTAAACATCAAAATTCGTAGAAATCTGTGGAGGAGAGGAGTTTATAAAATACTGAGTGCCGATGAAGCGAGGTGAGAGAGTGTTTCAGATTTGGCTAAACGTGTTAAGGTTTAACATTTGGAGCAGCGGAGAAGAAAAAGTTTCCCAGCGGCACTATTATCATGCGTCTGATCTGCACACGATTCTCAGCCGACCCGATCTTTACATTCAAGTCCCAGCACATTCCCAGACGCGGCTGAAACTGTTGTTGTTGCGGAGCAGAGTTTATCCATGAAATCATTGTACCTGTGGCTTGGATTGTGTGTTGTTAACTTCTTCTGAAATCTCTGCTTTCCCTCAGATGTGGTTGTAAAAACTGCTGTATGGGACTTCTTGGCAAAGGAGACAGATAACAGAGATAGGTGACCTAGATGATGACCTTTCTGTTCTGTGTTGTTCTGCCAGCGGTTGTACTGTATCTAATGCACTGATGTGTTTGTGACCGGCGAGAACCATAGTGGGTTTGGTGGTGGTCATGCTAGATGGACATAACGAGACTCTCAGAAGCATGCAGAAAGTTGAGGTTGCCAAGCGTTCTCGCTCGGTGTCGGCGAAGCGGATGCGCTCAGTTAGCGGTCGAGCCTTAGCTCTGGGAGGATGTTTTGGGGGCTGCAGTGCAAACTCTACAGCTGGGGTATAATTTCCCTCCAGCTTTATTACTCTTGGAAGACAGATGTTTTTCTCAGGAATTGAGACAGACATGTAGGGTCTCTTGCAGAACTCAGAGATTTGATGATTCACATTACATCATTGACCACTCAGACCTCAAAAGTCTGAGGTTTCGCCTTTCAGCGGAGGCGGTTTTGAATCTCCTTTAGGTTTTGAACAATTCCCAGAATACAAGTCACAATTTTTTAATGCATTATTTCAAAACACAGAAATAATGTTTTTTTTTTAAATAAATAAATTCCTTTAATATCCTCTGTCAGTCCAAAGTATGGAATGATTCAGATTTTTGATTTTTTTTTAAATAAGCCTTACATATTCACCAATGCAACATTTATGTGATTAAAACAAACAAATGCATAAATCAGACAATACATAAAAACAATAATATTTTAAAGTAATATTACAATTATAGTTTTTTATTTGTATATATATTTCTGTACTTAAAAAAACTGCATCCATTCTTAAATCACATTAATTTGATTATAAATGTATATTTTTATGTATTATCTTAATTACATTAATTATTATTAATGTAAAGTTATGAATTAAAAAAAAATTCATGTATGTTTTATAATATTTTATAATTAACTAATATATATATATATATATATATATATAGAGAGAGAGATTATAAATACAGTAGTCAACATTTTAAATGGATTAAAAAACAAATCTAATTTGTCCTAAAACAAGAACACATTTTAGGTTTTATGACCATTTTGTTGAAAGGTTTTGATCCACTTCAAATGTTGACTAGTGTACAGGAGAATGAATATATATGCATATATATATATGTGTCTAGTATCTAACATTTAAAGTGCTTCAAGCAAGGCTTCATCTACAAACGTTTCCTTTTCAGTCACCTTTTTAAGGTTTTCTTTAGTTTTCGATTGATTCCCTGGATGCCACTGACATCTTTTATATACATCATATCTCCTGACGACTTCAACCTTGCCATCGAGTTCAGCGCTAGTTTGAAGAACCGCAGAGTTGCCTGATACTGGAAAAGTAAAGCGGGACATAGCGATCTCAATGCTGTCTCCTCATGGTGATTTCTTGTGTTCTTGTGCCATCTCAGACTTACATGGGTATTCTGAGGCTAGCCAGACTCGAGCTGGCCAATGACATCATGGATTCCTGGGGGCCAGAGGCCTCATAAATAAATGCCTTTCTCTGGCTCGGAATCGACGGGGAATAAACTGTGCTGTGGATCCTGTGCTAAACTTCTGTATATGGTGTTTCTCAGCCACCGGGCAGATTCACAGTAACGCTGGAGCTATGCGCTCTTGTCTAAATATTTACCTAGGCTGTTTAGTGATGCACCTACACACTGGAGCCAGTCCATGTCTACTCTTTCACTCTTTGATGCCGGTTGATCAGTGTATGACAGAGTTACCTAACCAATAGTGTACACTTTATGCATTTGGCAGATGATTGTATACATATATCAGTTTGTTAGTTATACATTTATGCATTTGGCAGTTGATTGTATCCATATATCAGTTTGTGCATTTCCTGGGAATTGAAACCATGACCTTGGCATTGGTAGCAACATGCTCCGTTTACTTGTGATTGTTCATTGAGTTATGATGAGTTTATTTGCACTGATATAACATTTCGTCAAAATGATTAGTATTATAGTGATTTTTTGTTATGCACTTTTTGCTCTTAGGATTATTTTAAGGCTGCATCATTACATTACTGAGTGAATTTTCACTGCATTTAAATGAGTTATAAATCTAGAAAACAAACTCTCAGGTGTCCTGGTGACATATAATGTGGAGGGGTGTCAGGAAAGCAGGCTTCCTGAAGCCTTTTCAGTCATTTATGCTTGTCAGTGTATTAACTGCTTGCTTTCTTGTCTGTTTCTTTCGCTCAGGCCCCCAGCAATGACCTCTCACTGAGACTTATAGAGACAACAGTGAGTATTTTCAAACCAATTATTGACGTGCATGCATGCTTTCTTAACATCGGTATGGCCAGTGGCACATGCGTGTGTATTTATATATATTATTAGTATTTATTTATATAGTATTTAGAGATACAATTTTGAGAAATGATATTGCTTCAGGCAAGGCTTCATCCTCAAACTTTCCACCATTTTTTTCACCATCATTCACAAGCTTGTTGGGTCAGTGTGAACATGACGCTTATGTTTCCAACATTCTAAGTACAACAGCCAAATTCAGAATGTTTGAAGTGCTGGCGTTTGTTGGGTCAGTGTGAACACAGTGTAAAGTCATTTCTGACATTGCTGCAGAAATAACGGCTTTAAGATATAAATATTTAGGTCTTTAGCGAACACTGTTGCTATGCAGCTTCTGTAGTCTAAACTTCACCAGTCTAAACCTCACCAAGTGCTGAAGCTGAAAATATTGGTTGGGTTAGCTAAACACAGCCTCACTGGGGCTAGAATGACCGCCCATGTGAATGTGCTTTAAAGGGACAGTACGCTTAAAAAAAACTGTGGAAGTCAATGGCTACCGCAACTGTTGGGTTACCAGCATTCTTCCAAATATCTTCTTAGGGTGAATAAACCGATGACAGAATGTTTGTTTTTGGGGGAATTGTCACTTTAACTGATTAGCAGAGGAAGAGATGTCGTAGTTCAAGCATGTGTGTTCAGTTGTGCCGTTGCCCCCTCTCAGAAGCCCCTCCGTCCACCCCGTTCCTCACCCCCCTCACTCCAGGGTGAAGAACACTCACACCAGACGCAGCTGTGGATGACTAACTGCCTTGATCCAAATAAAATTCAGACTTTCGTTTGGAGCCGTCTATATGAGCATGAGTATATTCAGAGATTTAGGGACAGGGAAACATACTTTTATAATCCCCCTGAAACATCATTAGATCTTTTTATTAATACAATATTGAGCTGGAGCGTAGCCGAAGGAAGTATTGTAAAAAGCAAAGCCCTGCATGTACCCATGGGTGTATGAACCCTCTGAGAAGTGGGGGGACATTAGAAACATTTATCATCTTGGTGATTTACCATTCAGTGAGTAATCTAAAAGTGAAATGCTTTACGGGTAAGTCTGTGTCACTTAGAGTAGAATTACAGCTCACCGTGTTTGTTCATTTGACAACCAGTTGGTAGAGTTGTTCAGTTTATTATTTTATTTCTTAAAATACTTGTTACACATGATTGGTTATAGATATTTTTCTCACCTCAGCCAAGCCAAAGATATTCTTGTTAACTAAAACAAAAACAATTAAATTATTATTATTATTTTTTTTATTTCAACTATAGCTGTATTTGTATTCTGTATTCAGCTAAGCAATGTTTGTCATTTTCATTTAGTTTTAGTATTAAAATAACTGAAACTAAACAAAGAAAAATAAAACTTAATTATAACTAAATAAAAATATCAAAACACACAACACAGCTTAAAACAGACACAGAAAATATAAAAGTGAAATCTAATAAATAAAAAATAACTACACATAAAACTATATAGTAAACAAATACCACTGGGCCAAGCAAATAAACACTCTTAATAATTATTATATGTTCATTATTATTACACATTTTCAATATCATTATTTTTTATTTGTAACATTTATAATTTATAATTCATAATTAATTAATTAATGCAATAATTATTATAAATAAAATATTTAGATATGTAATTTATTAATAATTATTATTTATAAATCTTATAAATAATTAATAAAATATTAAATATATAAAATGTACATTATTTAAGTTGTAATGTTTGCTATATTTTGAAAGCTTCTATATGTATTCACAAAACAGGTATGGTATATTATTTCACGTATTGCTAGCTGAATGTCACAAACTAGTCTAGTTTTTTGTCAAATGAAAGACGTAAGGGGTTTGGGATGCGTTAAACTGTGAATGACTGCCGATTGAATGTTCTGTGTGGGACTGGCTGTGACTTTGTGATTTTCTACTATAGGAACTTTGTGTATTGTCCTCTTTAGATTTAGTTTGCCACGGTCCAAACACATCATCCATGCAGCTTATTCAGTGCAATGATTCACTTACAGATCAGCATAACATATTTGCCAGCTAATCCTGGATCTTACTTCGCTTGAGAAAGGAAGTATCATTTTACAAACCAGGATTTTGGACAGACAGACAGTCATAAAATATATATATATATGTATAATTTTTTTTATATAAAAGTAGTCAAATCTTTGACTATTGCATGACATTTTGCTATTTTGAATGACGTGCATAGTATTTCAAGATGGCAAATCAAGTAAAGTTTTCCTGGAAATAATTTTCATATACAATTGCATATACTACTTATCTTTGAAATACAAAATTGGCCACGTACACACAAATTTCAGGAGTGACAACTGCATTTAAATGCAGGAGTGAGTCCCGTAAATTATCGTTCCATATGTGTACAGAACAGCACTCACTCCAGCATTTCTGACCATAGCAACATTGTCGTCTTGCGGAAGTGAATTAAAGTTTAGCCCTTTGTTATGTGCCATTTTCTGACTAAAGACTCTTTTTGTCCGTCGATTTTAACTGAACTACCGCTGATAGACGTGCTTGTTTATGCTCAGGAGGCTGCTTTAGAGAGCGCGGTCTTGCAGTGTTGCCATGTCCTCATATTTATAAGCACTTGTAGGCATGTTGTTTGGTCTTATCTCATAAAGATAGGCACTTGATGAAGTTAATAAACTGGTCAGTTGTGGATATAAGATGTATGATTATTTTTGGTGTTATAAAACATAATGCATTTGGATGTTTTAGTGTTTTTTGTGCTTGTCCTTGTTTGTTGTTGTTTTTTTTCTTTTCTATGATGATCTGGCAATACTGACACTTTACCGTAGGGCTCATGAATGCAGCTAGCCCCGAGCCTTCTTTCACGGTTATTTTCTTGGATCTCACATACAGACGAATACACTGATGCATGTTCAAATATGTCATAAACACTAGTTGTTCAGTTCCGTACACACTGCATAGCATTTCTGTAAATGCGGTTGTCACTACCGGTATTTTTCAGGAGTTAATGCGCTTGTCGAATGCAGTTGTCACTCCCGTATTTTAGTGAATTATGTGTGTACAGTGGTTGTACAGTGGTACAATGTGTGTCATTTTGGGTGGTTAACATGCCATGTACAAATTGGTCTCCCTCTCTAATCAATTGCACAGGAATGTGTCACCCAAAACACTGTTTAGAAACCTTTTAGTTTCTGAATTTAAATCGCAGCCATTTTCTCCCTCCTAAGATTTAACCAAGCAACCGTAAACATAACCTGATTGTGTTCTAAGTCCCGTTTGCATTTTTAATTATTTCAAACTGATTTCTATAGGCTCCTGATGCCAAACCGCTGGAAATTGCTATTACTGTGGATGAAAATATCTTGTTAGCCGTTCATCATGCTACATTATTCTTGGCATTTTGCATTTCTGTAAATAATGTGAAATATAGCTCTCTAGAT
Source organism: Gymnocypris eckloni scoliostomus (assembly GCA_027564155.1). Taxonomy (NCBI): domain Eukaryota; kingdom Metazoa; phylum Chordata; class Actinopteri; order Cypriniformes; family Cyprinidae; genus Gymnocypris; species Gymnocypris eckloni. Next base: position 13,772,219 of record CM050425.1, on the reverse strand, counting down.
GTTTAGAGTAATATGTGTTTGCAGCTGTGTCGGGCAGTATTGCTCATCCTTGAGGCATCATGGGAGATGTGCACCACCCTCACCTCTAGGGTCTCTCACGGTCAGTTAGTTGTGGTTCTGCGGACGTCTTTGATTCACAATAACAAACCCTTTGAATCTGAAGATCAGTTTGTCATATGACTTCCTCTGGCATGCTTTTTCGTTTTAGTTCAGAGCTTATTTTTCAAGTAGAGCTTGAAAACATGTTTGTCTTTTTCTCTCATTTCTCATTTAGACCATAATTCTCCTTCTGAAGCAGTGACTGTGATAGAGATATTTTGAAAATGTATTTGGTTTGAGTATAGCCATATGACTTCTTATTCCTTCTGGCTCTGATTTAGATGAGTCATATTATGAGGAATCACATTTGTCCTCATCTTTTGAGATAAAGAGTTCATTGTACTGTGAAAGCATACTGCAAATCTGAGAACTGAGAAACTGTTTCTGAACTTATACAACATTATGACGTCAAACCGATTATCACATTAGCATAATCTGCCCACATTTACACATCAACAACACCTATTCAGCTTTCACAACTTGGTCCATAAAGCCACAGCAGACAATAGAGGAAGTTGGACAGATTATATTATTTTATATAATAAATTATATTATGTATAAACAATAGAACTTCAAGTTCTTCAAGATATATATATATATATATAGTGCTGTCAATCGATAAAAAAAAATAATCGTGTTAATCACATGGACTATGATTAATCACACAATTAAAATGTGTAACACAATTAAAAAAGATGTACACATTCATCTCAAGAAAATCACATACAAATCATATCATATCATAATTTGTGTGTTTATTATCTTATATAATCTGTGGCTGTTGTCATGTTTATTTCTGCTGTGTTAACATGTATGCTCTGGCACAAACTCACGTTGTTTGTGTTTGTTTAGTGATAGTTGTATTTGGTATACATTCCAAGTATAATACACATTCGTAAAATATCTATTTTCAGTTTTTATATACACTTGGGCTTTTGGACTCTGTATTTTCAAAATAGGCCGCTTGTTGTGCCACTACCCTGGCAATACGGGTTCGCTGCAGAGCCGCATCACACACGACAGACAGCCTTCCGCGCGGCAATGACGGCAAGAAGTTGGGGTCGAACCTTATAATGCGAATAATTTCTGTAAAAAAAATAATAAAATGCATTAAAATCTTTAGATTAATCGCATGCGTTTACACGTTAACGTTGACACCCCTAATAAAAAAAAAAAAAAATATATATATATATATATATATATATATACAGTTGAAGTCAAAAGTTTACATATACCTTTGCAAAATCTGCAAAATGTTGATTATTTTACCAAGTAAGAGGGATCATACAAAATACATGCTATTGTTTATGTAGTACTGACCTGAATAAGATATTTCACATAAAAGATGTTTACACGGGGCATGAAAACTTTTTGAATTTGAAGATCAGGATACATTTAACTTAATTAGTCTTCTGGAAAACATGTAACTAACTTCTGTAGCTTCTGAAGGGCAGTACTAAATGAAATAAATATGATATTTAGGCAAACCAAGAAAAATATACACATCTTCATTCTGTTCAACATGCTTAATGCATGTTTTTTTTTCTTTCTGGACCATCAGTGAGCGTTTGAATCTTCTGTAATAGAGTCACATAAAATAGTTGACACACAAATGCTGGAAAACCAAATAATTTATGGTACCTGAAGGATTTTTCTGAAGAACAGCAGGAAGTTGAACTGTTCAGGACTAACAAGGGACTCGTGAACAACTATCACTTAACAAACACACAGCTGTGGATCATTCAGGTAACAACACTGTATTAAGAATTAAGCGTGTGTAAACTTTTGACTAAACCAACTATTATTTTATTTTGTGAACTACATGTAATCATCTTTTATGTGAAATATCTTATTCAGGTCAGTACTAAATAAACAATAACATGCATTTAGTATGATCCCTCTTACTTATTCTGCAAGGTGTATGTAAACTTTTTACTTCAACTGTATATATATATATATATATATATACATTTTTTAAGTTTTTGTGCATTTTGTCAACTTTTAAGTTTGCACTAGCATATAAGTGGCTTTGAAGCTAATCGAAATGGGATTTAACAGCGTGCACAGCACATTTCAGTGCAAATGTGTTTTGTGAATATCCTTCAACAGCAGTCTTTCCAAAAAGCCTGCATCGTATTGTGGACACAAGCCAGTAGTATAAAACTGTATTAGACGCGACAGAAAATGTGTAACCCTTTTCACATGTCTGGGGTTCTCATAAGCGGAAGTCTTCATAGGTGTGTGAACTTCTATAGTGTTGAATGGAAACTAGAACAAATATATATTTCTGGTGTTCCCATTTGCTTCAGTAGAAATAGTGCAAAATAATTTCTACATCTTTCCAAAAGAGAAAAAAAAATATCAAGAGATTGATTATAGCGGTCAGAAAAGAGAAAGTTGTGTCGTCCCCCTTCAGCCGTTTTGCTTAGAATCACTCATACAGTTATTTAATGTCAATGTAGTGTAACACAAAGTGTAATATTATAAATTTACTTTACATTTTTAAAGGAAAATATAAAATACTACAAGAAAATAAAGTAATAATACTTCCATTTCTCATGCGTAAAAGTGACCATTTACATAGAAATCTCTTTTAGACAGGCAGCAAAAGTACATAGCTTGCTTCAAGGTCAGCGAGAGGATGGAAAACACTCATGAGAAACTAAATTACGGCTATTTTTAGCATCCTAAGTGGACCTCAGGGATAAAAACTATGTATAACAAAAAAGCAGCTTGATTTGACCACTTTAAATAAAAAAAGAAAACCATACGTTTATGTTCTAGTGGAAAGGGAGGTGATAGGCCGTGGTTTACTGGAGGTGACACATCTGTGAATAGCTGAAGCCGTAAGGTTGGGATGATCATCTCCTCCAGTCAGCTGCTGAGTGTGTGACCCGGAGAGGGAGCAAAGGCTAGACTGAAGATCCAAACAAACGCGGGTGGTAGCAGCATACATATGCACAGCATGGGAAAGAGGGAGGGGAGAGGTGCAGAGGAAAAGGGAGGGGCCGGAGAAGGAGGCGAGAGGGAACAAACAAGGGAAAGAGTAACTCTGCGAGTAGGAGAAGGAAGAAAGCTGCGGTCCGCTTGAGTTTGACGCCAGGCATGCGGCATCCTTGGCACAGCGCAGAACCAAAATAGAGCCGGGAACTTGGGGCGCGCTTCAGGAAAAGGGGACTGCGAGGAGAAGGGAAGTGTTAATTCCCAACCATGAATCCCAGCGGCTCTCTACGGAGGCGTTTGTCCTCCCTTCGCAATGCTTGGAGGTGGAGTACGGGTTACCTGTTCAAGGTAGGCCTTCGGGTTTCCACCGAACTTTCGCTCCTTTCCATAATTTAGGTCTTCTAGGCAACTTTTTCCTCAAAGTTCTACCTTGCTTTAGTCCCTGCGCTCTGATCGTTGATTTGTTGGGCCCGCTTGAAAGCAGAGTTTCCAGCTGGTTTTGATCAAGCCTGGCTGAGACCCCCTCCAACCCCACACCCACCCTTTCTTGGCTGTTCAAAGTTCTACCTTGCTTTAGTCCCTGCGCTCTGATCGTTGATTTGTTGGGCCCGCTTGAAAGCAGAGTTTCCAGCTGGTTTTGATCAAGCCTGGCTGAGACCCCCTCCAACCCCACACCCACCCTTTCTTGGCTGTCCTTCTGGGGGTCGCAATTATCGGCTGATTAAGGGAATGTTTTTGGAGCCGGGCACCGTGTGGCGAGAGATGGAAGGTGGACCCTGCGGATGGATAAAGGGGGTTTGCACTGCCAGGGGGTTTTACCCGAGTGTGTCGCAAGTGAGCAACTTTGGCAGTCTCTCTTAGTATGGCTTATTTGTATTTCCTTGTGTTTTATGATTGTTCATAATGGCCTGGCCCAGTAATCTATACACACAAAAGTGTGTTACACTACAAATGTGTTAATAGTCTTTTATAGTCTGTTCATTGAAAGCTTGATTGGGCTCTAAGTACTATATGTGCAAACAATATTGTAGAAGAGATCACTGGGTTCTATGAAAGGAGAATTATTTAGGAAATTAACGCTATGGGGAAATTTGACCCATTTTATTCCACGGCTAGTGTTGTTATTTCCAGACCTGCAAAAGTCCTGGAAATTAGGTGATGTGTACAGTTTCTAATGGTTTTTGTTTTTGTTTTTGGATCTTGACCAGTCCAGCACAGCAGTATTGACCGATGGCAAGACTTTGGGGTGGGACTATCTGTTTGCTAACCAATGGCAAATTGGTTTAGGAAGACTATTTGAATACAGTCATTTTGCTGTGCCTTTTGCATTTTTTTTTAACCAAATGAAATTCCAAATGGGTTTTGTTAGACATTACAGTATATTCTTGGTCATTTTTATAGTAAATAATTTTTATGTACTGCTTTTAAAATATTATGCTAGGTAATACTCATTAAGAAATGTTCCAGTTCTCAGCAAATTCCCCGGGTTAAAACCTCAGTGTGTTGTTTTCTTATTGGCGACATTTGAACTTGAAATGTTCCTATCATTCATTTCTTTTAAGTTGTTATATGCTATTCTAAGACTGCTACATATGGGAAACCATATGCAAAGTCCAAACAGTTTCTACAAAAGGCCCCAGCACTGTGTGTAATTATACGTTGGATTCTGGGTTTTCTTAGTAACCATTATTCCTTTTTAGTCATGTCAGTCATGCACTAGTATGTCATTTAGATGGCCAGCGTAAACCACGCATCTTTCAAGGCTTATGCTTCTTTTGTGAGACTCTGAGTGAGACCATTGACACTGACATTTCTTGATCTCTAAATGTCATTTTACAGGTGAAACTTGTATTTTAGTTGCACTACCTGCACCAAACCAAGCAAAGTAGAGAAATGTCACCTTTCAGTGTCCCCTGTGTGAAATCCATTTAATTTAATTCCTCACTTCACAAGCTGTCATTGCATTTACAGTATATGCAGCTAAGAGGACATGCTTAGTATGAGATACAGACCTACACGCTCACATCAGCTCTCTTCAGACCGTATCAACACAGTTTTACATACAGATAAACACAAACCAAAAGTAACAGTTCAAACAAATGGCCTTTTCATTGGTGTAATCAGCAGAACAGCACGAGCTCTGGAGATGAACAGTAAACCTCCCCTGAGGATAACAGGTTTACGGTCATTTTTAAACAGGAAATGGGGTAAAAACATCTGGAAACTGTCGTATGCGTGAGCTCATTATTAGTGATAGACTACTTTATCAGTCAGGCCTAATAATTTGACATGATTTAGTCATTTTGAGATTATCTGCATAGGCTAAACAGAGAGTTTTCTGTTTGTTGTGTCAGTTCTATATATGTTCTACACGACTATGTACACTCACCGGCCACTTTATTAGGTACACCTGTTCAATTGCTTGGTAACACAAATTGCTAATCAGCCAATCACATGGCAGCAACTCCATGCATTTAGGCATCTAGATGTGGTGAAGACGACTTGCTGAAGTTCAAACCGAGCATCAGAATGGGGAAGAAAGGGGATTTAAGTGACTGAACGTGGAATGGTTGTTGGTGCAAGACGGGCTGATCTGAGTATTTCAAAAACTGCTGATCTACTGGGATCTTCACGCACAACCATCTCTAGGGTTTACAGAGAATGGTCCGAAAAAGAGAAAATATCCAGTGAGCGGCAGTTGTGTGGACGAAAATACCTAGTTGATGTCAGAGGTCAGAGGAGAATGGGCAGACTGGTTAGAGATGATAGAAAGGCAACAGTAACTCAAATAACCACTCGTTACAACCAAGGTACGCAGAATACCATCTCTGAACGCACAACACGCCGAACGCTGAAGCAGATGGGCTTCAGCAGCAGAAGACCACACCGGGTGCCGCTCCTGTCAGCTAAGAACAGGAAACAATTCACACAGGCTCTCCAAAATTGGACAATCGAAGATTGGAAAAACATTGCCTGGTCTGATGAGTCTCGATTTCTGCTGCGACATTCAGATGTTAGGGTCAGAATTTTGCGTAAAGAACATGAAAGCACGGATCCATCCTGCCTTTTCTCAACAGTTCAGGCTTAGGTGTTGGTGTAATGTGTAGGGGATATTTTATTGGCACACTTTGGGCCCCTTAGTACCAATTGAGCATCGTTTAAACGCCACAGCCTACCTGAGTATTTAAAACTCCTTGCAATTCCGATCTTGTCTTGCATTTATATTTAGAAACATACACACTTACAGTGCACTGTTGATTTTCATACAGATGTGGCCATTAAGAATGCACATCTTTCACACGGCAGCATGTAATTTGTCACACTTGATCATGGAGCTCCCTGCATGCACTTTTTCTGATAAAAAAACAAAACCAAAAAAAATTGTGCCCTGACCAACAGAAAACAATTGGCTGATATCCTAAAACATTACTTCTGTTTTTGTCTGACTGTTTCCTTCAAAAGCATAAATCTAGTTCATACACTGGCTTTACTCAACTACATTTTCATGATCCTAACTAGAATTTTCTTTTCTTTTAGGGCTCAACCAAATCCTCCAAGAGCATGGAGTCTCGACGCAGACCCTCTAGGTAAGAGATGGCTTTGTCTTCATCAGAAATCAGTTCAGTCAGTATCTCATGTGTTGCTGTATGCTGCTATAGTGAACATCTCGAGGGATTGTCATAGCATTCCTAAATCCAGCACCAGTTGACATTTGACTCTGCTTGAATCAGTCTCACATTCTTTATTGCAGTACGATGAATAAACACTCTTTAAAGCATCTACACAATCTCCAGAGATAAGTTATAATGTCCTAATAGGGCTTCTCTCCCACATACAGTACAGTAGATAAATAACAGCATGTTTATCTTGAGAGATCATTTGCTATAGATACAGGCAGTAAAGGAGGTACTGAAAAACAAATCCTCGTATACCTCGTCACTTACACATTCATTTCTATAAGGAAAATGAAGAATATATGAAACGGAATAAGCTATTTGAAAACAAAAACATCCAGAATGTTTGTGAACATCAAAACAGGCAAAAAAAAAACAGGCAATATTAATAAAAGAAGCTAAATTAAAACTAAACAATTCAAGCAAAAGATGATAACTTTTTTGTAAGTATATATATATATATATATATATATATATATAAACGTTTAGGATTGTTTATCTCTCCATATAAAATGGCTAAATAGATTTACTTCTCTTAATTATCCCTGTATAAATTAATGAGTGCTAATCTTGATTTTTTTTGTGCCATTGCATTCAATGGTAATATTTTATATCAGTATTTATAGAAGGTAATCTAAAATAAAGTTGATACAGTGTATTACATAAAAATGTGGTAATGGCTATTTTTAATATTTTCTACACAATTCAAATGCACTTCATTTCACTTGATTTTTCTATTATTCTTTTTATTTGGAACTCGATGAATGTAAACCAAAAGATAAGATGAATCTCCCGTTATGTAACACCAGAGTTAATCTCTGATCCATTCCGAGGGTCTTATGTCTCTCAGCTGTTGGGTGTGTTCATGCCAGGCTGTGAGAAGACGCTTTGTAAATTTCACCTCTACAAATAGCTCCCATTTTAGCTACCAGGCGGATGTTTTGCTTTTTATTTACATGGGCTGCTATTTAGTCTCTTGTTTTGGGAAACTCTCCGTTTGGACACAACTTTAAAATGAGGTCCTTTGGGACCAAAAAGCGCATTCCTGTTTTCATTGGTAGAGTTTGTCCAGTAGATACTGCACTGTAGTTCAGTTCTGTAGAATTAACTGCTCTCACTGATAGCACTATTTTATTTGCATGCGCTATCTGTGTTGTTTTAGCTACCATCCGGCTCAGGAATTATGCAAATCAGGTAACACACATGCCCACATAATCTGAGAAAAGCATTTGAGATTCACATACCTGAAATCATCTACTTCTTTGCCATTATTTGATCATCACTTAATGAATAACTACTTCCAATTTTACTATGAAAGTAATAGACAAATAGACTTAGAACCTGGTTAAGATGGATTATTTCTGCTTATTGAATAAGGTTAGTCAATATGTTTGCTTAAAAGTGAACGAATGCACAAAACTTCCAAAATGATTGTGGGATCGGGGGAAATCCTTAACATTAAAGCACTGTTCAGTGGTTGTTACGCCTTGTATTTTCCACACACTGAGAATCTCCTGAGAGTTGTGCAATGTTGTGCATGTTTTCCAAGACGGTGGTGCAAGAACAGAGTTTATATGTTATGTACCACTCACAATCATGCATTATTTACATTTATTTATCCAACATGCACTGAATGCAAACCACTTTTCGATTAAAATCAGCCGTAGAGAGATTTACATGATTTACTGTGGCTGAAATGCCCAGAAAACATGACAGAATCCAGATTTTTAAGGCTAAGAATGGGCCTCACCAACAGATATCTATCCAAAAGTTATTCTGCCCGAGTTCAAACACTTTGACCCTCATTTATTCAAGGCTTGTGTGCTGTCTTTGAAATAATAGTGAGCTGCCTTACTCTCTGGTCCCAACTTGTTGACTTTCAAGGCAACATACTGTACAAATAGCACTGCTCACTATTGAAGTGTACCGTAAGCAAGCTCATGATTTCAGTAAAGCTTGGTGGTAGCAGGTTGCAAAACTAACAATGTAAATGTTAAAAAAGTAAACTATAAAAACAAAAATAAACACGTTTATTGGATGAGAGTCTGTTTTTCATTATACTGAACATACAGTATGTACTGAATGAATATATAAATACTAGTGGTGGGCATAGATTCATTTTTTTAATCTAGATTAAAATGGCTCATTTGAATTCTGCCGAAGGCATTCAGAATATGTGTGCTACCCAAATAATGACTAAAAGTAAGTCTTTGAGAACGGGTTTCTCAAGCCAGGCGATTAGACCAGGGCTCATCTCCTGTTTCCAAAATGCATCACAAACTTTAATCTCTTCCGTCCCAATCCCATGAAAAAATTGGAGGAAAATCCCGTTCCACTCCGGAAGAATGACTCCCATTCCTCCCACTCCCGTGTTTTTTTTTTTTTTTTTTGCCGATAACTGTCAATTACAGTAAAAATATAGTACAGATCACAACGTGCCCACCTTATTAGTTGAATAAAACCCAAAATCTCGTTTTTTGTTATTATATTGAACTGAAAGCCATCTTATTATGCACAGTGTTGCACAGATTAAATTTCATGTAACTATTTTTTTTTTGACATTTCACTCTCTATAGATATATTTTTCAAAGACGGAGTTTCAAGTTTCTCGCTCAAGTTCACATGAGACCTAAAGCGCATCCTGTTTGCTTAAAAGCGCAACGCTTTTGTTGTTATTCTGAGTGCACACAAATAAACGTAGAGTCTTTACAGATTCGAAAGATGTATTAGGCTACTTTTATCTGTATGACCAAAATGACGGAGATTTTAAGAGCAAGTGAGCGCACCGGAGCCTGTCCTGCAGCAAACGCGCTCCACACAAACACTTCAATAGCACATTTCTAGGTTAACATCATATTGAGCGGCCATGTAAAGTTGTTACTACATACATCTTTCAGATGAAAAGCCATATTTGAGGTTGATGAATGATAGGTGAGCGTTTGGATGTCCTGCCCGATTGTATTACCACATAGACCAGCCGTTAACAATCTGTCCATCACGGACTGCGAGCCTCTAGTTCAAGACTTCTCGCCCCCTACAGTGCAATTCGGCTAGGTATACATCCGCGCTAAAATATCAGGGTGAAAGTCATCATAGCTTGCGTAGTATAGACCCAGCTCCCAACCCAACTTTGAGAATAGATTAACGGCGATATTTTTTATCGCCGATAAGAGTCTCACGTTAACGTTAACGCCGATAACCCCACCACTAATAAATACCATAATAATACTAATATACATTATATAATATCAATAAATTATTAAATATTACATTTACATTATTAAATAATTGTTTAAGAAATTATATCATACAAACAATTATATTGAACATCTGTTGACTTCATATTAATATGAAATAATAATAATTAATACATTGGATAGATAGATGGATAGATAGATAGATAGATAGATAGACAGATAGATAGATAGATAGATAGATAGATAGATAGATAGATAGATGGATGGATGATAATCCAATATTTATATACACACAATTATTAATATATATGTGTATTTTTTAAATTCTTAAATATAAATGTTAGCATAATAAACAGTAATATTGACATTTTAAATATAACATTTTCTTTTATTTCTATTATTTAATTTTCTTTTAAGATATTGATTGCAATAGAGCTTGTCACAATGCATTCTACCTTTTTAAACCATTTTTGGGGAGCACACTGAAATGCTGCCCACTTAGGAATCTCACTAGTTTTTGGAACAAAGATGAAAATATGTACTTCTCTCTGATTGCCTTGAAATCCAGACCCGAGGAGAGAGTGAGGTCACAGATGGGGGGCCTGATTGTGGTTACATCCTTGGCAGGCTTACGCCTCACCAGTGACCAAATAGTTTTCTTTGGTCTGCCCTGCTGCACACAGGGAATGCAGGATATTTTCATATCTCCTTTGTATATCTCCACGATCAATCTTTCCCCACTGTATTTTATTCAAGCCATACTGAACATCAGATATGCTTTAATAGACTGTTCAGCGCTGAAATGTTTGGGGTGAGGCGTTCTTCAGGAAAAATGTGATGATTTCGTGATGTCATGTGCTGAGACACAAGACTTGTTTGTGCTTGAGCGAATGTCGTGAGTTGTGAATTGCCTTCGTTGTACACCACGGGTTGTAGACATCAGTTGTAATTGCTGAAGTTATCCATTCTCTGATCTTCTGTTTTTTTTCAGGAGCTTGAGTTTGATCCAGGCCATGGAGGAAAACTATGAGGTGGACCTGGTCTACATCACAGAGCGCATCATTTCTGTGACCTTCCCCAGTAATGTAGAAGAGCCGAGCTACAGCGCTAACATAAAGGAGGTCGCCACCATGCTACGCTCCAAACATGGTGACAACTACTTGGTGAGACCTCAAAACGCAATTGATTTGAGTACTAAAATAAGTGTATTAGTAATTGCAAAACTGTCACAGACTTAAAAATGTTTTTAATTTTTTTCATTATTATACTTATTATATATATATATTTATTTATTTATTTCTGGTTTTAATAATTTGTATTCACTTGTTTTTTTTTTCAGCTCTTCAATCTCAGTGAAAAGCGCTGTGATATCTCCACGCTGAATCCCAAAGTAAGTAGTATTAACTTTCATTTTTAAGTGATCTAATGTGGAGATGTTTGTCTTTGTTCTTACTCGCGCTCCGGTGTTTGTTTGCGTAAGGTGCTGGATTTTGGCTGGCCGGACCATCATGCTCCAGCCCTGGATAAGATCTGCAGCATCTGCAAAGCCATGGACACTTGGATGAACGCTGACAGTCACAATGTGGTTGTCTTACACAATAAGGTACTGTTTCATTTGTGCTTTTTCTGTTTTGGGAATGGGAGACATGTTTTTTGGTAAAACTAGCAACAAACGTCACAATGTCACACAGTATGTAAAAAACCAAGTGAGATGGGATTTAAGATATTACACTACTGTTAAGAAGTGCACTACTGATACAAAGGCTGCTCCAAAAATGTATTCAACAGACAATCGCATAATTTAATTGACATAATAAATGAAAAAAGCCGTAGTCTTATGTTTGTCTAATAGTTTTTCCATCTGCACATTGTTGTTACTGTAAATAGCAGCCATAGTGGTTGGTTTGTCAGTAGATGGCGTTCTCAGGCAGCTCTTAATAACCGGGGCGGTGTGGGGTCATGAAAGGTCATGGTGGTCTGGACAGTGTGATTTATGATGCAATTGCAGGGTCTGTAAGACAACATGACTGATTTTACTTGTAAAGTTAATACTTGGCCATTGTTTTCAAACCCGTTGTCTGACCCTGTCTTGAGGTTCAACTTTCAAGCAAATCTGTTTTCTTAAACAATTCATTTGAATGTATTCTTCTGATCTGGTTAAGTCACATAGCTGGTTACCACTTACAAACATTAGAATGATGACAACGCGTTTTGAAGTTAGATTGTAAAATGTTTCTTGTTGTTTTTGAGGATAGTGGTATCGTTAAGTGCCTCGCTAATGAAAGAGTATAAACGTCAGAAAACAGCCTCTTGTGGAGTTTGTGGGTTACCGTCTCAATAGCTCGCAGGTCTGTCCTGATATGGGTCTCGTGCTTTTAGAACCCTTTTCACTGTATTCCCACTTGATTTCAAACATACCCGACTCTTTCCACACCCTCAAGACGCATCTTACCCATTTGCTAGCGCTCCGTGAGAGCTTTAAGAAGTGCAGCGCTGCCAAGAGAGGTTGTAATCTGGATTTATAAAGGGCCAGAAATGTCTTAAACACAAATATGCTGCCTTTTTAACAGGAAAACATAAACACTGCATTGTTATGGCAACGTGTGTTGTTCTTTGTAGCAGTGGAAACACGAGGCGATGGCTTGATGGAGAAAGAACACTGCTGTGTGTTTAAAATGACTCAAACCACACATTAAATAGTTTTAAGTTCTTTGCTGACCTGATGTATCATAATGTTTTGGTTATTCATGCTCTAAAGTACATTTTGAACTCTGGCATGGTGTTACATTAGTATTAGAACATAATTTAGCATTATAGTATTTATTCATGTTTTGAGTTTTTATTTTTATATTCCATTTATATTTTCACATTTAGTTTAGTTTTAGAAATTTGTGGTTTTATTGGTTTTATTAGACATACTTAAAACTATTTAAGAATTGATTATTATTATTTTTAAATTACAGTTTTAGTTTTGTTCGTTTTAGTTTTATTAATTTTAGTACTTCAACATAAATGTATTGAAAATTAGAAATGCTGCCTCGACAACTAACTGAAATAAAACAAGTTTGAGTTTTATTAGATTTTTTACTATTTTATTTTAATTAACTTAAAAAAAAAATAGTTTTAACAATAATTATTTTATGGTCTTATTCATATAATAAAAATATTGTTTTTAAGATATGTTTATGATATTATAATGCATACTAATTAAATTTCTATAATTTGGACACGCAATTTATTGTTTTGAGTGGTAAATCTATTTAATACTACAAAACATGTCATAATTTATCAATTGCTAATATTTTTGATACTGTTTTCCCAATAAAATATGATGTCACTTCCTTTAAAAAGGTCTTAGAAATATCTAACTTAATATCTAACTTAGTTCATTTAATTGTAACATATATCAAAATAAACAAACTCATATGATTTCCACTTGAAAAATGGAGTTAAATCATAATAATGGAGACATGAAATAATGTTTTGCATTGATTGATAATCCCATCTTCCTCTCATCCTGCAGGGAAACCGAGGTCGAACCGGGGTAGTTGTGGCTGCGTACATGCATTACAGCAACATATCAGCAAGGTAAGACGTGTAGACAGCGTACTGTCTGTGTTTATTGAGTTAAAGATGCTCCTCTGAGCACTTATTATGGAAAGACCTTAATCCCACATCACAAGACCGGCCACGCGTTAGGTAACACATGAGCGGGGGGGGCGGCGGGAAAAACAACTGCCAAATCGCATCACTTTACAAAGGCGGATTTGTCTCAAGACTCGAATTAAGTGCTGATCAAATTCGTCCCTGATGCAAAAAGTGTATTCATGCTATTTTCATGGATAAAAAGCTTCCAGTAAATTCAAGAAGCACTTCTCCTGGAAACCAAGACAAAGATGCTTATTATGAATATGTTGTTGTTTTTTTGTATTGGAGAAAATGACCTAACCGTGTACACAAATGTGCGTTTCCTTTGCCTCTGCAGTGCAGACCAGGCTCTGGACAGGTTTGCCATGAAGCGCTTTTATGAAGATAAAGTGCTTCCTGTGGGTCAACCCTCCCAGAGAAGGTCAGTGGTGCTTTGTTTTCCCCATCTGACCTCTTATCTTGTGCTTTATGAGTTTGACCCTCATTGAGAGCGATCAGCTTCAGCCATTGTTCAGATTTATGAGCTTCACCCTCCTGATAACACATCTCCAAACATGTAAACATGCCGGTATAGTTTTGCTAGGTTAGGTTAGGTTATGTGTTGTTTAACTAACCGCACCCTATGGCAGTGTGTTATGTCATTCAAAGTAAAACGACTTGATGTTACGTAATATCTCCAAAGTTTTCTAAGCACCTTATGTCTGATCTCGTCTCAGGACCACTACTATTGTATTACATATCTTCACTGCGACTGGTCTCAGATCAAATGTGCTCAAATTATTGCTGCAGTTGCAGCTCAACTCAATGCAATGGCAGATACTGGGATACATAATACAATTTTATTGGTAATGTTTTTTTTTTGTTAAAAAAAAGTTTAATAGTAAATGTATATAGGCATACAGTATAATATGATTCAATATGTTGGGGTCAGTGAAAAATGTATTATTTTACAAGGGCACATTAACTTCCTATTCATCAAAGAATCGTTAAAAATGTTTTAATTATTTCCACAAAAATTGTAGAAATGTTTGTTGAGTAGCTATTAGAAAGATTTCCAAAGGATCATGTGACACTGAAGACTGGAGTAATTATGCTGAAAATTCAGCTTTTCATTACAGGTATAAATTTCAATTTAAAACTTATTAAACTAGAAAACAAATATTGTAAATTGTAAAAATATTTCAATATTTTACTGTACTTTTGATCACATAAATGCAGCACTGCTGAGCATAAGATACTTCTTTCAAAAACATAAAATATTCTAACTGACCCCAGACTTTGCATGTAGTATGCATGTCTCCCTAAATAAACAATGTATTTTGCATATTTCTTCTTTAGTAGGTAATTAATCATTTATACTGGAATGTTTTTACCTTGCCAAATTCATCCTCATTTCTCAAATGCTCAAATCTGCACGTACTAGCTGTGGAAGATATGTACGTCAGAATGATAATTTCACAAATATGTGATGGAGAGACGCTGGAAAGCCATGTTTGGGATGCCGGCCGTTTGTGTTGTTGTTATTTCCTGAGTTATAATTAGACATAAGCGGATACCAGTGTCATCTATTCTGTTGTTTAGCTTTATATGCACAGTGAAGTCAAAAACAAGACCAAACTTGGTTGTTTTAACATTTCTAAACAAGGCTAATAATGAATTAATTAAAGGAATATTTGATACTTTGAACTATTATTAGGTCACTAATCAAATAAGCAAAATAAGTGGTATTGATCATATGACTCTTTGCTTAGACAGTCAGATGTTCTCACTTCCATTGACGTACCATGTGAATAGTTTTCACTTGTAGTTTCACAGATTTTTAACTCCATTGTACAGTTCCAATACCCAAAGGCGCTGATATAAGTGTACGTATGCTTTGTGCTTTAGTACACACCCATTTATGCCTCATAAGGGAACACTTGGCCACGGATGTGCAGCTTTTACAGAATCAGGCATTCCATCTGTGTATGGAAGGACTGGCACTTCAGGCTTCATTAAAACTAGATTTCATTGGGCACATACTTGCACTCCCTTCATGGAAAATGGAAAGGCAGAGTCATGGTAAGAGCTGTGCTCCAGGAGGAAAGAAGCAGCGTATGACTTCTGCTGTTCTGGAATAGAGGGGTCCAGGAACAACTCAATGTTCATGGGAAAACAGCCCTCGGGCATTCGGCCAGGAATATGCAGAAGTACTGGTCACTATCACTCTCCTGGGACATGGCCTCAACCTTCAAGAAGAAAAATGCTTTTTCCTGTTTATAAAACCGAACATCTGTGCTAAAGCATTGGACACGACTGCAGATCAAAAAGTCTCATGGACCTAATGATCTTCACAACAGTTTAGATAGCATGTTATGTAATATGACTTTGATGAATATGTATTTGAATTTTGAATTTATTGAAAGCCCCCTGCGATGTGACTTCTTCTTTTCAAGGATTTACAAAAGACAAATATTACAACATAAACAAGACAACCATACAAAACATGTACGCAACACATACACACTAGAAGACATGCTCAACCAATCCCCCAAACCCACAGCAGGATAAACAATCGATGTCATAAACACAATCAACATAAGAAAAGCATACACAAGTTCATTTAAGATGAGAAAATTGAAATGACCTAAGGCAATAAAGGGAAGTAACAGATCTCAAAGATTGGGAAGATTATTACAATAGGAAGGAGCTTTAAATTGAAAAAACCTACGTCTTGCCTCACAAAAAATTCTGGGAACAAAGAAAAAAGGAAATTGCAGATGTGAATAAGAAGATCTATATGGAAGAGCCGACGTGTGCCAATTAACATACAGCAAGACTTCTTCTTGTTCAACATAAGCATATTGTTATGCAACCATTTTTGAACCAGATTGAAATCAGATTGTAAAGAGTTCTGGGTTTGCGTCACATCAGAATTAGTGGTCTAAATAACGATGTCATCAGCATAGAGATGTACAGAGCAATTTAAATATTTGAGATAAATCATTAATAAAACTAGAAAGAAAGTACTGGACCTAGAGTAGAACCTTGAGGAACACATTTTCAGCAATCGAGTAATCAGACTGAAACCCATGGTATACAACAAACTGACGCCTATTATACAAGTAACCATTAAACCAAAGAAGAGCATTCCTAGTTAAACCAATGGAAGACAGTTTATTGAGAAGGTAATGATTGACCGTATCAAAAGCCTTTGAAAGATAGATGAAAATAGCACCTGTGGCTTGGCCTTTATCAAAGGATGAGAACACATCATTAGTGCATTTTAAAAGGTCAGTAGTAGAAAAGTCGGGTCTAAAACCCGATTGAAATGGTGAAAGAATATTTAGAGAACTAATATAAAGAGACAATTTATTAAAGATAAGTTTCTCAAAAATGTTGGTAATAGAACAAATAATAGATATAGTGCGATAGTTATTCACATCAGATAAGCCTCGGCCTTTGAACAGAGCAGAACTTGTTGAACAGAACTTTGCTTGAAACCCAAGACTTTCACACACTCAGAGAGTTTATACAACACGTGCATCTGTGTTTCCTAAACAGGTTTCAGTAGTCAATAGCAACACCATGTTTTCTGTAGCAAAACTAATATACTGTTAAAATGGTAGCTTATTTAAAAATCGTTAAAATATAAATATACAGTAAATATTAATTACTCTTATTTCTTGTAGACATATTTTAAGCATATACTGTTCATGGTAACATTACAGTATGGGTCAAATTGTTAACATTGTTCATTTATGCAACGTTAAATAATTTTTATCAGTGTATATATACAAATCAACCTTAACCTATAATAATAAATCCTGTATTGTTAGTTCTTGCATTAGTGCTAATGTCTTAACAAATGCTAACAAACTGAAACTTACTGTAAAGTTTTATATATTATTATATTAATACTTATTGTGCATTTTTATTATTATAGTATATTTAGAAATTAACATCAACCTAGCTTAAGTGCTATAAACATTTTAACTTCATGTATTAATGCTAATGTCTTAATAAACGGATGTTAACACATTGTTATATATTTATTTATTTAGTTAGTTTGTTAGTTATCACAGAAAGCATAAGAAGGATAAACTCAAAGCCTAGGACATGAATACATGTACGTTTGGGAATGCTATCTTTCATTTATCTTTCTGCTTCAATTATTGTTATTGATAAATATTAGTTTTTGAATTACTTGATGCAGAAGTAGTAGTCATTTGATATCCCTGTTACAGACTCTTCTTCTCAATCCTCCCCAGCTGTCTGTAATCATGTGTTTTGTTTTGCTTAGGTTATTTGTGATGATGTTTTGTTTTGCTGTAGGTATGTGCAGTATTTCAGTGGTCTGCTCTCTGGTCACATCAAGATCAACAACAAGCCCCTGTTTCTGCACCACGTCATCATGCACGGGATCCCAAACTTCGAGTCCAAAGGAGGTGAGCTGACATGCTCTGACTGTTAGCCGCTTGTCAGCGACTGCCGGAGGTGTTGAAGGCAGGTTTCAGGGGTTCATCTCGACTCCCGCTGCTTTAGACGCCTCCCTGTCAGACTGACAACATGCTGCTCTATTACACACACCTCGGGTGATCCGATCACAAGTATAAGTTACATTACAAAACATTTTTTCATTTAATTTGTAAATAGAAATAGTACATTTACTTTATTAATTAATTCATTTAAAGTGGTCATTAAGTGGTTATTTTGGGGGTCCTACACCTTTCAAAATGTAAAAAACAGTATTTTAAACGAAAACCATCCAATCGAAATATTAGAACTATATAAATTCAGTGTCTTAAGTGTGAGCAAAATCAACAAGTTTAGTTAATTAATAGAACGTTAGCTTAAATAAATAAACGTAGTCATGACATCTAATACACTCTCTTCAACAAAATCCGATCACATGTATTCTTAGGAGGTACATTTGAGATGCATGTAAATACCATTCTGTAAACATTATAACAAGTCTTGCTTTGTATATCTTATGAGACGCATACTGGGTATAAACAGGATCTGAGAGAGTTATAGAGACTCCAAAAGGAAGATGAGACGAGCCCTTTAGATACTCCACTTCTAGAGCTCTAGTAATGCCTTCTTTGTTCTCTTTCACTTTCTCTCATGGTTTCTCAGGTTGCCGCCCTTTCCTCAAGATCTACCAGGCTATGCAGCCCGTCTACACATCTGGGATCTAGTAAGAAACACCCCATGTTTTCCTACACGGTATTGCTCATGCTTCCCTGGCATGTAGCCCAGCCTTCAAGACGTCCAATCACAGGCGGCCCTCTGTGTCTGGGGGGTTTCTGAATCACACACACACACACACACACTCAGAGGAGCGCACATGTGCTTTTCCCATACATCACTGAACTCGGCCGTGTAGCTTCATGCTCTCAGACTGCAGCTGTGTTGTTTTCAGTAGGGATGACCCTTTCTGTTAAATGCAAATACAAAGTTTGGCAGCCATGCATTGAGAAGTGTAGGCTTATGTTTATGTTTAATGTGGGTTTTTGTAGTTAATGATTGTGTGTCTGTCTGCAGTAACGTCCAAGGAGACAGTCAGACCAGTATCTGCATCACCATTGAACCCGGTCTGCTTCTGAAAGGAGACATCCTGGTAAGAATGAATCTCACAAAACCTGTCAAAAAACATCCAAGTCATTTTTCACCCCAAAATACAAAATAATAGAAATTCGTTTTTATAAAGACAATGAAGTCTATTTTAGGGCGGTATGGATCTGACATATTTTTATGACAGTTTAATACATTTTAATACATTTTCACCCCAGTGTATGTGTGTGCGAGTTTTTGTTTATTATTATTGTAATGTATTGTACTTTTGTCCTTATTTAAATCATAATAATAAACTTGATTACAGTAATTTTCACTAATAAAGTTATATAATATTATTATTAGTGCTGGGCAATGATTAATCGCAATTAATCACATCCAAATTAAAAGTTTTTGTGTACATAATATATATGTGTGTATATTTTATTATGACTATATAAAGACACACACATACCATATATATTTGTAAAATTTTGACATGTATTAACATGTATATATTTATTTTCATATAATTTTATTTTATATAAATGTATTTAATGTATAAATAAACATTACATATTTTCTTAAATATATGCATGTGTGTATTTATATATACATAATAAATATTCACATTACACACCCACATATTATGTACACAAAAACAATTTTTTCGATGCCCAGCACTAATTATTATTATATATATTGTTTCTCTTGGTTTTATATTGTTTATTATTACTATTATAATTTATTATGATACTGTATTGTACTTCTTTTTTCCTCATTTTAATAATAATAATAACATTTTATTGCAGCAATTTTCACTGTTAAAGTTATTCATTTATACATATTTTATATAAATATATAATTTATATATATTTTTGTTATTTCACTAATAAAGTTAATGTTAATTTGTTGCAGTAATGAGAATCATCATCGGTGCGAATAATAGAAATCCCCAAAACAACTCAAAAGTAAAACAGTTTGTAAAATGTGCTTAATTATTGTGATATTAATGTCACAATGTAAAATAATCCTACTGGTCCTGAGGTTGTCTTACATAAATGTGATTTGTTATTGTTTTTCTTTGATTTGGGGTTACATG
Organism: Gymnocypris eckloni scoliostomus; assembly: GCA_027564155.1. Classification (NCBI taxonomy): domain Eukaryota; kingdom Metazoa; phylum Chordata; class Actinopteri; order Cypriniformes; family Cyprinidae; genus Gymnocypris; species Gymnocypris eckloni. The sequence goes on along the minus strand of CM050425.1, from coordinate 13,752,021 downwards.
ATCTGTTCAGAGTTGAATTAAGACCACAGAAACTGGGGGAAAGTTCTTCCTCCGTTTATGGGCATTTCTCAGAGCAACATAATAAAGCAGGATGTCTAGAGGGGCTTCAATCCTGATGAGAGACACTTTCTCGGCATGGATTTATTTGCATTTTACCTCAGAAAGCTTTTTGGAAGAGAAACTAAAAAGAGCAGAGTGCTTTATCATCTGCTCTTTCTCTGATGGGCTCGATTTCAGAAGTCCTTAGTAAGCAAAATCAATCAGAGCTGATCAATAGAGGACTCGAGCCTGAACATTGCACTGCACTTCTGACAAAGCATATTGTAGATCAATATGCCTAGCACGAAAAAAAAAAAGTTTCCATTGAGGAACAAAGGGGTCCAAATGTTTGATAAATACTTCTATTTTACAATATTTCTCTGTATTTAGTACTGTATGCATCCCTTTTGCTTCATCTCCATCATGATTTTATTGTTTTTGTATTCTCTGAGAAATGGCTTGTTTTTAAAAGCTTAATTTTGTTAATTGTGACTCACTGAGAAGCGTTTTCCTGAAGCGGACCCCCCATGTGTGCGGCTGAGCCTCTGCTGCCGTTTGGGAAAACCACAGGATGCTCTGCCAGCCCCCATCTTCCTCAATTCGGTCGTGTTTGTTTTGTTTCACTCTCCGAACTGAAAAGCTGTACATTTTTTGTCATCTGCCCCAAGCTAAGTAGGTTAATTACAGTTATTTTGGGCAACAGAAAGAGGGATACGGTTTCCTCAGTGGCCAGCGAGGACATTTTTATGTCCTTGTCTAGGTTTTGGAGAGGCTCTGTTGTTTTACATACTTTCACTATACTGACATCTCTGGCTCTGCTGCACCATTGGGACGGCGAGGCGACCAGCATCCAAAACCTCTCAAACAATCCGTTCCAAGCCCATGAACAGAACGTTCTGTGCTGAATGTGTGTGTGTTGATTCAACTCAAGATTATTTGTGTAGCGCTTTTTATGATACAAGCATTGCAAAGCAGCTTTAAGCTTTAATTAAGTTTCTACAATATATTTATATATTGTAGAAACTTAATATATATAACTTATGGCTAAATTTGGTTAATTCTGTATATGATGCGAGATGATATATGTGATGATATATTGATGCGAGATTACGTTTGAATGATTTTCCATGCTTCAAAAGGAATGTTCTGGGTTCATTACAAGTTAAGATCCACTGACTGCACGATTAGCACAGAAAGTCATTTGAACTCATCTCTCAGCTGTGGTTACAAGCAAACTCTACTCACAGGAATTATACCGGCAATGCAAACCAGAAATTCATCCTGTTAGAAAACAGTAAAACTATTCTTCACGCTTCAGACAACTTGTATATAACAAAAATATAAAATATTCATGTTGTAAACCTCTAAAAGTTTTGCTACATTTGTATGAAAGTTACTGTAAATATGTATTATTTGTTATTAATTAATTTATTATTTATGAAATCCTACAAAATGGTGTTTCTATTTATTTATTAATGAATAATAAAGTGTTTGATTATTATTGTTGTTTTAATTATTTAATTGTTTATTAACTATTTATGTGTATATTTATTTGATTCATTTATAACTATAATTTGTTATTAATAATAATAATTATTATTATTTATAATCATTACTTGTTAATAATAATAATACAAATATTTTATTGTTATTATTAAATTGTTTATTAACCATTTATGTGTATATGTATTTGATTAATTTATAACTACAATTTGTTATTAATAATTATATTTATTTATAATCATTATTTGTTAATAATACATTATTTGAATATTATTGTTATTTTTATTATTTAATTGTTTATTAACTATGTATGTATACATGTATGCGATTGATTTATAACTATTATTAATGTCAAAATAATTTTTAGTGGTAATCAATGTTATTATAAATGAAACTTAACTTGTGTTTAACCTGGAACATTTATGGTTGTTTGTAACTGTAATGCTTCAAGCTTCTACCGGTATGACCGTGACCTTTTCTGTCTGGCTGTAAAGCAGCATATTTTCAGTTAGTAATAGTGTGTGATTCTTTTACCGTTTCCGGTCTGTGTGTGTTTCATCTGTTGCTGTAATGTGACGTGTGGATTCTCATGTCGTCCACAGCTCAAGTGTTACCACAAGCGCTTCCGTAGCCCGTCCCGTGATGTCATCTTCAGAGTGCAGTTTCACACCTGTGCTGTCCACGATCTGGGCATCGTCTTCGGCAAAGATGAGCTTGATGAAACATTTAAAGGTATGCTGGATTTGTCTCAGTTTAATCATGTAGTCAGATGCTTGAATATGCCATCTCAGAGTATGTTTGGTTGGTTTCATGTGTTCTTTTGTTTGTTTGTTTGAAATAACTGACACTGGCTTGATCAGTCCTTTCTTTTTCAGATGACAGATTTCCTGAATTTGGAAAAGTGGAATTTGACTTTTCTTTCGGCCCAGAAAAAATCCAAGGTAAGAACTCTATTTATTGTCATTCGTGTTCAGCTGTCAGATAATAGAACACAAACTGAGCCCAGAAGTTTCTGAAGTGTGGATGTTCTGTCACAGGAATGGACCACCTTGAGAACGGGCCCAGTGTTTCTGTGGACTACAATACCCAGGATCCTCTGGTTCGCTGGGATTCTTATGAGAACTTCAACCAGGGCTGTGAAGATTCAGTGGAGGGTGAGTGAAGCTCATTATCAACAAATGACTGGAAATGATTAGACTTTCCCAAAAGTGGAGCAAGAATGGTAGTAAAACAGTTCTATTTTCACTTCAGACCGCTTTAAAAATACTAGTTTTACATTTCTGCTTGTAAATCCTCCAAAATATTTTTCTATGCATTTATTTATTAATAAGACAAATACTATGTATTTATTTATTTTATATAATAAACACATTTTTTATTGTAAATAAAAAACATTATACTTTTTTACTATATGTATTATTAATAACTACATTATAAATTAGTATTTAATTTATTTGCAAGTCAACATTTTTAGTTTTATTCAGCATTATTTTGATGCTTCCTAATAAACATCTGCCTAGTCTGTAGACATCAAGACAGCTCACTCGTTTTGCTTATTGCTTTATTAACTTGTGATGGCCACTCCGAGTTCACATACTGCAGTGTTTGTGTTCGGGTCATCCGTCGGTCCGACATCAGGTCATCAGCATTCGTTGGAGTTTTGTGACAGAGCTGTTTGTGTACACGTCTCTGATAATCTGTGAGCCTGATTTAATCAGATGAGTTTGTAGTGCTGATCACAGAGGTCGAGTCGAGTTCACACACGCACACCACCGTGTCACTGGAATTGTCCTCACACCCTTGTGGTCTAAGCTGCGAGACTCCTTATTTTAAGTTGTGGTGTGCTTCTGGTCCTCAGACATGTGATTTATTGTCCTTTTTTGAGACATCCTCATTTGGTGGGTCAGCTCTCTGGAGAGCGAAAGTCAGCGAGGAATGCAAGGAGGAAATGTGTGCAATTCTGTTGAGGTTTGGATGGAAGGACTACATATGCTTTAGTTTATACACCTTGTTACCTTATTTGTGATAAAATGTTTGAGTTAAATTAATAAAGTCCTCTCCAAACTTATAGATTTTGACTACCAGTATTGTGCAAGATTCAGTTGCTCGTAGAATATATTAGCATTTGTAATGCCAGAAGAAATTATACTTAGTACTGCAATTTATTGATTAATTCATATAAAAGTTCTACATTTGGGAAATATCGGTGCTTACTTATTATTAATGGTTCTCATTAAGAAATCATACTCAGTGCTGCAGTGGTTACATGCTGTATAATCTGTTCACCAGCACCCATAAATCAGACCAAATTTTGGTGATTTTAACCAGATTTTGTGATCTGTTTGTGTGTGTGTGTGTGTGTGTGTATTTATCAGAAAGGACTGTGGGTAGTCTGGAGGCTGGTATGATTCAAATATTGAATAGAAAACATCCCACAGAGCCCAGTTTCCCTGTGGGTATTTGACCACAGTCCCTCCACACCACCCTGCGTCCCAAGCCTTCATTCCCCTCGTCAGCTTCCAGTGGCATTTGGTGAAATATTCCAGGCGTTGGCTGAGAATTGTGCAATTCATGCTGTGAGGAGACAGTCAGGCCAATCATGTCCAGTCACAATGTCCAAAACGGCTACAACTATAAATTATTTTGTCTTTGAAAACACCCATGCGGCGTGTTTATGTTATCTGTTCGACAAGCGCATGTTTTGATTACTGCAATCCAAAAAATACTTTTAAAACTGTCGAGACTGTATGGTCGTGTTATTTTTAATATCCCTGGGGTCAAGTTTTAGGAGCTCCAGTCAGTTTAGCACACATTTAAATTCTACTCTGTTCTCTGTTGAAGACATTTGAGATGGCAGGCTATAAAGTCTGCCATCCTCTTGACCAGGCCCTGCTTTAAATAGGGCAGGCAGAAATAGGAGGCTCTTGGCTGCCACCTTTAAGATGGGTGTAAACTAATCCAAATCTCCGGTCAAAATACAAGATCCCAAACTGCCCCCTGGCAGTGTTTTATGCCCCTTTATAAGATGTCTACATACCTTTAACATTCAGAGGTTTGGTGTCAGTAAGGTGTTTAAGTGTTTTTGAAAGAAGTCTCTTATGTTCACAGAGGCTGCATTTATTTGATTAAAAATATGGTAAAAACAGTAATATTGTGCAATATTATTTTGATTCGAAACAATACATTTTCATATATTTTAAAATATAATTTATTCCTGTGACGCAAAGCTGAATTTTCAGCATCATCACTCCAGTCTTCAGTGTCACATGATCCTTCAGAACTCATGCTAATATGCTGATTTGCTGCTCATTGAGCGCCCACCCCTGCGAGCAGAACAGTCTGTCTTCAGTCAGTAGGACTGCTGAATGGAAAGGGCACATTTGCAAATGAATTTGGATGTCTATCACATACTCAAACAGCTCCATTGAGCGGCTGCGGCCAGAGGACCGACTCCAGAGACATGATAAGCAGCCAGACATTACGCCTTTGTGCTGGAGTCTGCCGAGACTGAAGGACTGACTGACATTGTCAGAGGAGAGAATGACTGATAGACCAAGAACAGTGAACTCGCGTCATCATTAACGCTGTCCTTCCTTCACTGACTCTTTGCTTGACTAGGCTGAAAAATCTGAACACTGGGTAAAACCTGGTTAAAAATAGGTTTTTTAGATATTGCTTTTTACCACTTAGCAATCAGAAAATGTTATAAACAGCCAGAAAAAATCACAGTGTTTTAGGAATATGTTAAATAAATATATACATTTATGAACAATAAAATCAACTTCAGAATAAAGATTGCAATAAAATGGCAAAGTTTGGCCTTTAAATGCATTCTTTAAAGATATGTATTGTAATTTACATTTACAGATGCCAAAAAGTGTAATAGAATGAAATAGGGATGTTCCTTTCGGTTATTTTTCCTAACCGACAACCGACTCATTAACCGATTATTAACCGTTAACCGACAAGATTATTTTAAATTAGAATTGAATTAAATTCGAAAGAATAAGTGTCTGTGACCCATTAAAAATACTAACATTTGTTTTCTGGGGATTCATTTTACATGAGCAAAAATCAGCAAACAACAAAACACGAGGATTCACATGATCATATCATATCACATCACGCACCTGCAGTGCTTCTGCGAGCGGAGAAAAATATAATAAAGATAGGCACTATATATATATATATATACAGAAAACCTTTTCAAATATTTTGATAAATTATTGAAAAAAATAAATGTGACTTTAAACCGTTTAACTGATTGTATTAATCGGTCAAAATTCTTATCGGTCGGTTAAACGGTTAAAATGAACATCCCTAGAATGAAACCTTAAATGTGCATATTAGATGCTTTATTTCTACATGGAAGCAAAAAAGAAATCGGTGCATGAAAACTGTAATTCCTTCCTTAAACTCCAGAGGTTGCACTTGTTCAATTCAAGATTATTTGTATAGCGCTTTTTACCATACAATCGTTGCAAAGCAACTTCACAGGAAATTAAGTTTCTAAAATAGATTTATATTGTAGAAACTCAATATAATTAACTTATGGCTAAATTTGGTTAATTCAGTATAATCGCTGATGGTTGGCTTCCTCTGAGGTCCTCCGAGGGGTTGTCCTCATCTCTTCTCAGGTGTTCGGTCATCTCAGATCATTTAAGGGTTGGATCCAGACTGTAGCTTTTGTAATTCCTAGTTACCACGGGATGTTAACAAATAAAGACAATTACCGTAGCAGTTGTTCCATCCAGGAACAACCCTGGATGAAATTATCAGTTCAACCCAAGCTAAAGCATAATAATATGCGTTTGATCAGATATACTGGCAGTACAAGATTGAGAGATTCATTACATGAATGCTTGGCTAAAGAGATGTGTCTTTAATCTAGATTTAAACAGAGAGTGTGTCTGAACCCCGAACGTTATCAGGAAGACTATTCCAGAGTTTGGGAGACAAATATGAAAAAGTTCTACCTCCTTTAGTGGACTTTGCTATTCTAGGTACTACCAAGAGTCCAGAGTTTTGTGACCTTAGGGAGCGGGTTGGATTGTAGCGTGATAGAAGGTTAGTTAGGTATGCAGGAGCTAAATCATTTAGGGCCTTACAGGCAAGTAATAATATTTTGTAACTGATACAGAACTTAATAGGTAGCCAGTGCAGAGACTGTAAAATTGGAGTAATATGATCATATTTTCTTGACCTGGTAAGGACTCTAGCCGCAGCTTGTTTATTAAATATGCAGGACAACCACCTAGCAGTGCATTACAATAGTCCAGTCTAGAGGTCATGAATGCATGAACTAACTTTTCTGCATCAGAAACACTTAACATGTTCCGTAGCTTGGCAATGTTTCTAAGATGGAAGAATGCTGTTTTTGTAACATGGGAAATATGATTTTCAAAAGGTAGGTTGCTGTCTAATATAACACCCAGATTTTTGACTGTAGAGGAAGTAACAGTACATCTCTAGTTGTACTTGTCTAACTAAAGTTACTCTAGTCCAAGTTTTCTAAAGTCATAGTTTTACAAAGTTAGAAAAGCTGTAGCTTTGTTTGAGGGACAGGCTGAACATTCAAATGTTATTTGCATGAGACGCTCTAGAACTGATGTTTGGGATTGCGGATGTCAAACCCTGCGTGCCGTGTCTTGGAGCGTCCTCAGTTCACACTAATCTATTTCATGACTTCAGAAGATTTGGAATTTTGGAGGTTGATTATGATGTATTGTAAACCATCATCCATGTTTGTAGTATAGACAAGAGCAGCATGGAAATCCTTCTCTTTTGTGTTTTCTACTGAAGAAAGTCAAAGAGTTTTAGAACAACACAAGTAATGATGTAAAATATAAATTCTGGGGTGAATTATATTAATGTATCTTATATACTTTGAAGAATTAAAGCCATGCAGTGTTTTTACTTACAGTGCTAGAGAAGTAAGCCACTATCTTAAAACTCACTCAATCTGGACCGAGCGCCATACTCTGTGTAGCTCACAAATGAGAGGGCAGCATTTTAAGATAATAATGCTTTATATCTTCTTGGATGCTAATAGCGCAGTAATTGATGTCTTATCTGCTTCGTGCCTTGACCACAGATAGCACTTCGCTGTTTAACAGGAGCTGCTGGCAAGGTTAGAGCAAAACCAGGCCAATCTTTGCTGGTCCACTGATATTTGTACACCTCAGAAACCACAGATACTACATTGCCTGCCTCAGCGCTGGGCTGGAAGCATCCAAATAACAGCCCATAACTTTCCATGTCTTGTTTTCAAAGCCAAGTTTGCTGTCATGGACATTTAGAATAATATGCATTGTTTGGTTTAATATGTTCTGCAAGTCCATAACAAAATAATTTTGATAATGTGATGTTTCTGAGTTAAATGGAAAGTTTGAAAGGGATTGTGAAAAGTGAGCAATGAGATTTTTGTATATACTCTTCTCGCATAGTATCATTTTTATGCATGTTGTTCTTGGCAGGTCAATATTAATTTAATATAGTTTTTTATTTTGATATTTAGATTGTATATATATATATATAACTACTGAAGTGATTAAACAGTTAAATATGTATACATTTTGTATATTATGAAAATATTATGCAAATTACAGACAGTATACATTTTAACTTTTAATCAATAATAATATGACTTTAATCTACAAACTATAATATCTATTTGAAAGTTTAGAGTTAGCAATATTTTGTTGTTGTTGTTGTTGAAAGAAATCTTGTATGCTCACCATGGCTGCATTTATTTAATACAAATATAGTGAAAACATTAATATACTCAAATTATTAATTAATAGTTAATATTATTATATAAATATCATTACAATTTAAAGTGTTTTCTCTTGGATTTTATTGATTTATTTATTTATGTTTGTAGTGTTTTTTCCCCAGTGATGTTAAATCTGAATTTTTAGGATCTGTTTTTATTATTATTATTTATTAGGATTCGTTGATGAATAGAAAGTTCAAATATAATAAAATATAACTGTTTTTAACATTATAAATGTTACTTTACTGTCACCTTTGATGAATTTAATTAATCCAAAAAAAATAATACTGACCCCTCCTATTACCTAACGGTAATATTTATTATAATATGTATTAAATTCACAAACATTTTAACCTAAACTCTTGATGTTGATTACAAAAGCCCATTGAGTCCATGAAGACATTAGCAGTGACACAGAATTGCAACATTCAGTGACCGTGCCAAGTCAGCATTAAGTGAAAGGTGAGGACAGGCGTTACGACTGTAAAAACAATCCCTCTGTCCGGCTGTGTCTTTGCGGTGGCTCTGACTCTCGGGGTTCAGCTTGAAAGACTGGAGGAGAGTCAGGAGACTGAGCCGAGGCCTTGTTTACATCGCCTCCCCTTTTTTGGCCAGGGCCCTGCCCACAGCATTTTTGGGATGGTTGGGTAAGAAAAGTGTGATGACGGGGAGATGGGATTGGAGAGGCGCTGACAGAGATGTTGTGTGAAAAAGAGCCAGCTCCTCCAGCCTGGATACCAAAAAGCCTTTTTGTTATCAGTCACTAGAGGGAGAGTGACAGAGCGAAGAGCCTCTGTTCACTGCACACACACGGATCAGACTGGATCGTACTGGTCACTGTCTTTTTTGGACCGTAAAAGCTCAGAAGAGATAGAAGAAGTGTTTGGGGAGAACTGTTGAAGCTGAGCTGCTCTGAGGTAAAGTTGTGTGAATGATTTGTCCTTCACAACTTATGATCAGTCACTTGTTGTGTCAACCACAAATGGATTCTTCAAGGAACGTCTCTGTGAAGTTTTTAAAGAAACAATTCAATTTTAAAACTTAATTTTTGTTGTTTTGTTTAAATGATAGATTGTAATAGAATGAATTAATGTGTTTTCCCTCCATTTTACTATAGTGTTAAAGGTGAAGATTCTCAGACATAATAATCTCTATATTGATTTGTCTCCCAACCAGAATGTTGGAAAATCAGAAATATCACTTTTTACATAATTACACATTATTTGGTGTCATTATCGTTAAATTTATTTGAGAATATTTGATACATTTCTTAGATTTTTTTTTAATTTCATTTTTATATTTTGTTCATTTATTTAGTTGGGTTTGATCTTATTTTATATATTGTATTTCTGTGTTCTTAAAAATTAAAATAAATAATTTTATGAATAAAAAATGAAATACAAACTAAATAGATCATCATAAATAAATATATTTTTTATGATATTTCATTTTTTAATTTGTATAAAATCAGTTAATTGGCTGTTAACACACACACACACACACACACACACACACATAGACAAAACCTCCGCAGCAGTGCATATCCACTTCACAGTAAAACGTTTTCAATAAAAGGTCAATCAAGGCCACGGTCGGGTATTTATTTTAGTATATGTGACACATTCTTTAATATACATGAAACAGTTGAAGAATGTTTATTTTTCTTATAAGTCAATAGTGCAGATAATTGACAAATCATGTGTCAAAAGTACGATTGCACCCTCATTATTTTTGTTGAAGCATCATATGAAGTTTTCCAAGGCTGCTTAACTTCCAACAATTGAAATGTGTTTTCAAGACTCAGAGTGCTAATATATTTAGTTTGAATTAATGGGAACCTAACAGGTTTTGATTGTGCCGTTTAGAAAAATTGCAGTGTTTCGAATAAATCTCACTGGCTGCATTTAATTTCACCAACTCAGACTCGTATTAAGTATTTTTCCCAAGGTTTTGCAGGCACAGCTGATTTCTTTATTATGAGTCTAAGTGCGGTTAGCACATATTTAAGCTAAGCTCTTAAACAGAGCATCGACTATGGTTTCATCACAGTTGTTGCAGGATTGGTGTTAGAGTTGCGTTTTGGAGTTCAGCTGTGCAAAGCTGAGCTTTATTATTGTCTATTTGTGTGGCTTGCAGTCTAACTGTTATGTAATAAACGTGTCTACACATCAAGCTGGCTTCAATTAAACCTTCTTGCGATGGGCGTCTGGGCCTCTCCATCTCGAACCTTGTTTAATTTTGTGGCTAGAAACCAGTAGCTTTGCCAACAAAATTCGACAGTTAACCCTTTCAGCAGGCTGTAGTTTAGTTCTCAGCAGTGTCGTCAACAACGCTAGGCTTTTACTGTCACCATCTGTGAACACATGACACCAGAGGTGCACTTTTCGTGTTTCCCCTCTGACGGATTTAACTACCTGAGGCTGTTTGTTCACGTGTGTGGTCTTTCGGATGTTTTTGTCGCTTTGTTTTGACACAGTGACTAAAGCTAAGGTTTGTGCACAGATACATTTGGAATTGGAAATATGGAAGTGTCCACTGCAGATGATTCCTGATCACATTCTGAGTTTGGAACTGTCTGTAGACAGGATTCTGCTACAGAGTAATGCTTTTTGCATTTATACTCTTATTGATGGGGTTAGTAGAATGAGGACAGGAACTGATGATGATGAGATGCTGAATGGGATCGGGAAATGCTGAACTTGAACACCTGTCACCTGTAGGAATGTACTAACCACTTACTTCTGGTGAGTAATGCCTTAAAACACTGAATGGGTCTCATAAAAATGTATCCAGCTCACATTTTACCCTGAGATCTACAGGAGAAAAATAACAATAAATAACATTTTACATTAAAAAATTAGGCATATTTGTAGGACCATTAAGATTTGTTTGTATAATGACATATTATTATTATTGCGGTACTGTAGCTTTTTTTTAAACATTTTTTGTATTAATCTTTTTTTACTTCGGAAGTGTATCTGTACATTATATATATATATACACTATATATACTAAATATACACAGCACACACACACAGTGCTCTGACTTTTTTACGTCCCTATAGGGCTGGGCTTCGGGCCAATATTCACGTCATAGTTCAGATGCGGGCCGGGTCTAGGGCCTGTTTTAGGCCTCTCCTGATTCTTATATTTTAGACATCCATCCATTATTGATGAAAAATTGCTGCGCTGGTGGAAACAACACGACCGTGCCATCACTGTGAAGAGCGGCTTGACGGTGTTTAGTGTCCCGCAGCAGTTGTTAGTGCAGCTGAAGAGTTCTGCGTTCAAATGCACTCAATAAAGCCTGCAGTAAACCTCCAGCAAAAGTATCTACCATGAATGTGTCCGGGGAAAATAGTAAGGATTCGCCATCTCCTCAGTAGACGTGCCTTTAGAGAGAAGTGCATCTCCATGCATAATGATTATATTAAAGATTTTTTGTTTTCGTTCTTATTTCGTTAAGTAGTAATTTAAAGCTTTCTATAGATATATTTTTATCATGTCTGTGAGGCATGTATTTGCTGTCTTTTGGTTCATTTTTGAGAAGCGCTCCTGTTCAAGATAAAAGCATGATATTTTGTTGATATCAAGTGCACACAAATAAAAGTAGACCCTTAACAGTTCCGAATGATGTATTACTCTTACCTTTATGAGCAAAAATTACAGCGTAAGTAGTTTCCATTGAAAAAAATTGCAATTGATTGCTCTGGTGCCTCCATGTCCTGTGCTTTAGCTTCCACTCTCAGCACAAACTATAGGAAGCAGCGCTCATTTAATCTAGGTTTAACGTTTAAACATTGTTATATGCTTGAACTGTTTTAGTATAGCCTATCTATAGATTTTATTTTAGGCAAGTCGTGATGATTTGAGGAGGCTAAATTGATCAAACATTGACATAAGCTACGATAAGCCTGCTGGTCTGCCGCTGGCCACTCGGTGTTACAACGGATTTAATGAACAAAAAATACTCCAAGTGTTTTTCTAGGGGGGGCTAGGGTCGGACTCTGGCTGGTAATTCTGATAAGCTGTCGGACACGGGCCGGGCTAGGGCCTGAGTGTCTCGGGCTAGGGCGTATATTTGAGGCCCATGCAGGGCTCTAGTACATTTTGTCATTTTAGAATGTTAAGATCTACTTCTGTTGTTATTTTGGTGAAAGTAACTCAAAAGTAATATAGGAGTAATGTATATATACATACATACATACACAGGTGTATATAAAAAAAATTGAAAAAGTCGTGGAAAATTATCATTTTTTGTTTCTTATTTCAAAAAGGGAAAGTTTAATATAGTCTAGGTTCATTACACGTAAAGTAAAACATTTCAAAAGTGTTTTGTTTTATTTAGCTGATTAGAGCTTACAGCTCATGAAAGTCCAAACCTTTCTATATATGAAAGTTTCACTTTTTTTAAATAAAAAAAAAAAAAAAAACTTTCACAATATTCTATTTTTTTTAGATGCACCTGTATATATAAAAATGACCTACTGTAGAAAATAATATTTTTCAAAATTCTTGTTACTGGAAAATTGTAATGTATACTTCCCAAAATGTTCAGTAGTGATTTACATTGAATTGTATTATTGCAATATTATGTTTTTGAATCAGAATAAATTATGTGTCGTGGTGTGTGTGTGTGTGTGTGCGTGCGTGTGTGTGTGTGTGTGTGTGTGTAAAAATACAATTAGAAGTGCTGTACAGTTAATATAATTTTTTACCTTGCATTATGGAAGTGAAAAATGCTGTTTGCGTGTCTTGAAAATGTTACAGTTCATAAAAAAATTGTTTCATTTTCTTTAAGTATATTATCATTTCTTTATTTATTTTTTTGAGGAGTGAACATGTTCTTGATTGGTTTTGTAAGATTTATCCAAATACAAAGAAACACATCTGTGCTACATCTATTTACATCCAAACCTGCACTGATGTACATCTGACACCATGGATCTAGTGTCATGAGATGTGTGCCTGTTTAGTCTCAGATCTCTGCTTTATGCATGCATTATTATTCCTTATCATGTACACAGGCTTTAGATTTGTCCCTCTGTATCTCAGGGATTAGACTGCTTTGCCTCCAAACTCATTGTGTAATATAGCAAATGTGAAAGCTTATGAAAGGCCTGTGTGCACATCATGCCGAGAATGTTCCTGAATCGCTCCTCCAGTTTTACGAACACAGACTCAGTTGTTCAGCGTGTGTCTGCTGTAGGCTGTTTTGTCAGGCTGTGTCTAGGGCCTTCAGGAGGATTCACATTTAGCCAATCATAACATTTGGCCTTTGACCTTTGCCTTCACACCCACGACATGCCTGCAGCTGCTGTCCAGACCCCCCTCTCGCCTGTCGTCCGCTCGCTGGATCTGTGTTTGTCTTTAGTTTAACTACCGTGCAGAGAAGAAACGCTCTCTCGTGAAGAGAAGAGCTGATCAAAACTCCACCTCCTCTCTCCTCCACTTTACAAGACAAGATTGTCCCGTTTCTCCAGCATTCCAGAGGCCTACGCACATTACTCCACACGGGTCAGATATTCCCCCCTAAATAGCTCGCACTGACCTGTGACAGATGGCTGTGATGATATTTATGAGACCGAGAGTCCAGTTATGTGCGCCCGTCTCCCATTAATGCTGATTGAGAGACCCTTTGGGGTTTCCTCATGCATTGACCTGTTTGTTAAATACCTGGGTCCAGTTGCACAAAAGGTTTAGACTAGTCTTTAAAGTTAGTCATCTATTTTTTACTTTAAGACTGGTCATCATTTTTATTTAGTTACATAAAAACATAGATTAGTCTCATTTGAAGTTGGTTAGAATAGTTTTAACTTGGAGGCTGAGTTTATGCAACTGGCCCCTGGTCTGGGATCTGTATGTAAACCTTTAATAGAATAATATTTCCACAAGGGCATAAGGACAAAGTTACTATGTAAACTGCAAAATATAATTTTGTTCAGATATGCTGCTCTTTGCCTGGAATCGGTTATGAAATGTTATAACTCACCCTGTATGAAATAATTTGTTGTAAATAAGATCATTGGCTCTTTAATGAAGATTATTTCAACATTGTTTCTACTTCAAAATTTTGCATTTAGTTCAACGTGTTACTTATGGAAACTTGTTTACGCCACAGGATGAAAAAGTAAAGGTAAATGCGAGTTGAGTTGATATATAGACTCAGTTTGAATTGTGAGACAGAAAGATACAAATTCACACTTAAATGTTTATGTCTGATTTTGTGGTGAAAACAATAACAAAAACAAATTATAATAATTATGCGATGTAAATTTGAAATGGCAAAAAAAGGCGTAATTCTGTATTTAGTTCTTGCAAATCTGATCTTTTTCTCAAAATTATGAGAAAAAAGTAAGAATTCTGAGATGGAAGCTGTTTTAAATCTAGCTGATGTTATTCCTCAAGCTCTTCATTCCTAAAATTAAAATTCACCTTGGGTATTTTTTATCTGCATGTTGTTGATCTTATTGTGAATGATTCATTCATGCACATTTAAAAAAAAAAATGTTTGTCTTAAATAATCCAAATGAATGTGCATTGCCTTGGATTGTGAGTTATCAGAGGCTTCATTTGAAGACAGATTCTGTGTTTACAATTGAAGTTTTGTCTAGTTTAATTTTTTGCATTTTGAGTTTTTGTTGCTTAATAAGGTACTTAATGAGGAAATAATCCTTGGTTTAGTACCAAAATCTTTATATTCTGAGATGAAATATGTCCCAGGCTTGTTCTTGGCATGTTTTTGTGGGATTTACCCTAATATTTTGGATAACTAGCAACAAAACTGGGCATAAATGTTTTGTCTGGAGATGCCTTGTGTTTTTAAATGCAGTTGTAGTTTTCTGTAGCAGCTTTACTAATTATCCCTAAATCCTTAATTAATTGTGTCATGAATTGCTTTAGGGATGGATCTTTTCTCTATCCACAGGTTTTACAAGTTAACTACAGATATAGTGAAAAGCCAATTCTACATGCGATACGCTCATAGAAACAGGGCTACCTACATGTGAGCTGAACCGCTACATGCAGTTTCCTTCTGATTTTCAAAGCGCCTCATTTAGATTTGATTCAGTAATTCATTGTTTGGGTTCTCCAGAGCTCTCTGAGGACTAATGATGAAGTGTGTGATGAGGAGCTGGTGTGTGCGGTCTGTGTGCGTAAGTGTGTGGAGTGAATAGCCCAGGCCAGTTCTCAACCACAGTCAGCCGCTGCATGCCTATCAAAGAGCCGCCCTCGCTTCGCCCGCTCTGTTCCCAGCGCTTTGAGCGGGGCATGATTGCTTTTCCTTAGAGGCAGCGTAAGCTCCAATGAAACGTTAGCCACGAATGGCCTCTCGCTGGAGTCACGTGGAAAGCTGCGTGCATGAAGCTCAATGTCCAGCTTCAGCACTGAAATATATATAAGCAGTGTCTTTCTCCGATTGGGATCCAGCAAAACAGGGAAAATATGCCCAAAATCTCATCTTGGTTCGTATTCATTTAGACTGCATCCAATTTTGATTTGGTTTTGAGATTCAGTTTTAGGACTGACTCTCAAGTAATGAAAATTGTTTCAGTTTGTTGAGACCGTTTAGTCAGTATCAGTACATAAATGTTTTCATAGTAATGCCTTGTTCCTTCATGAAACTGTTGCATACGCAGCCAATGAGCTTGCTGCTTTACATTTAAATGGCTGGTAAACATCTACTCAAGCATTTTGCAGCGTGCTTTCAGAGTTAATCTGAAACCCTCCACCTTCCCCAGCTCCACCTGTATTGATCTGCTATGGGTTATTTTATATGCTATTTGTGCAGCAGTATGTGTTGAATACTCACAGCACCGTATCGTCGTATGCAATCTCTAAAATATGATTTCAGAACACAGATGCATGTGGTTTACAACAGGATTGTAAAAATGTCAGATTTCTTGTGGCTTTTTGGTGTTCAGATTACTAACAACTAAAATGATTTGAATCAGATATGCCAAAAATCAGTGTTTTTTTTACTGTCTGTCTGGTCAGATTATATTGTTTTGAGGTGGTTACTGCTTGTGGGAATTTAGTTATAGTTGATGTGGTTCTGTTTTGTTCATTTTTTATTTTCTCTGTCCTTTAATCACACAAAGCTTTCTCAACTCTTTCATCTCTGCCTTTATATAAGAGGCCCATCAAAAGCATCTTTAATGCATATT
Organism: Gymnocypris eckloni scoliostomus; assembly: GCA_027564155.1. NCBI lineage: Eukaryota > Metazoa > Chordata > Actinopteri > Cypriniformes > Cyprinidae > Gymnocypris > Gymnocypris eckloni. Next base: position 13,735,536 of record CM050425.1, on the reverse strand, counting down.
TAATGTCCTGCACTTACCTTATACAGGCTCCATTACCAGAGGGCTCTTGTGATGAGCGTCTGTGAAGTCAAACACAGCACTTTGTCTTCCTCTCAAGTGCTTACACAGTGTTTTCTCAGCAGCACATTTCATTAAAACTTAAATCACATTCATATTGCTCTAATGGCGTAGTACAAAATGCTTTTGTAGCATTTTATATACATTTTATTTTAAAAGAATCTATTACTCCAGTCTTTAGTGTCACAGGATCCTTCAGAAATTGTTACAATATGCTGATTTGCTGTTAAAGAAAAAATTCTTATCATTATCAGTGTTGAAAACTATTTATTTATTTTCAGGATGAATAGAAAATGCATACACTGCCATTCAAAAGTGTGGTATCAGTAAGATTTTTAAATACGTTTTCTTTTTAAGAAGTCTCTTATGCTCATCAAGCCTGTATCTATTTGATCAAAAATACATAACATGTACATTTGGGAAATATTATTGCAACTTAAAATATCAGTTTTCTATTTTAATATACTTTAAAATATAATGTAGTCCTATGAAGCAAAGCTGAATTTTCAGCATCATAATAAATGCTAATCTTTTTACATTTTTATTAATCAAGAATCAAAGAAAAAAGTATCATGGGTTCAAAAAAATAAAAATGATAAGCAGCACAACAGTTTCAGCACTGATAATAAATCAGCATATTAGAATGATTTCTGAAGGATCACGTGACACTGAAGACTGTCACAGAAATAAATTATATTTTAAAGTATATTAAAATAAGAAAACAATATTAGAAATTGCAATATTATTTCACAATATTAATGTTTTTTTTCTGTATTTTTTTAAATCAAATAAATAGCCTTACTTATGACTCCATTAAAAAAAACTTTACAAATCTTACTGATCCCAATACACACACGCACACGCACACGCGCACGCACACACACACACACACACACACACACACACACACACACACACACACACACACACACACACACACACACACACACACACACACACACACACACACACACACACACACACAGACACAGACACAGACCCACATACACACACACACAAATATATTATATATAATATATATATATATATATATATTAAAATGTAATTATATTTCACAGTATTACTGTTTGTATTGTATTTTTGATCAAATAAATGCAGCAATCATGAGTATAAGATTTTTTTTTATTTCATAGCAGTCTAAGGGCTGTTGCTCAGTATGAAGGTTTTTCAGGTTTGATGTCCTGTCTGTCACGTGCTAAAGCAATCACCGGTGAGCTCTGAGTTTACAGCACTTAAATTGTTCAAACATTGCCATCATTTGGGAAAAACAGCATGTAAATGCAGATGAGATCAGATGAATTAGACAGCTGTGATCTTAACCACATAGGTTCACAAGGGTTTGTATGAGTCAGTTGTGGGAGTGTTATGGCTGCAGGTGTTAAAGATGATCACATTGTATGTTTTGATTCATGGCAGCGGGTGTTTGTTATTACATGGATATCAGTCGTGTCACATTGTCAGGATTTCTGTTTGCTGACTACTGGTCTTTTTCTGACTGACTTACACAAACATATACAGTACATTCATTTCCTGCAGACGCACCATGTGAAGTTTGTACAGTCCTTCCGTTAACTTGGTTTAATCTCATTCCATGTCCTTGAAAGCTCAGACTATCACTCACAGAGCAGCAGCCAGAACTATTGATCTTTTATGACATTAAGCACATATATTTAGATAAAAGATATGTTGACTATTAATGAACAGCTCGAACAAAGAAAAACCCTTCCCCATGCTGGTGATTTAACATGTTCATTACACAGTTTTCAAGGACTCTTGGAATTTCTGAAACATTACCTTCCCTTTAATAAGTCCAAGTAAGCAGTCTGTTTTGCTTCTTAAATCATCCATCACAAAAAATGATACGCTTTTTCCGCCCACCATGAAACATAAGCCATGATGTCATGTTTGTATTACAGTCTAATTTTATTTTATTTTATATAGGCTACTGTATTTTGTTTTAATTAATACATTTAATTATTTTTTTAAGTAATGTTTTTTACTGAGATGATATTGACAAGTTGAATTTTATTTTATACAGTATTTAGTTTTAATTAATTTTATTTATTTTTTTAAGCAGTAGGCCACTCAAGTCTTCCTATTAAGTTTTTTTTTATTGAGAGGAGATTGACTATGGATTTATCATTATTTTTTTAATTTGTCACTCTTTGTAATGTTCTATGCCTTAAGGCATTTACGTACAACACTTTTAATGCATCAACCATTGACTGACCAAACGTCCACATCTGTGAAGTAATGTGAAATCAGATAGGCCTACTGCTTTGCCTACTGACTATTGGGAAACACTATAACAGACACACACGCACACACACACACACACACACACACACCACGCACACACACACACACACACACACACACACACACACACACACACACACACACACACACACACACACACACACACACACACACACACACACACACACACACACACACACACACACACACACACACAACCCCCTGCTGCCTGTGCTTGTAAATCTTAATAAGTTAAGGCTTCTAAAACAATGTTAAATATAATACGCCAGTTTTCCATTCTGGCAAAAATTACTACCATGAAATCATAATGTTCAGGCCCAAACCGGTAAGGGGTGTTCTAGGCACGACATGAAACTGTGGTAAAATCACTGTAAAGGCATTAGAGTAGATGCTTGCTTTATGAAACAATAGTAAGTGGAAACAAAGCAGCTGACTAGGTTTTAGAACAGAGCTGCAGTGTTTCTGGATGCACATTATTGACTTTAGGCTAGTGAGAGCCCTTGACTGTGTGTCTGAGAGAGGATCTGTTCCAAAACCTACTGAACGTTTTTAATTTTATATTTTATTATTATTATATAGTATCAATTAATAATATTGATATTAATAATATGATATTATTTGGTATTATTTTTATATTATATTAAATATTTTACCAATATTTTTGGTATTGACTGAATCATAATCTAATTGTAAAAAGTCAATTTTTCACTATTGTATTTTCTTAATAATATTTCTCCTATAGAATGAATTATAATATATTATATTATTTTTTATTATATTGAAACATTTATCTTTGGTATTGGATGAATTGTAAACAATAGTTTTGGGGCATTAAAGTATTTATTAATAAAAAAATAAATCTTTAAAGTACATGGTTTAATTATATTAATATTTTGTTCTTATTAATATTGAATTAATAGAAGTTATTTATGATTACATTTCTCTATTTATAACTACATGTCTCTTGCTCAATCTGCCACCTTGGTAAGGTTTATTTTTGTTCCTCTCAGTGCACTGTGGGGTTAACTTCTTTGTAAAAGATACATGCTGCTTTAAAATTTGACCAAAATAAGACATCTTTCTGTTCGAACCATCTTTGTGTCATTGACATGATGCCTGTAAATGCTGCCTTTGTAGGCATCTCACTGGGGTTTGGAACAGAGCCAGGGAGTTAGTGAAGGATAACAAGCCTGTCCGACAGAAAAAGCCCCAGTGATGTCACTCTAGTAGACACCAGATACACAGCTGGGCGAGGATAAATTCACACCCACCTCACTAGGGGTGTTGTACATCCAACAAGAAGGAAAGAGTCATGTCATCTTCAGCAGCACAGCTCAATCGGAGTTAAAACAGGAGGTGGAGAAAGAGGAGAGCGCTTTCTGATGCAAAACTACTCCCACAGCTCACTAGTGTTGAGCTACTAGAACTCGAGAGCAAGAAAACAGACCTTTCACAACTTTGTTTCTTCTTGGACACTTACGGAGCTGTGCACTAAGGCAGGTAGGAATGTTTTCTTGTGCCTTATTTGTGCACTGAAAAATATCTAAAGCACTTTAGCTTTTGTTCACATGCTGCTATTTTTATGGGTGATGATTAGGGATAAACACAATCTGGGTGTGATATCACTCGTGTCTGCAAACAGGTGATAAAAAGTGCGCCGAAATAGAAGACGATTGCTTTTTCAAGAAAGAGGCGTGTCTGATTCCACATCGAGATGGCAGATTCTAATGACAGCGACAGCTCCTCTAATGTCAGTATATTAAGTCATGAGGTGTTTTTAAGGTGCAAATAAAACATGAGATCTGGTCGGCTCATCTGAGATGTCATGGATGAAGTTTTAACCTGCTGAGAGGTTTATATGAGGTGGTGCGGGGTGGGTGTTATTTTGGAGTACTAGAGCGCTGGGAGATGTTTGAAACAGCTGAGGGATTGTTAGGGGAAACTCTGGAGGAGACGAATGGGGGAGAAAAGCTAATTTTTCCACAATATGCTGTAAAAGGAAAAACCTGGCCCTAGGCCTGGTCTCACAGAGGAGAAACAAACATAGTCATCTCAGTTTTGACATTAGGTCATATCATAAGAAAACATCTGAATTCAATCCTGTAAGGTTAGGTTTATGCAGATTTAGGGATGTCAAAAAGCAAGTAATGACCATAGCTGCATTTATTTTACAAAAAATACAGTAAAACAGTAATATTGTAAATAAAAATCACAGTTTTTTATGTGAATATACTTTTAAATGGAATTTATTCCTGTCATGCAAAGCTGGATTTGAGCAGCCATTACTCCAGTCGTCAGTGTCACAGAATATGCTGAATAATATGCTGAACTCGGTAGTGTTTCTTCTGGTCAATGCACCAATTTACATTTGATGTGCAACAACGGACATCAAGATTGGCAGCATTTGACAGACATCAGCTTGTGTACTCTTGTGTTTAACCTCCAGTCAAACCAGTAGGTCACATAGCTGCATGTGACACTGGGTCAAAGGTGATCATTGAATTTGTTGCATGTAGACATCTAGAACCTAAAGGTCAACAGGTCTCTTGAGGTAACCCGGGATGTCTATTTTTAAGGATCTTAAGGGAGCTGTTAGTCTCAAATCGCCCGCTGTCCATATGATGCTCAATGGTCGCTGATTGAAAAGCATTGGAAATCATAGTTTAGCAGGTTAGTCGGATCGTTTTTTTGATAAAGATTTTTGCTTAGTAGGAAGTTTCTTAGATATTCACTTGCACTTGGTTTTCTGTTATGTCTGTGAAAGATTTTTAAAATAGAAAATAACAAGAACATTTGTAAACCTGAGGATTCGTTGGAATATCAGCATTACATTTTATTTGTTCAAGGCTTGAAATTTGAAATTAAACTAAAATGTTAACCCAGTTACATTTCTGAAGAAGTTTCTATATATCATTCTATATTAAAATTAATGTATTTTATTTTAGATGGTGCAGTACAAAGCACCTTATTTACTTTACAAAAATATACTTTTAAAAGCACTTTTAGCAAACGGAAAAAAGCATTTCATAGAATTAACCATCTGTAAATAAATACAACTTTTAAAGGAAATTCTGATCACGAAATGTGTGCAGATTACCACTGGCCAGTCATCATCGGCCAATACTTCTGCAGCATTATATGAATGAGTTCCCCCCCCACCCGCTGTATTTATTGTGAGACCACCTATTTCAGATAAAACAACTCCAACTCACACTTCAAAATAATACAAACACATCTGAACAAGCTAATCAACATCTTCTGGATTACTAGATAGTCACAGGCAGGTGAGTTCGATCAAGGTTGAAGCTAAACACTGCAAGAAAGTGGACCTTGAGGGGCAGAGTTGAGAACCCTTGCATTGTCACAAGTCCAATTGTTCATGTCTAGGGAGCCACAGTCTCCTGTCTTCAGCTATTAGTGCAATAGAGGGTCAAAAACAGCACACCAGAGCATTGTGCCCACTTTTCCCAGCTGTATTATCAGATTTGCGGCTCGACAGATCCTGCATTAAGACACCATGGGAAACTCAGCGTGAGTGTTTCAGGCTGGCTCTATCTGAATGAATGACATTTTGTCACAGTGCGTGGTTTTGAGGCAGTCTCATTCTCCCAAGCACACTGAACAGAACACGGCTCATTTTTTTCCTGGGATTGCAATGCATTGTTTATGTCAAAAGACCATTTCAGAGTGAACTGTCAAACGGTGGCTTAGTGGTTTTGGAAAGCCAGAAAACAGTTACAGTCTGTTGTAAGAACGCATGACCACAGGAAAACAAGACACTGGTTCTTAAGTGCCAAAGATACACTGACACACAGTCACCCTAAAATAGGTGTGTTTTGTGTTTGTGTAAGTGTCCGGACATATGTGTGTTAATGTGTGAGTATAGGAAATTATGCTACAATTCTAAGGAGACAGGAAATGCCTCCAATCTTGTGTGATGATTTTTCCACTGGTGAGTCACTGGCTTGGACTGGGACCATGGTGCCTCATGAGAGGCACACACTGACTCATTGCGTGAGGTGGAGCTGCCGTTCGTTGCATGTGTGAGTACACGTGCATCATGTTTCAGGGAGAGAATCCGCCTGACTTTTAAAAAGTTTGACAAACTCTCCATAAGTGTTTACATGCTTGAAAGCTATCAGAAGTATATGTAGTCCATTATAAACAAGGGGTTAGCATCATTTTCTTCAATAAAGTAAAATATATTTGTTGCAAATAAAGGGATAAAAAAGTTATAATTTACTTTTGAATAAGTAGTGCTTTTGAATATTTTTTAAAAACTATAATAGTGTTTAATATCCAGTTATGTTGTGATTTAGAATATATTCTGTCATGTTTTGTTGCCATTGTAGTGAAGAGTGTAGCTTTTGCTTGGTTGGATACATTAATAATGTGCTCATTTATGGTAGCATGACCTAGTGCCTAATAATATAATTGAGCGATGTGACATAAATGTGAACAACGTGAAATTGCTTATTGCTTTTATGTGTATATATGACATAGCTAAATATATTAACACATTCCATTTTTATTATTGTCTTCTACAGACGTTATTCACACACAAGGTCCATTGGATGGTAGTCTCTACGCTAAGGTTAGGAAGAAAGAGTCTTTCGACGGAGGGGTCACAACCAATGGTCTCCCAGTCACTGTCGATCACACTTTACCTGCTGTAGACCACACTCTACCACCAGTCGACCATGCCTTGTCTGTAAGCAGTGACTCAGGCAACTCCACCGCTTCCATCAAAACCGACCGCACGGATGAAGCCGGCCATCAGCCGGCCTTGGTGAGTCAGTCGTCCTCCCAGCCCCTCAGCCCAGAGGAAAAACAGGAGCTGGACCAGTTGCTCAGTGGTTTGGAAGCACCAATGCATCGCACAGGCTACCAAAGCAGCTCTGGCAGTGGAGGAGGCGGAGTCCTACACCTCGTGCCCGCCCAGGTTCATGTCAATGGACACAACAACGTAGACCGTGAGACAGATATCCTCGATGATGACCTGCCCAACAGCCAGGAAGGGAACAGTGTGGACAGTCTCGGAACCCTCTCGTCTTTTGAGGGCAGAGCCACCCCAGCAGACCTATACTACCAGTCAGAGACGGTCATTAATGGACAAGATGCACCCTACTTGGAGAAGGGTGTCCATGAGAAAATACCAGAGCCCAAAGTCCACAGCTCCTCATCTGTTCAAGAGCACATAGGATCCTCTAGTGGCTACACAAACCAGAATGGCAACATCTACCGATCTCAATCATTTGGGGCAACTCCAACCATGGAGCAGAAGCACATGCCCAAAGCTCCCACACGCACGACCAGCAGTAGAGATGCAGTGCAGAGGGGACTGGATGTGTGGCAACAGTATGGTGTTCCTGAGGTTCCAGTCACAGATGGGGTCACCTTCAACCCTGTACTACAATCCCACAGCCTTCCGGAGTTTCCTCACATGGCATCTCAGAAAGAAATTGAGCAGTCCATCGAAGCCCTCAACATGCTGATGCTGGACCTTGATCCAGCACTTACTCAAGTCCCCAAGTCCCATAGTGCTCCTTCTGGAGAAGGTGAAGTGGTCACCACCCAACCATCTTTCTCTCAAACCCAAGCACGGCCATCCTACCAAGCAGATGCAGCCAGTCATGACCGAGGTGGGTTCTCTTCAGGGGGATACCCTTTGACCTTTCAACAGGTAGCCGCAGAGCCTCCACAACCCTCCATGAACCAACAGAGACCAGCCATATACCAACATGCTGCATTCCCTTCTGAGACAGAAGGTCAGGCTCCTATGTCCCAGTCCACAGTGCCTTCCTCCACCTTTGGAGTTCTTCAGCTGAAACCCCTCAACATTTACCCTTCAAGCACCACGTCCCAGTCCCCTGAGCCCCAGGAGTGCCAGCGTAGCTATTCTGCCTCCTCATCCCCTTTACCTAAAGAGTCTGAACCTGAAGATGCCAACTACAAATTGGATGGTCTTGTAGCTCACCGTGTAGCTGGTAAGATCACCTCTTTCGTCATTCTCAGTTTACTTGCTCAAAGGTACAATAGTAATGGTGCATCAGTCAATCTTTGGGCGATAACCAGCCAAGACATTTAAACTTTAGGCTACATTACTCCTGCATATTTGTATGTATACAGAATGCGAATTGAAACAAGCTATCAAGGGAAATGTAGTAAAGGAAAACATCCCCATGCTTGTCTTGAGTGCTTGAGTTAAGCTTGTCTTGAGAACTTGCCTTTTACACTCAAGGCGGTACCTTTTTTGGTTCAGTTTCTTTTTGGCGTTGACATAAGCACTGGGATCACAAAGAAAGCTTTGTCCAAAGTGCTTCTGGCTTAAGCCTCAATATCAGACCACATTTCTTTTTTGAGCCAAGCCAAAACCGAAGATTTGTACATTACATCTGGAGAAGTGCCCAAACAACTGACGGCTGTTGTTCGGCAGTGCCCTTTTTTTCTGTGAACATTATCTGTTCAGCTTGAAAGTTTAAAAAGATTTTCCTGGAAGCCTAGGTCTTCTTCTTGTCAATGTTTTTTTTAGAATAATGGCAGCACGTAAGAGTTGTTTGTTGACCCAGTCTTATTTTGTTGCAGGCTAAATTCACCATGACTTGTTTAGGTTTTTCCAATGTTGAGTTTCAATTACAGATGTTGTTACTAAGTCTATCACATACTGCTGATGGATCTCACAACCCAAAATGTCATAAACACTATATATATATATATATATAGACTTCCATATAACCCTTGCTACGTATCTGCCAAAAACATAAATGTAAAACATACGGTTACTTGAATTAGGGCTGGTGCATTGGCTCTGGGCTCACCTTTGCCCCCTAGTGGTTGTACAGTATAGGTTTTACATTTAATATGCCTTTATCTTTAATATCTTTCTAAATTAATGTTTAAAAAGCATCAGACAGGTCATCAGTCACACTCTGATAGGAAGAGCTGATGAGCCAGAAGAGCTGTCTTAGCTAAAACAACCACATCTCAAGAACCTCAGGAAACCAACGTTAAACCTGAGAGGAAACAGCTTAGATAAGGCTCTCATGGACAAACCTAGTCAGCTATGTTTCTGTTTTATTACAGACCAACGCTTAGCAGTGTTGTTGACTCAGCATAGATAAGTGTTCCTGTAATGAGAAGGATAGCATGAGGAGGAAGCTGCTCTCTTTCTTTGTAACCTTCCCTTGAGTCCTTGCTCTTGACACAAGCTCTATCAACACTGATTGAAGAGCTCTCTGCATCTAGTTCTGGGATTTGGTTATCAGACCAGTCACTATCTAGAATTAGGGGAACACTTTGTCTGCATTTAACATCCACAGCGTTCCGCCACAGATAGAGTGTGTTTATCTTTCCGCCTGAAGTTAAGGCAAATACATGCTATATGTTAGGACTGGGCAATGTATTGGAAATTTACAACACTTTTTTAAATCCCTATCACCCAGCCTTACCATATCACGCATCTTTGAATATTTTTGCCATTATCAGTATGCTAGCATGTGCTAATGTTTCCTTTCCCCCTCTTTTTCTCAAATCTCATGTTTATTCTGTCTGTGGAACACTCATCCCATCATTACCTCCACCTTCCCTTCCTCCTCTTCACCTTCTTCCTTTATGCCCTGCCACGGCCCATCATTCCTCCTCCTCCTCCTCCCGATGTTATGCAGAGTACACTGCTCGTATCCGAGGCATCAATGACAGGCAGAATGTTCCTGAGCTCGGCCACCGCCGCCGCTCTTTCTCCTTCAGTGGTTGGTCTCTGATGCTCTGTGCCGCCTGCTGACATTAACTCATAGCACCTGTGCATGTTGTGTGGTTGCATGCTATTTCTCTGTTCTCTCTCACATTCGTCCCCTATATTTCCCTGCTCTTTTTTTGTCAATAAGAGTACAAGCTTTTATAAAACTGACAGTTATTTTTTTTAAATGGTATTTTAATTTATTTTATATTGTACTTATACTTATTGTTATTATAAAACAGATGTGACTACATTCAAATAGGATACAATAAAGTAATACAATACATTAAAATATAAAGTTAAAAGAGTGCACACTTAAGTAAATGTAAAGGCATAGTTCACTCAAAAGTAAAAAAGTAAACATAATTTACTAATTTTCATGTTGTTCCAAACCTATATGAGTTTCTTCTGTGGAACACAAAATATTATATTCTGAAAGACAATGGGGCACAATTTTGTTTTCGGCCCCATTTATTTTCTGTAGCATTGACAAAAAAAAAAGTTAAAACAATAATAAAAAAAATATATTGTGATCCACAAAAAAAAAAAATGCATACAGGTTTGGAATTACATGAGGGTGAGTAAATTTGACAGTTTTAATTTTAGGTTAGTTTAGTTTTAATTTCAAAAGAGTAACCCGTGGCATGGTTTAGATTAGGTAATGGTAATAGGAAGAAAAAAGTCTTCAATTTCCTTTTTCTTTCACTATTGTTCTATATTTATTTCTCTCCTTTATTGCACTAATTTAACATTCTTCCTGTGCTGGACTTTCACCTTGTTTGGGTGAAATAACCGTTAACAAGAGAATTACTTCAGTTTGCTCCTTTGTGCTGGGTGACCTCTACAAACAAATTGCATTTGTATTATGTGACGAGTTAAAGTTACACAGTTGCAGGACAAAGGCCAGTCTGTCTGGATCAACTGAGCCCATGTCACAAGATCTAGTCTACCAGACCTGGGGAACAATACCAAGGCGAGCAGACACTGGTTTCATTCAAGGACTCTCCTTTACTTCTGTTTTAGCATTTAGATGAAGGACAAAGGGTAATAAATCCTCCCTGAATCTGGAGACCATTATACAGTCCTTATCTGTCACAGGGGAGTAAATGTCTCATACACCGACTGTCTTCGGTCCCATTCGAGGGCCCATGCAGGCCGTGTTTAGTAGCCAGGTACCAGGATGAATGTTTGTTTTGGACCTCTCCTGAGTCTGATCCAGTCCAATACAGATAGAACAATGGCATAAACCAGACTACGGAGAGAGAAAGAGCAATATATCCTGCTCTTTTAGAATAGATATCTTATACCTCATGCTGGATTCTTGAAGTTTAGAGAAGAGAAAGCTATGCCAGACAATTAAAAACTTTTCTTTCATGTGTCTTAACTCACAATATATTTGTAATGATTTTGCTGGTGATATAAAATGGAGCCGCATTGTAAAGTTTATATCTCTGTAATCACTCAGAAAGTACTCATGCAATTCCCTGCACAGCATTTTTGTTTTATTAAAATGTTTTAATAAAAATATTTGTAGGAACATATTGCTATTTATGTGGTTGCATATTACTAGATATATTTAAATATCATTCTTCATTTTCTTAATTTACTTCATTAGTGTAAAAACTGACACTTTATTGAGTTAAGCATTTTGAATCTAATCTGTTTGTTTTGAATCTGTTTGTTTGGTTCAAATTATGGTTTCTCTGATTGAATCACCTCAGTTACAGCAGCTTGAAACTATTAGGACAGTGTGATCACTAAGGTAACAGCACAGTTTGTCATGCACAGCTGTAGATCTGACGCACTACATCTGTTTTGCGTGTTTCCTCTCACGACCTTGTCTGGTGCGACACTGAGGTATATAGACCATATGATATCGCAGCACATCCAAGTGCTGGATTCATCGCTTCCCAGACCAGTCAGTTTTGGAATCCGAATGTTTGACATTGTCGTAGAAACCGCATGAGTCTGATCCAGGAATGTGAATAGATTGCAGATGGAGAGTGAGCGCCCTTTTGAAGAATCTCCCTTTGTGACATCACTACCCTATTGTTCTGAACCGCTCGTTTTGCGGGCAGTACTTCAGAAGTGCTTTAAATGCACCCTGGACGTCAGGCTAACATTATGTTTAAGAACAAGGGTGGCCACTTGTTCAGAAGTGGAAGTGGTCAATCTCTCTGAAGTTGTTTCCCAGCGCACGTGAGGTTCTGATGGTCTGAGCTGTGGTCTGACCACACGTATCAATTGTAGGCTGCGCTCAGGGAGCTAGTAAATATTTTGCTCAGTCTGTTGCCTGGTTTCCATGATATTCCACTCACAACCACCAGAATGTATTAATGCTTTGCTCGCTCTCAAATTGAGTCCAGTTGAATGAGCTTTAAACTGTGTGTGGCTGTACATGCTTTCACAGAATCCGTAAAAGCGCTTTTTCCTTATCTGTAAGTTGACAGTGATAGCACACACCCATAATGCATTGCAAACTGTTACCCTGTGCACGTTTAAAATCTCTAGTTCTATGGGAAAGTCTTTCTGCTTAGAAAAGTAGTAGCATGCATTTCCGGTATCATTCATATTTTTGTTATTTATTTACATAGCTATTTTTGACTCCCTATTAGTTAAACTGGATAAAAATACACATATGTTCCATCACTGAATGAATCAATTATAATAGTGATTTTTGTGTTAGAAAACAACTTAATTGAGGTGCATTCTCTGCTTTCAGTTACCAAACTCCTTTAGTCCATTTCTGTTCTCTGTTTTTCCCCTCCCTACTAGAGAAGACATACACAAATCCAGTTTTATTTACACCATAGAGACTCTTGGTATCAAACAGAACGTGATGAAATAGGCTTTAGAGTCACTTTGAGGCTGTTCCAGAGCTTTATCCTGAAGTACACATTACCCTTTAAATCCATGGAGTTTCTCTAATATTCCAGCTTTTTGTAATCTAGGCTGTTTGAATGAGAACATTGTTTGTAGTTCTAACAGGCTTTTATCTAGTGCGAATTGGACGTCAGTGCAGCTTTTAACAGAGAGTTCATTCTTAAGGGCTTATTGGCAGTTTTCCATGGATTTCTTCAAGGAATATTTTGACATTTGGATATTTTTTATTTTCAAGTATGATAAATGTTCTTCTGCAGGCCCTAAAAGTTATCTGTTAGGGATGATGTCATATATTTGTTTTCTTGGCAGGAGTTCAGTCTGGTGAAATGTCACCAGATGAGGCTTCGGTTCCTGGAAGGTGCCGGACCCTCAGTGAAGGCCTTTCCCAAGACGAGAGCCCAACCCGAGGAAGCTCGGTCCGCTCCCCCATTCGCTGCATCTCACCCGAGCTGGCCAATACGATTGCAATGAACCCTGGGGGGCGGCCCAAGGAGGTAAATCACAGACACACTCGCATTACTCCAGCATTAATCTTAGAAATCAATGTGGATGTATATGTGTTCATACATTTGGATATGTGTCAACCTGTCCTTCTTTCTCCAGAGACACATGCACAGCTACAGGGAGGCGTTTGAGGAAATGGATGGGGGTCCTGTCAGCCCCCCTCCGATTGTTGGTGGTGAGGCCCTACCCCAAACCCCTGCCTTCCCTGTTTCGCCACAAACCCCTTACTTCAACCTGAGTAAGTTCCCCCACTGGAGAAGGAGGGCGCCATAGAGCTGTAGAATAACAACCTCTCTGTCAACACTTTAAAAGGGTCACAGCCATCGCTGATTGTTGATTCTGTCCATTGTCATATTATCTAGAAGAGTCTAGCATAGCAAGAATCTACAATGAAGTTTAGCTGTCAGCCGTTTGGATATTATTGGTATAGTTTTTAGAGTAAAGCTCTAAAAATTATAGAAGCACAGCAAGAATCTACAATGAATTCAAACTGTCAGTCATTTGGCTTTTACTGGTTCATAGAGTTTTTAGAGGAGAGCTCTGTTTCAAAACCTAGTGAACTGCCTACATAGGCAACATCATAGGTGTGTTTCTAACACAAATGCTATTACAGAACATAGACAGCATGATTATTACCTTCTTTAAGCCATATTCCAAGGCAGCATTGCTTATACCAGGGGTGGGGAACATTGATCCTGGAGAGTTTAGCTTCAACTCTGAAAACCCTGGAAAAAATATCTAACTGCATCCTGAAGACCTTGATTAGCTGCTTCTAGTGTGTTTGATTAGGGTTGGAGCTAAACTCTACAGGGACCCTCCAGGATCAACGTTCCCCACTCCTGGCGTATACCATTCACAGAGAAAATGCATTGCAAAAAACTGTGAATACCATCTAAGATGGTGGAGAATACGGGCAGTTATTGATGACTAATATAATTCACTAAAAGTATTGATAAAACAGCTTTGGGTTATCCAGTATTTATTTTGTTTGCTATTCTTATTGTAATGTTTTGCCATTAGCTTAGCAACATGCTAACACAAATCTCAAATGAAATCAATTTCGAGGCACATTTCTCATGTCTGACGACTCTTCCCATGTAGAGTGTTGCAAATTGCACACTTATGTGGTTACAGATCAGTTAAGACGCAGCCTTAGAAGGCAGCTGCCTATTTAGGTGATAGACAGCAAGAAATCTCACTGGGTTTTGGAACAGAGCCTTTGCTTTTCCTAATTAGCCCATCAGAATAGTGATGTTTTCTTGCTTCTTTCTGTAAAAGAATCTTTAGGGCTAACATTACATTAACACAATGTCTATAAGCCAACGTGAGGTTTGGCTGCACTTAAATCCAACCCTACCTCGGGGTGTTTGCATGAGCCAGTAGATATCATTAACAGATGCTGTAGTTCATTCACATGTTCTCAACGTTAAAGATGTGTGGCCTCAGTTTGAGTGATAACACACACTTTGTGTTGGCTCATAGACATGCATAAGTGCTCAGATCAGAAAGACCCCGCTCTCACTTGCTCCCCAGCAATTCCCAACGTCTGTGGGTCTGAGAAATATTTTTCATCAGCAGTTTTTCTGCCACATGTTAGCCTCCACAGCCATCGTATCTCAATCCAAGAACAAGCGCATTTGCACCTCAGGTTTCATGTGCATATGGATTTCTCCCGTACAGGTTTTATAACCTATTGCTTCATCTTCCCCTCTAGCATATTGTCCCTGTAGGTTTAATATAAAGCTTCTTGTAAAAGTCTGTAGCCTCTTTACAAGGTTAGAAGCACACAATGTTAAGCAGCTCTGTTTTCCTTGGACTTCCACAGCATTTCTTTTTACCAGACACCTCATTTGAAAGCGATTTAAGTCATTCTCTTGAGCTGACGTTGTACCCTGAGGCCACTTCACGTTCAAAGCTCTTCAGAATAGTTCTGCTACCACGAGCACCTAGATGTGGCTTCAGAGAACAAAACAGAGCTTCAGCCTACAATAACACAAAGCATAATCAATCAAGTCCTGTCCTTTTGTGTTATATTACCACTGGATACTTAGTGAACATTAGACTGGAGGTATATTGAATATTCATTATATATTAGCAGTTATTTTGCTGGTGATATAACGTGCGGTTTATTTATAAGTTTCTAATGACAGTTTCTTTAGAATAGTTTTGTAATCAATATTTTTTTGTAACCGTTAATATAAGAACAGTAAGTTAATATAAGAACACTCGGTAAGTTAATTAATTCCCATGATTCAGTTCAATCTGCTTAAACGAATCAAATCAAAACTCATTCATTATCACTCAAATAAACCTAGGGTTTTAGTCAAAATATGTAGGGTAAATGTTGTTTATAATAAAATGTATGTAATTAACTTTAATAGCCCAAAAAACAGTTGCATCTGGTATAAGAAGTTTGATTCATTTACGTGAATCATTTAAAACTTGAGCTAATCTACAATGAGTCAATTAGTAAATTCAAAATGAATTAATTCAGTTGAATTACTTCAACAATTCGTTTGTGTATTTGCTTAATGTTAGCATTTTTGGCATAACATTTTCAAGTATTAAAATGTTTTAGTAAAAATACTTTTAGGTAATTCTTTCTGTTTAAATTGTTATATTGGTGCATATAAATTAACATGCTTCAATTTCATTATTTGTTCTGTTTCATTTAATGAAAAATAGTGGAAAGCATGTCTTATTCATTTTTATTAGATTTTTACTGTATTTTACTTTTAAAAAAATTTACGCAATGGCTGTTGAAATTATCAAATAAATGATCATTTCTTTGCAAATTCATAAATATTGAGATATACTAAACATCATCAAATGGTTGGGGAATTTCTTGCCATATATCACCAGCCCTAGCTGATGACATGAACTGTAAACATTTTGGATGGTTCTGATGGATTCCTGGGGAGCAGGTGAGCTGTAGGGGCTCTTTTTCTGTTTGGAGGTGGACAGACACTCTCATGCTCCTGTAGCACGTCTCTGTGGCTCCCTCCTCCTGCAGAGAACGGGAGGCTGGAAAGCTTCTCTATACAACCCCCTTCCCTTCTCCTTGTGTCCAATGCTGAGACACTTATTCTGCCAAACAAAGAATTGATTTGGATTCTTTGGTAAGTGGAGGATGCATGTGTGTGATGCAAGCATGTGCTCTGCCTTTCCCAGAATGCATGTGGAGAGCAGCCCTGAAGAACATCATGATCTAATCTGACTGAAATAGTCCAATTTCAAAATTCTAAATTTCTACAGTAAAACAGTGTGATTCGATCGCTCAAACCACAATCAGAGGACCACACACTCACTTGTCAATCAACTATTGTGGTAAAACAAGGTTTTTAGTGAACATCCAGGAATAAACGTCTGATAGAAGTAAAGGACAACATTTTTGTCCCTGCACTTTTTCGGGACAGTGTGTATTGCAGTACACATTATGCGCTAACTCATTTTGTGATGCAATGATGAAACAATGTATGCATCATTTGTGCAATTTAGAGACATTTTCTAAACTCAAAACCCTCGCTATCTTCAAGCGTGCTGCTTTCCACAGCTCTGCGTCCACATCATCATTTATTTTCCCCATTTGTGTGTTCGCACCAGTCTTGTTTTTCTGGGCACCACTGTTTATGTGTTGTTTTTGAGTCGTAGCATTCGTTGTGTAGTGAGGTCTTGAATGTTTTCAATGTGACGTTTTCGAGATCCGTTCAGCTGAGGTGTATGCTGTCTGCATGATCTGTCTTGTTTTCGTTCTTTTGACTGGGCACCGTTACAGCGAGTGTTAATCACATCATTAACTCTTTTAAAGAGGCGCTTGCACAGCCTTGCCACAGAGCATGAGACATTAGCTCATTCCCCAGCCATGTCACATACTGAAATAGCCACCTCAGACTGCTGTCTTTAAAAGCTCAGCGTGTATCACGGTAGTCTCTCAAAGGCTCTTGATCTGGAAGTCAGGCTCTCTGATAAGATTGTCAAAGGCTGATGCCTTGAAGATGAAAGTGGTACACACTGATCTGTTTTATAAGGGCTAAAGACCAAAAACATACTTTGTGCAAGTACGCAAACGGCGATGTGAATGCTTGGCCAATGCATTGCAATGCACCATCATACTGAACATAATTTGCTCCTGCCATAAAACAACTCAGTTATCAAGGGGTGATAGACCTTCAAAGGTCTGTGCCATTAAACCAGATGTGTGTTTGGATTTCTAAAAACATATCAAGGCCGCTATATACAGTAAAACCCTTACAGCATTACATAATGCATTATAAATTGCAGTCTGACACATTTTGGAAATATGGATGTTTAATTTAGTACAGCTAATTAAGCAAATAGTGATTCGTAAAAAAATCTTGACTTTTAATCATGCACTCTGCCTCATTAAAGCAAATTTAAATGAAAGTTTGTATATGCTAATTCCATGGGTGGAATCTTTTAATTCAGCTGGCAAATGGATAAAGAAAAGCAATTTGTAGAACTATTTAGTTTTTGACTGCTTTGTTTCAATTAAAATGTTTAATTGTTCAATTTAAAATGATTTATCAGTTTATTTGAAATATTTAGTTTTATTATATAAATACAATTTTTTATATTCCTGTTTAAATGACTATTAACAAAAAGTGATTTATTAATATTTTTTCAATAAAAACATTGATTTAATACCTTTATTTATTTATTTTTTAGTGGCTCTCCTTGTCCTCCATAATGAAAAGGCAGAACTGAATGAGTCGTTTATGTGGGACGCGTTCTTACATTCCAAAAAGCTTGATGGAGCTTAACAAAAATATTTGTCATTTGTTTAATTGATCGACAACCCTATTCTAATCACAGCAATATGTGAAATCAAGCTTGCCAAGCGACAAGCATTTGCCTTGATGTACTTGCTTTAAGTATGTTTTAAGTTGGTAACACTGAATAAAACATTTATGTCTGTGCTCTGTGTCGCTTTAGGTCGATCTCCTCCTGGACTGGCTAAAACACCACTGTCCTTCCTGGGCTTGAAGCCCCACAACCCTGCTGAGATACTGCTCAACCAGACAGGTTCAGGTGAGGTTTTACACACATATACAGCGTAATGCACATGCAGACACACGTGGTCTTTTGGCTTTGGACTGATCCGCTCCATGCTGTGCTCCATAAAGGAGCTCAAATACATCTAACATAACCTTTCATTTCTCCCTCTCAAGTGTTTCCCTTCTCTACTCTCTTGAGCTGTGAGCTCATACGTATCTTTATATGGATTGGTGTTTTCTTTTCATATGCGGTCATGTTGGGATCATTTTACTGTGGTCTTTTAATGTGTGTGTGTCTCTGTGGGAGAGAGTGAAAGGTTTTGTTCCAAAACCTAGTGAGCTGCCTACATAGGTGACATTTAAAGGGATCATAGGTACAAAAGGTCACATTACTATTGTACTTTCTAAAAAAATCCCTTTGGCCAAATTCTAAAGCCATCTAAAGTTCGGAATCCGAATATATATATATATATATATATATATATATATAATTGATTTATATATATATTTTGCATTAAAAAATCTTTATGCTCAACAAGGCTGCATTTATTTAATAAAAATACTGTAAAAACAGTAATATTGTGAAAGATTTTACTCCAGTCTTCATTGTCACATGATTCTTCAGAAATGATTCTAATATGCTGATTTGCTGTTCAATAAACATGTATTATTATCAATGTTGAAAGCAGTTGTGCTGCTTTAATTATTATAATTTTTGTGGAAACTGATACATTTTGTAACATTAGAAATGTATTTACTGTCACTTTTTCAGCAGTAGCATGGTCCTAATACATTTCCATTTGAAAATGTTCAAGTTCAAGAAAGCTCAGTTTAGTTTAATATACTGTAATTCAAAATTGACTACTCCATATTAAATACTGTTATGTTTTATGCTTATTCGAGTGTCATATTGATATCTCAACACCATAAATATATTCAGAGTTGCCAAATCAGTCACTTATGAGGATGTTGTCTTAGTAAGTAGCTCCCTATATAGGCAGCAGACAAGACAGCTTACTAGTTTTTGGAACAGAGCCCATTTTTAAGTTGATTTATTACGCTCTCTTTGTCCCAAGGATATATTTAATGTTTGATGGTATGATGATTTTTAAGCTTGATATTAGCAAGCTCAGCAAAAATATAGCCAAACATTATTTATTAAATTGTTTATTTGAATGCAGGTTTACAATGTCTTTTGGGTGAAGTCATGAAAACAAGTCCACATTGATCTTATTTCTTTCCTTTGATTTTTGGGGTGATCTATGACCTGGTCTTGTCTCGGCAGGTTCGGTGAGATTCACCGTCAGAGACCAGCGGGTGTAAACTATGTATTTTTGTAGACTCGTAGGTAACAGGATCCTATGAGGAGTTGCGGAGACTCTTTAGTTTGGAACAAGTTCTCATGCAGGGCTGATTTTAGCGTAGCTCCTCAGGGAGTTAATTTGAGGCCTGCCAAAACACAAGAGCCATACACTAACATTATTACGAGATGATTCGTCACAGGAGCCTCTTTGTCTTACTATAGTTATCTTAAATGATGTCATGTGCTTATTTGAAGATAAGGCACGTAACTTTGGATATTTTAATCTGCACTGGGGCCTGCTGGTATTTCGAGCAGGAAAAATGCGAATAAAGATTACATTGTGTTTTCTTTGGTTGCATTTCCTTTTTGTTCTCTTAAGAGTTATAAATTACACAAATGTACAAATGCTCTCTTTGTGTCATTACAATTCATTTTTACTTCTGTAAAATACAAAAGGAAACAAAACGCAAGTCATATGGACCACTTTTACATTTTTGGGGGGACTTTTCGTCCTTTTTTAATGAATAACCCTCCACTTTGCTTGTATGTAAAACAAACAGAGGTTGTGCTTTTGTGATTATGGAAGAAATTAATATGGGCTTAGATTGAATAAAGCTGTTTATCGTTAGTTGTTTTTGATTAATATGTTAGCAATTATCCCTTATTCTCCCATCTCTTTGAACTTCTACTATTTCTGTCTTATAATTTCATTCTTCTGCCGTCTGGAAAACAGAGAGTGAGGATGAAGAAGGTAAGAATGAACAAGATTTAAGTGTACTGTTACTTCTAAACCACCTCACCTTCTGGTCGATTTTTATCATCTTACACATCACGGTCGTCTCCATTCTTCATTACAACACATTTTATCCTATTCACCTGTGACCTTGATGAAGTTTCTTCACAATTCAGGGTCAGATGTCACCTCTCGGCCTTACAAAGTATTTATATATTATCTTAGAAATTTGACTTTTTGTTTGACTCGTCTAAACTCCTGCACTCACAGGTGTTTCTCTCTTTGTTTCTTTCCCAGAGCCTCGTAGCTATGTGGAGTCTGTGGCCAAAGCAGCTGCAAGTGGGCCGTCAGCGTCGCCTATGTCTCCAACATATGACAGCGACAGCTTGGCTCGTCCTGCCGGGCCGTCCCATGGCTACAACGCTCCTCTTTCCTCCAGCAGCCCCATTCGGAGCCCATATACAGTGTAAGTGGCCGCTAGCCTCATGTTTCACAGTGTTATTAGAGTATTTATATACAGTACTATTATAGAATATCAATATATATCATATTTTAAAGTAGCGTTTATTTTTATATTTCAGTTTTGTCCATTTTTATTATTTTATAAAGCAGTTTTTAATAGTTTTACACACTAGTTTCATATTGGAATATACAGATTTTGAGTAGCACTATACATTTAGTCCACTTTACAGCTTATTTTGGTTAAAATCAGACCATTTGAGTTTACTTTATCAGCATGTAAAACTATCAACCATTTTGTTTTGTTTTATGGCATTTATTTTATGAATCCATGTTCCAATAATTGACTGTAACCGACAAAAATAACAAACCAATAAATAATAACCAACTAATAAGTTAAAGAATAATCTACATGCATATGTTTTCATAATCCACATTCAGCTATATGTAATTAAATGCAACCTCTCTTAATCTGTGTGTCGGCCTCTTGAATTAGGCTGTGGATTCTGGGAACAGTGGTTGTTTTGCACGCACTCCACTCCAAACTTAATTTCAATATTTAATTAATATTTATTAAATGCAAAACTTTTGTTTCAAAAGCATTTCTAAATTCAGTTCTTATTTCTAACAAACGAAAAATCAAGCCAAAATAACGAAGTGGTCAAAAACCTTTGAGTTACCTCTAGGGCTGTGCAATTAATTGCATGTGATTGTCATGCACATCTCATCAGTAAAGCCGGTTCTGTGATTAGTAATAAATCTCCATCACATGCTTTCGGATGTAGCGACATTTAATACACAGAGCCGTAGTTCACTGACAAGCTGCGAAAAACCTCAATTACATAGCTTGTCCATCTGAAAGCATGTGATGGAGATTCACTACTAATCACAGAACCGGCTTTACGGTTTTGCACAGCCCTAGCTACCACCATTCCCAATATCCAAACATGATCTTTCCAAATTCCTATTCCCCGCCCCTATATGGTGATGCATAATACCCGGTCGCCCCGACAGGTGGACAATGAAAGAAAAAATGCAAATCATCACGAATAAATGGCTACAACAATGTGAGAGAAAATTAGCATTTTGTATGGGTATGTGAGATCAAATCTTTTTGATTACACAATAAATTAATTAGAATGCAATCTGGTTAAAAAGTATCTGTGTACTGTCTGTGTACAAATGCATTTTAATGTCAGTTCTTATTAGCTTATCTTTCATAATCATTCTCGTTCTCTTGTTTTGCGCTCTTTCAGTGAAAGCACATTGACCGATAGCGGGGTGGGGTTGAATTTTCTGTCCCAGGCTGCTGTCGACTCCGTCCTTCACTCCCAGCCCTGTGAAAGCACATACCAAACACCCACACTCTCTTACCCCACCTCTAGCAGCATGTTGGGTGGCTACATCACCCCTGATATCAGCCCCTCTCTACCAGAGGCAGTGCAAAATAACGCCTCCACCATCCAGCCTCGCGCCGGAAGTCCTGGCGCAAGATACCAAGCCGTCCTTCCCGATGTGACATCCGCTCCTGGCCTCCAGCACAGACTACCTTATCAGGACGGTCCTGTTCTGGGTCGACAGCTGACCCCAGCCAACGGTCATCTGCCTGGAATGGCAGGTAGTCCCCTGCAAGGAAGACACGCAATGGTGTCCCAGGGAACGCAGAGCAGTCCGATGCTGTCCAGACAGTATCCCGTCACCCACGGGACTCAGAGCAGTCCGATTCTCAGCAGGCAACCCTTGGGACAAGCCGTCCAGAGCAGCCCGGTCCTCAACCGACAGGCATCCCTGAATCAATCAATCATTCTGCCTAACCAAAGCAGCCCAGTGTTGAGTAGACAGCCATCTGTTACCCAACCCAACCAGGGTAGCCCCGTCCTGTGCAGGCAATCTTCACTTACACATCCCAGCCAGGGCAGCCCCATTCTGGGACACCACCCGTCCCTAACGCAGGGTAGCCCCAGTCTGGACAGGCACCCGATGTACAGCGGCTACACCACTCCAGAAGAGCGGTATGGAGCCCTTTCACGCCAAAGCAGTTCCTCTGGATACCAGCCACCATCTACACCTTCTTTCCCAGTCTCTCCGGCGGGATTCATAGATGGAGTGGGATTCAGGCAGGGCAGTCCTGCCCCCCAACCTCAGCTTCCTGAAAAGAGACGCATGTCCAGCAGCGATCGCTCCAATGGCGGACTGTCCTACGGAACGCTCAATGGGAAGATGTCCTCGCCGGTGTCCAGTGGTGGCAGCACTCCAAGCGTTCATTTCTTCCACACGCTCCCTGACTTCTCTAAACTCAACATGTGTGGTAAGACTTCATGAAAATAAATTCCAGTAGGGATCAGTGGAATCAGAATGCCTGTAAATTCAAATTCAGTTACTCAATTAGATTTGAAATTAATTGTCTTTTGAATTTAAATGTGAGGAAGTTTTTTCTAAGCACTGATAGCACTGAAATAACATTTGAAAAAAATGTGTGTCCTTAATATTTTTATTGTGTACTGAGCGTTTTCTTAGAGCGTTCTTGGCTGTGTGAAACGTGCTTATTGTAGGTGTTGCTGTCGATAATTTAATAAGATACTGATGATCCTGAGGGTAATTTTAGACAGGTGTGTGTATCAGTGTAGCTTTGAAAGAGTACTGCATTCATTAGCTTAGGCATATTAAACCAATTTCAGTTTACAGCTGATGGACCGCTAAATAAAGTGCATATATCATTCCCCAGATGGAAGTCCGGAGACCAGGCTGAACGTGAAGTTTGTCCAGGACACGTCCAAATTCTGGTATAAACCAGATATCTCCAGAGACCAAGGTAAGGACGCAGTATATGGGTGATCCAGGGTTAATTTATCTATATTTAGACCCCCGAATGAGGCTCATAGCTCCCATTAACAGTAAAATATGTCTCACGCCACCCTACATGAGGTCAATCGCTGTTGGTCTCCACATCTGGTTCTCCTCTGTGCTCTTATTGGATTAGATCATATGTGCTGGAGTCCTCTCTAAACGCAAGCACATGCACACGGCACTCGACATGTGTGCTCAGTTAAATCCAGCGAACATCTGCATCTGTTGCTTCATTAGTTTGTCTTAACGATAACGAATAAACCTCCTTAGCAAGGTTTTTTCCTCCACTCGCTCCCTATCTCTCTGTGTAAAACTGCAGGGTACATTACAGCAATTTGTTAACATATTACAGCCTTCTCCTTCACATCTCCAACTGGTGAATAATGATGAAAAAAGTCACATGGAGAAAAATACATTTATTCATTTAGCAGATGCTTTTTTACAAAGTGATTTACATAAAGTAATAATAATTTAAGAAATATGGTGAATAATAATCAAAGAAAATATAAAAAACAATAATAATAAAAAAATGTAATGTATATTTAAACTTAATCTAGTAAAGCTTACATGTGCAGTTTATCAGCTTCTATCAGTGTTTATGGAATAATGTTATTAATGTGGACTTATTAATGTGAAATGCTATGATAAAGGCACATATGCAGTATGGACAATATTGACAAGCATGATTTATAACCATTATTTACAGACTTCATGTCAATTATGACTGAGACACAAACAAGTACTTTAATGTAATGGTAACACTTTATAATAATTTCCCATTAGTTAATGTTATTTAATGTATTAACTAACATGAACAAACAATGCACAGTACATTTACTACAATATTTACTGATCTTGTTAAAGTTAGTTAATGAAAATACAGTCGTTCATTGTTAATTCATGTTAGTTCACAGTGCATATAATGTTAATAAACAGAACTTTTGATTTTAATAACGCACTAGTATATGTTGAAAATAACATGAAATAATAATAATACATGCTGTAGAAGTATTGTTTATTAATATTTCATGTTAACCAATGTAGTTAACTAATGTGAACTAATTAACCTTACTGTAAAGTGTTACCAATATAATATTAGATATAATACTGAACATTTATGACAAGTGATCACTGATAATCTACTGTGTATAAATGACTCTTGATTATTTATATATTTATGAATATATTTATAAATATATTTATATCTAAACACATTATAATTATATTAATATTGATGATTGAAAGAGAGAATTTTTTGCATATTTTGAGAAGGCTTTGTTAAAATTAAATTTTGCAGTGTTATGGATATAATCTTCAATTTTGTTATGGTTATTATTAGTATTTTTGGTTGCACAATAAACAGAATCTAGGATGCCACACATTTTGGACTTGTATAACTTAT
Organism: Gymnocypris eckloni scoliostomus; assembly: GCA_027564155.1. Lineage (NCBI taxonomy): Eukaryota > Metazoa > Chordata > Actinopteri > Cypriniformes > Cyprinidae > Gymnocypris > Gymnocypris eckloni. Next base: position 13,710,297 of record CM050425.1, on the reverse strand, counting down.
CTGCATCATCAACACAAAATGAGTTTTTGGGGGATTGATTATCTTTATTTTAATTTTATAAGACTGAAGCGGCCATTATTCTACAAATAAACTGTCTTTGTGATGTTCTCCTCCTCGCTCTAGCGATCAACATGCTGAAGGATCAAGAGCCTGGAGCCTTTGTCATTCGGGACAGTCATTCATTCAAAGGGGCCTACGGCTTGGCCATGAAAGTTGCCTCTCCACCTCCGACCATGCAACCTACAAAGAAAGGTATTTCATGTGCCTCCTCCAGGCATGCGGCTAATGCAGATAATCATTTGCCAGATGTATTCCCGCCTGGATCATAATCCTATTGTGTCCGCAGCAGACAAACACACACACTGAAGCGTTTCATAAGGAAAACCAAAGACAGTGGCTACTAGCTGTCACTTATTCCTTTTTACTCAATAGTATTGCATAGTTCTCTGAAATAATGGATTCTGATTGGTCAGTTGTGGCACCGTCAATCTTATGTATGCTCTTTCTTACCGTGAAATAAAATAGTTTCAACATTTTTTTATTATTTAAAATTAATGGACATGAAATACTGTTTTTAAGATTGTGAGAAACACCAATTCAGTCAATTGTGTACAAATATTTGAATAAATATTGCATTGCAAATATGAATAAATACAGTAATTTAAGTAAATTTACAGATTTCAGGTTTCACTTAGAATAAACTAATCTAATTAAGAGTCTGTTCTACAAAGTATACTGTTATTGGTTGTTTTTATTATGCTGTGATGCTTTATTTTTGTTTCATCATTTTATCAGCTGGAGACGTCACTAGTGAGTTGGTGAGACATTTCCTGATTGAGACGAGTCCAAAAGGCGTGAGACTGAAGGGCTGTCCTAATGAGCCATACTTTGGTAAATCAAACAGTTTACATTAGTTTTATTTTAAATTCAAATCTCTGTTTTGAATCCTACTGACCTGTGTTTAGTATTAGCATGTTGCAAACACATTAATGTAGTCATTTGTAATTAGATTGAACCACGTTGGATGAATTTTGAATTTCTCTCCTATATTTTGCCTCCGTAGCCTCATTGCTCCCCGTAGCTTGTGAACGCTGACGCGAGAATGATTTGAATGTTCACTAATGTGAAAGCACAATCTGTCAAGCTTGTAGAACAAATGTGGTTTTTGCTCTTCAATACAAGTTAGCATGTGAATCGTTCCCTTTAAATCAAGCTGTCCGTGTAGCTTCCAGAAAGCTGTAGAACATATGTAGTCCAAATGACAGCATGGAAGCAGCTGACATTATTAAGTACAGCTTAAAGACAGTCCTTCTCTAATTTACTGTCTGCTGACCACATTACACAGAGGCCTATAGTCTGTTCAATGGACAGTGCTGTCTTCTCCAATATGCCCCGTTCCACATCAAATAAGGAGGCATAAAAACTAAGGGCTGGGCAGCTTGCATAAGAGCTCAAACATCCCGTTACAGTAACCGTTGCATAAGCGTGTTTATTATGAAAAGCAGAACAGACAAAGGATAACTCTGATTTGTGGGAATAAAAGCAGGTGTGGGTGAAATTTGGCAGGATTCCGATGTTGTCGGGAATAATAAACGTACAGAAGTACCTAAGCTCCACTCCTCCCGCTGAATCTCTGCCAGGACGCCCACTGCTCACAGGAACAGTTCACCCAAAACATGTTATCTTCATACCATTCCAAACCCGTATGCTGTTCATTTTTCCTGTAAATACTAAAGGGGAGTTTCTGTAGAACCTTTAAGCTACTTTTCATGCAGTACACAATGGCCATGGCCATCAAAATGACCAAAAGCTACAGAAACGTATCATAGAAGTTGTCTTCTGAAGTCATATTATAGCATTATGTGATGAAAAGATTTAAATTGTAGTTATTTTCCACCGAAAATCTTGCACAGTTTGAAGTGTCGTGTCAGGTTTTTGCTCTTTGTGTGTCTTGTGACTAAAAATAATTGACGTCAAACCTGACACAATGCTTTTCACTTGCCATATTTGATTTATTTAGTCAATAGCAACTTGCGTTTACTCTTTGTTTTACATAAAACTATCATATGGGTTCACAAGTGCATTATAATACACCAGTCAGGCTGACCACTTTTGTGATGCGTTGTTTATTTTATTTGATTTATTTATATTGTTTGGACCTTGACTGCATCCATCATCGTTTAATTCCAAATATTTAAAAAAGTATGGACATTCACCTTTTGTGCTCCAATTAAAGAAGAAAGTCAGGTTTGGAACAACATAAAGGCGATTCCTGTAAAGGGCCTTAAAGTAAACGATCTTCATTTCCTGTTAGTGTTGATAAGATCTGATTGCTGAAGGAGGAGAGTTTAAAAGCTGATAATAACTTTAAAATTTGGCAACAAGAACTCCTTTCCACCATTAACCTGGACATTCTGCTTCCGCAGTTCTGCTGTTTCTCATGATCAGTAGGAAATGTTCTGCCCAAACAAAGTCTGTCTAGAGTTTGTTTTTCCTATTATAGTCAAATATTTGAAACGGAGGTTTAATAAACTAAGACTCTGGAGGTTGAAGCAAGTGCCGGCATGACTGTCCCTCCTATCGTTCAACTTTCACTGACACAAATGGTCAACAACATGGATTTATGGATTGTCAATGCCAGGCATCAAATTTTGACCGCTTCAGTGGGTTGTAATGTAAAGTATGCCCTCCTCTAATTTCCGCTCGTAAATTTAGTTTTCATCTTCTGTGTTCAGGCTGCCTGTCTGCACTGGTCTACCAGCACTCCATCACTCCTCTGGCTCTGCCCTGCAAACTAGTCATACCAACCCGAGGTGAGACGTCGTATCCCTTTCTCTACACATACAGCGGGGTCCAAAAGTCTGAGACTACATTGACATTTTTGTATTTATTTTTTAATGGAAAACAATAAAAAAATTATTAGGAATTGTAATTATTTTTATTTTATTTCTGTTTAAATAATCAAATAATCTTGTGAAATTAGCTATTTTAATGTATTTGTGAAAAATTTGAATATTGCAAAAATAATTTGCACAATAAAGCTGTTTCCACGTGATATCTTCAAGAGAACAAAAATGTTTACTTTTGGGATGTAAAATACAAATTGACTTTTTCCACTACGTCTACATCTTGGTATTTTCATCTATTTTTTATGCAATTTTTCAATTTGCATAAAATTACAAGAATGGAAACCTAAGCATTTGAACTCTTTTGCTCAAACCTGAAGTTTGAGTGATACTGTTGTTAAAGCAAAATGTAATATATCGATGTATAAAAGTAAAGCCAGATCCATACTTCACATATTTTGACTGTGACTTTTATATGTGTTTGTGTTCGTACTGTACTTGCCCACTCATCATGACCTTACTTAGTTGCGCTGTCATGATGATGTATGTCCTGTTTGCCCGGTGTGAATAATTGTGAGTGTTTTCCGAGGGCTGTGCGTTCAGCTGGCTTCCGTCCTCAGCCAACTGCTATATGCCATCCAGGTGTCAGGTGGCATGAAACCACACACCTTTATGTGTGCATCTCTGCCTTTTAAACACTGTGTGACAGCGGGTTAGCCAGGCGCTTTGATTCCTAGCTTAGCAAGAATTCCGCAGCACTATAACAGGTTAAACAGACAGGATGTGTAAAGTTTAAACTTTGACCCGTTGTGATTTTTACAGATCATCTGGAGGAGTCACCTGAGATTGCAACACCTACTAACCCGGCGGCAGAGATGCTCAAACAGGGTGCAGGTGAGAATATTTACTTTAGTTATTTTGGTATATCACAAAACATTTTTTGTATATTTGTATTGGTCTAAGATGCAATGTTCCAGCTTTAAATTAAGATCTGCTGATTTGTGGCAGAATGTAAATTACCACAGAAAACGACTTTTCAACTTTGTGTTTCAATAAAAAAAAATAATCACAGTTACAATAAGTTTTACAGTAATAAACATTAAAACACACATTTAACAAAAATGTGAGCTACAAAATTGGAAATGCTGGACTATATTTCAATATTTGGGGAAAAAAAGTTGAGGGATTAGTAAATTATATTTTGCTTTATATTATGCCTTATATTTTGGCAACAGAGCTAATATTTATAATGTTGATAGATAAAATATTTGCATGTAAATGCATTCATGGAAATCCAGATAATGTAAAAAAGAATTTTTAAAGTTAATATATCTTGCTTTCACTGAAGTGAGAAACAATATTTTCCATAGATTTAAAATTATATTTATATTGTCAAAAAGGTAATATACTTAATCTGGAACATTTGTTTAAAGCAGTATTTTTTTATTTTTTAAACTTCATTCATCAAGATCCCCTAAATAATGTTCAATCTGTTCAGATTTTTCATTTTAGCTTTCATTTATTGGTAGATGCGAGTCTATCAGCAATATTTATTCATCATAGATCTCTATGCTCTCTAGATATATTTAATGAGGGGTTTATTCCATTAGTCCAAGTGTTAATGCATTCACACTAGCTCTGTTACTTGTCTATGATCTGATATCAACTCTGAACCATGCCATGTTCTTCTCCACCCTGGTGTCACTCCTGTGGAAATGATTTAGGGCAGAAGAGTCCAGCTGACTCCCATGGTAAACCCAGTGATGCTCTGTGTTTTTACTCATTTATCTGTCGTTGTGTTTAACCTGGCTTTGAGCGCCGTGTCTAGAGAGAGAACCGCACTCCTCCTTTACTACTGTCTGTGCATGTGATGGTCCAGACCTCCAGAAGCACCCACACCTGTCTGCTAAAAACTCTTCGGCTGCTGTGTTTTCAGCTTTTTGTCAAGGCCTCGATTGTATTTCAAGAACACCTTTCTAAATGAATATGGCATGTTCTTTCATGACTGATGTTAGATCACTATGCATGGATAGATGATGCCAGTGGTTCTCAATTTCTTTTCAGCACCACCTTTAAGACAAGAAAAATGCCTAATCAGTTTTTGCCATGTTTTAGTAAAGTATACAGCTGTTGAATTGTAGATATATATTAAAAATATATATATGACCTGCATTTATTCTCTGTAGTCTGATATGTATTTGTTATATTAAAAAGGGGAAAATGCATGCAAAAATGCATATAATATTTCAAAGATGTATTTAGTAAATAAATAAAACAAACAAACATTAATACTGATTTCCAGGAGCAATGTTGAAGGGTAGTTTAACCGAAAACAATAAGCAAAAACAACATAAAAAGGTATAATACATTTAGTAATACTTAAACTATCACTACTACTACTATAATAATAGTAATAATAATAAAAATATTATATACGCACACACTTCATTGGTTCTTTGTGTGAATTACTGTGCTGTTGCTGTTGCTGTTAATTGAAACTATTAAACACATTTTCTTTACTGAAAAAAGCTTAAATAAAAAATATTCTGAAGTATTATGTCAAAAACAAAAAATTGTAAATTTTGTTAGAATTAAACAAAAATTCTAATGAAAATATAAAATAAAGGTAAATGGCATATATTTAGTACAAATAATACTAAAATATAAATATGTTGATATGAATGATATTTGAGTACTTTAGGCTGATACTTTGATACTTTGAGAACCACTGGTTTATGCATATGCAGAATATACTAATGATATGCGTGTGTTTGATGAAATCACAGTATGTATGAAGATCAGAGTTTATTAAGGCACATATGCATTACATAATGCAGCTGTAATTGAATTCTAAGAGACCAGCGTGATTATCGATGTTGCATGTTTTCTTGTCTTTCCCAGCATGCAATGTCCTGTACATAAACTCTGTGGATATGGAGTCTCTGACTGGACCTCAGGCCATCGCCAAGGCCATCTCAGAAACCACGGCAACCAGCCCTACACCTTCAGCCACCATTGTTCACTTCAAGGTGTCGGCACAAGGCATCACTCTCACTGACAACCAGAGAAAGTGAGATTCTTTCTTTCTATTTACATCTTAATGTTCTCAAGAGCTACATCTGAACATACCTGTCGTTTCATCAACAGGCTTTTCTTCAGACGTCATTATCCCATCAGCACGGTCACGTTCTGCGACATTGATCCACAGGAGAGGAAGTAAGCTAACCCTGAAACATTAGCATTAACTTTAGCCACAGCAGTCAATGTCACAACATTTGTACAATGATCAGTGGATCTGGTGACAGGATCAGAATTACGTGCAGTATCGCTGCTATTGTTGCTCAATATTACAATTCAAGACTTTTTCAAAGTTTAACCTGAGGTTTTAAGGTTCAAGGTTCTTTATTTGTCAAATACATATTATATACATGTGATGTAATGTAGTATTTTTATTTTTTGTTAGATTCTCGGCCCACAGTGCAACAACAAACAAACCAACAAGGAATAATATACATACACAAACATAATAAAAGGCAGAATATAATAAATATAACAATTCTAAAGACATTTGTGAAAAATGTATAAATATAGAATTCAATAGGAAAACAATAGAGCAGAGATTTTTGTGGAAATACTGTGCATATATATATATATGAGCTAGTATTACTTTTAATGTGATTATTAATGCTGTGTTATTGCAAAGCATCTGTGTGTTCCTTAAATAGCGCTCTATAAATAAAATGTATTACTATTTAGTTAATGCTGACGTTGCTCAAAGTTAAACATCCTTATTCTGTTTTGATGTCGTTCCAGGTGGAACAAACCAGAGGGTGGCACTGCAAAGTAAGTTTTAATAACTGTGAACTTGATCTTTGCAGCTTAGCAGATGCTGTTATCTGAAAGCAGTTTAGATACGCATCAGTCCCAAGAGCTGCTTCCCCTCCCCGGTGCATCATGGGATAGAGTGCCTGTGCTCAGGGCTATCGTGATGAATGAGCGGGATTGTGATCTCTGCTGTCTCCGCTAAAAGCACAGAACATGACGCTAACTTGCTAACCCTCACACGTGTCATGATTTACCCTCTGAGGCCACATACATGGAGGATAAATGTTTCTCGGATGCTTCATCATTCTCAGAAATTATGTCATTTACTCGCCCAAGTTGTCCCAAACCTGTATGAGCGTCTTTCCTCTGTTGAACACAAAAGAAGATACTTTGAAGAATGTTGGTAACCAAACAGTTAACAGTATTCATTGATGTCCATAGTATGGAGGGAAAGTCAATGGCTACCAGCAACTGTTTGGTTACCAACATTCTTCAAAATATCCGACAGAATGTCAATTTTTTGTGAACTATCGTTTTAAAGAGACAAAAAAGAGCCTGTTTCATTCTAAAATCATAGAAATGATTTCTGGCCCAAAATGAAAAGTATGATATGATCCTCTCTCAGCCAATCTGATCAGATCTCTTTACTAAGCACTTGAGTTTTCACGCACAAGACACTTTACACTCCCGGAGCAATGAGGCATGTGACGGCCCTCACGGTTCGATCTGGGACGCTTTTGAAAGAGATCAGGCTGGAACTGTGCTGTTGATGAAGTGTTCAGATATGATACAGAGGAGGAACAGATCATTGGACTGGGCTGAGGATGAAAGCACATGATGTTAGAGGCATTCAAGATGAGAGGAGAAGCTCAGGTTTAATAGCAGAATGAAGAATGCTGCTGGGTTTATATGTTCAGATCATGTGAGGGCAGAGCAGGGTTGTGTATTTAACATCTGGTGTCAGCAGGAGCGCTAGAGCTCACCTGTACTATACAACTGTCAGAATGACAAGGGTCGTTTTGATAAGAACATGTTCAGGTCACATTTTGCCTCAATATGAAAAACAAACCTTGAGAAATTATATTTTTTATAAAGAAGGCTGTTTTAGGAATATTAAGATTTTTGTAAGGTTTATTTTTTTGGATTGTGACATTATTTTCATGACAATTAAGCGCATGCAGGATAATTTTTATTACTGTGCAGGTTTTCCATTTGTGGAAAACCTGGAAATAACTGTGAAGGGTGCATGATATATACGGTGTATACGGTATACACACTGGAAAAAAAATACTTGTGAAATAATTTTCACTCAGAAATTGCGAGTAAATGTCACAAATAACTACTTCACACAATGTTTAATTACTGTTAAACGCATGAATAATTTATGAAAATAATTCTGCATCAATCCAATCACAAATATGATTTATTATATATATATTGTTTCATCTGACATATTATTTAAAATATACTTCCTTTATGTTGATTGTACAAGTTTTAATGTTAAGTGTGATTAGTCAGAGAAATCTGTATGAATATGTAGTTATATTTCAGATTTAGATTTACAGCCTAATCATTTCTATTTCTTTCAATTTTGGGGTGAAATGTGACCTGGACATGTTTCAAGTCTTCACTTGCTCCTGATCTTCAGTGTTCAGTGTGAACGGTTCTTAATACAAGACGTTTTTCTTCTTCACAGGTTCTTTGGCTTTGTGGCCAGAAAGCAAGGCAGCACGACAGACAACGTCAGTCACCTGTTCGCCGAGATGGACCCCGATCAACCAGCCACGGCCATCGTCAACTTCGTCTCTAAAGTGATGATCAGCTCTCAGAAGCGGTGAACTCTTCCCCGCAGCGCTGCTTTCTGGAGGACTTTTATTTTGCTCTGTTTGAATTCTTTTGAGTTTCTGTTTTTCGTTCTGTATGTTTGGGTGAGAGGATGTGTGTATGTGTGAGGAAGGGTTATTTGGACGGCAGTGAGGAAGAGGGACAGAGGAAGTGCAGTGCGGGCGTAGAAGAGTGAAGTACAGAGGGGAGGTGATCTTCATCTCACTCGGGGGGGATGTGGAAATGATGTTGGGGATTTTTTCTCTTTTTAAAGAAAAAAGTAAAAGAAAAAGTAAAAAAATAAAAACGTTGATGAGGATAAAATGTGGGGCTGATGTACCAAAGATAAGAGAGCAGTCAGGACAAACAAATCTTTATTCAAGCGTCCTTGTATATCTTGGTAAACCACGGCTGCTTCGTTAAAATTGTAAATATGAACTGAAGCATCACCTCTTTTCCTTCTGAAAGCGGCTCCTGTTTGTCACGCTACAAGTGCAAGACCTTTTCATAAGCCAAGTGTGCACTCTGGATAAACGCGAAACCTTGCATGTAACAGATCTGGCAGAAGATACAAGTAATGGTTAGATATTCCCATCCTCAAAGATGCTCTTCTCAGAGAAAATGCTGGTGTTTTTGTTTCATCTCTAATCGTCTCTAATCACCTCTGGTTCATAAATATCCAGCAGGTGCCATTTGGAAAGTCTTCATTTTCAGATATCAACTCAGGAAAGTGCAATACAATGACATTTGAAGTCAGATTGACAGGTGACGTAAGGAAAAAATAATGGCGACACCATTTTGCAGATATATATAAAAAAATGCTTAAAAGTGAACATTTATCTTTATCTGGGAGCAGCTGTTTGCATAATGTCATACATTTCAAGTGATGTTTATTTCTATAGCGCTTTATACAATACAGATTGTTTCAAAAACAGCTGCACAGTAATAAACAGAAAATCCCAGTATTAAATTAGCAAAATTAATTAATTATGGAAGAACTTCAATTTCAGCTGTAAAGCAACTTTACAGAAGAAAATAGTTCAGTTCAGTTCAGTTCACTAACTGTCAATGTTGGAAAGTTCATCAATGTTTAAAATGAATTCAAAGGCAGCTCTACAGAAGACAATAGTGTTATTAACCAGCTCAATTCAGATCTCATCAGATAGTCAGTGCAGTCAAACTGATAATCGTTTCTGAATAAACCCTAAGTGTGCAAGCCAAAGACTGGCAAGGAACCAAATCTCCATCATGAATCAAAAGGTTGCGTTCAGCTCTTTCCACATGGGAAACGTCTCAGTAATGGACGTCTGATTTTATCTGCTGTTCTATTGCACTTCCCAAGCAGGTAGTTGTAGCCTCTGAGCTGAATTGAACACAATATCTTCTCGAGATCTTTTCTGCACGTGTCTGCGGTTGTTAGCGTCCATGAGCCGCTGCTGTGCTCTCTTCTCTTCAGGTCTGAGTGTGTATCATTGTGTATCTGGCAGTGTCACTGTATCTCTATGCCTCGCTTCAAACACACTCACACTATCATTCTACCCCAAAAGTAAGCTAAGTATATATATATATAAAATGCATCAAAAAAGTGATTTTACTGAATATTTATTGTATTATTATGTTTTTGCTACCTTTTTATTTTTTTTGCTCCATGTTAACTCATTTACCCATAGATATATTGTATAGTCTACATAAAGATTAGCCTCCAAAAGAAATACTCTTTATTTTGGCTAATATTTCAGAATCGTGAGATTTTGAGAAGTGTTCTATGATATATGGTGTAAAGTGTATGTATTTGGAAAGCTTGTCATTATTGGATATTTTCCTTTAGCTTTAGATCGACATAGACTTTCTCTTTTGCATACGTAAGGATTCCATCCTAAAGTTCCTTCAGATAAAGTGAGTTGGCTGATATGTTTACTGCAAGAGGCTTTGTGTAAAGAAAAGTAAGGAAGCATCTTTATTTTTGTATTATTGTTATTATTTTGGCGTCCCTTCCCTCGCACTCGTTTGACTGCTGGCAGAGATTCTCTCAGACAGAATTCAGTATTGTCTCATACTGCCCTCGTGAGGCACTGTCAGGTATTACCATCCGTATCATCTGTGCATCCTCTACAGTTCCCTTAGATTCACAGACCCGTTCTGCACCCTTACTAAATTTAATGAAAAGTAATACTGCAGTGTTTTAACTGTGATTTGCAGAGAAATTACCCCTTACTTCTTTAGTTTAAACAGGATGTCCGTGCCACCCTGAAAACTGTCCCGTGTCTTGCTTTTATGTATGTAAATACTTCATTTTTGCCAAAGATTTTATTTCACGTTTATACGCCTTAGTTTGAGAATTGATCACTGTCTGGTCGTGTACGAACGACGGCTTGTTGTTTTTGGCATGGGGGTCTGTTTTGACTCGATGCACATGCTATATGACGTGTTCCACTGTGTTTGGTTGCCATGATTCCCTTGTGTTTAGCTTCCAAAACTGCTCCAAAAGAAGGCAAAGCACTTAATGATCAAGAGCTGAAAAAGAGCAAAATATCAAATAAATATGACCGCTTCAATTATCCTAACAGCAACACCGTGTTTACACTGGAAGCGTCCAGCGGCGTGAGGTTGTCTGCACTGGAAGCTCGAGGCTATGCTTCAATCAAAACACAATCTGTGGAAAATCTAATTCTATTTTAAAACTGACTTTGCATGGGTTGTTTTAAAATAACGACTCTCTTGTGCAGAATTTCTTGTAGGTCTATTCTTCAAATGAAAATGAAATGTGCAAGTCAAATGATTTCTGATTGAAGTCACTAGAAAGTGTAGGCAGTTGGGAGTCCTCTACATTTGTGGTGCTGGACGTGTCTGGTGTAAACATGGTGTAAGAGTGATGATGCACACTAGAATATATATTTACTTGCTTTGCTTGACTTTCTGGATATTTCATTCGGTGCACAGGCTTAGATAAACAACACAAAGCTATGTGTTATCCAAACAGTCATTTACGAACCACACAGAAATGACGAGGTTTTTGCATTTACCTGAAAACATTTAGGCAGTCAGAGAAAGAGACCTTCCGTTTAAATCAGCTCCCCACTCCATGTATTATTCAGCAGTGTTGTGTTGTGTTATATTTTTTTATGTCCACTCGTTAACAGACTTATAATGTGTGAATGAGCTACTATTGCTGTACAGAACCACATCCTTTTATTTGCTTCATGTTTTACAGCCTCATTGTATTGTTTTGGCAAAAAAAAGAAATACATTAAAGAGCGATCCAAATCAGTTACATTAAAGTACACTGTTGCTAGAAAAAGTGTCCTGGTTTGTGCATTTCTTGGAAGCTTTGTCTCTAGTCAATCATGTGAATGAGGTGCAGCGTTACACTTCATTACCGGATCTGAAAGAAAGGTATTTGATTTTACTAATGTAACTGTCACAGTACCAATCACTTCAGAGGCCAAGCCTCTTTTTCCATAGCTCTTCAGTCACATACAGAGGAAAATGAGACGGAAAAATAAACTCGCACACAAAGAAACCTTGGAGGCAGGTCAGGCGCTGTAAACTGGCCATGCATTATTTCTGATTATCTTCTTCATAGCCAAAATCAACATTTGTAATGTGAACATTTATGGATTAAGGGTAGGAATGCATGAAATACAGTAACACAGATGTTATCTGATGTAATTCCCTTGACTGTAGATCACGAAACATGGGAATTTGGATGCTAATCTGTCCAGATACACACAGTAGGCTTCAAAAGTCTGAGATTACAATGACAAATTGGAATGTTGTTGTATTGAACCCACTGGCGCTGTTTTGTCATTTCTGACCAAAAAGTATCGCATTTTTTTTATTTGAATTTTTCACTTCATTGGAATGATAAGAAACGTATTGTGAGCACTTGATTTTGGCTACGTGAACACAGACACACAAAATTAATAATGGACATGATTTATGGTAAGCACTTGCGTTTGGCTATGTGAACACACACACACACACACACACACACACACACACACACACACACACACACACACACTAAATCAATAATGGACATGATTTATGGTAAGCACTTGCGTTTGGCTATGTGAACACACACACACACACACACACTAAATCAATAATGGACATGATTTTAAAAAGGTTTTAAAAGGTCCTGAACAAAAGTCACACTTGTACCGCTTGTGGTCAAAAATGGTACTGCACCAAACTAAATCTTACTGAACTTTCACTTTTTTTTCCACTTCAGTAATAATTTGCCAAATGTAAACCTGTGATTCACAGCATTCAAGATGTATGACAGTTTAAGCTGGAAATCAGTTCTATGCTCAAAAAGTGGTTAAAAGGTAATAAATGGATAATAGCTATTCCATTAATATAATTTAGGACCATAAAATACCCTAAAATTGCAAAATATAACATTGAAAAGACAATTTTTATTTAAAATAAATATTCAACAAATGCTAATTTATTCTAAAATGCAGATTTTGGACCTGCCTGTACATGCTCTGAACATCAGCAGCTTGGATCCTCCCAGAGAACAGGTGGTGTTTGCAGCAGACTGCAGATTCAATAGAGAAGATAATCATGTGTTGACTTACAGTTCTCTCACTTTCACTAATTACATCTCTCCACGAGCGAGGAGGAGATGCTGATGTCATTTGGGAGTTATGGAGTTATGTAGCAGACCAGTGAGCAGAAACTCTGTTCTCATTAACTTTGTTCCGAGTTGGGGCACTCCTACTCATTCACATTGCTAAAAGGTTACAAAACCCTTTGGCCCATTGTGTTGGGAGGGTCACTCGAAACCCCAATAGATTACAGAGCAAAACAATAGCTCTTACAGCATTACTCAGAGTTTCCACTGATCAGTCAGACAAAGCCCTTCAAACTGACCTAAGACTGTGAGTCTGTTATTGGTTAGTATCATCTTGTCCTGCCTATATACACTCACCAGTCTCAGGGAAACACTTTAACTAGTTCTAGCATTGGCTATAAAGGCAAGAACAAGATGTCTAGAATGTTTTATCTCTGCTATACTGACATTTGTGAGATACTATAATAGTTTAAATTAATATTTTGGATGACAGAGTTTCTGCAGGTATTATGAATGTAAATTTAAGACTTAGTAAAGAAAATGTAAGAACCAAATGAGTTGTATTAGCTACTAACCTCCATTACTTCAATTAATTTTACAAGGTAAAGGCATGAGTAACTCTGCTCCTAAACACTAGAATATGAAACAATTTTTACTGTGCCTTCTGATCACACTCCAAATAAAAGTGATGTTCTTTGTTTGCATTTTGGTCTCGTTTTCCAATGCCTAAAGACTCTTAAATCAAGATATATTTACTGGAGGTGCAAAATGACATTACATCAGAAGTCTTGTTTTCTGTAAACTTCAAATCAAAACGAAGAGAGAGTATGATTATGATTAAAAAAGAACAAACCTCTGCAATGGGTTCAGGGAAAACATAACCTATTGACAGATATTTGTTCTTGTTTTAAACATACATTTTGTTCAATTTCTCATAAAACAAGATTTCATGTGTTCTTCTTTGCGTCTCAAGGGATTTCAGGATGTTTAGGTATTTCTACTGTAGGAAAAAAGGCAAAGTAACATGTACATTCTTAACATTTAATACACTACTTCATGAATTTAAGACTTTTTGCTCTGATTTAAGAATTTTTTAAAGCCATAATTTGTGGAAGGGCAAATTAAGATATTTTTAAGAGCTGTAGAAGGCCAGGGATTTTATTTTTTATATTTTTATATATACATTTATTTTATATTTTTATAATTTACATATTTTTTTTTTTGTTTTCAGCTAGTTATTTTAGTACATTGAGTAAACTAAGTGTGAACTAAACAAAAATGAGACATGTTGCCTTAACAACTAGCTGAATATATGTTATTTTTCTTTGTTTCTTTTTATTAAACTGAAAAATAAAATAAAATTTTCACTCAAAAATGCTGGTCAATTTGACAAATAATTGCAAAGAAACTAAGAAGCAAATTTTGAAGACTAACTGAGGCAGTACCGGTATTTTCTTGTAAAACATGTTCCAATAATTGTAGTGCAGTATACAGAGGTGCCCAAACCTTTCACTATGAAGGGCTACAAATCGAACCTGATTGAGAGTTTAGTAAATGCTGCATTATATTCAACGATATTACATTAAAATGTACTTAAAACCTAATTGATTTATATTCTTCTATATTTCTAGTTCAATGCAAAAATTGAGATATAGCATAGTTATAAAGATATGCTTTGGCTAAATCAAAGGTCATCGGAGCCAAGATTGGCCAACTCTGATTTACTCTTGACCCTGGCTTGCACTAGAAGGTCGAATCATGTTGCATTTACAGCCGCCGGCCATTTGATGTCAGTGTTGACCCTTCCTAAAACAAGCAGCAGCAGCGTGTCTGGGTGTAAAGGGGAGATGCTGGCCAGGGTGGGCTTATCTGTCCTTTACACAGTAACACTGTATTATTGATGCTGGTAGCAGAGCAGATAAGGGCCCAGAAGAATTTCAGACACTCTTTTAGCGCAAGTCTCGCTTTGGCGATCTCATTGATGTGTGACTGGAAGAGCTGTCCGCCCCCGACACCCAAACAATGGAGCCAGTTTATCGCTCCAGGAAAACATCTCTGTTTGACGTTACGGCCGATGGAAAAGTACAACACGGCGTTTGAAGCGTGTGTGGGCCGATTTCTTCCCCCCACAAATGTCATTGTGATTTTGGAAACGCTCTCGGCAGGGGGTCCAAATGACAAAATGGGAGGAATTAGGCAGTCCATTTGAGGCCGAGGAGGGGATAACCCTCTAATCCGAACGGGCTTTTGTGCACTAGGGAGGAAAAGCTGAAAATCAATATTTCGTCTGGTTGCTGAGCAAAGTAATCTTTCTGGAGAACAGGTGTCCTATCGCCTGGCAAAGCCTCTTGTCCTTGCATCACACATCGAATGGTGGCAGCTTTGGGAGGGAGACGCCCTTTCATACCGAGGATTGGATGGCGCTCTCAAAGGAGCTGACCTGAAATCATACTCGAGTCTGAAGAAAAGCACGGCTGAGTGATTTGTAAAAGGCCTATAGGTGAGTTTTCACTGGCTTTGGATGGCTTGGTAAGCTGGCTCTGCTGAGACTGAGTTTACGGTGGACTTGTCTGTTTGTCCGTGTAACTAGGTTTTAAATGAATGGAACTAGTAAATCTGACTCAAGCACTCTCCCCTTTTTTCCAGGGCTGGATTATGGACCGGGCCTGGGCCTCCAAAACTGCCAAAGGAAGTTGAAGATCAGGACCTTCAGTGTATAAAGCATGAGCGGAGAGTCTCGTGCTTTATGACTTGTTTTTCAGTTAAAACCTGTACAAATCCTTTAAACAAGAAAAACGTTACTGCACAAGATTGCAGTGTATAAGTCTATTCTGTTTTACTGCACTGGCAGATTCTTTCACTTGTCTTTAAACTGTTTACACCAAAAGCAAGTGGACAATCTGACAGTGCTGTAACACAAAATAAACATACATTTGAAGGATTTTTAGACAGTTGAACTGGTAAAGAAGCCACTTTTGCAGTGCACATTTAATGGATAATGCTTGCCTACACCAACCAGGGCTGAATGATAGATAAATAACAATAAATAAATGAAATCTTGAAACTTGTTGCAAGTATCAAATTCACAAAGGCTATTTACATTAAAACTGTTTGACCGTCATAAATATAAGTATTGTATAGTTCTACAGTCATAATGTAAAATATATATATATTTTTTTCTTAAACAATAATTTTATTTTGCTATGAAATATTACAATAGCGATATTTCTTATTTTGTCATTTTTATGTTTATTTAGTAGTCCAAGAATTAAAAAATGCACACACATCCAAAAAGCTTGTATTAATTTATTAAACTGAAGCCAAATAAATGTATATATATTTGGATAATTTTGGATGTGTGCAGTTCTTTTTTAATTCTTATATTGTTTAATTGCTTGAATCTACAAGAATCTTTTTTGGACAAATTTTTGGCTCTACGACCTTCTACGTTTGTCAGTTATGTTTATTTAGAATTATTATAATTACTACTACTACTACTACTATTTATTTTAACTCTATTTATGCACAATGTCAAAATTTTGGCCAAATTGTGCAGCTCTACAAACAGGCAATAAATTGAATTTGTATTTGCAATCACAATTTTTATCAGAAAAATAACAATTAGACTTTGTGCCAACTTTTTACCTTATCTAACCCTAAAAGGTGCATTTATTAGCTTAGAGTCATAATATGTACCCTACATGTGCTACTATGCTAATAAATGCACCGTTTAGGTGTAAATAAGATACTAAGAAGTCCCTTAAAATTTACTGGCCCCATGTTGTACCCCTAAAGGTGCATTCAAAACATGCTTTTCTCTTTAATTGGAAAAGGTGTCTGCATGTCCACTAGGGGTGCTGTGGGGGTCTGGCCTTTGAAACATGTGTCCAGGGGGCTCATATAGCACCACAATCTGGTCCTACCAGCACCCAATCGAGGAAGCAAGGGCCAAAGCTTGCCTACTAATAATACATGCTCCAGGATGTTATTGCTAAAGCTGCACATGTGTGTCCCTTTGGGATGTTTCCTCTCTCTCTTTTCCCTCCATAAATTAAAGAGGTAAAATTCCTCAGTAACACATCGTAATAATGTTTCGGCTCTGACAGCACGTCCAGAATTGATGTGTGTTTCCCAGTAAGACACTGCACAGAATGTGTTTATTACAGTGTGTGTGTTAAAGGAGTCTTGGGACCTTCTATTGGCTCATAAAGTATTATCAAAGAGTGCCAGCCTTGGAGAACACACGCCGCACCTTTCAGATCTCCAGCCTGATTTATTCTAGACGAGGACCAGTGTTGAGGAAGCTCATTTGAAACAAGCTACAGACTAATTCAAAACTGTTTTAAGTTTGGGGATAAAAAAAAAATGCTTATCAATGCGTCATTTATTTGATTAAAAATATAATAAAAACAGCAATATTGTGACATACTATTACAATATAAAACGTAACCACTTTTTATTTTAAGTATATTTCAGATATTTCAAATGTAATTTATTCCTGTGATCAAAGCTGTATTTTCAGCATCATTACTCCAGTCTTCAGAGTCACATGATCTTCAGAAATCATTCTCATATGCTGATTTGCTTCTCAAGAAACATTTCTTATTATTATTTTAAAAATAGTTGTGCTGCTTCATATTTTTATGGAAACAGTGATGCATTTATATTAAATAAATAAAACTTAATAAGTTCAAAAGTTTAAGAAATTATTCAAGAAATGTGAATCTTTTATAACATTCTAAATATATTTACTGTCACTTTTGATTAATGTAAAGTTTTCTTGCTGAATAAATGATCATTTATAATAATAATAATAATTTGTTTCAAAAAATGCTTACCAACTCTAAACTTTTGAATGGTACACACATATATATATAAAATATATAATTCAATGTTGTTACCCTAATTGAGGAATTGAGATTCATTCGTTCATTCATTCATTCATTCATTCATTCATTCATTCATTCATTCATTCATTCATTCATTCATTCATTCATTCATTAATAACCCCTCCAATGTTTTGGTGACAAAAAAGTTAAAATAAATCAATAAATGTTTGTCTATTTGTTTACATGTATTTAACATTTTGATTCTTTTTTTTGGCACAGAAAGAGTATTTTGAAAGAATAAACATTGTTTAAGGTGACAACATTAAAATTAAGCTAAATAAAACCAATAGCATTACACTCAATTTAAACCAAGTCCAAATATAAGATGCATCCCAATTTGTGTATTTATGCAATATTCTGTGTTTATTACTATTATTATTATTATAAATAGAGTGATTAGTGTGTTCACTCCAAAACTCAATTCCAAAAAGGAAAAAGTGCACTTCAAATGCCCGGATGATGCACTTAATTAACCGGAAGCAAACAAAGTATGGAATGAAGTTAGATACTTCATGCACTCAATTTTCACAACTTTAACTATGTAATGGGAAAGAGACTCCAATGCTGGATGACAAAATAACCTTATATACTAGACATTTGAGTACATAGTGCATCGTGCATAAGTGCCTAGTGCAACTACTTTGCCATGAAAATATGATGTCCCAAATTAAGTCACTACACTGTGCACTTTCCACATGCGTAATATAGGACACAACTACTTAGATATGAAAACATTTTTTTTCCCCAAATAAAGTCAATATAATAACATCACTACTTTTAGATACTTGTACCCCAACATGTTCATTCCCAAATTGCCCTGTATATCAGTATTTAGTCCTGCACTGTAACTATACCTGGTGTCCTTATTAAGTTAGTACAGAGAGTTCTCTTCAGACCTCTCATCTGGATACAGCTTAACCTCCCCCACCCTCCTTTTCTTTAGCTGTCAGGTCAAGTACGCACCCATATAAATAGCCTGCAAAGTAGGGGTCAGAGGTCAGAGCTGAGCCATGCCCAGAGGGGGTTGGGGGGAATGTGGTACCCCAAGAGGGATCAGGTGTCTCCTCTTTATGGGCGAGGGGGTGGGGCAACACCTGAATGATTGGGAAGGCGGGTGGGAACCATTAAGATGGAGAAAACACACCCGTCACGTCCCCCAGACCCCTCCTTGGAGAATTCACTAAGACGGGCCACCATCCGGCTCCATTTACCCAAACAGGTCAGGTGCTTTTTCCATTTCAGTGTACAGGCCGCTCAGCTGGGGCTCTTAGCGGAGATTGCAGTCAGGCCCCGAGAGCCTCGGCATATTCACACGCCGAGCACTTACGCTAATCTTTCAGGTGGTATCGCTCTCTCGTCATCTGTATTGTGCGGGTGCTTGGCTCCCGTGCTTTGTCTTACCACGGGGGCCCTTCTGCGCTAATGGTGCCTTGCTCATCGGCAGAGATCTGCGCCTGCTGCAACAGATGGCACTGGGGTCGTCATGGGTCAGGGCGGGTTACAGCTGTTTGGGGTTGTTGTGACAGGGCTTCTGCTTAGCAGCGGGCAGGTGGAGGGCTGGAGGTGCACCACTGGTCAGCCTCACATGAATTCATGCCTACTTTTTCACAAGAGCGGCCCGATATTTGCTGCCAGGGCTTCAGCAATCATTCACATAAACTGTAGGATTGTTCCAATACCTCACGGGCTGCCTGGCTAAACAGTTTTTTAAGGCATCATAGGTGCACTTCCTATATGCAAAAGTAGGTGATGCTGCTTTTAAAAATGCTAAAGTGAAATAGAAGTTTTGCTGGGAAGGCAATCCCAAAATGCACTGCACTGAATGAATAGAAACGTTTAACAATCGGCAAGAAAACTGTAAATTGTAAATATATTTCAATAACTCTTTAAAATAAGGTTACATTTGTTAATACTAATTGATGCTATTTATTTATTTTTTTACAGAATGAATTAATTTGGGTTACTAGCTAATGTTTATTTATACAGATTGAAATATGGAGTTCACATTACCCAGATTAAAATTATATGAAAGTATTGTTCACTGTTATTCCATATTACATAATGATTTAACTATTGATAACATAATCAACTGTTACTGAAATATATTTATAATATTTATAACAACATTTTTTTATTTTTGTAAGGAATGTAAATTATAATGTATTACTTTTATTCAGCAAGGATGTATTACATTGATCAAAAGTGACAGTAAAGACAATTTTATAAAAGGTTTCTATTTCAAATAAATGCTCTTTCTTTGAACGTTATATTCAAAAATATTCAGCACAACTGCTCTCACCATTGATACAATTTCTTAAATGTTTTATTTAATTACATTTAATTACATTTTTTAGCACTAACCAGCATTTTAGAATGATTTTTGAAGGATCATGTGGCACTGAAGACTGGAGTAAAGGCTGCAGAAAATAAACTATATTTTAAAATATATTCAAATAATAAAACATTTAAAATTTTACATTTAGAATTTGAATTTTAAACATTTAAAGTTTCACAGTATTGCTGTTTTTTACTGTATTTTTTTTTGCAGCGTTTTTGATCATAAGACTCAAAATCATAAACAAAATCATAAAAAAATCAAACATTGAGTAACATTTGCGGAGCAATGTAATTGCGCTGCATGGATATGCTGCTATATAAAATGTTTACAATTAGTCACTGAGGTTCCATTTCTGTTAAAGGCAGTTTTCTGTGACAGCAAGGCAGCTCACAAGGTGTTAGAACAGAGTTCTAGTGCCCCAAAAATGTGCCTGTGTGGAGATTCCAACTCGCAATGAATCACACTAAACTTTTTCTTTTTTCTTTGGTCAGAGATCGATAAACCACTCTCTCTATATTTATAATAATTCATTTTTGGTATATTCTTTCCCAGAGACAACATTTTACAGATTGGAAAAACTGTCATAAGATTCTTGACCTCTTTTTAATTTGCATGTGGGTTTGCATTCTCCACCCTCTCTGGATCAACACATTAAACATCCAGGACAAGTACAGTAAACAGACCCACGTGCTTGTGTAACAGCATGAGTCTCATGTCAGTCACTGCCCCGGGCCGACCTGCAGGTGTTGGGTGTCCACTGGCAGAAGGGGGAGGGTGGACATCATTAATCAATCTATGATGGCTGGATGGTTCCGATGTCCATCTCAGAGATATATGTTTAGAGCTGACCGGTACAGACAGCTAAGACTGAGCAGACTGTCTTTGCATGCATTCCATTTCAAAGGCAGTGTGTCAGTATGTTTTGGCTCAAATGCATGTGGTGCATGTTTAGGGCAGTTGCATGGTCTGTCTCATGCTTGTCTCAGCATGCTGCAGGAGTGTGGACTTTATGCATTGCTCTTAAAGGGATTATTCACCCAAAAATGCAAACTGTCTTTTACTTATTTACTTGTTTTTTCCAAACTTGTAAGAATTTATTTTAGCTGTTGAACATATGAGTAGTCTGGGAATTATACTGTGGAAATCAATGGCTACCGTCAACTGTTTAGTTACCAGCATTCTACAAAATATATTCTATTGTGTTCAGCAGAAGAAAGAAACTCATAGGTTTGGAACAAGTGAAGGATAAGTAAATGATGACAGAATTTTCCTTTTTCATAAAAATGGAATTCACTGCATAATAACTGTTTAATAACACACCTTTGGATTATTAAATCAAAAGTAGGGCTTCAAAATTTATCAAATTCAAATCAAAATGTGGACTAGTGTCAGTAATTATTAAACCGCAAAAAATTACAGCTATTTAAATAAATAATCTGCTGTAGTTAAACATCCGGTATGCTACATCAAGTTCAGATTCAGTTCAAATAAACATTTTCAATTCCAATCTGAATGATGCACATGCTCTGACACAGGGGTATATCATGTATGTTATGGCTCAAATGTACATGGTTCATGTATAGGAATGTTGCATTATACAGCATGGCTACGGTTGATTTATGCATAGCTCTAAAGTTTCATAGGGGGCTAATATCAGAACGGCATGCCCTTAGCGATCCTTTCCATGCCCGCCTTTAGCAGGTGTTAACGCCCATTCCTAGATTGCAATGACGACTGGGGGCCCATTCCTAATGCTCAGTGTAAGCAAACAGGACAGGACAGTCTGTACTACCAGGGTAAATTCAATGTTTGGACGTCCCTTATATTTTAACCGCCATTGCAGACTCTTCTAGCCCATCCCAGAATCTCCTCCACAGTCCCTGAGAATGCCATTCATCCTGCCTGAACCTATCACAACTTTCATCGCGGCATTCTTTCCAGCGTCTGCAATGCCTGGAATGGGACGGGCCAGTGATTCTTTTACATGGGCGCAGGCTCTCGGCAGGGAACTCCCTGACACCAGAACCAGCCTGGGCCCCCTGAGAGTGTATGTGGAGGTAGAGTAGTTCTCTCCCAGACAACCTGACTGATCCGACACACATCAGCTATTGGGCCAAAGATAATACATTCATGAAGACTAGACAGGTCTTTACAATGTACAAGAATACAAGAATGAGTTACATTTAGCCCCCAGGCATCTCAATGACAAAACGTGTCCTAATTTACCTGAAACCTATCACGTGACTTGCTCTATTATTTTGAGTCCAAAGATGCAATGAGCTGTTTGTGGGGAAAATAACATGATTATAACCTAAAACCTATCATTATTTTTGACGAAACAATGTCTAAGCTATCAAAGTATGCTAAATCATCACAAAATTCAAACAATGAATGCACTTTTGACGCTCCTTGCTGTGGCGTGGCAGATCGCTATTGTCGCCTCAAATCAAGCGCTGCTCAACGCACGTGAACTGATCATCTCTTTCGTTTTCCCACTATATATATATATATATATATATATCACGAAAAAAATCCATGACTAAACATCACAGCGTATACAGAAAGATAAAATACAACTTATTGAATGTATAATATCTCATGTAATCATCCATTGAATGTTTCCATCTCGGAAAATTGTAATAAACCAGCTTGTGAACGTGTCACGTGACATTATATTTACCTCAGGAAAGTAGTACAATGTCCATAACGCTTTTTGTATTTTATAATTTTTTATGCGCTAGGCTATATTTTGCATATACTTTATTTAATGTGTTGTTCTTAATTGATTAAAACAAACTTAATAGAATTTTCATTTTAAAAAGAGAATAGATATATATGTAAAACATTTTTTTTTAAAGGACAATTTACAGTAAATGATTGACTTCATAATTGCATCACTAAAGCAAAAACGTTCTTATAAAAAACAAAATAACTCAGCATAACAAACCCTGCACTCATTCTCACTATGGTGTGCATCTGTGTATGTTAACACTGATATCTCTGGGAAAACACTCTTGCCCTGGCCGGATCTCTCCTCACAGATGCGACTGCCTCGCGGGACTCTGGGATGGAGGGGCTTTGTGGTAATTGTGGCGATTCTTGTAAACAGGCATACGGTTTTAGAGCTCTTCCTCCCCCCACAGTCGACTTCCTTCCCTGCCAGGGCCCTTTGCACGACAGAGTCACAGTAGTCTGTCTGGTTGACTATCTTCAGGCTTTTCTCACTGTAGACATGGCGCCAGTGTTTGATATCTTGCTGAAGTCTGACCAAAGACTAGACTGTTTGATCAAGGACTGTGCTGTCCTTTTTTTAGTTCAAAAAGAATAACAGAAGTGGCGTAACAACAGGTTATTGCATCACAGATGGGCATTCATTTATCTAAACTTGAACTGCGCAAAACAGATTGGCTTGTCCACCTTTTAGATTTGATTCAACAATGCCTAATATATTTCAATTCAGTTGGCAAATATTGGCAAATAGATTGATATATATAAAATATTACAGTACAGGATGTATATGTATAATGTAACAATTTCATTGATATTAAATATAGTAAAATATATATATCATATATTCCATTTTAATTGAAAACTAATGTACAATATACTATAGAATTGAAATGTAGATTCTGAAGAGATTTTTACATTAAATATTATTGTTAAAGAATATTTTATGTAAAACATTACATCAGTATTTTAGGTCATTAAACATGGCATCAGAATTGATATATATGATGCATATTCTTTGTCTTAGTGCATAAAATGTGTCACTGCATGCAAAGAAAAACTGTTGGCCTTCATAATCTTTTACCAAAATGAAATGAAATGTTCCTCATCTGAAAAACTTGCTTTTTTTCGACTGACATCATGAATTCCTTTTATTTGTCAACCCTTCCCCTCAAAACCTGGCGATATATAACACCCGTTTTTCAAAATCCAATCAATTCCTGATGAAAATCCAACCTACATTTTCATAGTTCAGTGTCCTTGATCAATCTGATGCATTTCAATTTCAGAGGTCAAATTAGTTGCAAACTGCATTTCATGTTGACCGTGATCTCAGGATAATGTT
The DNA here is from genome assembly GCA_027564155.1 of Gymnocypris eckloni scoliostomus. Taxonomy (NCBI): domain Eukaryota; kingdom Metazoa; phylum Chordata; class Actinopteri; order Cypriniformes; family Cyprinidae; genus Gymnocypris; species Gymnocypris eckloni. The sequence goes on along the minus strand of CM050425.1, from coordinate 13,685,921 downwards.
GTTTAAAACTGAAGCTTTAGATACTCAATCTGCTTATTTATTTCATGCAAGCATGATGATGATGAAGCACTGCTCTGCATGAACCGGTCCTGGCATGCAGCTCTGCAGCGCTGTAAAAAATGCGCTGATCATAGGGTGTTTCATTAATTTAACGAGCCTTCTCGCTACATCGAGGGAGCACTTCCAAAACCCCAGATCTCCTGCATGGAGTATCAGATGACCGAAGCCGGCTCTGGGATGCCCAACTAAGGCAGCCGTGAACTGTCAAGGTTGGCTTTGTGGGAAATCGCTTTCCCATGCAGTACCATGTGAGTGCAGCAGCTTTACCAAAACAAACAGTCCAGCCCAGAGATAAACCTGCTGGGATTGATACCGGCCCGGAGGACAATGGGTCAGGGAGGATCGTTTTTCCGAATAGGAAGCAAGTATATAATATTTGAGATAGCAAAGAGAGGAAACTCTGGCTTGGGTGTCAGCATTAGAATGTGCAGCATGCGCTTCCGAGGTTGACGGACAGCAGCAGGTGGAGCAACAGAACGGGGCAACACCTGCCCTGTTGCCTCATCAACACAAACTAATGTTATTCCACCTCCCCGGAATCCCCCGAAATCACTTCTTCTCGCTCTGCAGATGCAGCCCTGATGGCTGTGCTGATTAGCCTGTGCAGCAGGTCAGAATTCAGTCTCTGCTGCCCAGTCACGAACAGTGTTGCTGCATTAATGCTGTCATTTTAAATCCACACTGCGCAGTGGACCGGCCCGCCGCTGCCAAGGGCTTGTCAATAAGTCTCCGCTGCCCTATTGATGCAGTGAGCCAGTATGTGGACTGCTGGGGTGGAAGCGGATGACTGTGGTACAGTCAGCGGTCTAGATGCTGGATGTCAATGCAGGCCTGTGTTTCCTCTGGCTGGGCAGCAGGTTACTGTGGGCTGAGTAAGAGCGGTCAAGGACAGGGGAACTCAGAGGCCCAGAGAAAGGGAGTGGAGTAGTGGTTTAGAGAGGAGGGGGTTTGGGGTCAGAGGGGGTGATTAATGCCAGTACTGTGGTTCTATTGTCCTCTGCTTAAGTTCATCTGACCCTTGACCTCAGCCATCTTAACCTCAGCTGTCTAAGCAAAGGTGACATTGACTCTGTTTGCCACTCACAGCTCTGGGCCTTTGGGGAGATGAACTTTGACCTTTATTAAAATATTATATTATAACTTGTTATATGTATCTTATTCGATTTATATATTAATTCAATTGATATCTACTAATCAGTCTTTGAATTTGAAATGTTATATTTTATATAATATTTTATTGTTACTACATCTCATTTTATTAAAACATTTTATAATGTTTTATGTATTACTGTATTTGGATATCTATTTTCATCTAGCCTTTTATTTTTTATGAATTGTATAATATATATATAATTGTTGTACTACATATTTAAAATGAAAATGTATTTTAAACATCCATCCATCCATCCATCCATACATTCATCCTCATGATTTACTCTTATTTTTTATTTCTTAGTAAGTTAACCCCAAAAACTTTCTTAGCATGCGTTTCAAGTGCTAAACAAAGTGCATTTGCTTTCAAATATGTCATATGCATTTAATGACTTAAAAAAAACCAAATCATTATATATTTTCTTCCTCCAGGAATTTAAATTGTGAACAGATTTTGCCTTTCGCGCAGCGAGAATGACCCAATATCTGGAACCAGCTCCAGGAAATAAACTACACACAATCAGAACACCCATAATTAAAAGTATTACTCACGTTGAAGCATCAACACACCAGCTCTCTGCAGCAAGCCATACTGGCTGCCTCGCAGGCCAAGTCAGAAGTCTTCCAGGGGTCTTGTTCGTGTGTGTGTGTGTGTTTGTGTTCCCACAGATGAGTGTGAATCCATTCTTTTGTGTGTGTGGATTTGTGGGTTTGATTATCAATGCCAGAGTGTCTAAGAATGTGTATATGTGTTATCATGCAGGCATTTGTTTCAGCTGGCCGTGGGGCTGTACCATCTGCGAATGCCAACGGCTTTGCTGTGTTCGACTTGCTTCTTGGCTGACCCCAGAAAACCGGGGCTCACTTTTATGAATCTGACATGAGCAGCCACTCAAACGCAGGGCACGGGAACACGAGCACGCACAAGGTACTGAGGTAAGACTCCTGACCTTCTCATAAACGTGTCCAGTCTTGCTTTCCTGGAGAGAGTGACCTAAGGTCTTGCCCTCTACTTTGCCAAAAAACGCTAGCTTCCTTTTCCATTTGCATTTTTTTGCAGGCCTTTTTGAATGAAATCCAATGTGTATCTGTCTGTCATTTGCTTTTCCATACTTTCATATTTATATAATTGCAAAACTTTCAGTCATTTGTCTGGGAAAAGAACGACTGATGATGTGAAACATCTAGGTCATTTTTAAGTTGGAATGTAATTTATTGAAACAGATTCAGCCAATAGAAATAATAGATGTTTCAACAAGACTTTATCTCCTCCCTTTAAGGTTTGTGTACAAAAAATATACTTTTATTCAGTGAGGATGCACTAAATTGATCAAAAGTAGCAGTAAAATCCTTTACATTGTTTTCTATTTCAAATAAATGCTGCTCTTTTGACATTTCTATTAATCAAATTATCCTAAAAAAAGTATTATGGTTTTTATAAAAATATTAAGTAGCGCAGCTGTTTTAAACTTTGATAATAATAAGAAATGTTTCTTAAGCAGAAAATCATCATATGATTTCTGTGACACCGAAGATTGGCGTAATGGTACTGAAAATTCAGTTTTTCATCACAGGAATAAATTACATTTTAAAATATATTCAACTAGTAAACAGTTATTTTAAATCATAAAAATATTTCAGAGTATTACTGTTTTTACTGTTTTTTTTATTAAATCAATGAAGCCTCTGTGACCATATATGAGTCTTCAAAAAAAAAAACATGAAAAAAAAAAAACAATAAAAAGGTACTCCATCTTTAAATACAAAACAAAAATTTGAAGTGATATATTACTGAGTATGTTGCAAAGGCTTAGTTCTCCTGATTTTTCCCATCAGGTGTGTGTATTAACAGTAATTAGGATCTATATTTATAAAAGAGCAAAGTTTCCACAGCTTTCCAATCTGCTTGCAATTATGATGAGAAAGACTGGCCTCATTATTTCTTCCAGAATACATAATTTCTCATTTGCAGGCGAGACTTAATAATTTTTTTATTATCCAATACGCCAAACACATATGAGCTGAACCATCTGAATCATCTGTGGAAATTATAAATAATTTTCCATACAGATTTGACTCAGTCTATAATCGATCATCCATAAGCACATGAACACATGTAGTGCTCGTTAAACCAGCCTGATTTCTCCAAAAATGAAAAAATGCGTCCATGGACACCCGATAGCCGCTGGTCGTCGCGGATGAGAATCTTTCACCATATGTGTTGGGTGACGGGATGCGGCTCATGACATTGTTGGCTGTAATCAGTTAAGACTCAATGGCATTCCATTCTCCAGCGGTCACTGCGGTGAAGCCCACCACCCGCCTCAGTGCTGTCAAGCAGATGTTCATGAGCGCCATGTGTGCTTCATGGTAGGGCTGGTGAGGTTCTCTCATGCACGGGGCTATGTGTGTTTGGAGACTGGTCTGAAATGGGGCAGAAACAGTGTTAAAGAGGTGCTAAATATCAGAAGAGGATAGAAAGATGGATGTTTTGGAGATCTGTGGCTGTGGGACATGGGTTTGGGTGTAAAAGTTGTTGGTTTGGTCTAAACTGATAAAAGATTGACCGAATACCGTAGAACCACAACTGTAGTCAGCTTTCTTAAGCATTTGGCCAGAATGGACAAAATGTCACTTTGTGGGGGATTTTGTTGCAAGAAAAAAAAATACAAGTAATACAGTATATATATATATATATATATATATATATATATAATGCTATACACTCACCCGGCCACTTTACTAGGTACACCTGTTCAATTGCTTGGTAAAACAAATTGCTAATCAGCCAATCACATGGCAGCAACTCATTTGGCATTTGGCAACAATGCATTTAGGCATCTAGATGTGGTGAAGACGACTGGCAGAAGTTCAAACCGAGCATCAGAATGGGGAAGAAAGGGGATTTAAGTGACTTTGGATGTGGAATGGTTGTTGGTGCAAGACGGGCTGATCTGAGTATTTAAAAAACTGCTTATCTACTGGGATTTTCACACACAACCATCTCTAGGATTTACAGAGAATGCCTCTATGCCTCCCTGAGTATTGTTGCTGACATGTCCATCCCTTTATGACTCAGAGGTCAGATGAGAATGGTCAGACTGGTTAGAGATGATAGAAAGTCAACAGTAACTCAAATAACCACTTGTTACAACCAAGTTATGCAGAATACCATCTCTGAACGCACAATACGTCGAACCCTGAAGCAGATGGGCTCCAGCAGCAGAAGACCACACCGGGTGCCGCTCCTGTCAGCTAAGAACTGGTCTGATGAGTCTCGATTTCTGCTGCGACATTCAGATGTTAGGGTCAGAACTTGGCGTAAAGAAAATGAAAGCATGGATCCATCCTGCCTTGTCTCAACGGTTCACGCTGGTGGTGGTGGTGTAATTGGCTCCTTTGGGGTCCCTTAGTACCAATTGAGCAACGTGTAAACGCCACAGCCTCCCTGAGTATTGTTGCTGACCATGTCATCCCTTTATGACTACAGTGTTCCCATCTTCTGATGTACTTCCAGCAGGATAATGCACCATGTCACAAAGCTCAAATCATCTCAGACTGGTTTCTTGAACATGACAATGAGTTCACTTTACTCAAATGGCCTCCACATTCATCAGATCTCAATCCAATAGAGCACCTTTGGGATGTGGTGGAACGAGAGATTCACATCATGGATGTGCAGCCGACAAATCTGCAGCAACTGTGTGATGCTATCATGACAATATGGACCAAAATCTCTGAGGAATGTTTCCAACACCTTGTTGAATCTATGCCACGAAGATTAGAGGCAGTTCTGAAGGCAAAAGGGGGTCCAACCCGGTATTAGCAAGGTGTATCTATGATTTTATATGAATTCTAGAATAAAAATGCTGTTAAGTGCTGTTAAAATGAACCATATGTTGATGATGATATTATGGGCATTAGAAAACTAATTTATTTCAACAGAGGTCTTTAAATTGTATATACAAATTAAATTGGCAATTACGGAATATTAATCAAGCAAAAATATTGGCAGGAAAATGAGAGCGAGAAAAAAACAACACTTTGGCTAGATAACTTTTGGCCAGATATCTATAAATCTGAAATTAAACATTAAGACTAACTTAGATGTAAAATAAACTGTATGGCTCATTTTAATAAAAGTAATAATAATCTCAGTTAAAATTCCAACAGCATTGGATCACATTTATTTTCATGCGTCATATCTAATAATCATTAAGTGGAGACTTAGAAATTCACAGCTTATATTTTTCCATGTAACAATCCAAGTTTCTTGAGCACACAAACTTCAGAGTGGGAAAATGAACGGGATTTCCCTGGACCTAATGCAGCTTCACCTGAAAGTGTGAATTTGTGAAGATGCAACACCTTTTTTTGTCTTGCTGCATCTAAAAATAGAATATTATGAATATGTCCATCACTCTGATGATTTGAATCACTGATATGATGAACAGACTGTTTTCTAGTATGATTTACTCACCATTTTTCTTCTATCTAGCAGTTCAGATTGGACCTGCTTTACATAAAAACTCATTAATCAGAAGAAACGCGTGTCTATTTAAGGTCAGTGCAGCCACAGAATTCAACAGACATAAAATACATCTGTGTCAAATTTACTGTCATATTTCCTGTTCAGAATTTATATCTTCCTTGCAGTTTGGAGTAGAAACATGGAAAATTTGCAATACATATGATTTAGAAATGCAATCCGCAGGCAACGTCAATCCATGCTAAATCATTTCAGTACATGCAATGGGCATATTGTGGTCTGGCTGTTATGCACAAATGTATTTTTAGCTCAAGATTGTGTGGTTGGGAGACCGAGATGAGCCTAGCCATCATCCTGATAAAGACACATGAAATATGAAGTATATCTAATGCAAAACATGCATTGAGCAGCCCACGTGTTCTATTTCTGGTCTTCGATTTTTAAGAAACGCTTGTATCGATGCCTTGAAGATCTATTCACGAGTTAACTGCATAAAATAAAATACAGGGTTCATTCAAAGGACCTCTGAGTGTTTATTAACCCACATCTGGTCTTTTCATCAAGGCAGCATCAGAATAATGAGGTTAGCGAAAGGGAACAGTACATCAATGGCAAGTGCATGACTACACTGCAGTGTGTTAGTACGAGTGCACTGTAACTGGGTTTTTATGATTGTTTTCTTATATTTTATTGTTTGGGTCTAACACATCTACTATTGCAGCAATGACTGGATGAATGACTAATGCTTAGATTAATTGCTCAGTGGGCTTTAGTTTATGTAGATATTATGTTTAACTTGATGTGGACAAAGCTTTGAGAGATTTCATAATTCTGATAAAAACTGCATAAATGCAAGAAAAATTTATTATAATCATAAAATGTTTATTTATTATTATTATTAATACAAAAAATATAAATACATGATTCATAATAGAAATGAAATAATGTTTACATTTTATTAAATATGTTTTTATTTAAATTTCAGGGAACCGCACGCACGCACGCACGCACGCACGCACGCACACACACACACACACACACACACGCACACTAGATAGATAGATATATATATTTGATATAATTGCAATTTATAATTTAAAAGTATTGATGATACTATATATACATATAAATATGTAAATTGTAAACCCTTAAATGTAACTTATTTTAATGTATATATTATTTTTTATATTAATTAGAAGATATCTTGTATACGATATTTAGATTTGTTTCATATATCTTAAATGTGTCTATTTTTGTTTACATTTATGAAAAATCTAAAATTATAGTCTACAATATACTTGCTTTTATTTATATTTTGTTTTTCCAAAAATATTCCATGTAGACAAATACATTTTAAAAACATGGACGCTCATTTTTATTTATATTTTTGGATTTGTGTGTGTGTTGTTTTGTGGATTACATATGCTGTCGACCTTGATTTGGACAGTGTTGTATGAAATCAGTACCATACCACAGTGCAGAGGATTTCAGGTTTTCTTCATAGGCACTGATTCATTACCGTGACTGATCTTCAAATGTCTGGCTTGTCGTGCAGTAGCCTGGGCGGGCCTCTAGTCCTTTATTAATTTGTGTTATGAACTGCCTGGAGTCACATGAAAGCAGGACAGAGCCAGGGGTCCTCGAGACTTGGATTCGATTCAAGACCAGTAAGTATTTTCAAAAGAGAAGTCAAGAAGAAATGACTTCGTTGTTGAGAGAATAAAGGAACCTGTCTACCCGAGCTGCATGTGTTGTTAATCCAACCTGCTCAGGCCTTGAAAAGCAGCGAGTTATCCATGTGTACGGTGTACCGCACCACTGAAGGGCTATTGATAGGAAAATCCCGTAATTAAAGTTACAGCATGGTGGTTGCTGCAAAGTGCAAAGTGTATAATTACTGTTGCATGAAAGTCTTTACTACATTTAGCACTTCTAAATAAAAAAGAGACATGCAAGACATCATTTATTCATTGATTGAATTCCTACATACAGTTTTTAGAGTTGCAAAAACTGATTTTAATATTTAGTAGTTTTGTCTTGTTTTCCAAAACATTCTTGATTCAAGATACATTGACTTAAAGGGATACTCCACCCCAAAAATATCATTTTGTCATTTTTCACTTACTCCCATGTCGTTCCAAATCCGTAAAAGCTTTATTCGTCTTTGGAACAAAATGTAATATATTTTGGATGAAAACCGGGAGGCTTGTGACTGTCCCATTGATTGCCAAGTAAATTACACTGTCAAGGTCCAGAAAAGAATGAAAAGCATCACCAGGATACTCCATCTGACTGTTATGAAGTGACGAGAATACTTTTTGTACGGAAATAAATGAAAATACATTTACATTTATACATTTAGCAGACGCTTTTATCCAAAGCGACGTACAGTGCATTCAGGCTTTACATTTATTGTCAGCAGTGTTGGGCTGGTTACTCAAATAATGTAATATATTGCTCATTACTATTTACTCCTTTAAAAAGTAATATTGTTACTTATTACTTTCTGGCAACAGAAATTAGTTACACTACTAGTTACATTACTTTTTCTTCATGCCCCACATAACGGTGTATCTTCCACATAACATTATTCTAGAATGTTACTAACAACACATTTATGCTTCATATTTTGACCAAAATCCACATTGAATCGCAGTCAGAAGTGATTACAAACACTCAATAGTGACTGATAGTAACATTCAAGTGGAATTGTTGTATTGATCTCATTAATTGTAATGTGTAGCTTGAAGCTAATTGCAATTTCTCCGTTAACCATACGGTTATATTTCATTTTATAAAATTACATCAGTTTGGGAGAAACGGTTAAATTTTTTCCCAAAAATTTGTTTATAGTCATATAATGTAATACGTGCTGATCATGTATTATTATTACTGAAATCATATTAGTAATTAGTTACACTACTAGTGTAATATATATACTAAAAGTGATATTATTACAGTAACTAGTTACTAGTAATTAGTTACTGCCCAACACTAATTGTCAGTATGTGTGTTCCCTGGGAATTGAACCCACAACCTTTTGCGCTGCTAAAGGCCAAAGTATACTTTTTTTACGCGTACGTTAACGTATGCGCACAGTCGTACGCGCAAGCCTTGCAAAGTATACTTAATTTGACTTGTACGCATGGTTACAAAAATCCGGGGTGCAGCAGTACTATTCTGATGAATTATAAATGGTTTGTGATCTTATACGCACTGTCACTGTCCCTCGCGTACACGTACAAAGTGAAGTATACTTTGGCCTTAACGCAATACTCTACCACTGAGCCACAGGAACACAACTTTATTATAAAGTAACTGTATTATAATAACAACTTTATTCAACATTTAGGCACCGTGATGTGTCCTCTGAGTCAGCTTAGCGACATTTTGGAGATTATCCCTTGACGCTAAATTATTCCAGTATTGTTTATTCATATAATTTTTGTTCAAAATTATCTGATCTTTAATAAAGTTCTCAAAAGATTTGCTCAAAAATTGTATTTATGCATCATTAATGTTTTGTTTGGATGTTTATCTAATGATTTTAAATGTTACTACTTATCTCAGAATTTACAGAGCACATTTAAAAAAGTTTTGCTTTGATGGCAGATGGACTATCCTGACGATGCTTTTCATACTTTTCTGTGCCTTGACAGTGGTAACTACTTGGCAGTCAATGGGACAGTCACAAGCTTCCCTGATTTCATCTGAAATATCTTAATTTGTGTTCCGAAGACGAACTAAGATTATACGGGTTTGGAATGACATGGGGTAAGTGATTAATGACAAAGTTTTCATTTTGGGTTGGAGTAACCCTTTAACTAATAGAAAGTTCAAAGGAACATCATTTTCTTGAAATATAAATGGTTTGTGATCTTATGTTTTACTGTCACTTTTGATCAGTTTTATATCCTTGCTGTTGGAATGAATGAATGAATGAATACTGACCCCAATATTGTTTTATAATAAGGAAAAGTGGTGAATTCCATATCTTTCAAAAGAAACAGGTCGCATGATTTGAGGTATCATTCACATCTACAGCACAAACAGCATGGGGCGAGTTAGCAGTCAATGTTTAGTCTTCAGAGTTAAGGGTCGTAAGCCAACAGGGCTTAGAAAGTATGTCTAAAACTCACCGTCACTTGCAAATAAGTTGAAGCATCATACAAATATTCTTGTGGGGAAAATGCAAATATTAGGTTTCAGTCATGTGGCCACTTAGCTAAGAAAATAAAACAATGTATAATGACAGGCTGGAAAGTGTGCCTTTGTACATAGGAATCAGGACTTTTACTCCCCATTGTATCAATAAAAACACATAATTTGTGATCTAAGCATGCCATTGAAGTTGTCTAACCATAAATACGTCTATGCTGATCAGATTCACGCATTACTCACCATTCTGGATTGTCAGAAAAGAGGTCTTGTTGCAGTCCTTATGAATTCATCGGGGACCGAATCTCCAATTTCTAGTAGGAGCAGTCAGTGAAGTTTGGACGGGTAAAGGTCTTATTACCTTAGAGACCAGGATGGATTTGAGTTTTGACAGATAACACTTCCCACAACATAGGTGTGGGCCTCAGCCTGTTAACAAGAGCTCAGCACCCTGTACACTCAAACCTTTCACATTTGGATCCAGGGGCCTCATTTATAAAGCGTGCATACGCCAGATTTGATCTTAGAGTGTGTGTACGCTTAAATCCACGTCAGCGCTCAAATTTATCAAAACTGTCTTTGACATGGAAAAGTGCTTAGCATCACGTCAGGGTCTGAGCACACGTACTCACTTTTTATTGTTGGAGTACTGCAGTTTTTTGAAAATGTAAGCTGTTCTTGCAGTTCGCTGTTCTGAATTATTATGATTGGTGATATTTTATATGTCAATGACATTAATTAGGAGTAATTTAAAGGCAGAGAGCTGGAAACATTAAATTGTGTGGAAGTCTAAGATAATTTGTGATTTCATAGATTTCACATCTAAAAGAGTACACGCGATTTCTGTTCGTACGTTCATTCTATGAATCACAAAAGAAAGCCATATGTGAACATATGTCCAGAAGCGCCGTCGTGTCTTGTGGGCAGAGGCTCATTTAAAATGGACTGTTTCAAAGCGGAAAAGTGTTTTATGGTCAGACGAGTCCAAATTTGACACTCTTGTTGGAAATCACAGACGCCGTGTCCTCCGGGTTAAAGAGGAGGGAGACCTTCCAGAGTGTTATCATCATTCAGTTCAAAAGCCAGGATCAACTGATGGTATGGGGTGCATAAGTGCATACGGTATGGGCAGCTTGCACGTTTTGGAAGGCACTATGAATGCAAAAACGGATATAAAGGGTTTTAGAGCAACATATGGTCCCCTCCAGACGACGTATATTTCAGGGAAGGCCTTGTGAATTTCAGCTGGACAATACAAAACCACATACTGCAGCATGGATTCATAGTAGAAGAGTCCGGGTGCTGAATTGGTCTGCCTGCAGTCCAGATATTTCACCTATGGAGAACATTTGAATAACGGAAAATAGGTCAAAGACAACCACAAACTCTTCAGCAGCTGGATACCTATAGCAGGCAAGAAGGGAACCAAATTCCAACATCAAAACTCCAGAAACTCATAACCTCGATGCCCAGACGTCTTTATTTTAAAGATGCCCCCATCCCAAATATTTTGACACCTGTAGCAGGCGTCGAGTTTGAAATTAGCCAATTTTATGCATAACATTTTAAAATGTGTCAGTTTAAACATTTATGTTATATATGGTCTATTGTGAATAAAATATTGGCTCATTTGATTTATATTTTTAGTTTTCATTTTATTCAAATTTAAAAAAACGTCCCAACATTTCCGGAATTCGGTTTGCATTCACTGTTTGTGCTTATGCATATTGCACGCAAAACTGACCAAAAACCCAAAACAAACGAAATCCCCTGAAATTTCCAGTTACAATTTGGAAACCATCTTAAAACAAATAAATTTAAATTATAGGTTTAGTTGGCGTTAGTGTAAAACTATAGCTTCAAATGGCTTTAGTTTCCAATATTGGAACCTTATGCAGCAAGTCAAGCACATGAATATGTGAGACTACATCAAAAATGTTGTGGCAAAGTGTCTTTTGTATTGTACATGGGATTCTTCTCCATCACTATGTTTATTGTAGGTTGTAGATAACTGGTTTCCTGTGATCATTAACTTCACAGCTATGATTAAATTGTATTTTTTTGCATGGTATCTGAGGGTTTACAGAGGGATATGATGTCATATAGCTATCTGCAGTAGTGCGGGAAATGTGTTTGTATCTCATAATCACAATGCCTGAATCTGTTTCAACATGGAGGTCCACTATCTACAATGTAATCAAATTTCCCTGCAAGTTCACTGTTAACTCTATGGTCACTACCTATTGTTTCCTTTGGAATGGAAAACATCTAGTCATCAGAGCCGACAGCTGCTGGTCGTACATAATCGCTCTGATATATGATGTTGTCTTTCAGCTGCTTTTAAATTGGATTCAATTGAACATCAAGGCGACCAGCATCAGAATGAAGGCACCAGCATTGACTCAATACCCAAAATTGCAAAACTGTATGACAACGTTTTAAAAAATGGGAAATGTATTTTCTTGTGTAAAATATTCTCAAAAAAACAAGTTTAATATGTTATGCAATTTCTTTTTCCAAGAAAATACAAAATAGGTACAAATGTTTATGAATGTGTTAATTTTATATTTATAATAATCAAGAGTAATAACATATTTAAAACCATTGCATTTGTTTAAAGAAGTTAACACATTTTCTTACTTTGACATTATGAATCATCGACAACAGAATGAAACAATTATAAGGGCCGATTGGAACAGCACATCTTTGTGACAACAAATCTCTGTAAATGATCGAATCATGCAATGTTACCATAACATTGATAGCGTTTTGATTATATTTCATACTTGTTTGGCTTTGATAATTAAAATCAGCCATACAAAGAGTACTAATGACTTTCATTAGTTCCATCTGGAGTTCATTCATCAATAAACGTGTCATTAAAATAGTTCTCAGACTTCGCCATCATATACTGATTCATGAGAGTCCCACTATGGTATTGTATGATTATTGAACCTGCACCTTTGACAGGAACCATTGCAAAGTTTCCGGCAATTCCACATTCATCAGAGAATTAAGAAATGTCTTTAATATTACATGCATGTTTGAAAGAGTTTGTATTTTAGTTGCTGTGGGGATTTCATCCAAAAATTTAAATATGTATCCCCACATTTAATGCAAGAATACAAATGAGACAAACCTGAATATGCAATACATTTGTTTAAAGAATAGTTCACCCAAAAATGAAAATTTGCTTCACATGTACTCACCCTCAGGCCATTTAATATGTAGATGGGTTTGTCTCTTCATCTGAGCAGATTTGGAGAAATTTAGCATTGCAACAATTTCTCACCAAAGCAACTGCAGTGAATGGGTGCCGTCAGAATGCGAGTCCAAACAGCTGATAAAACATCACAATAATCCACAAGTAATCCACACAACCATTGATTAATGTCTCGAGAAGTGAAAAGAAGAACGCCTGTAAGAAACAAATCCATCGCTTCTGGGCAAAATACAATCCATATTAACGCTTCCTCCAGTGAAAAAGCCCATCCTGTTTTCCTATTGCATCAAAATCCATCTACATATTTATTTATAACTGTTTTGAACGGCTTGAAAATGTGCTTGATCTCTGCATATTTCTCTCCTGTTTCAAACAAGATAACTTTATCACTGCAGAAAGCAATTTTATGGATAGAGGACTCATGTTAAATGATTTAAATTCATAAAATATTTTGTTTTTCTTAACGTTTCACTTCACAAGATGTTTATTGACACATTATTGTTTTTTTATCAGCTGTTTGGCCTCTCATTCTGGTGGCACCCATTTACTTTAGAGGATCCATTGTTTTGCACGTGATGTAATGCTAAATTTTTCCAAATCTATTCAGATGTAGAAACAAACTCATCTAGATCTCTGATGGCTTGTGGGTGAGTACATTTAAAGCAAACTTGTATTTTTGGGTAAACTTTTCCTTTGAAGCTTGCCTAAATCCTTTATAAGAAGACCTCCTCAGATGGATGCTATTTCAACTGAAATATAATGCATATTGGGTGTGTGGGTTTACTTAGCTAAATTGTCCCCAGAAGTTAGCTAAATATGACAGCAGCTGCCTTTAGGGACATCTGGAAAATACCTCAATTAGAAAAACAGATTTTTTTCCTAAAAAATTTAATATATATATATATATATATATTTCAGGGTTACAATTAGTCTGCAGTAATTATATAATGTACTAAAAACAAAGTGTTCATGGGCATGTGTTATTTTACAGATACTAGTTAAGCAAACACGTTAGCATAACAAAGACTTTACTAACAGCTAAATCGTTTACTCGTCTGGTTGTTATTTTACCTCTCAGCAGGCCACTTAAGGAAGGAGTGTCTAAGACAAGAAATGAGAAAATAAATCTCGGCCTTCGTAACATTTATCAAGTGATCCATCGTGATTTGCTAGATTAGTAGATGTTAGGGCAGCATGTTTGTTTACTTTGGCCTGGTCTCCATGTTTGCTAGAGCAATCTATGACCACAGTGCAATTGAACACCATCCAACCAGAACCACCGCGAGTAAAAACATAATTACGGTCGCTTTCATTTCAACCGAATCTGATCTCACGACCTTTCTCGAGTTTCGGGTGGACTCTCAGTGTGTGATGCAATGTCGGGCCGTAATTGGGAGACTTATTAAGCCATGCAGTGATGTCAAAGGACACATAATGGATCTGAATAAAGGAACTCATTTAATGTGATACTTATTATGGCCACATGCGATATCACAGCCGTCCTTTACTCAACGGCCCAGCTGAGGTCAATGAGCGATAGTGCCCAAGACAAGCAAAGTCTAACCTTACTGTGTCATTCAGTGTATTTATTAATTTCTGTCCGGACTGTAAGTGAACCATGAGACGTATTAACTGTTACAGAAGTTAATGTGTGTAGTACATGGATTTAATTCAAACATTATACAGTTTATATATAATATAGTATATATATAAAGTTAGGTACTTATTTACCACAAATACTCCATTCACTCAAAATAATAATATATAAATAATTTAAATATTGAGGACCAAGTACACATATATATATATATATATATATATAAAGCAAGCATGTAAAGGAAGAAAGAAAGTTACAATACAATTTAATATAAATATTATATGAAACACATTTTATGAATGAATATAAAGTACATTCATAATAACAATAACAATATAATATGAAACACTTAAATACAAAATAAATTACAAAAACACAGTTACCAAATCAAAATAACCTGAATTAAACATGAAAATATAAAAATAAAAGTTAATTAAAATATTAATAAATACTGTATGACATTAATAATAATGCTCAAGTAAATTTAAGTAAATAAAGCCAAATATTAAATTAACTTATATTTTTTAATTATATTAAATTTAATTATTAAATTATATTAAACTAAATATAAATATACGTTTTGCCATCTAATTGTTTTGTGTCTTCGGTCAGGGAATAAGACCTCGAGTTTAATTTCTCTGCTTGAACTTCTCACTGGACTCTTGCAGCCTACAAGACATATGAGAGACGGCCTTGTGTGGTAACAGATAGACTTGTGCCACTCACCGAACAACAAAGCCATTGTTTGACGTGCCAACCGGAGAGTACCTTCTCAAAGCAGCGCCGCTGAAAACAACACGGTGTGTGTGACGACAGCTGGCGTCATGAGCCGTGACATTACAGCCAGTGAAGGGTATGTTTGTGTCTGATAGGGAGCAGACGTGCTGTGGGAAGGGTGACACTCTCTAAGCATCACAGAACTTAATACAGTCAAAAGTCAAATTCAGAGGTTCTACTGTTACAGAAACGACCTGGCAGGAACGATATCTGCTACTTTACATGGCAACAAAGCCTCTGCTTGTTTTGAATCAACATTTTCACAGCACTGCCTGCTCTAGAGGTTTCCTTGTTGGCTGGGCAATTCCCTATCAGAAAAGTCCATAGAAGAAGCACGAGGTTAGCGGGATATTAATTATAAATAATATTCATGATTTCTTTTTCAGGATATCTTTGGGACAAAAGGACTATTATGTATTTAAAGGTGTATTAAGCAATTGTTTTTGGAATACCACACACACACACACACACCACACACACACACACACACACACACACACACTTACTGACCCCAAACATTTGCACGGTAGCATAATTGTAAAACATATGCAAAACACAATAAGCATTCCTAATCATAGTAAATAAACACCCAGATGGTTAGAAAAATATTTGCAATAATTTACCATCATCTCTGCTAAATGTTGGCAAAAGCTTAAAATTAGGTGGAGACAAACATCCCCACCACGATTTGGGACAGGGCCCGAAGTTTGGCCTTGGTTGTTTCCAGTCTACCAAGAACTTTGATTCTGTGGAAGCATTTCCACATCTTTTGTGTTCCAGTGATTACATGCAGAACTTTCCTCACATTCAAGAGCCCCAGAAGACCTTTGCAAACACTGGAGCATTTCTCACACCCTCACTTCTGCTGACCTCTGTCAATATGTTCTCATTGTGATTTTACTACAGAGCAGACACTTGTCTGAATCACTTACTTTATCTATAAAACAGAGTCATCCACCACATATGCTTACTGTCACTGCAAGAGTTTGATTCATACGTTAACGGCCAATAACTCTTACACGCATCACGATTATTGTGTCTGTAACAGAAATGACATTTGCCTCCATCATGAGAGGCCACAGGGGTTCAGACTGTGTTGACTTGGCACATATGTGACCCCAGTCCAGCTCAGTGCCATGCAATTTATCAATCACCCGCTCCAGAGTTGCTCAAACTTGTTTTTTTAGTGTTAACTTTCCACATCCATCAGCAATATTTTAAATCCTAATATAACATGGGTTTGACTGATTTCAAGCCACTTGTTTATTTGATATATCCAAGCCACTTTGTTTAGTAACTTTAAATGATAGGTTTCATTTTAAACGCATGAGGGTTTATGTAAAGCTCTTGACTCGCATGATAAATGCAGTTCGACAAGAATCATAAATTCAAGCATCTTATGGTCAGCTTGTGAGCCATTTGTGAAAATGCGATACGATCTTTGCTCAGTGTATACTCCAAAAATGTTCTCCCTGTATGATGCATTTCTTAACTCCCCTGGTTCTACTGGTTAAACATCAAATATCCAGCATGACAGAACTCCAGCTGTCTGAACTCTGGCTATTGAGCACTATATTAACACTACTGCCAATCATTTTCAAGTAGAGGAAGAGCTTTGTTAAAATGGTCAAATATTGTTAAGATTTTGTTATTATTGCATGTTTGCTATTTTTGCTAAGTTACATAATGAGTCAAAATAAGACTTCAGTGACAAATGTATTTTATATCAAATTTATATCAAAAAGTCTCTAATATATAAATAAACACTGTTTGAGGCATTTATGTGACCTTTGCCGTCATGGTTATTTGTTGAAATATTACAATTGTTACATTTTTGCTACTCTTTTCTGTGACAACTTAATTTTGCTGAGCTAAAGAAAAAAGAAAGACAAAAGTAAGTGGCAATTTTGAAATAATAAAAAGGTAAGCAGACAAGCAAAAATAAAAATATATATATATATATATATAATAAAATAGACATGAGCAGACCAGTGAAGGAGTTTACGTGCTGAATGAATTTGGGGTAATAGGCAATAAACAGTTTTACACTGTAAATAAACTGACCATTCCCCTGATAAAATAACACTGTTTAAGGCATTCACGTGACCTTCGATGCTGTTGGTCATTTGGCATATTCAGCATAGGATCGTGCTAGTATACGCGCTCTATGTCAGTGTTTCCCAACCCTGTTCTTGGAGGCTCCCCAACAGCACATCGTGTGGATGTCTTTCTAATCAAACGCACCTCATTCAACTCATTAGCCTGTTAGTAAAGAACTCCACGATCTTAAAAGGGTGTTTCTGATAAGGGAGACATCCAAAATGTGAAGTGTTGGGGGGCCTCCAGGAACAGGGTTGGGAAACACTAGATTATATGACTTATTGATCCAGAAATCCAGCCTCAGAGCTCGTAATTTATTGAAAACATTATGATATAAACTGCATAACATAATTCCAATAGCATAATTTGTGACAATATATCTCCATTTTTATTACACAGTGATTTAAGATAGCAATTGATCTTCTTGAAAGTGCTAAAGTGAACTTTTGATATGAACAAATGATAAAAACGTCATACTATTACTAACTAAAATGACAGCCAGATTGTAACACCCCACTAATAAAATGTAACCTTTATAATAAAAATGAAAATATAACAAAGCACTGGGGACTAAATTGGCCATGGCGGTCGCAGTGTATATGACACATATCTAGTTCAGTCATGAAACTCTAGATGGCACAGCTGATAGATCCTTTATATGCTAGCAATCACATCGTTTACTACATAGCATACACTGATAGGTCTCAGCTGTTTGAGTTACCATTGAGATTGATTGCTTTTTAAATATGGTTCAGTGTTCGCTGTAAGCTGGTGCTGCAGTGTGCTATAATAATTCATTTGAAACCCTCCACCTCCTCAAGCACCACCTGTCTAGATCTGCAGCTAGGGGATTGTTGCATGCATATTCATGCATCAGCAGCAGCATATCTTCCATGTTCACAGCAGTCTATTGGCAGCAGCAAGTCTATACTTGCTCTGCATCAGTGTGAAACAGATCTAGTCCACCAAGACTAAATACAGTGAAACAGTTATAGCCATTGACATGCTAAAACCATTCAGAGAGTCATGAATGCATAGTGGTTAAAGTCCAAACTGTACTCCAAGCATTAATATGAGTAAACATTTACTTTAACAAGAAAATACAACAAAGTTTTTCACCAGTTATTATGCAACTAAATTAGAAACTACACTAAGTATATAAGAATATAATCAGACCTGTGTTTTCCTCTTGAACTCCATGTGGCAATGCGAGACATTCCTTGATCGAACCCACCGAAACTAAAATAGAACGATGAGACAACATGTGCCAACACGTTTTATTTATTTTAATTTATATTATTTTGTTGTGGTTTATATCAGGCACAATGCGGGGCAGTGTTATTTTACTCTCATTTATATACCGTTATAATTTTTGTTCATATTTTGAATTAGATTTAATGTGTGTATTTTTCTTTCATTTTATTTTAAAGTTTTGAAATTTGATTGTTTTTTAAATGGTTTTAGGTTTTAGCTTTAGTTTATTTGTTGTTGTTGTTATTTTAGCACTTAACCTAAAGGGAAAACAAGAAAGGTTGTCTGGGAAATGTACAGTAGCTGAAATAAAAAAAGGTTTTTTTTATGTATACATTTCAAATTATTTAATTTGTATCTTTTATTTTTAATTAGTTTCAGTTTTAGTTAACAATAATAACCCTGGTTCGTTCTGTGTGTAAGAGCAATTATGCATTTTAAAATTCCTGGTAAAAACTTAAATGAATGATCTTATATTTTAAAATGAACAACAAAAGTGTCCATGTTTTAAAATGATAATCCCATTCACCATCAAACAGTTCCAAATCGACGGTAGCCACTTGCTTCTGTAGTATGAAAAAATAAATAAATATGGAAATCAATGGCAACCGTCAACTATTTAGTTACCCACATTCTTCTAAATGTCTTCTTTTGTTCCCAACAGAAGAACAAAATTAATTTGGGTTTGTAACATCACCAGGGTGAGTAAATTAACTATCCATTTAACACTTTGCTAAACAGGCTTGAGGAACACACTTTTGTTTGAAAAAAAAAACCCTCATCTTGATCAGCAGCTACTCAAAACCATAATCTTAAGGACTGGAATTGAGAATCTCTCATATACTATGTAGTTTGAGGTGTGTGAGAATCGTTGTTTCTCTTACGGTTTAATTTCTCTGTTCTTAGATATAAATGAGAAGTTACACTGGAGCAGCTGTATGGCTGTTCTCCCTCTCTCTGAGCAGTTAACGGCCCGTTCGCCTGGATCAACCAAAACCGTACAACGGGCCTCCTATGTTTCTGTCAGCCGGCTTGGGTGCCACTGCAGCAGCTGATACTAGTTAGCGTCTCTCTCCATTACGGTTTGTCATCGGAGACCCGTGAACTTCAGTCATGGCACTGCCTGTAGTCCTTCTTCCTGTGTCTGGCTCTCCGTCTGCGGTATACGAGTGAGTGCCGGTCCTGAAGTCGCTCGGAACACGCCCAATTGCATGATTAACAGCCCTCGTTCGGCTGGCTCAACAGAGGCCTCGCTCCATCTTAACTTATTACCATTTGGTTTTGGTTTCCGCTCTCTGCCACTGTGCCACACCTATTGCATGTTTGAGTCAATGAGCACAGTGAGACTGCATGGTCAAGAACCCTTGAGTTTTTCTCTCGCTTGGATCCGATCTTTTATTTAATTACTTCTCCTCATCCATTCTTGCTTTTTTCCATGCATGCCATTGAGTGAAATGCTTGACTTTTGGCCAGAGATGAGGTTATGGCAACCTTGGACTTTCGACTTAGTGGATGAACTACATTAGTGGTTTTGCTTCAGGACTAAGATTTTACATTTGACACAAATGATGACTCAAAACAGTATATACAAAAGTTGTAATTGTTTTAACCAATATGGCAAATGTATGTATTTTCACATACACTAAAAAAATTATATATATACAAAAATGTCAAAATATATTACTAATATAGATTTGAAGGAAAACAATATTTTATGTAACATTTAGATACTAAACAAAAATCCTCATATTTTTGACCATTTTTAAAATATATGTTGTCCTAACACTGTTTGGGAGGCAGACACACTCTGTCAGTTTAAATCTAGATTAAAGACCCATCTCTTTAAACTGACATACACATAACACACTAATACACTTCTAATATTACAATCCGTTAAAGGATTGTTAGGCTGCATTAATTAGGTCAACCGGAACCGGGACCACTTCCCATAAAACACAATGTACTTGTACATCGTAAGAAGATTGACATCTACACTAATATTAGTCTTTTTCTTTCTTATTCCGAGGTCACCGTGGCCACCCGATCTGGTCCTTATCCAGCCGAGATGATCACTGCAGTCACTAGATCCAGTCCGTATCCAGATCAGATGGTGGATCAGCACCTGGAGACGACCTCTACAGCCCTGAACATCAGCGGAGACCAGGACACCTAGATGAGCCCCAGTGAGGATCTCGACACCTAGACATCCATCTGGAAAAGATCACTGGAACTAGTGCAGCCCTTACAATCTGACTTTGCTGCAGTTGGAACAAACTACTGGTTCGTCTGGCCAGAGAGGAACTTGGTCTCTTTTCGAGTTTGTTAACCTAAACACCTTCATCAAAACTCTATCAAGCCTGAAACCCACAATGTGTCCTCAGGAAGTTATTTCAACACGTTTTCTTGGACAGATCATTGACACTGTCGGTTCTGATTTGTTGTCTAGTATCAATACATGTCTCCAAACTGCATGGGACTGTCCCCCATGACTTCAAATGTGCCACAGTGCGACCACATCTTAAAAAAAACTAATTTGGACTCGACATTGCTGGCTAATTTTCATACGATTTCAAATTTGCCTTTTTATCAAACATATTATAGAAAATTGTCTCAAATCAACTTCAATCTTATTTGTCTCACAATTCTATTTTTGAAACATTTCAGTCTGGTTTTAAATCCTGCCACAGCACTGAGTCAGCCCTCTTAAGAGTTCTAAATGACGTCATGTAGACTACGGATTCTGGCCAGTTTACAGCTCTGGTTTTGTTAGACCTTAGCTCAACCATTATATTCTTATATCTCGTCTTGAGGCATGTGTTGGTTTAGGGGGCACAGTATTACAGTGGTTTAGGTCATAACTTACCAATAGGATATATGTCGTAAACATTGGGCATCATTTCTCCTCTGAGATGCATTTAAGATCTGGTATACCACAAGGATCTATTCTTGGTCCAGTATTGTTCTAACTTTTCTCACTTTATATGCTTCCTTTAGGGCTTATTCTTAACAAGCATGGGGTCTCTTTCGATCTATATTAAGATGACACTCAAATTTACATCCCCTAAAGCATAGCAATAAGCATGCCATTAAGCCCATTTTGGATTGCCTGGAAGAGCTGAAACTTTGACTTGCAACACATTTTTTTATGCCTCAATGAGAGTAAAACTGAATTCATTATGTTGTTGAATTCATTGCATCCTTAGCATATTGGAATAATTAATCTTTGCTATCAGCCTCTATCTAATGAAAAAAAAAGCAATGAAGTGCCTTTAACATCAACAACAAAAGAAATGAGCAGCATTTCTCATTCCCTTTGAGAGAGGATAAGCCTATTTACTTTCCTCACAATTATATGGTTAGTTGCACAAATAGTTTTACGTATGTCTTCCTCTTTTAATTTTCACATAAGAGCTGTTATGTTGTGTTGTTGTCAAGCAAAGCCTCCAGGCTCAAAGCAAAAGCTGCTTTGTTCTTTTTCCCTCAATGTCTCTATTTCCACCATGTCCAATGACAATAAGTGGCATAAGGGACTATATGGAGACACTGCTTAGAATGAAACATGTGGTAAAGCTCACCAGTCACTATCTGTTTAGGGAAGAACACGCTAAAACCCGCAATTATCCAGCTGGAGCTGCGACAGGCCCCATTATGTATTACCTGGGGCAGGATGCATGTGAAGAATTAATCAGCCACAGAAAAAGCTATCGGTATTTTTGGAAAACCTTCATGTCTCTGGCTTTCCCCAGGCGTCGGTAATTAGGCAGTAAATGTACTTTTCCCTGTATTTAAAACACAAATATGTTGCTATTTAGTACTTCAACAATGTGGAATGTACACCGCATTAAGCAATGTGATAATACATTTTACAATACAACTCAATTAATTAACATTAGTCAGTGCATTAAGTATCATGACAACATTTTAAACCATTTATTAATCTAGGAAGGGTTATTAATGTTAATGAAAACATACTTAAATTGGTTGCCAAAGCAACATTTCTCATTTTCATTTAGTTTAACTTGAAGTACTAAACTAGTACTTTGGATGGTACTTATGTATATATAAAGTAATTTTAGGTTTACTTCCCTCATATTTACAGCAGACTATCTTTAAAAAAGGTATAAAGAATGATGGGCTTCTCTCACAGGACAATTATCTCTTAAGCATCCCTAAAGTTCGTATTAATATGGGTAAACAGGCATTCAGTGATGCAGCTCTATTTGATTAGAATCAATTACAAAATAAATTATGCTTAAAAGAGTTGGTATCACTAAATGATTTTAGATGTATTTTAAAGGATCTTGTTGTAGAGTCACCTGATTGTAAATGTTTTGAGTGAATTGTGTATGTAAACTAAGGTATTTTGTTTTATTTGTAACTAAATGTTCAGCATTTTACTTGCAATTCAGAGTGCTCAGAGAAGAGTCCAGTGAAACTCAGTTCAACAAAAGAGCTCAACTTTTAGAGATGAGCAGCAGCTCAGCAGTTACTTTATTTGGAACTATTTTCCTTTGATGAAATGGCACACAATCAGACAGCAGTGTCATATCCAGACAACCCAAGTCACTTAATATTAACTTCTTGTTGTTGTAATAAATCAATAACACATTTGCAAACTCCCTAAAGGCCAAAGTATACTTCACTTTGTACACATACGCGAGGGACAGCGTACAGAGAGCGTGATGCGAATTTCGTCATCAGAATAGTACACGCGTACTGTACGCGCACCCCGATTTTTGTAACCGCGTACTTTTTACGTGTAGGTTGCACATGCGCATTAAACTCTCTTGCAGTAATTAGTTTATCCACAAGGTGGAAACGCTGCCATGGGGGTATCAATTTACAAGGTAGCTGAAGAAAAACTGTATAAACATATGGTTTCACACACCTCCGGAATAAGCTTAGACACTGTCCGGCTTCCCAAACGGTAGCTTGCAGCAATACTTGGTCACGGCTAGCCTTTCCGCTGTGCTTACTGGACTTCTATGAGTTTTTCTTCCGTGTCCTTCATCACACTGTAATCTTCATAACTGCTCCCTACGGGACCGCTAGGCCAGGAAAGGTATTGCAATATGGTGCAAAGCGC
Source organism: Gymnocypris eckloni scoliostomus (assembly GCA_027564155.1). NCBI lineage: Eukaryota > Metazoa > Chordata > Actinopteri > Cypriniformes > Cyprinidae > Gymnocypris > Gymnocypris eckloni. The sequence continues at coordinate 13,662,028 of CM050425.1, read as the reverse complement.
ATGCGTACATTGTACGCGTCTGTGTAGCGTACGAGTCAAATGAAGTATACTTTGCAAGGCTCCGCGTTAAACTGCACATACGCTAATGTACGCATAAAAAAAGAAGTATACTTAGGCCTTTAATAATCTTTAAAAGCAGTTACTTTCAGTTTATCACGGTCTGTGGGCTCACAGAAAATGGTCTATCAGAGAGCGGCGTGAGTGAATTCTCTTTCACTATAAATGAGCAAGACTCAAAAGCACGAGCAAATGAAACATTGTGTCATCTGTCATTGAGTTAAAAGCACAGAACCTGCAGGAATGGGTAGAATTATTATTAATAGCTGCAAACCCACACCAAAATCCAATTCCTGCTCTGTGTTCTCTTCTAATTACCCGACTGAGTGAGCGGCGTCATTATAACGTTACTGAGAAGCTGCAGCCGTGGCGGGGATGATTTTTGGTGTGGCGGCCCACTGCGGCTGAATGAATGTAAGCGGAAACACTGATATTTATGGCACATTCTGATCATATAGTAGCAGAGCATAGGCAATCTTGTGGCTATACATAAATACAAGTGAAGACCAAAAGACCTGTACAGGTCTTTGACTGATTAAAGTTATGTTTTAACTGTATCTTGCCAACTTTGTCTTTTGAAATTTTCGCTTGAGTTGTCATAGGATTGAGGAGCTCAGGAGGTGCTTATTTGCACTAATTAGTCTTCGGTGGTAGCAGCCTCTCATCTGCCTGCTAGCAAAGCTCCAGCCCAGCCTGTCCAGGCGGATTTGCCTGACAGATGGTAAAATCGTCCCAAGCTTCTAGGACATTAACTCATTTTGGCTGAGTATCCTGACAAAGGTGGAGCACCTAAATGGCGTTATTTGGCCCTCCTCTGAAACACTGAATGGTGACCGGGTTAATCCCAACACTTCATCTCACGGCCTGCAACAAGTTGTCAGATCCCAGTCCCGGAGCGACAATGTCCTGTTAATGTATTTGCGGATCGGTGTTCTCTTTTCACTGAACTGGATTGCGAGGAAGAACACATCATAGATGCACCTCGTTTTAAAAGTTGGCTCAATGCAGTTGCTAGTGGTTTCTGTTGAATCACAGTAGAGGCTTAATCGCATAGCAGAGCTGGACTGTGGAATATCACACCTAAATGAATGGAGCATGTTTCATCAGATGCATGCAGAGTCATGTTGAAAGAAAGGAGTTTATGTTTACAATTTTCATAACATGACCTTCATCAGACTCTGTGTGTGGATGGTACTGTCTGGGTGGGTGTGGGAGCTAGTTTTTCTTTCCTTTTTCTTTCTTCCAACCACAGGAAAGTTTTAATCTGGGAGTAACTTTCTGAAAAGAGACAGGCAGGAATGTTAGGTAATCACTTTTGACATTTTGTGCCATTTTGTGCATGTAATATTTGTGTGTATGTATGTGCATGTATGCAGTGCACTTTTTGCTGTGACAGAATGTGCTGGTATATGCCATAACTACAAGTTCCAGTGAATTCACAAAGCAAAATACAAACAAGCACAACCTCACTCCTGATACTCATCCACTGGCTTGCAGCTGCAGTTTTGGATAAAATAGGCATTCAATTGATTTCTGTTAGATTGTACTGACTGCATTGATGCTGACTGGCTGGTGGTGTCATAAGTGTGCACAAAAGTGATGGGTCATTCTTGAACGATTCGTTCATTTTGAACGAATATTTAATGTGACTCGGGAAGAACGAGTCATCTTGGGGAGTGATTAGTTCAGTCGCGCACGTGCAACATCCTATAAGTTCTGCACTGAATTAGTTCACCTGTTTTGAGTCTTCGGGTTTTTCAATTCATACGTTGATCACGTGACACGCGTAACCTATACAGTCAGAGCGAAAAAAAAGGATTTGTTCATCTTTCGAGTCTTCGGGTTTGAGTCGTTCATTCATCTCGTGACAGCCTTAAAAGCTAAACCTATGCAGTCAGAGCCAGTGTACTGATGAAACATGCTACATATCAGATAGTGCTACCAATAATATATTCATACCTCAAGTGAAAGCCCCATAAGCTAAACAGCCCAATAGATTTAATAATAATAATAATAACCAACTCTTTAGATTATTACATGTGTTACCACATTCAGTGTTATGGAAAATAACCATCATGACAGAAATTCACACAGTTATAAACTGTAAGAAATAAAAAGCTACAATTGGAGACCAGAAATGCATCCCGTAACTGTAAGAGTAAATGATAATAATAACTATGCACCCGTTTGCAATGAAGGTTGCAAATGAACTAATATATCCAATGTTGTCACGTCATGTGACAAAAGAACGAACGACTCGAAAGACTCGAGATGAACTAATCAATTCTCTTTCCGGCTCTGACTGCATTGGTTTAGCTTATGAGGCTGTCACGTGATGAACTCAATGGTCCGAGTCAGTAAAATTAACCGAACTTCCCAACACTAATGCACAAAACATTTATTCAGAGCTGTATTCTGAGAAAAAAGTAATAAATTTCACGCTATTAAAATGTTTCAAATAAATAAATGTATAAACACATACGCAAGCATGCAAACAACTGATTAAACATCTTTTATAACAATGGCATTTGTAATCTAGTTAATGGAATCAGTTTTTTTGATTGATTGATAATTTGAAATCAAGAGTTTGGTGGCTTTAGTCCATGTCTACTACAGTATATCTCTACTATATTTACTATATATATATAACCCGAATTCCAGAAATGTTGGGACATTTTTGAAATTTGAATACAATTAAAAGACTTTCAAATCACATGAGCTAATATTTTATTCACAATAGAGCATAGATCACTTTTTTACACTTGTATCCACTACATTTCAAATTTGATGCCTGCTACAGGTCTCCAAACAGTTGGCACGGGGGCAACAAAGGGCTGAAAAAAACATACATTTTGAAAGGCCCTCAGAAGACACTGCATCACTCATCGGCATGATTCTGTCATTGACATTACTAAATGGGCCCAGGAATACTTCCAATACACGGACGCCGTGTACTCCAGGCTAAAGAGGAGGGAGACCTTCCAGAGTGTTATCAGCGTTCATTACAAAAGCCAGCATATCTGATGGTATGGGGGTGCTTAAGTGCATATGGTATGGGCAGCTTGCATGTTTTGAAAGGCACTGAATGCTGAAAGGTTTTTAAAGGTTTTAGAGCAACATATGCTCCCCTCCAGATTACGTCTATTTCAGGGAAGGCCTTGTGTATTTCAGCAGGACAATGCAAAACCACATACTGCAGCTATTACAACAGCATGGCTTTGTAGTAGAAGAGTCCGGGTGCTGAATTGGCCTGCTTGCAGTCAGGATATTTCACAATAGAGAACATTTGGCGCATCATTAAACGTCAAAGATGACCACAAACTCTTCAGCAGCTGGCAACATATATCAGGCAAGAATGGGACAAAATTCCAACACCAAAACTCCCAACAGCTCAGAACCTCGATGCCCAGATGTCTTCAAACTGTTTTGAAAAGAAGAGGAGATGCTATACCGTGGTAAACATGCCCACGTCCCAACTATTTTGAGACCTGTAGCAGGCATCAAATTTAAAATTAGCTAATTTTGTACATACAATTGTAAAATTATATATTTGTAACATTTTTAATATTGCCTCATGTGATTTTAAATTCTTGTAGTTTTCATTTTATTCAAATTTAAAAAACGTCCCAACATTTCAGATTTTGGGTTGTATAATGCCTATTTTGTTATTGTGTACTTTAAAAGCTGGAGAAAAAACACACACTTTTAGCATTTCTACACATTTAAAATGTCAAATGTAAAATTATTTTTTTCTGAAAAAACGAAGAAAAAATATTGATGACTCATCCTGCACTACACAGAAGTTTATATGTTTCTTTAGGGTCTTAATGAAAATTCTATAACACACCTTGGTTAAAATGTCTTAATGGTCGTGTAAAAAACACCCTTTTACCCTGTCAAAATCAGCTCTGTTTTCAGCAAGCAGTTTTTTAGTCCATGTCGCATTAAATGCTAATGAGCTCTGCTGATCCCGCCCCTCTCTTCCCTGGGATGACGAGCAGACTGTAAACTTCAGCTGCAAAACTGGCTAACAAGCACATTATTAGGAAAGGCGGTTTGCAAAGATTCACAAAAACCCTTATATTCATTTCTGTAGATGAAGCTGGATCATAAATGATTCATGCGAATATAGAGGCATTTAGATCGGGATCGGTGCATTCCCTTCAAAACGAAAGTAGAGTTAATCTTCTGCATTTTCAGTGGCTCAGATATCAGGAGCAAGTGATGACTGCTATATTCATTATTACATCCAACAACAAAATACCTCAATCGATTCCCATGCACCGGAGTCGACACAATGGCGGACAGCTCACAGCTCACTCAGGGCGGGTCTAACATAATCAACTATCCTGTGCAGAACTATGTCATTCTTTGACAGGAATCTCAGAACAGCCTGATTTGAGAAAGGGCATTTTAAAATAGGGATTAAAAACAATAAACACTGGGTGGATTTTTATCATTATACATTTTCAGCCCAAGTTTCAAAACCAAAATCACACATTTTTGCCATTCTTGATAAAACATAATTCTATGGGGTCATCAAAAAGAGATAGTTCTCAAATCACAGCCCATGTTTCAAAACCAAATTCACACATTCACACATTGTCTGTCTTTGATCTGGTCAGATCTGAACAGATTCCTCTCCATCGTCATTATCACTTGAAGAAACAGAACCATAAAATACAGTGTCCATGCGGATTGAAGCAATGTCAACACAGTGTCAGCATTCCAATATCAATAAAAAGGTCTTTGGAAAAGACAACATGGGTTGTGAAATATTCTAGCATAATGTGTTAATGGAATAAAAAAGTTACTTTCTAAAAATAATCATACCCAACACACTTAAGTTCCCAAAACATGACCGGCCTGCTCAAAGTTTGACCGCAATTACACAAAATGACTATTTTCTCTCCGTCTTCATAATTTCCATTGAAGTTGTAATTCATCAGTTTGTGTCAGCATCAAACAGGCCCGGCAGGAAAGAGGGTAACGCCTCGCTCTATTTTAAGAACAAAGTAGTCCAGGTACACTTCCAAACTTGGCTTTCGATGCCAGGCCAAACGTTTACCAAAAGTCCTGCCAGTGGACACTGGAGATAGAGTCACGCCAACTTCTGGGCTGAAGTAAAAAAAACACTTCAGAATAGATGCAAAAACTCGGCGGGCTTGCACTCTATAATCAAACTCAATTTAAACGAAGGTGAATAGAGATTGGAATGCGAAGGGCTATAAATAAAGTTTTATGTCCTTCCAACATTAATAATGTCATTGGAAAGTGATTACTAAAATAAAAAATAAATGACCTGTTAGACGTGTAATAAGGTCACTTAAGTGCCGAGCAAACATGACTCACCCTGCTGCGTGTGGAGTCTCCGTTTCTGGGATGCCATATGAACACTCATTTACTTGTTCAAAGGATCCATTTTTACATCCTCCTAATGGTTGCTGAATGCTATGACTTGGAAACCGTGCATTTGGGATTTTCTTCCTCCAGTCCTGGTTTCGCTCTCTCCTTTGACATGGCTACAGATGACTGTAGCTAAGTAACTGTGTGCAGGGGAGAAAAATAACTAAATGCGATACACAATTTCTAATTCAAACTATAAAAGAAAATCAAATTTCAAAAGGAGGCACAACAAATGATGGCACACATGCTTGTATTTAATGCCACAAAGAACAGCAGCATTCCACTTTTGGCCATGGTTTTTCTAAAATAATGATATAAATCTCAGAGCACAGCTGCAGAGGAAGGAGGCAGGCAGTGATGGATGATGCTGGGGCAGTTTTACAGTTGAGGCCGATTTCACACAAAAACAGAGCAACGTTTTTCACTATGGCAAACATCAGATTTAATATTGCTCATGCTAGTGTTCTAAAAAACTTCAGCTTGTAATTTGTCATGCACTGTTTGTGCTACAGACATGACTGATTCCTCAATCACGCAGCTTGCTGAGGAGGTGTACTGTTATTTTTCTAAGAGATCAGAATGGGGATTTTCATCCGACGGATGTGAAAAAAAATCCCTTAGACTTACAGTAAATTGAAGGAGGGACCTGAGTCATAGAGTCCAGAATGAGACTTGTAGGTGGATTTTTGGCCAGTAAGAGACCAACTAGTAAATACTTGCAGTCACACAACTAACATGCTAAAGTGCACAAAGACATTTCTTCTTTTTTAGAATTACAACATCATTTAACATTTTAGATACTGTTATTTTTAATTTAATCTTAAAAACTGTATATCATTATAGAAGGTCGAAGACAAAAACAATATTTGACCACTGTTTTATTTTATAAATCTAATAGCAATCATAATGTATACATGTCAAAACATGCAACATCATCAATAGTGTATGTAGCAGTGATACAATTATCTGTAAAATGGAAAGGGATTAATACACAACATACATTAGAAATCTAAAAATTGACATTTAGAACTATTGAATAATTATTTTTTTAATTCACAATTCTTCAGAGAAAATGACCATTTATGTAGATATTTTACTACATTACGCCAATCAGGAGCATGGTGGTTGAATGATAATACATAAAGTTTACTTCTTTCTTAAAATACAACCCGAATTCTGGAAATGTTGGGACGTTTTTAAACTTGAATAAAATGAAAAACTAAAAGACTTTCAAATCACATGAGACAATATTTTATTCACAAGAGAACAGAGAACATAAATGTTGAAACTGAGAAATTGTACACGTTTATCCACTAAATGAGCTCATTTCAAATTTGATGCCTGCTACAGGTCTCAAGAAAGTTGGCATGGGGGCAACAAAGGACTGAAAAAGCCGTACATTTTGAAAAGATTCAGCTGGGAAAACATCTAGCAACTAATTAAGTTAATTGACATCAGGCCTGTAACATGATTAGCTATAAAAGGGATGTCTTAGAAAGGCAGAGTTTCTCAGAAGTGAAGATAGGCAGAGGCCCTGCTACAGATCTGTGAAAGAGTGCGTAAAAAGATAGTTTTTAAATTATTCCACAACATTCCTCTATGTCAAAATGCAAAGGCTTTGCAAATCTCAGCATCTACAGTGCATGACATCAAACGATTCAGAGAAACTGGAGAAATCTCAGTGCGTAAGGGACAAAGACCTATGTTGAATGCCCATGGTCTTCGGGCCCTCAAACAACACAGCAGCACTCATCTGCATGATTCTGTGGACCCTGTGTCCTGCGGGCTAAAGAGGAGGCAGCATGTTATCAGCATTCAGTTCAAAAGCCAGCATCTCTGATGGTATGGGGGTGCATAAATGAATACAATATGGGCAGATTGCATGTTTTGGAAGGCACTATGAATGCTGAAATTATGTATATAAAGGTTTTAGAGCAACATATGTGTATTTCAGCAGGACAATGCAAAACCACATACTGCAGCTATTACAACAGTATGGCTTCGTAGTAGAAGAGTCCGGGTGCTGAATTGGTCTTTCTGCAGTCCAGATCTTTCACCTATAGAGAACATTAGGCAGATCATTAAACGAAAAAAACTAAAAGTCAAAACCGACCACAAACTTCAGCAGCTGGAAATCTTTATCAGGCAAGAATGGGACCAAATTTCAACACTAGAACTCCAGAAACTCATAACCTCGATGCCCAGACGTCTTCAAACTGTTTTGAAATAAAAAGGGGGAGATGCTACACCATTGTAAACATGCCCCCGTCTCAACTATTTTCAGACCTATAGCAGGCATCAAATTTAAAATGAGCTCATTTTGTACATAAAATTGTCAAGTTTATCAGTTATGTTCCCCATGTTCTATTTTGAATTAAATATTGGCTCATGCAATTTTAAATTATTTTAGATATCATTTTATTAAAAAAAAACATTTATGGAACATTTTACAACATTTATGGAATTCGGGTTGTAAGAAATGTATAATTTTACATGGCAAGGATGCATTCAATTGATCAAGAAGAGGAATAGAATAATTGTTTATTTGTCACATACACAATTATACAGAGTATAACCAGCAGTGAAATGTGTTCTCTGCATTTAACCCATCAAGTGCACACACACTTGGAGCAGTGGGCAGCCGACACTGCGGCGCCCGGGGAGCAGTTGGGGGTTCGGTGCCTTGCTCAAGGGTCTCATCTCAGTCGTGGACCATTCCTACCGGAACCGAGATTCGAACCCACAACCTCGGGTAAAAAGTCCAACGCTCTATTCATTAGGCCACGACTGCCCAAAAGTGACAAATACATTTTATAATGTCACAAAATATTTCTTTATCAAACCAGTGCAGTTATTTTAAACTTTGCATTCATTAAATAATCTGAAAAGATACATTATCTGAAGACTATTTTGAAGACTGGAGTAATGATGCTGAAAATTCAGTTTTGCATCACAGAAATACATTTCATTTTTATATATAGTCATATAGAAAACAGCTATTTCAAATTGTAATAATTGCTTTTTATGTGTGTTTGCAGCATTTAAAAAACAAACAAATAAAAACTGTCATTACATAATTTGGAGCCTGAAGTCTGCACATTAGTGATCTTGAGGTGGAGCCACAGATTCAAAAACCCAAACTCCTGCAGACCCAATAACAAGCTCACAAGCATGACACCGCATCTTGTTTTATAGTATTAAAAACTATTTAAAAGCAAACTTATTCGAAAAATACTTGAACGCACATCCATGTGATAACTACCTAAAATTATGGAAACCATCTTTGGAAGAAAACAACAATCTTTAGTGTAAATATTATTGTTATATATATTTTTGGCTCAAGTCCCATTCGTTTACATGGAGAGGGAGGGGTTTATGGATTAGACTATACTGCTGCCAGCCACTAGATGGCGATCACAAATGTTTTGACTTCACTTTTCAGGGTGTCCGGCACACTTGGTTTGCATTTTTTTTCATACAAATGTGTTCATATACGCAGTTAGTGAAAAAGATCTGTTAAAAATGCAATAAGTTTGTCACATTTGTTTGTGACCGCAATATCAAGTTCAAATCACATTACTTCTAGGTGTAACTTGTCTTGTCATGTCCAATTTAACTGACTTATAATGCTGTGCAAGAAAGTTAAAACTGGCATTTGATTGGATTTGGTGCACGTGTTGCCACCTATGCTACTACATGAATGAATGAATAACACTACATCTCTTAGCCCGCTTTAGGAAATCTTTGGGAAATTTTGTCTTAGTCCAGCACAGGTGGTTCACATTTAGAGGTGAGACTATATATAGACTGTGAAAACACAATCCAGGTGGATTTTCCAGTGAACAAAGCAGCTAATGCAGAGCCATGCGGCTGCCCCCTCCCAGGGTTTGTTTAATGAACAGGATCTCTGGAGTATAGAGGAAAGATACAGAGCTGCCAGCTGGGCACAGACCGCTGATAATTCAAGCCTATTGGACAGAGGCACAGAGGGCAGTAAATGACACCAATCAAAGCTTTTAGTTTCACTGTTGGGGAAGCTACTTTGAAACCGTACCTTCCCAAGCTAAAAACCACTCATAATTTAAAGCAGTTAAAGTACAGTCATGCTGCCCTTTTAAATTAGTTTAGCTATAATGGAACGTTTTAATGTTCCTGTGGCTCAGTGGTAGAGCATTGCATTAGCAGCGTAAAAGGTCGTGGGTTCAATTCCCAGGGAACACACATGCAAAAAATGTATAGCCTGAATCTGTAAGTCGCTTTGGATAAAAGCGTCTGCTGAATGCATAAATGTACAATTTAATGAGGGCGATCTTTTTAAAAAATACGATACTACTAAACTATTTCATTATATTATTTATTTTGCAATAAATACAGCTTTTATTGAGCACAAACATAATGAGGATAATGGGGATTCAATAAATATATTTACACAGAACAAACCCAATAAAACTAGTGAACAGCAATCAAGACAACTGAGTATAGTGACTGACATTCTCATTTGAAGAACTGGTAGAAAGTAATGCTGAGAGATTTATTCCTTTATTTATTAACCACCAGATTGACAAGAATGAACTGACTAAAATAAAGCTGAATCCTCAATGCTCAATATGCCTGCTGGTTATTGATTCAGTTGGCTTAGCTTTACTGTCATGAAAACAGAGGAGATGCTACTGAAAAAATGCACTAGCATAGTGCGCTAGAACTAGCAAAAAGTCAGTAGCATCACTACTTTTAGATAATTTCCATTACAATTTTAGTTATTGGCACTGTATAACTAATTCTAAGATACCATATTATTGGATATTACCATTGCATTTATCCTTTGTGAAGAAGCAATCTCACAATACATACCAAAAAGCTTCCATAATCCCATAAAAAATACAATTAAATAAATGACAAAAGTTTTTAATGTTTGCATTTTTCTGTTTTTATTTCCATTTTAATGAACGCTTGGTTTTAGTTAAATACAATAACACTGATATAGAATTTACTCTCAAAAGAGGCCTTTTTGGACTTGGCAACATAACTGTGGATGTTTTTATGCTTTATTTAAATGCCAGAAATGCATATCTTATCATGTGAATTACTCAGACATGGCTCTTTTATGACAGTCTTACAAAACAAGGAATGCCCAGGAATGCATTCAATTCTCTAGATCTACAAGTCAGGTGCCTTCAAGGTTATTGCGACATGCATATCTCTACAGCATCAACATCCCTTAAATATTTGAATAGTGCTGTTATTGCTGGGAACTGCAGCACGAGAGACAAACGCTCCCAGTGAAACATGTTTTGGATAATTTAGCCGGCTGCTGCCTTTGGTCTGAGGAGACATTTGGGCAATGCCACAGTGGCCACAGAGGCCGTTCTGTTGGCTGCTCACGAAGGAAGCATCTTTGCGCCAGGCCACTCTGCCCACTTCCACCCTCCACCTCGTTCTTAAAACTAATCCTGCAGGCGGGCAGCGAACAGACGGATCTGTCTCCAGCACAGTCTGCAGCGATCCTTCCCCCACATTTCTAGGCTGGGCTAGTCTGACAGACACAGGGGTCTCTGAAAGGCACAAAGGAACTTTTTAGGAATCTCCTCTCTTTTTTTTTGTTCCTTGAGAATCTGTCAGGATTTTATATTGCAGGGTGCAGCCTTCCCCATGCTGCCGTCTGGATTTCATGTCAACCACATGCCTGATCCACGTCCAGACGACTAAAAATACATCTCACATTTAAGGCACTGTTATTTTCCTCGAACACCATCCATCCATGAATGATTTTGATTCTGATCGAATAGCAGTTTCACAAAATTATTGTCTTACTTTATTCTGTGTACCGTCCCACACATTATTTTACCTGATACATTTCAGGTGTGCTGAAGTCCCAGATATTAAAGAAACAGTTCACCCAAAAATGAAAAATTCTGTCATCATTTATTCACTCTTATTTGTTGCAAATCCATAAGCTCTCATCTTTCTTTGCAGGAAACTCAGAAGAAATCTAAAGATATTTTCCATGCAACAACATATGGACAAAAAGCAGTATAAAAACACAACTTGAAGAGACACATTGATAATGCACCGTAACAGCTACATAACTGACGAGGGTGCATTAAGTGAAGTTTACATTAAACTAGCTCTTAGTTGTCTTTCTAAAGAGCCAATACAACATTAATTTGGGTTAAAAAATGATTCCTTCAAAAATGCAGATTCATTAATGAATGAAACATGTATTTATGAGCGAGTAATTCAATCATTCATTGAAACGACACATTCAAAGACTCCAATGATTGAGCAATTTGATCATTCATTCAAGCGATTTGTTCAAAATCGCTGATTTAAGAAGGAAACAACTTCAAGGAGCGACTGTCTTTATGAGTGAATCACTGAATCATTCATTGAATCATTCAGGAATGAAACAATAATGCTCTGTTTTGCAATGGATCTGTACTGAATTAAACATTTTTAGTCAACAATATTGTTTAAAATATGAGTAACCTACTGTTGTGCAAAAACAATATTACGTAATCATACTTTAATAACTTCTCAGAAATGACCTAAGCAGTTGTTGATATTTCTAACATGACATGTCTAAATTAGTAGAGGAGTCATGGACACATCTTATGAACTAGAAAAGCAGAACCTCAATCCAAGGCATAAGAAACTATTGGTAATTTGTAAATATATTTAATTGTTAATAAGAATTTCCTTTGCTGGTGATTATTGCAAACAAAGTAAAAGTCAGCTTTTATAATCATCAGATGGTTTGAAAGGTGGACTATACGGTTGCAAATAAGATTAGTTGATTTTTATATATATATATATACAGATTGGACGAATTGTGTGTGTGTGTTGCTGAAGATTTCCATGTGAAAGCAATACCTGTTCTCAGTCTCTTTCTCCCTCATAACTGTTTTGCAGGTGCCAGATGTTCAGGGTCAGAAGGCTAAGCTAGTCGGGCCTGGTTGGGATGAAAAGTATGAATGAAATACAGGTGGACACCTTAAGCTCTGTTAGTCATGCACGGCGATCCTCTTAAGCACTTCTTTTAAGTCATATTACTTCTAAAACGAAAGTCGTGCAGGGTAGGTGATAAACAACGAGGATCTGTCAAAGCTGAGCCCATTCAATCACCGAATAGCTTTTCAGCTGTCTGTCAACCTATATTTATGATCCTGTTCTAAAATACAGTGCTGTTGCCCATGTAGGAAACATCTTTAGGGTATCACAGATTCTCGTTCACATTTGTGGTTTAAGCAGATAATGGGACTCCACATGGAGTATGTGTACTGATGCATACAACTCCGATCACTGATTTGCCACAATTAAAGTACACTAAAGTATCTGTCACCTTCCTTTCAGTAGCAGTGAACATTCAGACAGACAGAACAGCCAGATTCCTTTGTGATTCGCCCCACAGATTAAAATAAATGGGTGTTCACAACTTCACTGGAAACAAATAATTTGAGTATCCGTGAACACAATGCCAAAGCTTTAATTGGAACACATTGTCCGCAGTTGAGAACTTTGGAACAAAGGAGCTGTCTGCATTTGTGAGTCTGATGCTTTGCAGGATGAATCTCATGAATTTCGTTCCGACAAAGGCATAAAAAGACAATATTATTGTATAAAACATTTGACAGTTGGACGATTCCATGGTGCATTTTTCCATTCTCAAGGTTCTACCTGACCTAGATTTCTGTAAAACTGAGGCGAAGAGTGAGGAAACGTTGTCAGATCTTATAAAAATCACAGTACTTTTTGCGGTTAACTATTAAAAAGAAACTACTCGGATCTGACAATTCAATAAGGAAGGATTTTCTTTTAATTTCAGGGTATGTCTCTTGTCAAATGCTTCCTGTCTTCAGTGGTTTTCAGCTTAGACTCAGTCAGTCATTAACTGACACCTCAATTAATATCTTGTGAGATTATTCTGGTAAAGACAACGATGAGGAATGAGAGGAAGCACTACATGACAGGCCTCTTTTGCATGAATTTCTCCCTTTGCACAAAACTGAACCCTGCCAGAGGATCTGCGAACTTCAAAACCAGTCTAATCAACATCAAATAATAACTCACTATGTCACTACATACAATAACTTGTATACAGAATATCTTTAAAATATGACTGTCAATACAAAAATCAACACAGCTAGGAGACAGACAAAATCAATCAAAAACGTGTCAGGCTTGCAACTCTTTTGCACTCGCAAAATAATTTAAAAAGTAAGCATAATCTAATAAATACATATTCATCATTTTAACATGATTCAAATGGAGTAACCGATACAATCTTTTTTATGGAATGCATTTTGTTCAAAGTTTAAACATTCTTTTTCCTTTCTTTTATTTTCAAGATCTGAGGTAAAATATCCATTGTCCCTTTCAGTAGGGCTTTAAATATCACGATATTCAAAATCGCAATATATCCCTTTAATTTGAAATAAAACACATAATCAGTACCTAAGATTATGACGTCATAGTTTTTACTTCTAGACGACATCGAAGAAATAGAAACCGCTTCAAAACCTGTATCCTGTGTTGTTAATCGTATATCGCTGTTGCATCAGGCTAGTAAAGACAATAAAAAAACCTGTTGCACATTGAGTCGCATCTGTTTATGTCACGGCCAAATTCACTTTAGGCAAGCCTCCAAGGTTAGCAAAAAATCATAACGTTGTGGTATGACGGTAAGGAGAACAGAGGCCATTTTCTGAAAGGATGCTAATGAAGGAGAGGCTGCAAACTGCTTGATAAATGTATTTTGTGGGATAGAAGCGGGGTAGTATATTATGGACAAAATGATTGGGACACTCTTCTAATGAACATGTTTGACTACTTTAGTTAGTACAAATCTTAATGTTTAAGCATATAATGCTATTCTAGGAAATTGTGTGCTTTAATTTTATACCAACAATTTGGACAGGACTGTTTTCTATTCTAACACGACAGTGCCTCTATGTATAAGGCAAGATTAAAAAAGAAATGATTGATTTAGTCAGTGTGCATTGAAGAACTTGACTGGTCTGCAGAAAACAAGTCCTAATCCCAGCTAAACACCACTGGTGGGACTCTAAAAGCAGACCTTGAGACAAAAATTCATCACCAAACACCAATGACTTGTTCATATAATCATTTTAGACCCTTCCAAAACTGCTGCAACAGAGATGAAAATATAATTTTTAAATACATGTTTTTATCTTTATTGCCACAGTTTTGGATGTGCCCTTTTCTGTTCTAAAGAAGGGGGTGTCCCAATACTTTTGTCAATATAGTGTATCTACACATCAGTCTTTCTGATGACTTTCTTGTAAACAAACCTCCAAAGTTTAACACACTTTAACACACCATTGCTCCAAATATTCACCAAACATATTATACCATATACTAATTTGGAATCACAAAACAGAACATATAATGGCACAATGCAACAAACTTCATTGCTCCCATTAAGGTCAAAAAAGGGGATATTTAGTTGACTTGATTTTTCAGTCATGAACATAGGCTAAAGTTTAAAGCTTATATTTATTTTAGAGCCAAAACGAGATGAGGAATCCACATCTGGCTTGTCCTGCGGGATTCTGTCTGAGCACAAAGGCAAAATCTCCCATGTCTTCCAGATCATCCCTGGTCTGGACTGGCACGGGCAATTTATGGGCTATGTGCACTGTTTGGCTCTGGGATATGTTAACAAGTCGAGGGTGTCAGAGGAACATGACCTTTCATTTGTCCTGTTTATTGGATCTCTGTTCCCACAGTCAATGTGTGAGTGGGACAAAAGGGAGATGGTCTATTCCACCTTGAGAAAGCTCTCCGTCAGCATTTCCATTCATCTTAATAGCAGCTGGCATCTTTGCTTAGGCTTTTTAAGCCAATCATCAGAGCCGCAGGACATTATGACAACACTGACCCAAAACCTTCAACCTATCCTGATCTGTGATGAGAAAAGCAGAAAGTTACAAATATAAATCCATTAAACACATTTAATGAGATTAACTGAAATTAAACATTAGAGTTGTCTGACTTTAAGTTCATGTTTGTTCACTTATGTATGCTAGTGCATTACTAAACATATATTATATATTACTATTGTATACCAAAATGTACTTTTTATGATACAATGTACTTAGAATTCAAAAGGAAAACACAACATTTCTGAAACAAACAAAACATTTAATAGGATCCTATTACTGTAAAACAAAAAGTTAACTATTAAATTGTTAAAGTATCATTAATTCAATTGTTTGGACATTAATTTGGTTATTGAAATGTAATTATATATTTTTTATAAAAAATCTATTTTATAAAAAATAAATAGAATTTTGGAAAACATCAAACAAATTTTATCGGGTTGAAACTATACTTGTTAAAACTACTTGGTTTTCTATATAACAATATATATACATATCTCACACTTTATATTCGTCTGAAGAACAAAAAGTCCATGACCTTTTGTGTTCAGACACAAGTGACTCCATTGCACTTTTAAGGAAAGGTGAAGGGCTACTTCAGTGATCCAGAGAGAGAAAAAGGCAAACCTGTTAAGCCATTGTAGAGCGGCTCATAAGAACCCCAGGCATTTATTGCATCTGACAGTAATGATGTTGACACTGTCAGTGTCTGGTGGCACGGCACCAACGAGAGCCAGCCCTTAGGGCGGTTTGGCTGGTCACCTTGCAAGTAGTCCAAAACCCTCTACTGTGTTTACATCCATTTCACTGTGCAGCATGTGTGGCCTTTGCGAAGCTTTGAGTCCATCACTCCACAATGAGCCACAGTCTTGCTGGAAATTAACGCGTCAGTCTGAAAATACCCAGCCCTGGTCGCCAGCCTTTAATAAGGCTCTAACAGGTCTCACTCAGGGTGTCCTGGCCCAGCAGTGCTCTCTGACTGTGGCTGCTGCCTACGCTCTGCGGTGGATGGGCTGTCCCTATTTGGGATGAATCCCATGGCTCATTATCGGCTTTCACTTCATGCAGGTGAAGCTTTACACCGAGTCCTAACCAGGCCTGACACTATAACCATACAGTCATTTTCTTGTCCACACAATAAAAATAAAATGGGAAACGATGCAACAGTAATATTGAGAAATATTTTTACAATTAAAAAAAAAACTTTTTATATATTTTAAATATGTATAACTAACTCAACCCTATGATGATCCACAGCTTATTATTTTTCTGTCCTGTTTTTAACCCCCCACATCGGAACACTGTTTGAATAGGCGTGGTAGTTTGCAGGCTTGGAAGTAAATGCCCACTGCTATGATTGGCTAATAGTAGTGTATGTTTGGCAGTCTATGTCCTTCACAGATGGACGCTGCTGTGATTTAGGTTAAACATGCATAAATACTTATCAAACTATTTGTTTAACAGACAAAACAATAGTGATCATGTAAAACAACCTTACTCACAGCTGTGTGTTGCAACATTACTGAATCTGCTGATAAAATGTAGTGAACAAGGACGAGGTCTTACTCATACAGTCTACAGGTATTCATTAAAGATAAAGTTAATCCACTCTTTCCTAACGTTGGGATCAGAAGGAAGGCACTGCACAGCGTCTTGTCTTCGGACCATCTTTATTGTTTGGTTTCTTTATAGACCTGTGTGTTCGCCTCTCTCGTAAACTACATGTGTGAATCGGTGGACGGGGCCAAACAGGCAGCGATGTAGAAGCAGGCGTTGATCATCTTCTGCGGAGGTGGTGTTTAGCCACACTATTACATTATAGAGTAGAACATTCCACAACCTGTCATTTTGGCAGACTGACTTCAATATAAGCTGATTTTAGTCTAATGAGAGAGTTCTGAAACTTACGGGATGTTTTAAACTTACAGGATGTAATACTGTAGACACTTACTTGTTCTCAAACTTTGTGGAACATGTTTATTATTAATATGATGAACTACACCAGTGGTTCTTCTGCAGGATACCTGTGTGAATTTGAGGAGAACCGACTTATACATCCATTATACATCCATAAAACGAATTATGTTCAAATAAATTAGCCTATATGAATTTGGATTTCAATTTGCAGTTCATCAGTTTTTCTATGTTTACTTGTGACAACCCATTCCTACATAAAGTGCGTAGGCACCCTTAAAGAGAAGAACGGGCCACCAGTTGAAGATTCTGCTGTCACTATAAAACAAGCCAGAATGTATATGAGCCAACACTAATAGTTTTTTATTTTGCTGCTCTGATACAGGATTGGACAATGCCACACAAGTAGAGATGCATTACTTACTTGTTTCCATCTCATTCTGATCTGCACAAAACACTCGATCAGGAATTTAACCTTTGAGTTTAATTACTGGAGCCGATTTCTGCTGACTTAGGCAATCTGGGCTTTAACTACCGACGTCATTCGCTAACTGCCCCGGGCCGCAATGCTCTATATTTAACAAGTGTCATACAGGCCAACATGCAGAGAGAGAAAAAGCAGGGTGAGATATAGGAACATGTGGCGTCATGCAGAAGCACATGGTGACTGGATGTTTGTCACACAGATTCAGGACCGAGTTCTGTTCCCTTGCGAACTTGCTGACTGAGCACAAATCCCGTTCTTCTACATCTCACTTTCAGGCATGTTCGGTGGTCTAACGAATGATCATCGTATGTGTTAAAATTGACTTAGCAGACATATGTTTTAAATGAGCAGCCAGGGAACATTTGCATAATAAATGAGATTGATTACGCAGCCGTGACGCAGTCAGCTTGGTCCAGTTCCCGCTGTGCAATCGACCGAGCGATTGCCACGTGACTAGAGGGAAACCAGTTTGAGGCCACCTCCGTTTTTCATGCCGCATGTTCAGATCCTCCAAAAGGTCTGTATGCTGAATTGTTCAGCTTCCAGTAACTCCGCTAGTGTTGCTGGAGCTCCCAGAAGTGATACCTCATCGCGAGCCAACATGATTAATCGCAGCCTAAGGAAGAGGCAGAGTCTTCAGATGTAAACTGTAGGACGCCCCACTGGCAGCGCTCATTAAACCAGAGATGCTGATCCATGTGCCGGGGTGGCTTTGTCTTGGCAGGGATGCATCTGAGTCACTGCTAAGTCACTTTTCAGCGCAGCATGGGCGGAAGTGCTAACGACGCGCTGGTGTTTCAGATGGAGCCTGCTCAATTTTCCCTCTGCGTTTCAAGTGTGCTTGACAGAACGTCTGGGTAACCGCTGTTTTCTTTAAGATAACAGCTGTCAGAAGGGACTAATTAGGGGAGAGACGGACGCAGCGAGGCCTTTGCTGATTCGGAAAAAGTTCGGGAGAATGAGCGCGGCCCTTTTGCTCCTTGAAGTCTGAGCTTGTTTCCTGCTGAGCATTTCTCTATCACCACACCCGACTTACTCCATCCCTGTTTCAAGGAGCAGTTCACCCACAAATGAAAATTCTTTCATCATTTACTCACCCTTATGTTGTTCCAGCCCTCTATTATTTAGATTTTCCATGCGACTCAAAATGAAAAAGGCAGAGTGTGAGACAAACCCTAGGGCCAAATATTGTATTAGTTTTAGCCACAGTATTGGTATCTTCAGGTGGCAGGATTTGCACTGAAATTGCAAATAACTTTTATATGTTTGTCACAGTGCTTTAAAAATGTGATTCTAAATGCTGAAGTCCAATCAGTGGTTTGAAAAATAAGATAAATGTAAGATAAAAATGATACACTGCAAACAAAAAGAGGACTTTTACGATTTCAATTAGTCTTTGCATGAGTAAAAATGTATCTTGTTTCAAGGATTTTTTTTATTTTAGCTGTAAAATTAGACAAATAGTTTTATTCTACTTTTTTTAGGTCACTTTATGTATATTTTGAAAAAGGCTAACTGGTGCAATGGCAAAAGAAGTCCATCAGAAACATATGTACAGTACTGTTCAAAGTCTGGGGTCAGTATGACTTATTTATTAAATAAATTTGTACTTTTATTGAGCAATGATGCATTACATTGATCAAACAATAATGCAACTGTAATAATATTTCACAACATTACTGTTTTTACTGTACTTTTGACAAAATAAATGCAAACATGAGAGCATAGACTCATTTCAAGACTTCTTACTGAGCCCATCCCTTTGATTGGTAGACAAAGACATTTTTAATTATCTGTGCCTCCTAAAAAAATAAACCACAGAGCATCATGGGGTGAGTTAACTATGTGTACATTGTTCAGTGAACTACTACTTTGACATATCTCAGACACGTACTCTGAGCATTTGTGTCTCTTAGTCATTGAATCTATAGACATCCTCAAAGTCAGTCCAATACTCCTTGCATCTGATGTGGTCTGCACTATGTAGGGAGAACTAGCAGGAAATCTATGTCTGTCTACACACACACACACACACACACACACTAAATGTCCTCTGTTTAGTCTCAGAGCTTTGAGCCAGCAGGGCCCGGGTGTATTAAAACCATAAGAGGGTAGTGTGATTTTACATGAGGATCAACTCTGTCCACACAACCCTGGGAATCCCACTGTCTTTGAGTGGCAGTTTACTGTGTTTTACAAAGTAAATTTCATTTATGATCCTTTCAGAGCACATGCATTGAGACTTATATATAAATATAACCAGAAGGTTGTCAAGATTTGTTACATTGCTCGCTGAAATACTTCTAATAATTCTAATCGTCAGTCATGCCATTATTCAGTCAATTATTGACTGTACATTTACATATACATATACTCTAGTCTTCAGTGTCACTCGAACCTTAAGAAATCTTTCTAATATGCAGATTTGCTGACCAAGAATTTTTTTTGTGCTGTTTAATATTGTTGTGGAAACCATTTCGCATTTTATTTCTCATGATTCTAAGAAGAATTAAATTTGAAACTGATATCTTTTGTAACTTTATAAATGGCACTTTTGGGCAATTTAATATGGTGCTGCTGAATTTAAAACATTCATAAAAAACAATAACTACAAAAAAAAAACTTTTTAAAGGTAGTGCATACTAAAACGTTTAGAATTTTGTATAAATTAATTTCACTATTATATTCATTTATTAATCTACTATTTAATATTATGAATAGGTTAATAATTTTTAAATGAACATATACATTTTGTGAAAACTAAACAAAACAATATTTTGTGATTCTTAATGCATTAACTAATGTTAACAAATCGAACATAACTGTAAAGTATTTTTTAGACACATCACACAGCTTTAGCGCTCATAGATCATGAGAAACCTGCTCAAAGTGATCTGCAGCTCAGCAGGGAGGAATCAGTGTGCATCTCCCACGCAGTCTGAGTATTTCTCTCCAGTGACTTGGTTAAAAAGAAGATGGTATGTGGATAAGCGGATGGCAGATGTCCACCCTCTGCATGATGGGAATGTAAAAATCACGCCACTCCTTCACTGCAGTTCATCTCGTCTGCGAGACAAGAGAACAGTAGCTGTGGTTATCACACAAGTCAAAACAGATAACCTCTAGCACAAACGTTTTTCAGCATCACACCTTTTAAAATGACTGACTTGACCTAGTGCTGATCCGAATAAATAATCAGTCCTGACGACAGTGTCAACAAAACGACTCCTTCACCACCCTGATAATGGCCTGTCAGAGTCCTTATATAAAATATGAGCAGGGAAAGTATTTTAGGAATTAAATGCAAGCTGCAGAATGTAGCGCTGAGAAGTCCGAGGCACGACTGTCTGTGTTTAATGGCTGGGTTTTAGCGTGGTATTTGTGGGAATTATTAATCACAGTAACGAGAGGAAGGAATGTTAAGTGAAGTGAGGGTGGAGACAGATTAATCTCTTGTGGTTAATTGTGAACTCGCTTTTGGAAGTTTGACATACAACCTGCACTTCCAAAAATGTAGCGCTCGCTCCAGCAAACTGTTTCCGAGTGACAAATGAGGGGGTATTAGAACCCAATACATCACGTGAAAGTTCACTGTGGAACTGTTGAGCGCGTCAGTCACTCAAACACCAGGTCAATGCTATGTCAATGTGTCTATTTCTGCGCTGTGAAATGCAACAAATATCTTTGTGAACATTGTGGAATTAGCTCCACACATTGTAATACAACTTTGACAATAACTGCTACGTTAACATGCAAATTTAGACTGACAAACATTACCATATATGCAAAACACACATTTCTACAGGTATCATATGCATACTCTGAGTTTCTCGCTTCAAATCTGGACAGATTTATCCGGCACAGATGTTAGGAAACATGACTTTAGACCAACACAAACACATTGAACCAAGAATACTCACCTAAAGTGTTTAAGCAGCCATTACATGATCCTTCAGAAATCCTTCTAATATGCTAATTTACTGTTCGAGAAGCATTTCTTCATTATTATCAATGTTGACAGTTATGCTGCTTAATATTTCAGTGAAAAAACCCAAAGGCCCAACGTTGTAATACTACAACATCTCACTAAAAACATACTAAATATAAAAAATGCTAAAACTCATTTATTTCTGCATTAGAGGCCTCTCACAACAACAAATAGTGTTGTTCAAGTTTTTCTAGGGTCTTTCATTATTAAATCAATCAACAGTAACATAAAATACATTTATAATGTAAAAAAACTCTTTTAAAAAACCTTTCTTTTGAAATTTCTATGAATAAAAAAATCCTGGAAAAAGTATAATGGTTTCCACAAAAAAACAGCAAAATTATAACAGTGATAATGACAGGAGCCATTAATAATAATTGAAAAATAATGGATTATAATAATTAAGCAACAAATCAGCATATTAGAATGATTTCTGAAGGATCATGTGACACTAAAGAGTTCAAATTCAGCTTTGCCATTGCAGGAATAAATGATATATATATAAAACACGAGATTACTGTATTTATAATCAACAAAATTCAGCCTTGGTGAGCAGAAAAGCTTCTTTCAAAAAGAGCAAAAAAATTAAATAAGTTAATTGTGTGTTGTTATTATTATAATTATTATTTCAACTTTATTAAATGTACATTTAAAACGTATTTTTTATTAATGTGTCTGTCTAAACTACTATACAATATTACACTGTTATTATAGAAGCTATTGTATTTTTGAACTTCTCTTTCTTTTGCATAATGCAAGGCTAAACACATTCTCTGCGTGAAGAACTTTAGTGAAAGGTTGATCTCTTGCATCACATTGCTGTGACATTATGAGTGCTCAAATTTTCATTCAAGGACCTCTACTTGTCAAACAGCTCTGATTTATATCAGGTTCAAGGTAAACGATTTCAAAACACCATCAAATAATTAATGCAGCTTTTACAAAGAGCTCCATTACACATTCAGGATGATTAATTCCCGGCCATTTCATCTCCAAGGGTGTGTCTCGTACATTTCTGAGGATATTGCCTCCTAGTGCTATGCTAGTTTGTGTTTCCCTGGTTACCCAGTCTCCAAGGTAACAGGTGCTTAGAAATAGGCAAAATAAGAACCTCTCCTCTGCTGGAATGCAGCCTTGAGCAAGAGAGCAATTGTTGGCAAAAGAGCATTGTGGGGTTTGCATCCCAGGTCTTACAAGATCTGAAGAGTGGCTCTTCTCAAAGATTTCAAATGACTTGCGGGGTGGAAAAATAATGACAGATGATTGATGAATGTTTTTTTTGACTGCTTCAAGGCAAAAGTAACTTGATGGAGCATTCAATGGCGTTGTACTTGCTGCAAAGTTCTGGGAGACTTTAAATGCGGGCGTGGATCCTCTAAATTATCATTCGGTATGTACAAAAAAGTCACTCCCAAAACTGCATTGGTTGATATAGTGATAATCATAACTAATCTGTCTGCTATTTTTAACGATAGAGTAATATCTGTGATTCAAAACATTTTTTATGAAAGAACAAGGAGTGCCAGTTAACTCAATAAAAAAGTTAATAAATAAAAATAAGACAAATTATTATTTTTAGTAACACACAGTATATATATATATATATATATATATATATATATATATATATATATATATATATATATATATATATATATATATATATATATATATATATATATATATATATACTGTGTGTGTATATATATATGAGAATTCACTGCTGTGGATGCATAACTACAAAATAATTAGCTTTGTCATAAGCAAAAACATGCACTGCCTGTTATGCTTCTTTTAAAAAGAGTTCTTGTTCTTTCAAAACTTTATGACAATGCCCAATGGGAGCTGTGACATTTCATATCTTGCATCACAAATGTCTTGTAAAAAAATAACTAGGTGCTCGCTGTCTCTATAGGGTCTTCAGTAAACATGGCAGAGCTAAAAACCTGAACATTCCAGCCATAACTGGACAGGGCTGAGGCCGTGTGGGAACATGATGCTTTTATATAGTAAGGATCTATCATTTTTATAGCATCATTAATACAAGTTCTTAGGGGGCTACAAGGAAGAGAAATCTCAGGGATGTATGAGTTGCATCATAGAGGGGCGGAGCCTCATCTTGAAGTAATTTGATTGGTGTAGGTGAAAATGAAGCAAAGTGAGGAGCTTGAAAATAGTAATTGGATTTGAAATGACACACTTCCATCTTACTATTTGGGCCATATAATAATAGAACAAAAATACTAAGATGGTAGTATGCTTTTCTAACTTTAGCCTTTGTCTTTGGATATAGCATGATCACTTTATGAAAGCAAAGGAAAAAAGTCTCCAAACTTCACCAACTATTAGATTATTACGTTTTGAAGAAATAATGAGTGGTGCTTGCCTGTGCAAAACATACTGCCGTAATACCAGGGTCGCCATGGTGGTGCTTTCCAAACTATACAAAAAATGAAACAATTTAATTCACTAATTCAGAAATTGCTGGTAAGTTACAATTACAGAGAAACAGCTAGTAACACATTGAATTAAACTGAAATATTGAAAGTGTAAAATGTGTATTTTTGTCAAGAGACAACGTGATTAACATGTGAATCGACCAATCACAGTTCATTTTGCATGCTGTTTAAGAAGGGTGGAGTTATCTGAAATCGATGATGCCATAAATACCTAGAACCATTATACCATAAAAAGACCAGCGTAAAACAAAAAAGGAATTCAATTATGGCAAAACCGTCTTCACAGTACAAAAAAGGAAAAAGAACAGAAGCTCTGTCCTTCCAAGCGTAAGACTCTTTCATAGACATTACTCAGAAAAACAAAGTGTTCTGG
Organism: Gymnocypris eckloni scoliostomus; assembly: GCA_027564155.1. Taxonomy (NCBI): domain Eukaryota; kingdom Metazoa; phylum Chordata; class Actinopteri; order Cypriniformes; family Cyprinidae; genus Gymnocypris; species Gymnocypris eckloni. The sequence goes on along the minus strand of CM050425.1, from coordinate 13,637,445 downwards.
GACACGAAGCACAAACGAGTTTCTTGACAAAGTTTAATACATATTAAACAGGTTTAGGGATTTGTTCTGAATTTTCCCACATCAAGTGTTTCCTGAAACGACACAACTAGGAGAGGGATGTTAAGATCAGAGAAAAGAAATCTGGCAAGCCGCTATGGAAAAAAAGAGCATGCTGTTTCAAGTTCTTCACGGGATACAGAGGATATCGAGTGAGAAATGGAGGGAGATTGTAAAAGACCAAATGTTCTCTATATGACACATCTGGAGGGTCCACGGGCCAAGTTCAATCTGCTCTATACTGGGTTTTTGGCCCTAGTCAGAGTGTATAACAGGGTGGGGCCATAATTTGCTGTGCTGTCCCCTTTGTCAAAGGAGATGGACTAAATTATCATCACATTTTATTGGAAAAATCATCCTCGCCTCACAACCAAACATAATAGCCGGTCGAAATCGAGTTCAGCTGACCTCACTGTGGGGAACACGGTCCCTAGTGAAGTGTTTTTGGAGACGGCTGGTTTGTGTTGGAAAAGAGGTGTCGTTGAACTACAGGGGGTTCAGAACATTTTCCACCATTAAATTAATTACTGTAGATCACAGGCTTTGGATAGTCCTACGGTCAAAATATTTATTTTCCCTTTATTAAAAACTTCCTCACTTAATTTGCTGAATATTGTCATAATATTGCATAACCTCCTTCTCTGCCATACGGTTTAATGGAGTTATATTTGGAGTCTGTGTTTGGATTAGTGCTGTACTCACTAATTCACCTTAAAGAGAAGGATTTAATTACAATTCTGCCATCGTTTACTCACCCTCACGTTGTTGCGGTTGCAAACCTGTGTGACTTCTTTTCTTCTGATCACAGAATTTGCCTCTTCTTGCTATTGTACCGACAAATAAAAGATTGTCAAAATACTCGTCTTGTAGAGTATCTTTGAAAAAACTGTCGGTTATGTCTCAAGTCAAAGTAATCAGTTGAGACAGAAATTGGATGTGCATCATTATATTGGATGAGCATTGTCTCTTAAAGTGACAGTGTCTAATTTACTCTGCTGTCCGTGTCCTTAATGTGAATCCAAGAAAATGAGAGAAAGAATAACTGCTCTTGACTGAATTACTTTGTAGTTTTAACAATAATTAATCCACAGACACAGTAAAACCAAAAAATAATCAGACACTAGATCGAAATTTTTGAAATTGAGTGCAGGACACTATAGTTAATTTATGCAAGTATAGCAAAATAAATTAAACTGGGAAATATTTTACCCCAAAAATGTCATACAGTGGACTACCAGTAAAATTAATACATTGGCCAGTGTTTTTTCTTTAATATGCCGATTTCACACAGCCGCCATGTTGAAATCGAAAGCGAGGCTCCGGTGGTAAGAAACGGTAAAGCACCAACCTGGATCTGCTGCTACCGTGATTTACGAGCATAGATGTGGGACGAGGAGGCATGTTAAGGGTGAATCCCAATTCTCGGTCATACCCCTTCCCCTTCCCCTTAGTTTTGCGCGTTCACATGAGAGTAAGGGCTCGTTTTGATTTAGGGGTAGGGCTAAGGGGAAGGGGAAGATACCCCTTAAAACCAAGCATTTTCGCGAGCTTACTTGAAACCAAGGGGTATCCAGAACACAGTGCGGTCAGATCATCCAGAGAGTATTTTCGGCTTAAATAATTGATTTAAAAATTACAACAGTCTTGTTTTGTGCTCTACACAGTCCTGTACATATATATTTGCAACCATGTTCTTAATTGAAACGAAAAAAAAAAAAATCCATGCTAACGTCACATTGCTGATTTGCACAACAGTCCCACATTTCTCTGACTAGAGAAAAACATCACTACAACTCACGCAATCGACGAACAAAGTTTGTGATCAACACTTGTCGCCTCTGGTGACGTAGCAGCCAGCTAGCGATGATGTATGATGACGTACAGTAACCAAGTGGCGTCTCATTTCATAGCGGTATGTTTTCACCCCTAGCGCTTACCACTCGGTTTCGAGGGACAAGGGCTATGGGTAAGACGAAGGGGTAAGACAGAGAAATGGGATTCACCTTTACTGACAAAGCATCTGCAAAATGGTTTGTTATAAATAACGGGGGGGGTTGGGGTGTTCGGCTAATCTTTGCTTCTGCTGATGGATGCACATTCTGGCTTCTCAATACATTACAACAACAGTGATGAAAGAAAACAAAAGTGGACAAACATTCACTCTTGTTCAATGCAAGTGTATGCTGGAATATGAGCGTTTATTCCATCATCACCCGGGTGCTGATCACCCGAGACCTGAACAGTACACGTTGATATCTGGTGTTTAAACTAAACTCATGTAAGCTTTGCCAGTTTAAACATTTAAGAGCCAGAGGATGTGAGCTCGCGCACGCAGTGAGAAGATTTGTGCGTGCGCTCATCAGAACACGCGTAAATATTAAGCGCTCTCTGAAGTATTGTGTTTAAATAGACAAATTCACACACAAATTATGTCAAAATGCCCGTCTTGGTAAGTATCAAGTATCATAAATAATTTAGCATGACTATATTTTAGAGACCTACTCATACACTTAACTACCTGGCTAACTATTACTAAACAGCAGATTAAGAGTTTACTGTGGCAAAAGTAATAGTCAATAATTAGTTAACAGTGAGAATTGGACCTTAAAATAAAGTGTATCCCTTCTTTCTTGTAAGGGTAAATATTCCTAAAGCCCTTCAAAACAATAATATAAAAGGTGTGACATTTGCAATCTGTGTGTGTCACTGTGGTAACAGACATTACCTGTGAGGTGTAACTTTGGTTACCTGTCCATACCGACATCGTATTCCATCCTACAGAGAGTCTGAGAGTCACACCTGTCAGTAAATACGTCCATCAGTCCAGAACACCGACTGAATGAACGTAGCCAACATGTGGGAGTGTGAATCACAGCAGATCCTCTCCAAACACGTGTTCACAGGCTCGTGTTCCCAGGTGACTGCAGGGAAACTGCACAAGGATGTTGGAATTCCATTAGAGCACAGCATTAGAGCTGTTTTCCTTTTTCTAAGTAAACAAGTGACTTTGTCCTTGGTTAGATGTTTGTGTATGTCGCTTAGAAACATGCTATTCAAAACAAAATGCCGTAATCTTTAGGGATGCAAAGCTTGTAGGTTAAAAAAACAGTCTGATACCAGGAAATTAGAAATAGAAATGTTTACACAATGATGAGAGAGTGTACTTACAATGATAATGATCAACAGACATTCATTCAAAGTTACAGACATACTGTATCCAATGTCTAACACTGTATGATTACGAGACTCAGCGCTGCTGTCAATGCCAACCGAGAATGTAAGTTATAAAATTGATTGCATGCAGGCCTATGGATCCCAAGATAACACAACAGCAAGCTCGTTTCCTTATATTAAAAGTGAGATGCAGACCTATTTTTAAAGCAGTAATGTTTTGCACACATGCACACAGTTATGATAAATTAATATTACCAGGCAACAAACCCCTTTAATTAACAAAACCAGTCCCAAAACTTTATCATTGGAGATCTTTGTCCCTAAGTCTTTATAGCTAGAAGTGCTAAATCTGGTGTATGAAATCATGGAAAATGCATGATTAATTATCTTTTGTGTGGAAAAAATTCATTATATAATATATTTACTGGGTGCTAATCTAAATAAATAAAGACTTAAAATAATAATAATAGTATAAATAATTTAAATAAACAAGTATTAAAGGCCAGTAATATAACATTAAGATGTTTTGAAGAATGTTGGTCATCAAACAGCTTTGGTCCCCATCAACCTCCATTGTATTTTTTTTTTCTCAACAGGACCAGTCCTGATTTTCAAAAATATTCAGAACTGAAACAACATAATACCTTTAAAAAAAATAAGTATAATTCAATTAAACTTTTATGTATGCTTTCATGAAGTTCAAGTATATTTATTGTTATTATTATATTAGCCTTCTAGCACAGCTTCCCATGCTTATTTAATTTGCACAGTTTATTTCAAACATAATACACTTTATTTAACATTGTACATTTGTATGTTTATATCTTTTAAAAACTGTATAAAATGTTTAAATTTCCCTCTGGGATCAATAAAGTATTCATCATCATCATCATGTACTAGTAGTACTGTAAAACAATCTAAAGTTGAGAAAAATGTAATGTTTAAGGCAACCAGCTTCAGCAGATTTTTTAGTTTTCTCAACTTGTTGTTTTCAGTTTATACAACAAAAGTTGAGGAAACTGAAAAATCTCCTACAAAAACAAGCTGAGAGTTGCTTGTAAGCGTACTATTTCAATACTACTTGGAGCTAAATTGGCCCACATAGAGTTGACTTAGAGACTTGTTGTCCGTATTAAAACGAGGACACAAGAAGGCATTTCAAAATGATAATACTAGAAAGACAAACAATTGAAGCAGATTTTCCAATTAACTTATCTTATCAGGCCAAAACTGTACTCAGTCATACATTATAAAGAATTGTTTTTCTTTTCATATTTTCCAAAGGAAAACTTACCTTCCCAGAATTATACTGGCAGTAGGGTCCAAAATCATCATATTTCATATTAATATTCATCCATTACTTTCCCCTTCCCATCTGTTTAGTTGGTCTCACCCTTTTACATTTGTCTCGTTTCTTCCTCAGTTCATACCGGTTCATATACTCATGTCCTGCCTGGCTTGAGCCGCGCTCGGAATTATGAGCATTCAGTCATAAACCTCCGGGTTCATCTGACAGCGACTCACTATTTATTTTCATTTACTGACAGAGACACTTATTGATCTATTGAATGTCTGGACGTGTGTCAGATTCTCAGCCAGACTGGGCCGCACAGCTCCAGGTCTCTCTGGTCATGTCACACCCCTCTTTCATATGTATATTTAGGTAAGTAATTAAATATATTGCAGGGTAGAGATGAAAGGACTGAGAGCCGGTCCAAGCCAGCTCTTTTTGCATGAGAAGTCTGTGAATCTGGCACAGCGGACCGTGAAAGGAAGGGCTGGCCAACATTCACTCTGCCAAAGGCATTTTTCCTTGTAGAAGGTGTAGCTGTCTTTTTTTTTCTTTCTATGAAGTTAGTATGTAATACATGAAAGGAGCATGATGAATTAGGGAAAGTCTACCACACCCCTCCCAAAAAGAACAGATGCCAGGTTTTTGCTTTCTTCCTCTTCTTTTTTGACAATCCATATGAATTTGAATCTAAAAGAAAGAGCATCGCTCAGGCTCTGAGCGTATTACACTGAATAATTATGAATCTCAGAGCTATTAAAAAGAGCTGGGGGTTACAATTAATGAGCACGGTAGTGTAATTACTCAAAAACATAATGCAAGTAATACTTTGATGAGGTGAGTGATCGGTGCTGCCCGATTCAACAGTGAGTTACAAAGTGTGAGGTCTGGCAGCGATTCTGGGAGGAGGGGAAAATATGAGCTAGCATGTTTGCCATCCTGAATGGATTTTGAACAAATATGCTGTAATTGTTGATGTAAGCAGAGCATAAACAGAAAGAGGTATAGCCATAATAACCAGCCAAGAACATTTGCTTATAAGCTTTGTCATAGTTTTCCCCACAGCTTGACTGCTGGAAATACCAGAAGCACATCCAAAAACAGTTCTTTCTGAACACTAAACGTTGAAGAGGCACATTAGGGGAGTGTATATAAAAATCGATTTACACAAGTCATTATGCTGCTCTTAAATGTAATACTGCACTGAAAAAGAAAGGAGATGACATTAAATCGTAAATACTTAAATACATACATGCATAATTAAATACACGTAGAAGAGGTTGTGCTTTGTCCAAGGTTAAAAAGGTTAGGCATGACATGAAGCAGCAATAGACAACAATATAATAATAATTTAATATAAAATTGTATTGTTGTAATAATACTAATAATTTTAAAAGTGAAAAATATATATATATTTTTCATTTAAAATAATAATAAATAAAAAACAATGCATGTATAAATTATTAAATAAATAAAATAAATAATAAAAAAATTAAATAATGAAATAATTCTAAGCAAAAGTAACTGTATACAGAAGCAAAACAGCACAGTATTATAGAACATAAATGAAACAAACACAAAGCTCAGAACCTAGACTTTAGAACATCAGAATTTGGAGGTGGAAGTATCCGTTATATAACACTGATTTACTGTCATTGGAAAAAATAGCTGATAGTGTGAACATCCACCCATTTAACGCGCTTAAGTAAGATTATTATGACTGAATGTTTTGCAATCTTTTAGGCTTTGGTTCCCGTAGCTCAACTGGTGGAGTATTGTGGAAGCAAGAGCAAGGTTGTGGGATTGAACACAAATAACACAAATGCGCACATTAAATCCACTGCAATCCGCTTTGGAGGGTCTGCCAAATGCATAAGAATAGTCATCAAAATACTTTATCAAGTACATTTTCAGTTTTAAGGTGGGTGATTTGCTTATTTATTCTTTTGAAGTGAAACCGGGAACCTGTGCAGTCTGAGGTGAAAATCTAAACCCAGAACAGTATGTGCAGTGAGATGAATGAGAGGGGTGTTTCTGTGAGTGCTTCCAAATCCCCTCTGGCTAAAGGCCACCTGCTCTGTTCTCCTCCACGTGTTGATGGAGGGATCTCTTGCACTGGATCCGTATGATAGCTCACAACTCCCCCCGTCTGCATTGCGAGCACTGTAATAACTTGCAAATCAAATGCTAAGCAGCACTTAATTTGTATTCCTCAGATATTAGGTCGGGGCTTGTTCTGAACAGCAAAGTATTAATCTACTGTAATTAATACAGCCTGAAGCATCAATGTACAAACTACTCTCAAACTGTGGTGTAAGCTACCTGTTTTTGGCATTTATAAATATTTACTCATTTAAAATTAAGATTAACGTTTGAAAATGTACCATTAACTATCCTAACCATGATGTAAGATGAGCAACATGAAAGTTTTGATACTTAAAGGGGTCATCTGATGCCCATTTTCCACAAGTTGATATGATTCTTTGGGGTCCTAAAAAAAGCCTATAACATACTTTGGTTAAAATGTCTCAATGTTAGTGTACAAAACACCTTTTTAACCATGTCAATATCAGCTCTGTTTTTAGCAGGCCATTCTAGACCATATTGCTTTAAATGCTAATGAGCTCTACTGACCCCGCCCCTCTCTTCCGTGGGGTGACGAGCAGACTTTAAACTTAAGCTGCAAAACTGGCTAACTAGCACAATATTAGGAAAGGCGATTTGCAAAGATTCTTAAACAAACTTTATGCTCACTTCTGTAAATGAAGTTGGATCACAAATGATTTGTGCAAACATACACGCATTTTGGCATATCTGGGATCGGCGCGTTCACTTCAAAACGAAAGTAACGTTAATGCTCTGCATCTTCAGCGGTTCAGATGTCAGGAGTTAATGATGTTCATTATTACATCCAACAACAAAACAATTGAATTGCTTAATCGGAGACACCTTGTCTTCCCCTGCACCGGAGTCAACACTCACTCAGGGTGGGTCTAAGATAAGACAGCCTTGTCAATCAACTATCGTGGGAGTGGCCTGTGCAGAACTATGTAATTATTTTACAGAACAGCCTGATTTGAGAAAAAAAACTATTATAGGACGTATGTGTACACACACTTCCAACACACATTTATGTTCAAACAACTTGTAAAGTACATTTTGCTTTCGATGACCCCTTTAATGCTCACACAATTTCTTTTAAGGTCAGAGGTTTAAAACCCTAAGTATGAGAACTAATAGTAGGCATGTTTGTCTCAATTAGCAGCATTAATTACAGTCACAGTGATGATCAAAATTTGCATAATTTAGAGCCTTTTCTTACATACAACCATTTAACAGTCTATAGCCAAGTTTACTTTGCGTAGATAATGCTGCAATGTTGTTGACAACAACTGAAAATTTCAGAAGTTATCAAAATAATTTTGATTAACCAATAATATATGAATCAATGGAAATGTTGGTCTCTTAATTCAAATATTTGATTTATATTTACAATGGACATGCACACAAAACAGAGTTAATTTACACCTATTGGGGATGATTTAAAATATCCTGTCAAACATTCAACCAACTAAATGATTACATTGTGAAATATTAAAGTATTAATATTAAAGTATTAAATTGTGTATTTAACTTAATTTTTGCTCACAACCAACCTTAAAGCAGTGATCCATTTACAAATACAATCAGTTCTTAAAATGTCCTTTACTATAGTAAAATAACAGTAAAACACAGCCTCTCATGGCTTATTGTTTATATGAAAAGTGACGGCAACAGCAATTTGACAAAAGCCCAAAAACATAATATGCAAATATAAAACAATGTAGCTTTATGGCCCTGGTCCCTTACCCATGTGTAATTGAGGCTCCAGAGCCCATGCCACAACTCATAAAGCAAATACTAAATCCCTGACTCACCTGCCGCAGAAACTGGTTCAAATCCAGCACTTTCCTGTTTGGTCTCCAAACTTGTTTTCCTTGGAGTGCCATTAATAGACTCATGGCTCAGCAAAGAAGGATCCAGAAGACAGACTCTTTGTGCCAGACACATTTAGATTTGATGAGGATTGAGCTAAGTGAAGTGTGTTAAAAGTTTCCCTCCAGGTGTTATTTAGCTTGATAAGAGAGGTCCAGCTTCACGACCTGCCAGAAAAAAATAAAAAGAACAAATCAGCAATGCGGTAAATGTGCTTCTCATTATGCAACAAGCATGTTTTATAAAAAGGAGAATAAAAGAAGTTTATCTGGAAAGGACACCTGTTTCAAATCTCTGATTAAGGCAGCAGAAAGATCTGGAAATGTACAGTGGTAAAGAAACAGAACTCAACCTCATCCTGCCCTAGTTTACATCTGACAAATCACATTTATCATGGCCACATTGCCAAAGAGGAGCGATATGACTAATGTGACCAGAGTGATAAATTGAGCAAATGAAAGATCATAATCAACATCAAGTGCTCAAGAGAGTGCTTCTGTACTCCCAACACCCCCGACAGAATGTACTCCCTTTGCTGGTAAACCACAGATGCATGCCTTAAATCGTACTCATCAAAACCAACACCAGTGATTTAGTTCAAATAAAACAATAATCAAAACATCTGATATTATTTACTCACCCTCATGTTGTTTCAAATTTATATACTGCTTTTTTCCCATAAAACAAGAGTTTATACCAACTCTATTTCACAAACAATTCGTAAATATTTTACGAGATGGCTAATTTGTACAAATTCATGATTTTTGTACGATTTGTCTAAACCTCAGTGACGGGTAGGTTAAGGGGTGGGGTTAGGTGTAGGTCATCCGTACAAATTCATACGAATTGGCAACTCGTTAAAACATGTACAATTCAGCAAAAATCATATGAATTTGTACGAGTGAGGTTGTACGAATTTGAAATAATTAGCCACCTCATAAAATATGTACGAATTGCCGTGAGATCGTATAGTTTATACTGACATCCATGATTGTGCACCATTCAGAAGAATTCATTTATATATATATATATACACACAAGTTATTTGTATGGCTTTTTATGGCTTTTTTATTAAGATACGACAGCAGAGAGACGACGGGAAAGCACTGGGAGGAGGAGAAAGGGGGACTGGGATCGGCAAATGACCTCGAGACAGGCCATGAGCGCAGTTGCGCTATGTGACGACGCACTAACCAGAGGTTCTGACCGTTTTTTTTTTTTTAGGAATTCCTAAATTTGAATGTGAGGAGGAACTGTGAATTGAAATGCAAATAAAACTGTCATTTTAAATGAATAAGGATGGATGGATACTCAAATGTATAAAGTTACAGCATGCTGTAAATAATAATGAGCAAATAATAAAAGCACCAAGCATTTTGAAGAGTAAAGCCAGAGGCTGAATGTTCTTCTGTGAAGAACAAAATGACTTGCCGTTAATATCAGATTGTATTTCAGCTGTTGCATTGATTATACAAGCAGTACGCCTCATTGTTTGTGGTTGCAGTGCAGTGTGTCAAAGATCGGATCAAACTTCGCTGAGAGGTCCAATAACTCTTATCTGCATCTGTGCACAGCTTACATTATGGAAACAAAAACATTTCCCAACAGGATAAGATGATTCTGAATCTCAGATGGCCCTCGTTCAAGATAAATGTGTTTCATGTGTTTCCTTTGAATGGCATCACATTAAACATTAAAAATGACATAAACTGAAGCACTTTAACTCTTGGCTGGCCCTAAAAGTGTCCCCACCTCTTGATCTGATAATACAACACCACCCAGAGAAGTATTTTCATGCTGCTTGACTTCAGTCAGGACGAGCAACTCCCTTCCTAATGGACTGGGAGTGACGGCACCCTGAGAAGCTCGGCATGATTCCGGGGCAGGATGTGGGCAGCTGTAGGACAAAAGTGTGAAGTGCACGTAAACATGAAACCACAGTGTTCTCACCGACTGCGACCGGTTGAGAGCAGGATATCCCATGGAGAGTACTGCGTGTCACCGAGAACATCTTTTGTTCAGTAGGAGGGCAGGTCTGATGTCCGACTAAAAAAAAACACTGACACTTTTTTGGGAGTTTGAGCCATGGGTTTTCCACTGTGGAGAAATTAGATCTATCCATCTATCCATCCATCTATCTAATTTTCCCCTAAAATCTACTGAATTATAAACAATAGTTATTGCACTTGTTTTGCTTCAGAATGATAGAACCATAGACAGACAGAGTTCTATTTTGCTTTGGAGTTTTAAAAACATTGAAACTAGTGAAAATGTCTATCAGCAAGGGCCCACACTAACATGAGAGGATCATATGAAAACTCTACCGAGACTGTTATACAATAAATATCTGAAGCGTTATCAAATGACCCTGACAGGAATGTAAAAGCTAGAAGGTTAATGGAACGGCTGTGTCTTATTAGAAAACCAGTTTATGGCTGAAAGGCCAGTATACGGGTACGATGAAAGAAACAGGCAAAGACATGGTGTCATTAGCAAACACGTATCTCTTTCCCTCCTTGTATTGATTTAATCTTTACATATACACAGCTGCTGTCAAGGAATTTGGGCGACAACAAACATGCGAGCTGTGCGAGTTGATGTATGACAGGCATTGGCCAAACCTGTCAGAAGCATACGGTGAGATGGTGCGAGGTAAATGGATTATCATTTGCTGGTTTTCTGATTTCAGATATTGCCAGCAGACAGAGGCGGCAGTGAAATATTCATATTCCCCAAGTCATCAGCATGGCACCTTAACTATTCAGACATCACAATGTGAGAAAAGCTTTAAAGGAATAGTTCATCCCAAAAATACATATATGTGGAACCAATCATATGGATGCAAATTTCAGCCACTGAATAAAAAAAAGGTTATTGCTCTTTTTATCTCACATTTTTGACTTTTTTTCACAGAATTGTGAGATATAAAATAAAATGGATATTAAAGTCAAATTTTTTTTTTTTTTGCGGGGGGACTGATATGTTCTCATAATTGTGACTTTGAATATCAGAAATTCGGACTTTATAATTCGCAATTGCGTGTTATAATGTCAGCATTGCCAGTAATAAACTCGCAATTCTGAGAATAAAAGTCAGTTCTGATCTATTTCTCAGAATTCAAGTTTACATCTTACAATTATGACTTTTTAACTCACAACTGCGAGTTTATATCATGCAATTCTGAGAAAAGAAGTCAGAATTGGGAGTTTGTATCACACAATTATGAGACATGGCTTTTGTTTAAAGCCATAAGTACAAAACAAAAAGTACCATTAAATAGTCAGGTTACCCCCAAAAAAAGTAAAACAAATAACATAAATAAACAATACAGTTTGTAATTCTAATTGTAAAATCTGCTCTGCCTTCAAATGGTGGCATCAGTCAGAAAGAAAACCCGTTTGATGACACCCTATTACTTCCAACCCTTGACTCCTCTAGTCTGGTACATAAATACATGTTCCACCCTGCTTGTTTTTTTTACTCTAGTTTTATCCTCAAAATATGTCATATTATAGAAATAACATCTTTTTACAAATTTGTCAATTTGATTTGTTGCTTTAATAGTCATATGATACGAGGCCTTTCCCAGTTCATCTTAAAGTCACAGAGGTTCACCATGTTTTCCACACTCATATCGAGGAGGAGGGCAAGGTGTTTTCTCTTGGACTATCAGTCTTTTGAAGCTGTGGGGAAACAACGCATGAGTTTGCATAGTTAAAGAAAGCCAAACACCAAAACAAACCCTGACTCAAGTGTCCGGGCCGGATAAATTGTACACAAAGAGAACGAGATGAGGCAGGCGTTGAATGTCACGTTCAGCACTTGAAACACATACTGTTTATTTAACATTTGCACTAGAGTCTTTTGTATGCCGCTTCACGTTGTTTGTTAACCGAAGAGCTTGGCTGTGGCTCTGTAACAGCTGAGAACAGCCAACATTTCCTGGAAAGGGGATGAAGTGACATATGATGTTGAACCTCTTGTAATCTCAAATTTGTTATGAAGGCAAGTCTATACTTTCAGTCGGTAAATGTAGTTGTTAAAAATCCCCCCTTCATTCCGTCCAACAAACTTTCACCATCGCAAGAGTAAATATAACAAAGAAAAAATGCTAAGTTCCATTATCACTCTGACAACTTGGAAAATAAACAGGGGTTCTTCTAACACTGGATGATTGGGAAAAGTTGAGCTTTCTATAGTGAAATGCCAATTCTGTATGAGCTGTTATTCCTTCCTGCACTTTCATGTGAAAATGCAGGCTGAACAGAATCATCCATCCATCTATCTATCTATCTATCTATCTATCTATCTATCTAACTAGATATCTATCTATCTATCTATCTATCTATCTATCTATCTATAGATAGATAGATAGATAGATAGATAGATAGATAGATAGATAGATAGATGTACTTTCATCAACAGCGTCAGCTTCAGGACAGTGAATACTTTTCTTATTTGTATCCTGCAGAAATAAAAATTTGGACAATGCATTAGATTCATAAATACACAAAGCTAAAATAAAATGATGTACAGATCAGAAATGAAAAACCAATTCAGTGTAAATTTCCAGAGTCATGTGACATACCATGAGTTTGAGAACCACTAATCTATGACTTTTCAAGAACATGCTTTACATCCGTACCTGACATTCTGTTCCGAGGCAGTGCAAGAAGCCGTCCAAATGTCAGCCCCAAGCGTGGGATTCCACCCTGACCATGCCTTTCCATTCTAGGCAAGTTCAGCACTTGGAAAGGGAAGGCTCTCTCTCTATTTTCTCTCCTCCCACCAGATGTGTTGTCATTGCCGTCCAAATGTTGCTTGTCTCAAGGCCCTGCTTATTATACAATGTCATGTAAATCAGAGTGGTACAGATGGAGAAAAAACTAATTCATGTCCAGTTGTGCTTCTGCTCAAGTCTTGATAAGCTTAGTCGGTTTTAGGGGTCTTTCAGATTGGGCCTGTTCCGGGGAAGTGGGTCACTATTCACAGCTGACATCTGCATAGCAAAAATCAAACATCTTCCTTCTGGCCATCCCACACGTCTGAGAGAGATATATATGCATGACAGGGCTAGATAGGATTGCTCCATTATTTCTATGCCCATCATTCACCAGTCTCTTTTTAATGCTCTACTGAGGCTCATGTTTTTGCTACAGGGCTTATTGCTACACGCCAGCTATGGCGAGAAGGGCAAGAAAACCAGTGCATCTGTTGGAGGTTTAGGACTCTGAGCAGACGGTATTGTTTGGGATGAATGCTCTCTTGATTTATGCTCGTGCTTCTCTTGGGTGCATCCAGGCCCTCTGATCCCTAGAAAGTTTCAGTTACTTCTCAGAGTCGCTGGACTCTCCGTGGCTCTGACTAATCTTTGACGCCATGACTCATGTTTGAAGGCCCGCAAACTGAATAGCGAACTTATTTTAAATGGGCCGAACCTTCACAGATGGGAAGCTCTGGCATGGGTTACAGTTCACAGGCCTGTAGGTAGAAGAGGCCAAACAGTATCTATAAATATACTTGATTTAAAGGGGTCAAGAACTGCTTTTGTATGTATTTTTTTGTACTGTTCTCTGAGGTCCACTTATAATGTTTAAAAAACATTGCAATTTAAAAGTAATATTCTATTCTCTGTCCTGTGTTTGACCCCCTTCATCGGAATGCTCTGTTTGAATAGGCGTGGCGGATTGTAGACTCGGAAGTAAACACCCCCTGCTATGATTGGCTAATAGTTGTGTATGTTTGACAGTGTGCATTCCTCATAGGTGGATACTGCTGTGATTTAGGTTAAAAACGCATAAATAACTTAATACATATCAAGTGATCTGTAAGAAGACACAAAGCAATAGTGACCACGTAATAAAAACAGTTATTCACACTTGTGTTGCGACATTACTGTCGAACCCAATATTGGCAGCACAGAATCGTCTTTTAGTTTCTTTTCTTTCCTGCTTCGAATTGTGCCTTGTTTGTAAACGAATACACAGTAAAATGAGGAGAACAAAGCAGTGTTAATTTCGTTGACGAAATATTTTCGTTATAATTTTCGTTGACGACAAGTTTTCACTGGCCAACGAGGCGATTACTAAATAAAAATTAAGTGATGATGACGAAAACTATAATTAAAATATATTGACATTTTCGTTAACTAATAAAACGAAGACGAAAATGTGAGTGAGGCGTGTGGAAAGATCCAATCAGAATTAATCTTGGTGTGTGGAGCGGTAAGCACACGCACATTTGAAAACTAACGTGCTGATCCACCTGGCGACACGGGATGTGCAGTACACGACATCATCCTGCATCGTTGGGTGTCTGTCTGACTTAAACTATAATGAAATGGCAACAGCTGGGAATTTCACGTTTGATATCAAGACAAACAAGACCTTGTGTAAACCGTGTGGGCGGAAATCGCTGGTAAAACACACGAAATTTTGCTAATTTTATTTTGTCAGCTTACCTCAGTCGGTGTGCTTTTGCATAACTGAAACATTATAGCCCAGGGCTTCTCAAAGTCCGGACTCCGGATCCAGACCGAGGGAATTCAATCCGGACCCGCCTCCTCCCTTGATATTTCAAGCGCACGCGTATCCTCAGACCTCCGCTCGGCACACACACGCCGCGCACCGGGCGCATGAACCAGTGTTGCAGTGTTTACAGACTCTTTTGTAAGACAAGAACATAGCAACTAGCGACATTTTGGATAAACCTTAGATTTCATTCAATAGAATAATGTCACGGTTTCGCCCTGCGGCTTGACGGTTTCGCCTTCCCGATGCAGTCTTTCTCCACCGGCAGAGTTAGCAGCAGTGTATTCAAAGAACCGACCGCAGCAGACTTCTGAATGAAGCAGTACAAAACAGCGTTTCCAAAAACTATAACATAATCCCAGATTTATGTGTGTTTTAATGCAAATAGAACTGTTGTAATTACTGCCACTTATAGCCACAAAATGCACATTCTTATTCTATGTTTACAGGTCTGTTAGTTTGATATTGACCTTTGCTGTCAATACTGAAAATAAGAAGAGTTTGTTTTAGTTCCATGCATTGTTGGCATTGTAGCCTAGCAGTTTTATTTTAATATTGAATTGGCACCAAAATAATATTTTGTTTTGTTTTGTTTAAGGTGTGAAGGAAGGGCTGTTTCAGAACATTTTCTGTTTAACATATTCCTATGATATAAATAAACTGTTTATTATTAACAGAGAACTGTTGATTCAGGTAATTTTTTCAGGTCATACAGTATTTGCAATGGCATTACTGCCAAATACAGTTTTTCTTTTAAATATTTTGGAGTTGCACTTTTGCTTTAAATAATGAAGAATGTCATATGCAAGTTATAAACAATGCATATCTAATTTTAGTCTTTTATGGAAAGGCTATATTCCATATATTTAATGAGACTTGGTTTTATTTAATTTTAAGTTAGAATATTTTACATATTACACTAGTTTAACTAAATTACACTTAAATTAAACCCAATATATTTTAGTCAACTAAATCTACAGTAGATTTAGTCGACTAAAATCTTGTGCTATTTAGTTGACTAAAACTAGACTAAAACTAAATCAAAGCAGATGACTAAAATATGACTAAAACTACAATTGCATTTTAGTCAAAAGACTACGACTAAAACTAAATTAAAATCTGCTGTCAAAATTAACACTGGAACAAAGGACTAAGTTCTTACTCTGGAACTTCATTAAAAATAAAGTTAACTCACTCTTTCCTAACGTTGGAATCATACGGAAGGCAATGCAAAGACACTCCCCAGAGTCTTGTCTTCAGAGCCATCTTTATCGTTTGGTTTCAGAGTAGACCTGCATGTTTGCCTCTCTCGTAAACACTATACTACAATCGGTGGGTGGGGCTAAACAGACAGTGATATCAATCTTCTTCAGCGGAGGCGGTGCTTATCCACACTATAGATTATTATAGGTTAGATTATTGTAATGCTTTATTGGGTGGATGTTCTGCATGCTTTATAAACAAACTACAGATGGTTCAAAATGCAGCAGCTAGAGTCCTTACTAGAACCAGGAAGTATGACCACATTTGCCTGGTTCTGTCAACACTGCACTTGCTCGCTATTAAACATCTTATAGATTTTAAAATCTTATTAATTACTTATAAAGCCCTGAATGGTTTAGCTCCAGTACTTGAGCGAGCTCTTATCCCATCATAGTTCTCCACGTCCACTGCATTCTCAAAACTCTGGCCATTTGATAATACCTAGAATATCAAAATCAACTGCCGGTGGCAGATCCTTTTTCTATTTAGCGCCCAAACTTTGGAACAATCTACCCAACACTGTTCGGGAGGCAGACACACTCTGTCAGTTTAAATCTAGATTAAAGACCCATCTCTTTAAACTGACATACACATAACACACTAATACACTTCTAATTTTACAATCCGTTAAAGGATTGTTAGGCTGCATTAATTAGGTCAACCGGATCCGGGAACACTTCCCATAAAACACAATGTACTTGTTACATCGTAAGAAGATTGACATCTACGCTAATATTAGTCTGTTTCTTTCTTATTCCGAGGTCACCGTAGCCACCCGTTCTGGTCCGTGTCCAGCCAAGATGGTCACTGCAGTCACTAGATCCAGTCCGTATCCAGATCAGATGGTGGATCAGCACCTGGAGACGACCTCTACAGCTCTGAACATCAGCGGAGACCAGGACACCTAGATGAGCCCCAGAGACATATCCCCAGTGAGGACCTCGTCACCTAGACAGCCATCGGGAAAAGACCACTGGAACTAGTGGAGCCCTTACAATCTGACTTTGCTGCAGTTGGAACAAACTGCTTGTTCATCTGGCAAGAAGGAACTGCCCCCCCGACTGAGCCTGGTTTCTTCCAAAGTTTTTTTCTCCTTTCTGTCACCGATGGAGATTTGGTTCCTTGCCCCTGTCGCCTCTGGCTTGCTTAATTGGGGACAATTCATTTCCAGCGATATTGTTGACTTGATTGCACAGATACTATTTAAACTGAACTGAGCTGACTAAACTGAGATGCCATCGCTGAATTCAATAATGAAATGCCTTTAACAGAAAATCGAGTGTTTAATCTTGTCATTTTACATTATTGACACACTATTTTCCTATTTTAATATTGTGCAGTTGCTTTGACACAATTTGTAATGTTAAAAGCGCTATATAAATAAAGGTGACTTGACTTGACTATAACATCATCGTTTTGGTGGACTGGCTTTAATATTAGCTGCTTTTAGACTAACAGCAAATTTCTGAGTTCTGAAATTCACAGGATATTTTTATACTAGTGACCTCTTATATGTCAAAGGATCAAGAGAATTTTGGTTTCTCAGTTCATGACCCGTTTAATATTATTATAAAACAAAACAAAAAGTAAAACGGTCTATTTATTAATACAATTATTTAATTTGTAACTAAATTATCATAAAAATAACTAATATACAACTAATAATAACGACAATGTTTTATACAAGATCACATCTACGTATTTAAGGTCAGAGTTCAAGATTAAGCAATGCATTTCATTAATATAAAACCAAAACTAATGTTTCTTGTGGGAATTTAGCTTAGCAGGTGCATTTTCTCTCACAGATGGGAGTAAAGAAACTTCACGTTAAATAATGTATTTACAACATCCTGAAATGTAGAGGAATTGGGAACATGCCACGATTTCATAGAAGTATCACATGCTATACCCTTTGACAAGAAAATGATTTATGTGCATTTGGAGATATGTTCAAGTATAAATGTATTTTTAATTAGTTCATTTATTTGTATAATTCATTGTTTTATTTAAAGGCAACATTTGCTATTTCTTGCTCTACAAATACATTTTCAACCTGTTTGTTTGAGTGTCCCAGCTAGACCACCATTGATGCAGTTTTGAGGGTCTTATCCGAATGTCTAACTAATGGCACACAGGAAGTGTCATTGCTTTACAGCCAGTGCCCTGAAAATTACACACTAAAGCATTTCCGTGGTGCACTTTTTACATTTGTAAAACGTGGACATGCCAAACTCAGGCTGAAACTGATATAAGCAAATCCATGAAAGCCTGTAATCTACAATGATCAGGACAAAACTCATCCAGAATGTAATAAAGACCCCTGTTTTCATTTTCAGGCCATTGTCCCACAACCACACAGTGGTATAATCTCATGATGGACAGCTCTGACCGCTGTAAGACACACAGTGGAAAGCCATCCAAACCAAACTTGAAAGAAAACATCATTCCCAAAGTGACCTGAGGAGCAATATGTTCTCTTAAAATTAACATTTGGAGAAATAACATTTTCTTCTCCTCCTTTTGTTCTGCCGAACATTATTGCCTTGTTTCTGTCTCATTCTCTCGTTCACTCACTCTCGTCGGTTTGACCCTCACTAGGACTCCCGCTGGGAGACACCATGGTGACGTCACCGTGAGAAGAGAAGAACGCGCTGCATGAAACAAAATAATCACCATTTATTCACCTTTATGCTGCTCTGACACCACATTTTTTTTTATTAACATTAAACCATAAAGTTTCACCCCAAAATGAAACTTCTACCATCATTTACTCTACCTCAATTTGTCCCAAAACATAATTTTGTCTGTTGAACACAAAATATGATATTATGAAGAAATTTGGTAACCAAACAGTTGATGGTAGCCTTTCGCATCCATAGTATGGCTACTGTCAACTATTTGGTTACCCACATTTAAAACAAACTGTTTCCATACAGCAAAAATGAATGGTGATTTATACTATAATACTCCAAAAGCAGCTTGCAAATATCATAAAAGTAGTCCATATGATTTATGAATTATATAGAAGACCTCTGAACAATAGTTTTTCACCATGGATGAGAACAACAATGGATGTTTCTTGCAGCAAATTAGCATATTAGATTGATTTTTGAAGAGTCATGTGACACTGAAGAATGGATTAATGGCTGCTAAAAATTCAGCTTTGCCTTCAAATAAATTAAGTTATAAAACACACTAAGAATAGAAGTTATTTTCTTATTTAATAATATATCTATTACAAACACACACACACACACACACACACACACACACACACACACACACACACACACACACACACACACACACACACACACACACACATATACAACAAACTCAGCACTCATAGTTACAGTCCTTTACAGTTCATTGTATGCTGTGTTATTGTCATGGTTGTATTTAAGGCACCATGTCCTATTTTCAACTAGGTTGAGCTTTTATGTGTTGGGCCGTAAGGACCATCCCCCTTTAAGGGCTTTTGGAAAGGCCTTGAATGCCTTCCATGTGTGCTATGTACCATGACAGCATATACATTGCCTACCAACAGCACTTCTTTGAAGCAAAGTTTCAATAGATGGAACTTAAACCAGAAGAGCAGCAAGTATGTGACATTATTTGGCTATTTCAACTTATTACAATAATTCTGACATATTTCGTTCCAAAATCACACAACACAGCTGCACCAGTGTGGACAATTGGAGTTGAAACTAAGACCTGGAGGGTAAAGTATAACAATTTATGAGAGTGAATAGTTTTTCTGAGTGGCAGCTGAAAGAGTTTTGAAGTGAGGAGGCCACCAACTGACAGTTTGTGATGTCATGAAAAGACAATAACTTGTTTCATTAATATTAATTAGGTCACATTGATGTTGCTAGGTAGCCTTACTGAAGCATCCATTCACATAACCTAATTAATATTCAATAGAATGCACATTTTAGAGTGGCCTTTTATTGTGACCAGCCTAAGGCACACCTGTGCAATTCTCATGCGGTCTAATCAGCATCTTGATATGCAACACCTGTGAGGTGGATGGATTAACTTCAGCAGGGAGGGTGCTCACTAACACAGATTTAGACAGATTTGTGAACAATATTTGAGAGAAATAGGCCTTTTGTGTACATAGAAAAAGGCTTAGATCTTTGAGTTCAGCTCATGAAAAATGGGGGCAAAAATACAATTGTTGGGTTTATAATTTTGTTCAGTGGGTAGTAATTCAGTGGGTAGTAATTTAAATCAAACTATTGTCTGATTTAAATTATTTAAAGTGCCCCTATTATGCGATTTTTTGCTAATAGGTTGCTAATATTGTTTTATAAGTGTCCTAAAACAGGTTTCCATGCATCCAAGGTAAAAAAATATTTAGTTTTTAAACAAAAATAGCTTTAATTTCCTCTCATCTCTAAATGATTCCTAAACGACTCGTGCGAAGCAGTTTGAATAATTTGTCTCTTTAAATCCCTCCTTTCACTGCTGTGATAACTGGTCAGTTATGGTCTTTGACATGATTAAGATAAATCTACGCGTTTTGCAGCTGAATGACAGTCAGGGGCGGACATTATGCAAATGTGTTACTTCGCGATGTACAGCCATAACAGAAAAAGATTAGAATCCTAATTTGCTTCGTTTGCCTAAGAGCAGACTCTTTTTATATATAAAATTACTATTTATATTCACTGATTTTTGGCTTCACAACTTTGAAGAAAATGTATGTTCACATACTGCTACATGACACTGCATGAAAGGTAATATTCAAAAAGGCATAATAGGGGCACTTTAAAAAAAAAAAACTGCCAGTAGGTGGCGACAAGTCACAAATTTTTCACTGAATCATTCATTTAATTGATTATTTTGAACGGCTGATTCATTCAGGAATGAAGCAAGTGACTGTCTTTATGAATGGGTAACTGAATCTCTGACTCACTCGATTCATTTAAAAATACAGGTTCATTCATAAATAAAACAACGCTGTGTTTGAATGGAGATGCGCAGCTGTTACCGTTTGAAAACATTTTCCTTGACTAAATAGAGCAAAAAAAAAATCTGCTTCTGAAAAATGAATCACAAAGAGATGAGGAAGTGAGTCCCACATAAACTGACCCTTCCCTTCGCCTTAATAACTGGTGTTATGGTCTTTGACATGATTAAGATACAGGTGCTGCTGAATATAACTTCACGCAACGGGGAGGTTTGCACAATTTTACTAAAGCTAATTTGTTTATTTATTGTTGAATGACATACAATTTACAGTGCTTTACATTAAGTTGAAACATTTTTAAAAGACTAAATCTAATCCAGCGGAAATGAATAACCCGCTTCTTAATTCAAAATGTTGAATTCTGTGACTTTGCACCTAAATGGGCCTAATATTACATAATGTGATGATGCTAGTTCAAAAATAAAAAAATTAAGATTTTCAAAATTGTCCAAATGTCAAGATTTGATAAACATATCAAGTAACTAAAAAATTGTATAACAATATCATACATTCTGAAGTATTAAAAACATATAATTTAACCCATTATCTACAAAGGAGTATTAATCAAAATTAGCATTAAAAAGTGTAAATTCAAGATCATTCATACATGTAATAATTGGCTGAGAAGTTGAATGATATTAAAGTGATTTGTAAAGGATCATGGCTCAGAGAAGACAGAATCATGTCATTGTAGAAATAGTTGATTTAAATGGTGATTTAATGCTAATAGTACTTCACCTTACACATGGTTGCAACCAAATTGCTTCATATATTGTGAGGAGTTTTTCTTTCAAACTACTTATAGAAATCAACACTTTAAATTACTAAGAAACAAGTATTGGATTTCCTTCAGCTGATGATGCATACGTGGAATTAGAACCTCACATTTTACAGTAACCTCTTGTTGGCATTGTCTGCTGCACACATGAACAATCCATCGGATATTGGTCATGTAAGAAACAAAATAAATTCCCAGAACAGAGGAATTGTCTCTGGCCAAGAGTTTTAAACACTTAAACGTAACGTGTGAGGCCATGTCCACTGACACCTCTAGTGTCGGATAATCTGTTTGATTATGTTACTCACTGAAATAGAAGGTCAGCTAAAGAATATAAACTCTCATGTTATGGTCTTTGACATGATTAAGATACAGGTGCTGCTGAAATTTGAGCAATGGAGAGGTTGTCATCTTCTAAAGCTAATTTGTTGTTGTTGTTGAAGACATAAAATTTACAGTGCTACATTAAGTTAACATTTTTAAAAGACTAAATCTAATCGGAAATGAAACAATAACCCTGCTTCTTAATTAAAATGCATAATTCTGCTGATTTGCCTAATGGGCCTAATATTACCTAATTTGATGATGCTGAGTTCAAAATAAAAATTACGATTTTTCTCAAATGTCAAAGATTTGATAAACATATCAAAGTAACCAAAATTGTGAAATATCATACATTCTGAAGTATTCAAAACATATCATTTAACCCACATTATCTACAAAGGAGTGCAAATCAGAATTAGTCATTAAAAAGTGTATTCAGAATCATTCATACATGTGAAAATTGGCTGAGAATTGAATGAATAGTTGTAATCTGGCTCAGAGGAAGACAGGAATCATGTCATTGTGTCAGTTTTTCTGGTGATTTAGTGCTAATAGTACTTCATCTTACACATGGTTGCAACCAAATTGCTTCATATATTGTGAGAGTTTTTTCTTTCAAACTACTTATGAAATCAACACTTTAAAATTACTAAGAAACAAGTATTGGATTTCCTTCAGCAAATATGATGCATGCCGGTGGAATTGGAACCTCACATTTTTACAGTAACCTCTTGTTGGCATTGTCTGCTGTACACATGAACAATCCATCCGGATATTGGTCATGTGCCACTACGCCTTAAGAAACAAATAAATTCCCGAACAGAGGAAATTGTCTCTGGCCAAAAAAAGGTTTTAAACACTTAAACGTAACAGGAAACGTGTGAGGCCATGTCCACTGACACCTCTAGTGTCGGATAATCTGTTTGATTATGTTACTCCTGAAATAGAAGGTCAGCTAAGAATATAAACTCTCACGTTCAACAGGTTCAGGTTAATTTTAATGAACTTATCACTTTGCGTGTCACTCTATATTCTTGCTTCCTTTAACGAGCAGTTGAAATGCACGAACATGACACAAACCATGAGATCATGTGCTTTCAATTTAGGTATTAGTTACGTCTTGCATTTATTAACAAAGACACAGTGAATTACAGTAGTATTGTTCACAATTGTGACTTTAATTCTCATTATAATTGAGTGAATTCTCACAATGTGACTTGACTTCTTATTTTAAACTTGACAAAAACAGACTTCTAAAGATTAGCAATAATCCAATAAAACATAACGAATAAAAGTAGATGCTGCACACAAATACTGGGACAAATATTACTAATCTATTTTAAATAATTAACTTTTTTTTTTAATTGATAATTTTGGAATTCCAGTTATATACATAAAATTATAATTAATACACACTTATGTAAAAATCATAATATAACTAAATAAATTACTATAAAGTACTATTACATTATTTTATAATATTATTAATAAAGTATTTTAATAACTTACATTATCTAGCTTTTAACTAAATACTTTTATTCAGCAAGGATGTATTAATTTGCATTAAATTAATCAAAAGTACCAGTAAAGACTTTCATAATGTAACTAAAAATAACAAACATTAATAATACTGAAAAAAGTTGAGTAGCATATTAAAGTGATTTCTAAAGGATCATGCGACCCCGTGAAAATTCACAAATTACATGTTAAATACATTCAAGTAGAAAATAGTTGATTTAAATTGTAATAATCCACAATAGTACTGTTTTACTGTATTTTTGTCAAACATATGCTGCCTTGGTAAGCATTAGAGTCTTCTTTTCAAAACTCAAATAATTTCTGCAAACATAAGGGTATATGTTTCTAGCAACACTGTATATATATACTGTACTGCATAATTAAGAAACATACAATAATATATTGTGATATTGTGCCAGCATGGTTGGTTTAGCTTTATGCTTGATGACAAACTGGCTGTAAGATGGGACCGGGATCGTAAATAAGTGAGAGTTTTAAATAGGCATCAGCTGAGGATTGTTTTGGCACTAAATCCTGGGAATGGTTGTGTCCGTGTTGCGCGGCCGCCCGCAGTGGGGAGAGATCCTGGTGTGCGTTTGGCTGAGTCAGGCTTTCAGCTCAAAGACGCAGGGTTACGAGCTCAGGTGTGGCCCATTACCCTCCATCTGGAGGCCATAACATTGTACCCTTGTCCCAGCAGGGGCGGGGCACTGGGGCCCAAATACACAAAGCTTAAATTAGTGTGAGGACGGTATACTGCAGGCCCTCTCATGATCCTGTCATCAATTAGGCACACAGAATTGTATACTGTCCTCGGTCTGCGTTTAACTATTTCTGCTTTTAACAGCCCTTTTGAAGCTAAATATGCTTCTGGTATGATTACTCAGCCCATGGCAGTCTGAATCCTGACCAGTGTTTGGCTATAGTGTGATGTTGACTAAGAGTCTCTTCGGCTCTTTGTTCACAATGCAGTTAAGTAGAGTTAACTGACAGTACATTAGTTGCTTTACTACACAATGCTAAGAAACGCTCTTAGAAAACAATGGTTACATTTAAGATTCAAGATTTTTTAGCTTTTACCATGGGAAGAGAGATTAGGAAAACTGGCAGTTTTGCATTTGTTCGTGTCTATCATGACATTTTGCCACAGTGATGCATTTCTGAGGCACATGAAAGAACAAAAACAGTAGCAATTTACATATGCATATATTCTCTTAAACTGCTGACTCGTTCACTCATTAAGAGCATTTATAAATCAAACCCAGACTGGATATTTAATAAAACTAAAGTAATTTATACTCAAAGCGAAACATCGTTATTATCACATTATCAGTGAAGCCCAAGATTAAGTTAAATTATCAGTCAAAAGTAAATGGAAATGCAGCCCATAGGACTACCTGTTTTATTTTTATTAAAAACAAAACATCATAACATTTTATTTTTTTCATATTTAAATTAGTACTTCTATTGTGTAAAAAGAATATATAAAACTGTAAATAGACAGTATACAGTATTTAAAAAACGAGCAAATTCTATGATACCATACATTTTCTTTTAATTAATTATTTTGCAGATTCTGCAAGGTTTTTATAAACTTTTGATGTATTTTTTATTCTTTGGTGTTCTTTTGACTACACTCATAAATGTATTTATTATTAATTTGAATTATTATGCTAATAAAATGCATTCATATATATATATATATATATATATATATATATATATACACACACACACACACACACAGGTGCATCTAAAAATGTTTGAATATGGTGAAAAATTAAACAAAACATTTTATCATTTAAAAAAGTGATACTTTCATATATTTTAGATTCATTCCATGTAATGTTAAACAGCTAATGAAAGTCAAAAATCAGTATCAAAATATTAGAATATTTACATTTGAGTTTCAGTAAATGACCATCCATACAGTATACATTCTGGTATCTCTTGTTTTTTGAAACCACAATAATGGGGAACACTGCTGACTTGGCAATGGTCCAGAAGACGATTGTTGACACCCTCCAAAAAGAGGGTAATTCACAGAGGGTCATTACTGAAAGGGGTGGCTGTTCAAGGAGTGCTGTATCAAAGCATATTAAATGCAAAGTTGACTGAAAGGAAGAAATTGGCTAGGAAAATGTGCACAAGCAACAGGGATGACCGCAAGCTTGAGAATACGGTCAAGCAAAGCCGATTCACACACTTGGGAGAGTTTCACGAGGAGTGAACTGAAGCTGGAGTCAGTGCATCAAGAGTCACCACGCTCAGACATCTTCAGGAAAAGAGCTACCAAGCCACTTCTAAAACATAAACATAGTCAGAAGCATCTTTCCTGGGCTAAGGAGAAAAATAACTGGAATGTTGCCCAGTGTTCGAAAGTCCTCTTTTAAGATGAAAGTACATTTTGCATTTCATTTGGAAATCAAGGTCCCAGAGTCTGGAGGAAGAGTGGAGAGACACAGAATCCATGTTGCTTGAGGTCCAGTGTTAAGTTTCCACAGTCAGTGATGATTTGGGCTGCCATGTCATCTGCTGATGTTGGTCCACTGTGTTTTCTGAAGTCCACAGTCAACACAGCCATCTACCAGGAAATTTTAGAGCACTTCATGCTTCCTTCTGCTGACAAGCTTTATAGAGATGCTGATTTCATTTTCCAGCTGGACTTGGCACCTGCCCACACTGCCAAAGGTACCAAAAGTTGGTTTAATGACCATGGTGTTACTGTGCTTGATTGGCCAGCCAACTCGCCTGACCTGAACCCCATAGAGAATCCATTGGGTTTTGTCAAGAGGAAGATGATAGACACCAGACCCAACAATGCAGATGACCTGAAGGCCGCTATCAAAGCAACCTGGGCTTCATTACACCTGAGCAGTGCCACAGACTGATTGCCTCCATGCCACGCCGCATTGATGCAGTAATTCATGCAAAAGAAGGCCCAAACAAGAATTGAGTGCATAGAAATGAACATACTTTTCAGAAGCCTGACATTTATGTTTAAAATATACTTTTTAATATTGACCTTATGCAATATTCTAATTTTCTGAGACACTGAATTTTGGGTTTTCATTATCTGTAAGCCGTAATCATCAAATTTTCAAGAAACAAAGGCTTGAAATATTTCACTGTATGTGTTATGAATCTATATAATACATGGGTTTCACTTTCTGAAATGAGTGACAAAAAATGTTGACCTTTTTCATGATATTCTAAAATTTTGAGATGTTCCTCTATATATATCTATATCTATATATATTCTAGATTTATAATCATAATTATAGATTTGTACATCACAAGTGGGTACAACACAAACTGCTAATTAGGCAAAGGTTTTTTTATTTAAGTATTTTAACCTTTAAAATAAACTGAATTCATGTTAATTAAGAAACAAATTATCAACATAGCCCTCGTAACTGTTAAATTAAGTGTTTTGGATCATATTGCTGTTGGCACCATTTTTATAAAGTTATCAGTTACTCATGGCCATATGTTACCGTAAATTTACCATACCCTCCAAATCACTGTAATACATGACATCTCGTGCCGTATTGCTTTATTAAAAAAGAAAGCTGCCAACACAAATGAGTCTTTCGTTTGTTTGTTTGTTTGTTTGATTGATGCACACGTTGAACGTTTCTTGTCTTTGGATCTTGAACTTTAAGCCTCGTGTTTCTTTAAAGTTACAACTGATGAGCTGTGCACATTTTACATGATTTGTAATTTTGGAATCAACAAACCCGACAGCTATAACTTTTTCTGCTTTATTAAATAACCACACTCATAATGATTGAAGGGCACTGTGTACATGGATAATGTATTTCTGAACAGTTATGTAAACTAACAGCCTCCAAGGCTGAAAATAGAACGAGGGTCAAATTCGGGATTCTGGGAAACAGTTACACTGGTTGAAATCTAACCAGACATAAACATGCTTAGAGGCATCAGGTTTCCAAAAGCGTCCATTGTTGCTTAAGTTGCCGACGCCCCAGCACACACGTTCACACCCACACGCAAATGTCATTCTGTCCCTACTTCTTTTCAGGTGAGTGCACGAGAGCTATGGTGTTAGTCTAGACAAAATGTACCAGGTGGAAATACTTTAGTCGCTTTAGCTCCAAGACACATCTAGCCTCCTCCCAGGCGCAGCCTTTTTGTAATCAAACCTTGAATTCCTGTGAGTTGACTAAAAAAACTTGGCAAAATGCATTCCACTTAAACTGGTGTTCCACAAACAATATTCCCGAGCCAATATGCCCAACATCATCACCTGGAGCTGTGCCGAACATACTGACATTGCATGCAACGATATCCTGCTGTTTAAAGAGCTCATAATCATACAACTTATCATCATTTTATTTTATTCTCCAAAGTCCACTTATAATGTTACTCAAGCTTTTTGGGCCAAAACGGTCATAATATGGTTTTATGTGAATTTCCCACCCTTTCGCTGACCCTGAGAATTAAATTAGTGGCTCTAATACTCGATGTATAACGCCCTTTTTGCATGTGCAATGAGAATCTGCGCTTCGCTGCACTTATTCCCAAGCTAAAGATCAAAGAAAATTTGATTCCTTATAAAATGAACTGTGTATAGCAAGAACACATGGAGAAAGACTGCTGATTGACAGCCTAGTTCGCACCAGTTTGATCACTGTAATCGCTGTTTTGTATTGATGAACATTTGTTCTTTCGGCTGAAATTTATAAATAATACAAATTTATTTATATTACACTTGTGTTTTCTATGCTTGCAAGGGTCACACAATGTATATAGTGAGTGCATTTTTTTCTGTTGTAGTCTGCAACTTGCTCAAAAGCCATATACAAATCTAATTCATGACCTGAATTTCATTTTTTATGCAGTAACAGAAAATAGAAAATCACTGGTCATAAAAATACATTAAAAGTTTGGAAAGCCTGACCAATGCTTTTATGCATCCACGTTATGTTATCCCCAAATCTTGAATTCCAATCTTTTTGTTAAAATGACTTTGATAATGCTGTCAATGTGCACTCAAAAACTGAAGTGCATAACTTATAGGTCGGTGGGTAACACTTCATTTTAATGGTCCATTTTGAGAATTCTGATGACAAAAAGTCAACTTGCACCTATATGTCATATTCTCTCATATTACTAGACTCTCATATTACTAGACTGTCTGATCAATATCTGCTAACTCTTTATTGTGATGGCATCCCAACAGACATTCTACTGGCTATAAATAACTTTGCAAATACATGTAAACTTATTCTGACCTTAACCCTACCAGTCTACTAATACTCTACTAACATTCTAATGAGAGTTAGTATATATGTAGGTGCAACATTACTTACAGTCAACAGAATTTGTTAAAGGGACCATGAAAATAAAGTGAATTTTTACTGTGAACACAAGTATATATATACACTGTATATATAGACCCAGTAAAAGCCCATTAAGACGGTGGCAACAAAACTTGCTTGGGTTTTAGGTTATTTCAGCTGGGTTGTGCCACAAGAAAGCAGGGCCTGATTTAATCTCACTGATTAATTCCAGACATACATTTGTAGTGTGTGTGCTGTGCCCATTCACCCAGGAAAGTGTTTAAAACATTACATAACACCCTGACAGTGCTTTATTATAAAATGCCAACCCATATTCGATGAATAGAGCTATTATAAAAAAAAAAACTGCTTTGCATTTTAGCACCCTGGATTCCTAACTGTCTGGTGCACTGTTGTTTTTCTCAATCCCCTTTTAAATGAGTGACAGAAAAAGGCTTTCATGTATGCCACACCTTGTTAAATTCTCCAGAACCCAAGTATTTTAAAAGCAGACTCCACGTCCATACGTGACTTAACTTGTAATTTATAGGACCAGTGGCACTTGAATGCTACCCCACGTCAGCGTGGTGGCGTTGGTGGCTGGCAGCACAGAGGTCTGTGCCAGACCTGAACACAGCGCAAGGAAAAGAGAGCTTTCAGTCGCAGAAATTACACGCGAAGACTGTGCAGCGGCAGTCGCTCACTTGATTTGCTCTGGAATAATGACACAGTGGCAACGGAGTCTGCCAGCTCCGTGGTCACACAAACCGTAGTGATATAAATATCCAGGGTGATGATTACCCCATGTGCTGGCCTGTATAGGGTTTGATGATAAGGGAAGGGGCAGACCAGTGGGGATCCTACAAGGACCATATGATCAGTGTAGACACAAAGACAGTCTGAAATAAATAAAATGTATCTGAACGACACTCTCAGATCTAGTGAGCTATCTAAAAAGGCAACATTTTAAGAGCTCTCCTGAACTGAAGACTATAACTTTTATGGAAAAGGCAATCCAGTAAAATGCACTGCAAGACGTTCATAAAAAAAAATCTATACAAGATGGCAAACAAAGCAGACATAATGTAAAATGTAAATGTTGATTAATTTATACATGAAAGGTGGGTCTCGGTCCGCTTTTTGCTGAACTCTGGTGTGGTTTGATTGAAATATGAACATCTAAGTGAACCAAAAATTGGACACAAAGTCAAAAGATTCAACCCTAAAAAGGATAGAATGATCAATACCCGTTTTTGCTTGTTATAGTCACAATGTTGTCCATTACAGGAATTGGAACCACATCTTCTTGCAGCAGATTTTCATTTATGTGCAACATAAGATTTCCCACTGCTGTTTTGGCTCCTTTTGCATTTTCTAAGCTGAAAAAAAAAAAAAACTGTACACACATACAAGCGTATAGCACCTTTTATGTTTGTAAGCTCTGTCACAAAATATATGTCATAAAAGCCTTTTTTGTTTTTTAGGTTCAGTGTTGAAAACACCAATATGAATGCAAACTGAACCAGGACTAAACATTCATTTCCAAAAGAACCAAGCGAACCAAACTACAACTCTGAACACATATTGCATCACATATTTATTGCATCACATATTAGATGGCAACATGTGTAACAGCATGCATAAAGAGTGCTCTATGTATGACACTCATGCACAGCATAAATGATGTATAATATTCCAAACCGGTCATTTGTAACATAACATTTGTGCAATATTTTGGAAGAAAACTTCTGTTGTCAAACAACATCAATGCTTAAAACACCTTGGAGAAAGACAAAATTGCCCAAGGCATCGATTTTGTCTGACTAACATCACTTGAATGCATGTCTGATTATAATGGCACATTCTATGCATTCCAGAATTTACATGCATTTATTTGGCTAAGTGTTATGATGCACTTTGACATCCAAATTGCAAAATCTCCAACTTTCCAACTCAATTCATTTTAGCCACCAGCTAAAATATATGGTATAAAGTTAATAGTAAACCCACTTTAAGCAAATAAAATACATCAGTAAGACAGATTTCTCAAATCACAATATAATAAAAGCTATTAGCAAGCATCTGCCAAGAAAGAGGTGAAAACAGTGAATTATCCTATTTGTTAGCAATTTTGCACCTGCAAATATTAGCATTGCATCATTTTCCATCACCCACAGTTTGGTTGTTAGGAAACGTCTTTGCTGCCAATCAAACACCTGCAGAGCAAAGTCATATTTTTTCTTTATATATAATCATCCAAGCAGAGCAACACAATGCATTTATAATCCGAAGTGGGAGATTTCAAGTAGAAGTATCCCACCTCTGACCTTGAAATAATCACAGCACGATTATGACTTCCGAACTCATAAGTAGAAACATCCCAGGAGGCAAAGTTAATGGATTGAGAACATTGTGTAACAATGCATCAGGTCAAGCCCCAGCTGAGCCCGAAACTGGAAGTCAGTACTTTTCCAGAAAATACAACCCTGGCTCTTTTGCACAAAAGCTACACACCACTGATTATGGAAACCACACACTCTGTGACACACTCTCCAGCTGCCATACTTTGGTTATGGCAAAATCTATCTTTAGCATTGTTTGTTAAAATAAGGCCAATGTGTTGAAGTGCTGATTATTTTATTTTGTCCTCAACTCATCCCCTCAAGGCTGTTGATTTTAACGGCACATAGTTTAGCACTAGAGTAAGGTCACAGGACAGGATTCCAGTAAAAGCGGGAAAGAGAAAAAAGGCTCCGCTGGGTAACACATAGAAGATTCACGATGCTAAGTCACAGATATCCGTGTTGGAAGAAAACAGAATGATGTTACCAAAATAAAATGAACAGAGGAGTGACTCATATTATTGAGTATTTATCAAAAAATAATCATACACAAACAGCTGCAGTAAAACATATTTTTATGGCTTGAAGGACTACAGAAATTCTGCTGTTATGTTATGTATTCTCACCCTTATGTTGGTCAAAATCTTTCTTCTCTAAAACTCAAAATCTGACATTTTAAATTGTATCTGTTACTGTTTTCCATGAAATTACAATTAATGACTTTCAAGCTTCAAAACAAGTAATAAATTTATCGACACGATAAAAATAAAGATGCTTCAAAAGGTCCTTCAAGAGATGCCATAGAAGAATGATTTTTGGTCCCACAAAGAACCATTCAGGCAAAGTTTCTTTAAAATATCTTTCTTGCCTTTTTATAATCTGAAGAAATGTCTTACATCACAAAGAACCTTTTGTGAAACAGAAAGGTTCTTCAGATCTTAAAGTTTTTTTATGGAACCACTTAGACAAAACGGCTCTTCTATGGCATCGTGGGGCACCTTTATTTTTAAGTGTATAAGATTTATGCACCCTATTTGAAATCTCCTGAAGTCATAAAATAGATTTTTGTAAGAAACAAGACAAAATGTACTTTGTTATTCACATAAATAACATGCTTTACAACTCAAGAACTGCATCAGCTCCATTCACATTTG
The DNA here is from genome assembly GCA_027564155.1 of Gymnocypris eckloni scoliostomus. Taxonomy (NCBI): domain Eukaryota; kingdom Metazoa; phylum Chordata; class Actinopteri; order Cypriniformes; family Cyprinidae; genus Gymnocypris; species Gymnocypris eckloni. Next base: position 13,604,758 of record CM050425.1, on the reverse strand, counting down.
AATCATTCAGAACAGTTTTGGAATCAATTCAACTGATTCATTCAAAAGATCAGACTAAAAATTATGATTTGGCCACAAATTAGATGCTGGAACTCTAAAGGGAAAATAGGGTGGATGGTTTCCATAAAAAATTATGATTGATTGCATGGAATTTATGTCTGTACAAAACTATTGCACGCTTTTAGAAAACTTGGACTAGTTCACAAGTAGTATAGGCTATTGTATGATACTATGTGTTACTTTGTGTTGTTGGTAAACCTTGGAAGCTCTGTTCTTCATTCAATATTATTTCATATAAAAGAGTATGAGATTATTTTTTTTTTTAAATCAATTTATGTTCCATTTTATGTTCTGCAGATGGTGTGGTCATGCTTTTGGAGCAACATGAGGTTGAATACATTATGCCTAAATATTCATTTCGAAAAAACTATTCCTCTAAAAATTTTTTTTGCATGTTTGGAGTGATATACAAAACGCACGGCGAAGCAGTATTGACAAAAGTTATTTTAATAAACCAGAAAGGGCTGAAAGGCCACAGCCAAACACAAATCAAACGGCATTACATATATAACGGACGAAGTAACAAGGGAGAACACAGGCTTTAAATACTAAACGTAATCAGGGAGGAACAGAAACAGGTGGAGTCATTAATCAAAAACCATGGCAACTAATAAGGGAACACAAACGAGAACAGAGCAACTAAACCAAAACAGACCATGACAATCTTAATATGCTTATGTGATATAAGTTCTCTATGAAGACCTATTTCTAATTCCCAACATGATGCACTAAAATTGAGACAAGAACTCATGGCGATCTGAAAGCAATTGTCGAAACTGGACTGCACATTTTCCCATCATGAAGTTTTTTTCCTCACTCTAGACAGCCAGACGTTCAGCCTGACATGATGCAACCTGCATTATTATTACTTTGAATCACTATGTTACTGAGAGGCATGCCATAAATTTGGCATTAACGATATTGGTACGGTCAATAAATAAATATATGGACAACGGTTGGACTGAGAAGTTTCCTGGAGAGCAGATGTGGAGCGACAGATGCTATGTGGCTCTTTTAGCATGATGTTCAGCCAGTAAAATATGTGCCCGCTGAAAACACTGTGGTTCTAAATCAACTGCTGAGAAGCTTAAAATGCATTTATTTAATAAAGAGAGCTCATGGTACATTAGAGCGATTATATGCAATGGCCATAAATCATCCAACGTGGCCCTTTGTAGCTCATAACCTATTTCAGGAGGTATGACATCACAGCGTTTCCATTTACTACATAAGCTGAGCAATAAACTGCAGGCAATAAAGTGGCACAGAATGTGAATTCTTGTAGCACAAATCTTTGAGCTGCCACAAAATTGAACGTATCATGCAAAATCGATGAGATTTTGATGAGAAGCTGAGGGATCTCAACACATTTTGATTGACTTCCAAAACAAATGAGTTTCAGTGTTGGGGATAACGCATTACAAGTAACTTGAGTCATGTAATCAGATTACCTTTTCAGATAACTAATAAAGTAATGCAGTACTTTTTAATTTACAGTAAAATATCTGAGTTACTTTTCTTTTCCCATGTATTGCCTGGCAGCTCCCCATGTAGAGAACAATCTGCAGTAAGTGCAGAGGTGTTGTGTGCAATGTGTAAATATGATGGTTACTGTAGCTCTAGATTAAATATGAACATGCATTTACTCCTCTCATTTGCACAAAAACAGATTTAGTATTCCCCAAAATGAATACAAGATAAACAAGCTAATTCAGAATGTAAGGCAAACCTGCAGTAATTAAATATGTTAATAATTTAATTTACAGTCATCCGGAGGCTTATTAATTTCACTTTTGGTGTGCCACTTTTTGTGTGGTGCGAAAAATATAATTTTTATATTAAAAACATACAAGCAAATGCAAAAATAACATAACGCATTACTTTTCATAAAAAAGTAACTAAGTAATGCAATTAGTTACTTTTTAGTGAGTAACTGATTATTGTAATGCATCACTTTTAAAAGTAACTTCCCCAGCACTGACGACTTTTGCATTTTCTCAGACAAAGCTTTGAAGTGCCGTTTTGTCCCAGGATCTGTTTCCTTCACGAGTCCCTGGTGAGTTCTTAAAGTTTTGATTACCATACTAATGATGGGTAGGCAGAGGTGGAAAGAGTACGAAAATATTTGACTCAAGTAAAAGTACCATTACATTAATCTAATTTTACTTAAGTACAAGTAAATGTACCAGTTTAAAAATCTACTCAAGTAAAAGTAAAAAGTAGCTCATTTAAAATTTACTCGGAGTAAAAATTACTTCGTTACATTTTAACATGGGATAGGCCAAGGGTGTCGGGGTGAGCCCTGCACTGTTTATAACCCCAATTAAACACATCTGATACAGCTAAACTAATCATTTAAGCTTATTTGAAAACTACATGGTGTGTGTGTTGGGGCAGGGTTGGAACTAAACTCTTTAGGGCTGCGACCCTCCAGCAACTGACTTTGACACACCTGGCATAGGCCTATAAATCTCAAACTAGTTGTTTTTGATTAAAGGAATCTGTTATTTAGAATAATAACACACTTGGGCTGTTACCAGGCAAATTAAATCCGTATCAACTAAATTAATATTAGCAATGCAGAGGAAACACAGAAGCTTCATCTGAAGTGGCATATATGTATTTACACACTGACATGAATGCATTTAGCCTGCAGTTACAAATGCAGAAATAATGTTTTGATAAATAAGACATAAAATGTTGAATACTCGTTTGAAATTATAAAAAAATATAATAATAAATCACAAATATTCTTTAAATGTGAAATTAAAACAGCCAGTAGGTGTCAGCAAGTCGCTGTTAAGAGAGTCATTGCGATTGAAACTAATCATTTAAACTTGATTCATTCAAGAACGAAACACCGTCATGTTGCTCAGAGATGCAAAACTGTGTATGATTGCTGTGTTTGGAATAATTTTTGTTGTCGAAATAGAGCAAAAACAGGCAATATGGTGTCTAAAACGCAAGTCTCTTAATTAACTTCTTGTTTTTTTCTACTGACCTATGTAATCATGCTGATTTGTGGAGAAAAAAAATGGCACTCTTCGTGTGATGTTGATTTACTATATGAAATTATATAAATATATACATTTCCTGCTTCTATATCTTCAATTTTGTGATCATTCTAAACGCATTTTAACAGACTGAATCACGCAGTGAAAGAAAGCACTCCAAATGCACGCGGATTAGTCTAATCTACTAGATTTCACGGCACACTGTTTAGAGTGATTTGTTTGGTTTTTGACAAAATACTGATATGTCAAATCGCACATCATTAAAACAACAATTACTATATTATTGCAGACGATATCGCACACCCTGCACCACTGTCTTTTTGTCAAATTTTTGCAAAACCTTTTGCTAAACTGTCAAAGCTTCATTTTAACCACCAATGCAATGATGCAAGTATTTACATTAGCTCTACATGATTGCGAAGTGCGATGTCGAGATTTTATAAGCTGCTAGTTCAGTCTACCGAGGCAAAAACACCTTGTGCACAGCTATGAAATATGACACAGCGCTGCCCACATGACTATTGCACCTATAACAGCTTATTTGTATCAGTTCTTTAGTCTTTGGGTCGTTATATTTCTCACAGATTCATCCTGATCATTCTAAATCAGTTACCGATAAGTAGTACAGTAAAGATTACATTCATATGAATGAATGCATTAGTGAGAGCAATTGCGTGTGTGAATTAATTCTACCTAGCAGCGTCTCTCTACTAGTAGTGAAGCTGTGGGATTTAGTTATTAAGAAATATATGCTTGAACTTTTCAGTTTCTAAGCTATTTTACCGAGATATCATAGAACAGTGTTGACAATATATTTTCGCACTGAATGATTCTGTGTGCACGATCTGCGCATGATGTATTGTACTTGCTACTCTCTGTAGCCTATGTGTGTGCGTTACAGTGCAGCAGCGCATTAGATTAGAACGTGATTAACTTACCTGTACAGTAAGCTGTTTAAAACCTGCATTCTGCCGTTCAATTTCGAGCATCCAGTAACAATCACATATGTCTTGTGGAGTGCATTCAGAGCATGAATTAGTCTGTAATTTTAACTGTTTGGAAACGGAGCGTAAATGTGGATTTATTATCCTATTGCGCCCTCTATAGAACCAGCGACTAGTCGACTTCAAGCTTAAAGCGTCATGGCAGAGCACTGAAGTAGACTAGTCGATCAGTCTGTGCAACTCCTATTACATACATGATGTAAATGTACTAAAAATGCACTTAGGCATAAACATTTAGATCAAAATATATTTAAGATTATGAGAAAGTAAAATCTTGACTGGTGGTGGACATAATAAAACTTTATATTCGGGACTAGAGTAAGGTCACAAGACCTCACAGGAAATATCTTCAAACAAAAGCCTGTATAATGCATCCTTAGGGGAAATGTGATGGAAACATAGTATCAAAATGAACACTTACAAGGAAGAAGACCAACTGTTTTGGCCTCTACACAGTTCCTTAATTCGCCTTGTGCCATTCTACATCTTCCCTTCTCAGATGAACAGATTGGGTGTCGCATCGCTGGCATTCTCATTAGGTTTTATGACTCTTTGGACACCTGAGAGTGAAATTTCAACAGACCATTACGTCTCTGCAGGGCTAACAACAGTATTAATCTGATAATTATCTCACACTATTGCGTGGTTGTTCATGACACTGACATCTAAATCCACAGCGAACACCCTTGGGAGAGATGAACGACACCCTGATTGGTGACGCCAGCACTTGGCTTTCGCAGCTGCGGACTAAGAACGTACTGGCAGGAATTCAGTGTTCCTTTCATCTCTTCAGTGTGTAATTTGCCAATTCCTTACACGTGGAATAACAGGCCATGTCATCCTCCTGGCGGCCTGTGCTTATAGACAGGAAAGCCCAGAGACGCCTGCTGTGGATACAGAGAGGCTCATCTTAGCCCGATCTGAGTGACCCACCAAAATAACCCAGATAGCGCATCCAGACTGCAGTCTAACTCCTACAAACAAACAACACATCTGATAAAAACCATCATTCTGGACTTTGGTGTCCTCTTTTTTTCCTATAAAATGTCCCACTTGGTTTAGTTCACCAGTGAATGAAAATAATAACATTATTTACTCTACCTCATGTTGTTGAGACATCTGGGATTTGATTTTTTTCTGTGGAAGACAAAAGGTGAATATAGAAGATAATCCAGGATGGACAAAATAAAAAAATAAAAGCCCCATAAAAGCAGTCCATAGCAGCTTGTGCACTATATTACAAGTCTTCTTAAGGCATATGATAGCTTTGTGTGAGAAAAAGAGCAAGATATAAGTCATAATTCATCCAGTGTTTCTCAAGCAATGCTATTAGATATCATTGTTGGCAAACGGCATTGGTTCTTGTGTGTTTCATGACAAAATATCATTTATTTGACTTGAGAGCTACAACTTAAAACGAAACATGAAAATATAATAAATGTTACTCATTTGTGAGCCTGGCTGTGAAAACCCAGCTAAAGTCTTTGTGTGTGTGATTTACTGTTTTCTACATAAAATCATCTTGTGAACATTATGTGAAAATATAACCTTGATAACTTTAATATTGACTAAGTCCTTGCCGCACTGCAAAAAATGACTTTTCTTACATAGTATTTTTGTCTTGTTTCTAGTCAAAATATCTAACAATTCTTAAATCAAGATACTTTTACTAGATAAGCAAAATTACTTAATATTTTTAGTCTTGTTTCCAGTAGGGAAAACGTCCCAGGTTACGTATGTAACCCTGGTTCCCCGAGGGAACGAGACGCTGCGTCGAAACGCTAGGGGAACGCCATCAGCGTTGTCCAGCTCTGAATCATATGTGTAATCAGTCAAAATTGACGGCCAGACGTCAGGTGCGGTGACGTCACGACCAGGATGCTTAAAAGCACGTGATGTGCAGCCGGCGCCAGCTTCCAGGAATGAAGCATAGCTCTAGTAGGGATGCCGGAAGTATGGCCCTGCGACGCAGCGTCTCGTTCCCTCGGGGAACCAGGGTTACATACGTAACCTGGGACGTTCCCCTCCGGGAACATCGAGCTGCGTCGAAACGCTAGGGGAACGAGATATCCACGCCGCCATACTTGCAAATCCCTGCTTAGTGTGTGGAGTGCACAGCTATGGCAAGGGAAAAGACAAGCCAGGGTGGCTCGCAGAGCCAGGTCGTAGAACCTGGAAAGTTAGGGGCGAGCCCACCCACCAGCGTCACAGATGTCCTGCACAGGTACACCTGCCAGAAGGCCTTGGAGGCCGCCATACCTTAAGTAGAGTGAGCCTTGATTCCCAAAGGCGAGGGGAGATCAGAGGACTCGAGGTCATAGGAGAGCATCCAGATCCACTACTTAGCATAAGCACCCTGGCCTCCACCGGAGGAAACGTAAAAAGAGAGTTTGCCTATTGAAAGGCCACCAAGAGGGGCGTGGTAGGTGCTATAGCCGCCACGTAGACCTTCAGGGTGGAGTGGGCTAACTCTGCGGAGAAACGGGCCTGCGAGAGCTCCAGCACTGTCCCAACAGGCAGTTAACTGGATCAAGCTGGCGGTCTCCGCACCCGGAGTCTCAACTTCAGGGCGTACAGTTTCCTTATTGAGGGAGCTCTAGATTGGAGGATGGTCTCAGCAACCTCAGTTGAGAGACCAGAGGCTATGAGTTGTGCCCCCTCGGGAGCCACACCCATAGTTTCCACAACTCCGAGCGGGGGTGAAAGATCATGCCCGCTGCCAGTGAGAGGATATCCCTCCTGACGGGAATCCCCCATGGAGAGCCGTCGAGGAGAGAAATCGGGTCAGAGACTATACCGGCCCGGCCAGAACAGGGTTTTTCAATAGAAGGACCCGTCCATGCGCACTCTCTAGAACTCCCAGGAGCTGAGCGATCGGGAGGCGTACAGACGAAGCCTCAGCCACGATTGTACCATAGCATCCAGCCCCTTAGCGGAGCTGGATGCCTGCGCCTCGACAGGATGGCTGCTCCTATCCTTTACGAAGGAAGAACCCGATATGTCACGCTTTGCCCCCAAAGCACATTTCAGGAACTTCCTGTGATGGGGAAGGAGTATGCATCTTTAGATCGCTCGTGACCACCAGTCCTCGGATCTGGTGAGAGAACGTGCTCGAAGAGAGCTTTCTGAACTTCAGTCGTGTGACTGAGCGGTTCAGTTAGCTTAGATCTAAGACGGACGCAACCCCTTTCCCGGAACAATGAAGCACGGCTGTAGAACCTGGACTCTTTGTCTAGAGCAGGGACCACCTCGATGGTCTCCTCCCTCAGGAGAGTGCCCACTTCTTGTTCCATTACCAGAGCCTGCTGAGAAAGGCTGCGGCAGGCGCCACATAGCCTTGTTCTACAGTGTGCGTGACCCATCGAGACACATTTGGCAGCAGTTCCACGCTGCCGAATAGTCTACTAAGGGAACCAGTCTCTCGAGACTGGTCTCTGGTGTACTTAGAGCGGCTAGCTCGGTGCCCTGGAACGGAGGACCGGCAGGGGACGGCCGATCTAGCTGCTCTAGAGACCCCCGAAGGGGTGGCGAGCCTCCCAGCTCCGCTACATTTCTGGGCGGAAGAGACTGAGAGAAACGCTCGCTGGAGACCGCTGCGCCCTGGAACACGGCAGGGTTAGCAGACTGATCTCCTGAGGGCACTGAGGAGAGACGGGCACCGTGTAATGCGGTGTAAACCGCTCTTCCCCAGAGGGGCCTGCCCTCATAAGTCCTGGGATGTAGCATCAGGACTGCCTTAGAAGTCTCCTATTGGAAACGACGGTCCTCAGACCCGCGTCATCTCTAGGAAGACTAAGGAACCAGAGTCTGCTCAGGCAGGACCCAATAAGACACGCTTGGCAAGGGCTCCCACACCGCCAGATGACTTACTAAGGAAACCAGTCTCTTGAGACTGGCCTCTGGTGTACTTAGAGCGGCTAGCTCGGTGCCCTGGAACGGAGGACCGGCAGGGGACGGCCGATCTAGCTGCTCTAGAGACCCCCGAAGGGGTGGCGAGCCTCCCAGCTCCGCTACATTTCTGGGCGGAAGAGACTGAGAGAAACGCTCGCTGGAGACCGCTGCGCCCTGGAACACGGCAGGGTTAGCAGACTGATCTCCTGAGGGCACTGAGGAGAGACGGGCACCGTGTAATGCAGTGTACACCGCTCTTCCCCAGAGGGGCCGGCCCTCAAGGCCCTGCATCAGGGCGTTCTGGCCGAAGACTATCGATCCGCAGATCCGTCTTCGGCCCGGGCGCGTCACTCTGACTCGATTCTGGCGAGTGCAGTGACATTCCCGAATAAGGAGCTGGAACACAATTGGGGCTGCTCCGCCCAGCAGCCCAAGCTGACCACCTCAACCTCCTTGGAGGAAGAGAGGTAAACATTGTGCTCTCACTTGAGAAGCATCCCAAGAGGCTCTTGTATGTCATATACAATATATAATTGTATATATTTCTCTACAATATATATATATATATATATATATGTATAAATATATATCTAACTTTCATAGTCGGATAAAATGCATAGTTAATTATTCAAAATTAAATGCAGTCAAACACCCAGACAAGTAAACACGGTCTGAAGTGCATAAATGAACCGAGAAGCGCGAGCCGCTCGGAACAAAACAAATAAATCTTCTTGGAGAGAAACTGCTGCAGATTAGCGCACTCTCACTCAAGGGGGAAGAACTACAGCTTAGGCTTCCGCCCCGGGAGAGCGCTAGACCTGGGGAATACAGGTGGAAATAAGGCGAACCCGTCTCCAACCCGTCCGCCAGATCTATGTGCGATCCCCGTGATCTCACTCGCCGCGGTGCCTCAGCAGCAGCCGGAGCGCGAGATTCATAGGCACGGACACACTCCTCAGAGCGTGCCCGGCGGGAGCACAATGCATTGCAGCGGACGCTGGATCTGATGGGAAAAGAAGATAGGGGATCACCCGTCTTAATCTCCCATCTAATCCATCTGCGCACAGCCACTGCTCCGCCTCAGCGGCAGCGTGGCAGGTGCTGCGAGGAGCGCAGGTGAAAACTCCTCCTCAAAGAGAGTTTCGCCTCCAGCCAGATCATCGCAAAAACTGTGTGTATCCCGAGAGAGTGCTAGACCTGGGGAATACAGGTGGAAATAGGGCGAACCCGCCTCCAACCCGTCCGCCAGATCTATGTACGATTCCCGTGATCTCACTCACCGCGGTGCCTCAGCAGCAGCGGGACTGGGAGATCATAGGCGCGACACTCCTCGGAGCGTGCCGGCGGGAGCACAATGCATTACAGCGGACGCTGGATCTGATGGGAAAAGAAGATAGGGGATCACCTGTCTTAATCTTCCCATCTAATCATCTGCGAGCACAGCCACTGCTCCGCCTCAGCGGCAGCGTGGCAGGTGCTGCGAGGACGCAGGTGAAAACTCCCTCCTCAAAGAGAGTTTTCGCCTCCAGTCAGAGAGGAACACACAGTCTGTAACGTGATCTACTTTCGCCCTCATTGGCCTTTGATATGTCTGCTTCTAGTCTTTCTTTGCCTATCTTTTAAGAATAAACTTTCTTATTTCCTATCTGATAGTAACAGACTCACAGAACACATTCGACTGACACACAGAGAGCTTTGCTGAATGACAAAAAGCTGGCGCCGGCTGCACATCACGTGCTTTTAAGCATCCTGGTCGTGACGTCACCGCACCTGGCGTCTGGCCGTCAATTTTGACTGATTACACATATGATTCAGAGCTGGACAACGCTGATGGCGTTCCCCTAGCGTTTCGACGCAGCTCGATGTTCCCGGAGGGGAACCTAAATTGAGTGCCTTTTGCTTAAAACAAGTAAAATGATCTGCCAAAGGGGTAAGTAAAATACTCTTGTTTTAAGAATATTATACTTACCCCACTGGCAGATAATTGTACTTGTTTTTTGAGCAAAAAGTATATCCCCCCTCCCCCCCTAGAAACAAGACAAAAATACTACGTAAAATAAGCCATTTTTTGCAGTGCAACGATTGAAATCATAGTGAAATTAAAGACTGAAATCAAACTTTAATGCTAGTTATCTCATAATTAGATTTTGAGATTTTAGCCTGGATTTCACAGAAAGGGTCACATTTGTTTGCTCAATAATCTCTTTGTCATATGCACATTTGTATTGCTCTTTCATCTTAGATTGCTTAGGAAACATTATTGGAGTTTAATGTAAGATTTATCCCCGATGCATTCCTTTAAAAAGGAGAATGAAAATAGAAATGAATGAGATAATAATTATTACAGTATATTGTAAGAGTAAAGCATTGTAAAAGTACCATGGACGGTACAGCTCAGACCATTTGTCCTAGGTAAAATTCAGTGTTGAAATTCATACTGAACTTATGAAGACATGAAAGCCGGAAATCTCAATTTGCTCTCTAAGAGAGAAAGATCTCATGTGCGATTTTCTTTCCTATGGGAGAATGTGCTTTGGCGGGCATACAAGTGAAATGCTCACAGAGAAGTTTAACATGTTGGTTAGAAATGACTTTGATGAATTTGAGTGGAGTGGAAATGTTAACTGAGCTTGTTGGTTTGGGTTCTCGGGTCAGGAATACATCCAAATAAGAGAAGAAAAATGAATGTGAGCTGGACTGTGAGTGGGCGAGAGCCCAAGATGAGCGCTCTTTTTATCCCAGCACCCGCTCATAACGTGGCCGTAATCAGAATCCCAAATATCCTGGGATAATGGCTAAGCAAATCGTTCCCAGGCACGCCTGCTCAGTTTAAGGAAGACAGGGATCCGTGGGGTAAATAATCCAATTGTGCTTCCTTTATCTTCGTGATGCAGTGGAAAGATGGACGCCTTTGAGATGCCATGTCTTTTTGTCACAACCTTTTGTATGTACTTTGCAGCCAGCAGACTCAGCTTTAGACGCATCCCGTTTCCAAGAGTTTATTGGCAGAGTTGCAGAGCCTCGAATAAGCACGCTGCTTACACATCCTACCCCTGTTTTCCATTTTCTCCCATTTTTCCCAGTGTTTATCCGGGGCTGGACCATTCTGGATCCGATATCACGAGTAGTTCTCCAGTGTTGATGTGGAAGTTCATTAAAAACACAGGAAAAAAAGGTGTATTTTTAAACAATGTAAAAATACAAAGAGAATAATGATTGTAATGTTCAGGATCCTGCACCATCTTGGTTCAGAATACTCTTCCATTTTTGTATGTGTGTCTATGTGTGTGTGTGTGTGTGTGTGTGTGTGTGTGTGTGTGTGTGAGAGTTTTTAATGTTTTCAACTTTCAGCTTCTGCCAGATCTCTCTACAAAGACAAATTGTTTATCTGGAATGTCGTGGAGCGTATGTTCAGACGTACTCATTGTTCAGTATTCTCTGTGTTGACATGCACTGGCATATAAAATGGCATAGTTGATTCGGTGCCCTAAATATCTTTAGGAATACCAACTGACTTGCCAGTTCCACAGTACAGGTATGCAATGCTGTTCAGGTGAATAGTGAAAAAAAAAGCCTTATAAATCTCTGTGACATGAGAAGCATAGCTCTTACAGCACTGATCATTGTCTTTTCTCTAGTGATAGAAACTGCTCTGGGCAAAGGGTTATTGTGGATTTCACAACACAAACATTGTGCAGATGTTTAAAAATCCATTGTCAGATCATTAGTCAACATCTGAAACAGATGTATTGTCTTTAAATCATTGTTACTTATTATTTATACAACAGTTAGTTCCGGTCCTCAAATTTTATAGGCCAATAGTTCTGGTTTGTATCACTCTGCTTGCTTTCTTTGGGGTTCTAGCAGTGGTGTAGTTTACGTGATACACAGGTATATGCCGTATACCCACCTGGGAAGGTCAAGGATTTGCGTATACCCACTTCAAAAATAATGCGGATACGTAACAACATCGTTTTGTGACAGACCTTTCACAAGTTCATTAATACATCTCTGTGTTGCAAAGCACTGTATTTCTGATAATCACACCGTATTTCTGTTGACGACTATTGCTAAGCTTGAAATTAACTAATGGAGATATGAAATGAACTACACTTTTTCAGTGTTTTCTGAAAAAAAAGCTGCTGCTGCTGCTGTTGCTTCGGGTGAAACACTGCAAACAGATGACAGAAACGTTAACATTATAGAAAGGACAGAAAATGAGCCAGAAGGCTGATATTATCCTACACGGTACAGAAAACGAGGCCGATGCTATCGTAACGTAACGTGGTACGTGGTAGAGTATACGTTGTCATTAACTTAACTTTAACAGCAGGGGATTGTTGGCGTATAAGAACAATGAGTGATTTCAATAAACAAAAAGTTAATATTTAGTATTTTACATTGTCTGAATATAACAGTATTGCATGATTTTGCTCTATTTCGTCAACTAAAATAGTTTAAAATAAACTCACAACTGAGCCACTGCACATCTCCATTCAAACACAACGTTGTTTCGTTTATGAATGAATCTGCGCTTAAACAAATCTAGTGAGTCAATTAAATTACTCATTCTCAAAGACAGTCACTGCCTGACTCCCAATGTGCATACTATCCATCCTAAATGTGATATTAGTCATTTTTAATACTATTTGGAGCAGATAGGGTGGATAGTATGCACATTGGGATGCAGGGACTTGCTTTGTTCCTGAATGAATCAGCCATTCAAACGAATCAATTGAACTAATGATTCAGTGATACAATCAGTAACTTGCCGCCACCTAATGGCAGTCTTAGTTTTATTTTTAAAGTATAATTTCTGTTAGTTAAATCATATAATATTTCTATATTCAAAATTAAAACATTAATCTCATCATTAATTTATGAAGTTAATTGCACTCATGCCACCTCTGAGCCTCAATAAATGCCTGTAAATACCTACAAGCCACTTTTGTGTTCTTCTGTGCCACTTCTGTACTGCAAATGAATTGTGTTAATAATGTTTTAATTTGATCGGTAACCTATTCTAACCTATAATTAGAAATTTTGAAAAAAAAGCTTATAAAAATACACTTTTGAATGTTACATGAAATGTAACACTTCAAGTAAAGTTAGAAAAAAATACCCCTTCAAATCAATATTAGAGTCCAATATTACCTTGTAATGGGTAGGCAAATTTGTGTTATTGAGGAGAAGGTGCTCTTGAATTGTTTTACCGAGTCCCCAATGTTTTTTTTTTATTTTTTATTTTTTTTATTAGCAGCACAAGTGCTCCTAAAAATAAAAGTAACAGTAGAGCCCTGTTTAGTGAGTGTGGTGCTTATGAGAGGCTGCTCTGGTACGGGTGAGTATGAGGCTGGAAAGGAAAAAAATCACAGTATACTCACTACAAAAAACCAGACTACACCACTGGGTTCTAGATAGACTCTCAATATGTATATTTAGTGCTGGGGATTATTAAATGACTCCTTCTGAAGGTTATGGCAGTAGGGGGCAACAAAGGGGCATTTTTGTGAGTGAGTCATTTTAATTTCTAAACAAATTTATCCAGAAACATGTGAATAAAGTGATACTGAATCATTCGCTGAACTGATTAGTTCACAAACACCAATTTGTTTAGAATCAAGTGAATGTCTTTCTTTTAGTCATTTAAATCACTTAACCGAAACATTTTATATTATTATATTTAATTATTTACTTAACCAATAAGATCAAAAACACTTATTGAGTTTGAAACAAGCGACTATTTTTAATTTAGTCATATAAATCCCTTACCTGAATCATTCAGGAATATCTGTATGAGTGAAACACTGAATCATTCACTCAATCGATTAGTTATTAATTTCCAAACAAGTGACTTTCTTTGAGTGAGTCATTTAAATCACTTAACCAAATCATTCAGAAATATCTTAATGAGTGTTATACTGAATCATTCACTCAACCAATTTGTTTTGTTAAATCACTTAACTGATTGATTCAGGACTATCTGTATGAGTGAAACATTGAGTCATTCACTTTACTGATTAGTTAATCCTAAAAAATCCAAATTTTTCCTAATTCCAAAACAAGTGACTGTGTTTATGATTGAGTCATTGACTCATTTACTCAACCGATTTGTTCAAGAGCACCAGTTTATTCAGGAACAAAATGGATGAGTCACTTAATCATGTACTCAATCGATTTGTCACTTATACCCCTACTTATTTTGCCTTTTCTGAAAATCAGACACCAACAGTCTCATGTTATGTGTGTGCCCGTGTGAAAAATAAGCCCACGTCAGTGTTGCGTGTCTTCAATTTCGTGCCAACTGCCAGCTGAAAGCATGAAATGAGGTCTAATACTCACCCTGACCCCAGTCTGAGTTTCTGAGGACAGAGTTTCAGGCTCATCTCACACCCTACGTCTCTGTGCTGGTAAATGCAGTCTGCTGCATTGACCTTCTGACCTTCTGAGTCATAAGGCCTTCCAGCTGCTACTGGCTTCCATTTCAGTGCCCCGTAGACCTCAGATCCATTTACACCTGCTACGACCCACTGCAACTTTTCCACTGCATCTGCGGGCTTCTCTGTTTACACACACATAAACACACATGCTACATGTAGAAGCAGACACACACTCACACATAGGCTTTTGCCACATAGAACAAGTGACTGGGGCTGGAAGTCCTCCTTTAAAAAAAATAAATGTACTATTAAAAATAAATTTACTGTTTAAATCAGCCTAAAACAAACATGCTATTAATTTATATAAATATAACAAAAAATATACTGTTTAATTGCATTGTTCTCATTGTGACAACTTGCCCCATAAGCTGACATCTTTTTCACAAATTCTTTAAAATAAGTCTCTTATTGTATACTCACTAATGCTGCATTTAAAAAAAACATATATATAATAAATATATAAATATTGTCAAATAACATAACAAATCTATTTGCAAAAAACATGTGCCAACTACAGAAATTTGTTAAAGGGGTCACACCATTTTCATTCAGTCTTTCATTCAATATAATATGTATTTATTTATTTTACATAAGGTCTCATAATGTTGAATATACATAAAACAAATTTATCTCAACATATCTTGGCAAATTATTCTTCCTCATGATATGTTCCGTTTAATGTTTTAAAATAAGCAGAATGACATTTGAAATGAAAATGGTTATTCCCTATTATTTTCTTAGTACATAATACTACAGATCACCATTGGGGAGTACAGCAATTTGTCAGGGCTCTCCAACCTCTAAGACATCCGCACATTTTCTAGTCAATCGATTTTAGAGAAATAACACACTTGGACCGAAGAGTAAAAAAGCACTAGGTAAATTCCATCTTATGCATGATGAATGTGTTTCCTATTAAATAGGAGTCAAACGCCAAGCAAAAAGCATGCAGATGATTCAAACAAACCCTGTGTTGGTTCCAAGATGATATTTAATGTCCTTTAGCAGAGGCAGGGAAGAAATATGATTATATTGTAATAGAATGTCTGATTCACAGACCCAACAAAACAAAGCAAAGGATCTTTGAGAGAACGCAGAAAAGAGTTTAGGGGTCTTCCAAAAAGCCTTGGGGAATTTGAATAACCCGTTAGACAGACCTCACGCTGTTGTGACATTCAGTCATGTCCCAAAAGCCTTTGGTGCAAGTGAGAACAAAACACAGGCAGAACTGTTGACCTGGAACGTAGCATTTGACGAATGAATCAAAAACCACAAATGTCCAAATGCATCATTGTATTGGTCCCTGAGTGGGACAACAAATTCTGCGCTTTGGCTCCACATGAATCAAATCATTACGTTTGATGGATAATGAGGACCTGGCCTGTCAATGAAGTCACTCATGTTGACAAGGATGCTAACGGTGATGACCCTACACTCAAATTATTAGTTTATGGACAAGCATACATTTCTTTCAACTCCAGTCGACTGCTTAAACTAGTGTCGTTAAAGAATAGTTCACCCTAAAATGTACATTTGGCCATTTTTACTCAGTCACATGTGTTTTTGCATCGTTTTTGATGCTTGAAAGCTCCAGTTCACATTCAGTCACATCAAAAAGAGCATTGAGCACAACATTTTTCCTTTCATGGGATGAGGGATTTAATTGAATTTCTTTATTGTCATTGTAGGTGTACAGCTTCCATTGTATCTGCCAACTAAATTTCACAGCAACTTCCACACTGAATGCAATTAATAAAATAGATAAAAAAAAAATAAAAAATTCATAACAACTAAGAGTAGTAAAAGGATTGCAACTAAACTAAAAAAGCTTGATGGCTTGATTCAAAGAATCAATGGCTCTTGGTATAAAAGTATTCGTCGGTCGGCATTTACGGGCAAAAAATACCCCATAATGTCTACCATGGGCACATCCTGATTTTGCTGAGCTAGATGTGTTCCTAGGTCAACATATTTTGTTGACCATGGAACAACATTTTAATCCAATGATTTAATCTTGACCATATCCCTAAACCTAAACTTAACCATGAGTAATCCCTAAAATCAGAGGAAAGATAGATGAATGTCACTGATGTACTAGCAACAAACGCTAAACTTGACAAAAACTATAATATTTATAAAATATAAAAATGTTGATCCAGGAACACTTCACACTTCGTAAAATCAGGTTCTGCTACCAGACGGAAGTAGTACAAACATATAAAGACGTGGATGTGTAGAGTCCTCAAAGATGCTTTGATGCTTTCAAAGTTTTTAATTTTGGGTAAATTCATTTCTTTAAAAAAATATCATTAAAATAATTCACAAATCCTACAGGTATGTAGAATGTTGAACATCTCACTTGTTGTTCTTATAAATAAATACGATTAAATTAAAACCAATGCAGACCTTTGAATTTATTTTTCTGGAGAAAAAAATATATATATCACATCTTACCTGACAAGTTCCAGAATATGTCTAAACAATGTATTTAACTGGGCTGAAATATGCCAGTATTCAGATTCAAACAAACAAACAAATAAATAAAGAGTCCATTTTATAATAAAATATAATTTCAGCATTTTTACTTTGAAATGTCATATTAAATTCGATGTGTTGAATTTAAGCTATACTTTCCACGTTAACTTTATAGCTCTATGGTCTTACTCTTTGTTGATACTCTATTGTCTATGTGTCATTTTTACAAATTATAATTTTGTCAATGGATTTTAGGTGAAATATTTGAGAAACAGTTACCTAACTAATTAAATGTCCACAACTTTTAAATTGTCCTCTGTGTGGTCACTCCAAATTGGTCTTTGGGCTGAGGAAGGGAGGGAAGGGAGAAGATGACGTGTTTTTTGTTCATCCTACACACCCGAACAATTTAAAGCCACAATGTGGGCCGTTTGCTCTGATCCATAGAGTATGACTGATGCGGTTTCCTTCCTCTTACTGTAAAGGTCATGCACAGGTGCTCTTCCTCTGGCTAACTAAAATAACCAGTGAATAATGACATTCAATACAGTCAGGGATGAATCCCTGCTCATGTAGGGGAAAAACACAACAGGGATCTCTTTGATAATTGCAATCACTACACAGCAACAGACTTTATCCTTGTATTATGCTACTATAATTATATATATATATATATATATGAATGGTCCACAAAAGGGTTTTAGACACTGAACATTGCATACTAATTAACTTTATGCATTCCATCCGTGAAATATGAACTCTGTGAACTGCTGATCTCTGTTGCTAAACAGACAGAGTAGAGACAGCTATCTCTTTTCAGCATTTTGTGGTCTGAGCAGAGCCTATCTCAGGCTGATTTTGGATCTGTCTCTCCTTCTCTCTCCTGTTTCCTGTCTCGTTTTTTCAAAGAGCACTAGAAAACTGTAAAGCTCTTCTCAATGCGGTCTGTGTGATGCTGTGACCTTGCACTGAACCCGGCATTGTGGATTTGTATTTGGAAACACCCCTCCGATGCTCTTATTAAGCCAGAGTAAAGATGAAAGGTTGTGCTATGTTTTCACATCCATTTCAAGAGCAGATTCACATGCAGAGATGCCTGACATCAGAAGGGCAGAACCTGACAGTTAAACCCTAAATGAAATCTCTTTAATATCTCAAATGTCTCTCCTTCTAATCAATGAGGACAACTTTAGCTTGAGAAAAAGACCTCTGAAACCTCATGTATCTCTTCTAGAGTTGTATATAATTTCTCAAATTGTACTGCGATTTGCCAGTATTTCAGGATAAAGATCTCATTATGAATAAATTGTGTTGATACATTTTGAACAAATGTAAGTTTTTAATACATTTTTGATTAAATTATCCCAAGACCAGATGATCTGAGCTACTATTTACATTCAATTTGTATCTCAATATACTCTAAACGTATGTCAAACATGATTTTAATTGTGCAAACTTGAAGGAATTTTGGGATAAATTTGAAGTATTAGTTAGTGTCATTTAATGTTTAAGATTTATTCATGTTGAGATAATTTCTCATTTGGGGTTATAAATATGGCTACAAAGTTTTGACATTTGACATGCAGATTGTGCACGAATGCATGCACAATTTTTAATATGATTATGATGTTCTTGATTAAAAAAAATTGTGTTAAATATAGTTAAATACAGTTGTAATGCACTTACAATAATGTTCTCACATTTATTTATACTTTATTGTATTGTATTTTGTTGGTGATTTTATTGCATTTATTTTATTTTATTTGGTGTAAAAGCAGCATAATAATAAATTATTTGCAATTGATTTGATTTCTGTTTTGTATTATGGTTTTAAAAATTCAAAATGATATAATCAAATAGACGGTTAACAAAAGCATCTAAAATAAACGTAATGCTTACGTCCTCATATAAGCTAACTCTCAATGCCATGCTGAACAATGGCTAACTTTAGCTCTTTATTTCCATCCTGCTAATTGTCCTGCCATTGTGTAAATAATCAAGTTATAATTAAAGAAAGGTTGACCAGGGTATATTTCTGAACGTCTGGTGTGGCATTTTCTAAAAACATATAATCATTTTTCTTTACGTTTTAGCACGTGAAAGCGAGTGAGCTACTATCAAGGGCTCGCCATCCACAGATGGCCGCAAATCATGGGAGAAGCATGACCCTTACATCACTGGGTATGAAGTTACACTTTAATTGCTTTTACCGCTAAACAAGCAAACTATACTGTACATACATATCTCTGTCTCTGCTCCTATACCCCTCCACAGAGCTGTGAAAGAAGATGTCTGTTTGGCCTCCACAAATGGGCTGCTCCTATGACTCGACCCCTATGGAGGTAATGAACGCCTCTGATACGCTAGAGAAGGGCTCCGGGAGAGATTGCTTCCAATCATATCCCGCATCACCCGCATGGCTCCTGAGATTCGGCTCGGGGTGAAATTAAATGGCCGGTGTCATAAAGCCACCAAACAATGGAGCCATTCAGACTCTGGAGTTTCCTTCAAGCGAATGCAAACACGATACTTCTGATTCAGCACTTTCGCCTCAATGTGCTCCATTCTTGCGCTTCTCCCACTGCGGTCGCCTCCTCAAAAGAGTAAATCACCCTCCATCACACTCAATCATGGCCATTGTGTTGTGTTTTAGATGGTGCTGCTAAACGCACACGACTTAATACAAGAGGAATAGAGGAGCCTAAAAACTTACATCTAAGATATCACCATTCATATAATTTTATGTGCAAACGGTACAAAAGCAAAACCATAAAAAAGGTCATATATATATAGTATGTGACCCTGGACCAAAAACCCAGTCATGAGTCGCACAGGTTTATTTGTAGCAATAACAATCAAAACATTGTATGGGTCAAAACTATTGATTTTTCTTTTATGCCAAAAATCATTAGGATATTAAAGGATTAATTAACTTTCAATTTTTTTTTTTATAATTTACTCACCCCCATGTCATCCAAGATGTCTATGTATTTCTTTCTTCAGTCGAAAATAAATGAAGGTTTTTAATGAAAACATTCCAGGATGTGTATCCATATAGTTAGCTTCAATGGACTCCAAACGGTTGAAGGTCAACATTACAGTTTCAGTGTAGCTTCAAAGGGCTATAAACAATACCAGACAACGAATAAGAGTCTTATCTAGCGAGACGATCTGTCATTAAAAAAAAAAGGCTCTTGATGCCTTGACCCCTGCTCAGTCCATTCCTTGTGAAGTTCACCCAAATTCTTGAATCGATTTTACTTGACAATCCTCATAATGCCGCGGTTCTCTCGGTTGGTTGTGCATCTTTTTCTTCCACACTTTTTCCTTATACTCAACTTTCTGTTAACATGCTTGGATACAGCACTCTATGAACAGACAGCTTCTTTGGTAATGAATGTTTGTCACTTACCCTCCTTGTGAAGGGTGTCAATGATTGTCTTCTGGACAACTGTCAGATCAGCAGTCTTCCTCATGATTGTGTAGCCTAGTGAACCAAACGGAGACCATTTTGAAGGCTCAGGAAACCTTTGCAGGTGTTTTGAGTAGATTAGCTGATTGGCATGTCACTATATTCTAATTTCTTGTGATTTGGTGGGTTTTTGTTAAATGTGAGCCAAAATCATAACAATTAAAAGAACCAAAGACTTAAACTACTTCAGTCTGTGTGCATTGAATTTGTTTAATACACAAGTTTCACAATTTGAGTTGAATTACTGAAATAGATTAACTTTTCCACGATATTCAAATTTATTGAGATGCACCTATATATATATATATATATATATATGCAACATTATGAGATCATGTGACAACGAATGCATCACCATTTCCACAAAGTATGAAGCAACAAATATTAAACTTTATGAAGCATAAAATATTAACAATGTTTTCAACATTGGTAATGCTAGGAAATGTATTTTATCAGTAACAAATCAGCATGTTAAAATAATTTCTGACAGATCATATGACACTGAAGACTGGAGTAATGATGCTGAAAATTCAGCTTTGTATCTCAGAAATTAATGACATTTTATAATATGTTCATATGGAATACAGTTAGTTTTAAGAATATTTCACAATATGACTGTATTTTTTATCAATGAAATGCAGCTTTACTAAGGAGTCCTTTCTTACCATCTAAATCCAATCTAAATCCATTAAATATAAAATAAAATACATTTTGTGGCTATTTTTATATCATACATTTTGTCCAGCCTAGTCAAATAATCAATTAAAAATATAAAACAATTACACATTTATTTATGTATATATGTATTTGTTTATTTATTTGAACTTATTTTACCATTTGAATTTCACAAGTGTAATAAGTCAAATTGAGGACACTGTTTAATGTGGAACTGATTATGCAGTTGGACTCATGCTGTTCACCTGGCACTGATCTATGCAAATTTGGAAATAATGAAAGATTCCTCACAACAAGATCACACCTAACAGTTGACAGATTTACCTCTGCTAGGTTTGCAAACGTGCGTTTCCATAAGACATTTGTTTGCTGGAATGTCTGCCATGTACTTTGATAGATTACTCACCCGTACAAGCAGTAAACCATATGTGCGCTTGGAAAAAAAGGTTTGTATTGTGTTGCAATCCTTTCAGCTAAGATATATTACTGCACTGGATAGGACATTACTTGCTTAATATATTTCAGCATGGCTACTTCATAATTTCATCCCAATGCACAACATGTACCGCACGCGGTTTGAAATTCAAGTCAGTCATTTGTTATATTCTTACAAGCAGAAAGCCTACTTTTACAGATAATGTCTGGCATCATTTTTAATAATAATAACATTTAAGGGGCTTTAGAAAATGAAATCACAAAAGTACATTCTAAAAAATAAAAAAGACAAGCAAACATACATATGCAAACATGAATATAAACATTACATACACAATGAGACAATACGTCTCATAATAACACGTGTTCTTATTTATGTAAAGAGTTCTCATGATAAATTTCTGCCAGATTCACAAGTATAGTATGTATAGTTTTTAACCCTCATTCTAAAGTTCCTCTTCAAGTAAAATATGTCATTCTCAAAACCAATTAAATATAATAAACACATTTTTGTACACCTGAACTAGAGAACCCGAAAAACACAGGGGGGGAAGAAGAAAGAAAAAACTGATATTTTTCTGTTTTATTCTGAAATAACTAATAGAAATACGCAGAATCATGTAGTTATTATTATTATTATTGGTGGTGGTAGTGGTATACATTTACATTACTAAAATAAAACAAATTATTAATACTACTAATAATAAATTGTTTTGTTTTAATGATGTCAATTTATACTACTACTATAATAATAAAATTACTATTATTATTATTATACATTTATCTAATTAAAAACATGGCTTTAATTTCTTTAACATTTCCACAAACGAAAACAGGTTTAAAACTACAATTTCGATTTTTGGGTGAACTACTCCTTTAAGAGACAAGGATAATTATTCTATTTATACACATGTGTAGAAATCATCTGTATCTAACATCTATGAGCTGGGTCTATGAACAGATGGTTTTCTGGTTCGGACTTGGCCAGAGGTCTATCATATGTGTGCCTTGTGCCTGCAACAAGAGCAACCTGATTTCCAGCCTCACTCTCTAGACCGTAGCTCCCCCACTTGGACAGAACTGCTAATGGTTTTTCATGTAAATTTGCAGCTCAGCAGGAAATGGATGTAGCATCTGCTGAAGATTGGCATTGCTGTCGTCAGCCGCTTACACTATTGTCATCCAGAGAAAGTGAGCCTGCAGGTCCTCGTGAAGAAATAAATAAGGACTCTTGCTCCCTGAACTCTTCATCCATAAATAACTTGTAAACAGGATTTATTTTAAACTAAACATACCCCTGAGGAGCTTTGCTTCGGGATACAGCGAATTGTCTCTGTGGCCAGACAGGAACCTTTTGAAGCTTTGGGGAAAGTCCACAGCTATGGCCAGCTGACAGTGATTGACTTCCATGCTATAATCCTCCAAGTTCTAAAACAAGAACTCAACAACATACAATTCCCATTTGCAAATTTTGAAGTTTAAGTTTCCTTAAAAACACACTGAACGTCCCACAATTTGAAAAGCAGAGGCTGAAGTTGAGGATCACTAGCGTGTCAGCTGGACGGGCAGACCTACGGATTTTCAGTGCCAGCTGACCAGTTCCAGCATCTGAACCCTATAATTACGTGTCATTCTGCACTTAGAAGCACGGCCTGTTTATTTACACACGTATCAAACCGTTGCATACCACGGAAAGGTCATTCAGATCTTTAATTAGGGATGCTGCTTTCGTCCAAACAACTAACTGATGAGACCCCACTTATGTAAACAAGACGTCTGCTTATCATGCATGTTAATTTGCTGGTTATTTTGCAAAAATAACCCTGGAAAGTTCAGCCAGAAGGTCACTACTATCACATAACGCCATTTTTAGAAAACACAACAGAAAAAGTAACATTTCCAAAAATGATCAAAACTACTGTATAAGGATTTTATATATATATATATAAATAACTAAATAGCTAAAACAAGACTTAATGTTATTTTGCTTCTCTAGAATATGTGATTTGATTTAAAACTAATTATGTGTATATATGTGTACTAATAGCAGTGAATACACTGAGCCACAGGAACCACTTTAATAAGATTGAATAAGTATTACACCCTCAAGTACACCAAACTTATTCCTCTTTTTTTTTTTTCAGGTTTACGAAAACATGGCAACAGCCTACATTCAATTATTAAAGTGGGCTCAGTCCTGCACCTGTCCATGTATACGTCTGACCTTTGACCTGACCTCTGACCCTGTTGTGCGCCATCTGCAACCTTACGATATAATCTTGCAGCAAATGTTGTGGAAGTGCAACACAGTCCTGCTTTGTCTATTGTGTGGGCGTGCGTTTCCTTGAAAATGGTTTTGAACTGTTTAACTCTAAGGTACAAAGCCAGTATTCATTGCAGTTACCTTACCACAACTTCCTTCTAGCAATGATAGAACAATCAAACAAGTGGATTTTGGTCACATTCCACATTCCATCCTTTAAATCAATAAAAATTACATTTTTCATCTTCCTGACTCACCATTTCCATATAAATCATTTTTGGGGTTAAATGTGACAGCAAATACACTATAGAAAGAAGAACATTATCCAAGAACCTTCACAGAACCTTGGAGATGATAGTCCTAAATGCAATTCCAAAAAATCCCAGACTAAATGGTCATTTATAGCAGGGAGTGCCAAAGCCTATACAAGAACACACTTCCTTGTCTTGTAAATGTCAGGTTAATCCATTTCCTGTTTCTGCTCACTTTTACAGGGGTTATTAAAATATTATTAGGCCTGTCCATAAAATAAATTCAAAAGGGGGAAAAAATACTGGATTTGTTTTCCTTCTGTCCATTTATCATGCGCCTCTGTTGAACAGGCAAGCAAAAGACCCCGAGGACAAAGGAGTGACATACAATCTAAACATAAGCCTCTGTTTCACATTCTGATTTACTTAACCTAGATGTTCCATAACATTAAAAAAAGAAATAAGCAACGATCTGTCCAATCATTAATCACAGTCAGATAAAAATAAAGGGGAGGGTTCGATAGATGGAATGATATATGGAATTCTAGAAAGCTAGAAGAACAATAGTTTGAATGGATGGATGGAATGAGTATACCAAACATTGGGTATTTGGGTGGATGGGTATTTGGGATGGATTGAATGAGAGATAACTAGATAAAATGGTAGATTGTGTATTTGGATGATGGAATAAGAGATAGCTAGATAAAATGATAGACTCAAAAAATGCTGGGTTAAATACAACCCATTGCTGGGTAAATATTGCACAGAACACCTGCTGGGTTGTTTTTAACCAACAGTTGGGTTAAATGTTTAACCCAACCTTCTGGGCTGTAACCCAACCGCTGGGTTTAAACAACCCAATAGCTGAGTTCATCCATATTTTACCCAGCACTGGGCTGTATTTAACCCAGTAATTTGTGGACTGTACATTGGGCATTTGGATGGATGGATGGATGGTATGAGAGGTAGCTAGATAAAACGATAGATAAATTGTGCATTTGGAAGGATGGACGGACGGTATGAGAGATAGCTAGATAAAACGATAGATAAATTGTGCATTTGGATGGATGGATGGATGGATGGATGGTATGAGAAATAGCTAGATAAAACAATAGATAAATTGTGCATTTGGATGGATGGATGGATGGATGCATTGAGAGACAGGTAGATAACATGATATATACATTGTGTATTTGGATGGATGGATGGATGCATTGAGAGACAGGTAGATAACATGATAGATACATTGTGTATTTGGATAGATGGACGAATGGATAGATGAAATGAGAGATGGAATCCTAGAACAATAGGTACATTATTTATTTGGATGGATGAACATTATAATGGTTAAAATATGGTAAAAATAGTATATGGATAAAATGCTAAATATAGTAGATAGACTGCTAGATAGAACAATAAATGCACAGTGTATTTGAATGGATGGATAAATTCAACAATATTTTACAGTAAAACAGCATATAATTAAATGCTAAAGCATTTACAGTTTTGCATTGTGTATTGTAAGGTGAATTACACGACTTGCTTCAGCATGTTTTTTTTTCGAACAGTTTTTCCACTGTATTGATTGAATAACAGAGGATGGACTCTTGTGTCAGCTGCTGTTAAGGGATTGATCTCCTCTAGAGCAGATGAGCACAGCATGTGCGGATCAGTACACATGTACATGATCACCCAACAATTAGCCAATGCTGCTCTCACCGCCGCTGTGTACGTGCTGTTTTCTCTCATTCTCAGAATGTTTTTATCATGCCTATGGAGGTTTCTTCTACAATCGCGACAAAGTTTCTTGACCTGAGGAATTAAATTACATTAGCACTCTCACTCTCAAATTGCAGGGTCGTGCCACGTCACATTGCATAATCTCAAGATTGTTCCTCAGGAGTTGCTTGCGATGCAACAGGCCACAGTGAACTTATTCTATGTTAATTCAATTTAGTCTGATTGCAGATTGTAAATGTACTGTTTATACAAACCCTAATCACTGCAGTCTGGTGAAAACATATGTTTACATGTGTGTTACATGCAGATTATACAAGTGAAACTAAATCAAGCTTTAACTACACTTTGAGTTTTCCATGTAGTGCTCCTTATTCTCTCCCTGCTCACTTGTCAGAGAAACAAAATAATAAAATAATAATACAAATCTAAATATTAAACATATTTCTTATTTTAATTATTAATGTATTATTATTTTTGGATTGACTTCTCCACAAAGGATACATTTGGCCAAAATGCAGTATCTTATAATGAAACTGAATTATGCTGTCTATCTTTTGGAAAGGACACATTGGGAGCAAACCTTATGCCTTAAAATGCTGTCACCGGAAGCAGCTTGCTAAGTTTATTTGCTTGTTATTTACATCTCTGCACAGGTGCTTTCGGTTTTAAACAGCAAAACTGGCCAGCTGAAAAAAACACTGATTGTTTACTATGACAGTCATGAGATAACTCGGAAAAAAAACTAAGATTTTTAATCTGCAGTGTTGTTAAAATTAAACCATTAAACATGTTTTCATTAATTGAAATAGAGCTGAAATAGTCCTCTAGAGTTTTAGAAGAGATCTCAATGTAAAAAAATAAAATATATATATATATATATACAGGTATGCTATATATACTGACTATATATATATACAAAATCTCCAATCAAAATTCATTAATTCTCATATCCATATAATTCCACAGCTCTATCTATTCTGCCCTACAAAGGCAAAACACTTTAACTGGCTATAGTGTGAAACTGAGAATCTTACTATGTCCACCATATCGGATGTTCCCTTTCAGTCGGTCACTCCGAGTCACGTCGGATGACCGACGAATTGGGATCTCGCCAGAGAGACCTATCCACTTCGAGTGTAACTAAACGAGCCAATGGACATTTGGCATGCGATCATTGCATCCAGCTGCCGCTGATCACAGCGTGAGTATAAGAGGCAGCCGGTGCACCGCATTAATCATCCTTTCGCTTCGGAGCCGAGCGGTGGTGTTTCACTACTGCTCTTCCTGACGCTACGAGAAGCTTCACGAGTGCGGGCGTTACGGCACAGCAGCGGCGGTCGATCTCTGGCGCCTCAGGACGGTCACGATCACTGCCTCACGTGTCTGGGCATTCAGCACGCTGAGGAAGCTTTCGTGGATGGTTCATGTTCTTCTTGTGGGGACATGACCATCTCGGAGTTGCGCAATAGACTCCGCTGTGTCAAACATGGCGGGGTCCTCTGCCTCTGCCGCGATCTGGCGTTCGTCCTGGCACAAAACGGGCGGCACAGCATCCGGTGGAGTCAGAGGTGATCTGAGGATTACGGTGAGGGCTTCCCCAAGTGGAGGTTCTCACCCTCAGGCACTCCTCCGCGGCGGGGTACCGTTGGTTCGGACTGGGGCCTCTGCTGAGTGGGGTACCCCCTTCTTCGGTGCCTCCCTGATGACCAGATGTCGGTCGCTGCATCGGAGGGCGAGCCCTCTCTCCGGGATGACGACTGCTGCGCTGTTCTTCGGGTGTGGTAGCGTTGTCCGAGCCAGACCCAGAGATGACGGCTATGCTTTCCGGGCCGCCGAGAACGCCGGGCTCGTGTGGAATCCTCCACCGGTCCCGACCCTTCTAGGTTGGACGAGTGGTTTCTCGGGGGTCGCGCTGGTTTTCAGCGCCTCCGGTGCCATTCTTTCCGAAGTGCATGAGGAGCTTACAAGGTCATGGAAGGCACCTTTACTGCCCGAAATAAACCTTGTGGCTCCTCCCTCACCACCCTCGATGGTGGAGCCGCTTTGGGGTACATGGGCATCCCTCTGTGGAGCGGTCTGTGGCCATGCAGTTGTGTCCAACAGTCGCTTCCACTCTGCGGGTGAACCGTGTCTCCCCTCACGGGCCTGTAAGTACTCCAGGCCTCACTGGCAGTGCTTATAGAGCCTGTGGGAGGCGGCTTCTGCCCCACACGCCATGGCGTTACTGCAGGTCCATCAGGCCAAAGCACTGAGAGACCTGCACGAGGGTGGGCACGACCTGGCGGTTCTACATGAGCTGCGTTGCGACGGACCTCGGCCCGAGCGACGAAGGTGACCGCACAGTCTCTGGTCGTGCGATGTCCACGCTTGTGGTCCAGGAGCGCCATCTCTGGCTGTGTCTCACTGACATGAAGGAGCAGGAGAAGGTACAGTTCCTGAATGCTCCCGTGTCACAGACCGGCCTTTTCGGGCGACGCTGTCGAGAGCTGTGCCCAGCAGTTTTCGCAGCACAGAAGCAGACTGAGGCGATCAAGCACATCATGCGCCGGAGGAAACCCGCTGCTGCTTCCACCGGCTGCAGCCCTCAGCCTGCCGCCAGGCGCCCTGTGGCCGCCCCCGCTCCCACGCCGCGGCAGCAGCCTTCCACCGTGCGGCGTCGTGGAGCCGGTCACAGACAGGACGCCCAGCCCGTCCAGGCCCCCGCCAGACCAGGCGGCAAGCGCAAGTGCAAGAGGCCCTGAGACGGGCGACCCAGAGATGGAGAGAACTGCTCGTCGGGAGATGGTGACCGCACCACTCCCTCCCCCGGAGGAGGGCCGGGTGGAGAATCCTTTGCTTTTGTTTTTGTTCCGCCGCTGGCCCAGCAGCCAGCGGTACCCAAAACTTCGATAAAGAGCAGTTTCCTCAGTCTCTGGGTCTCAAGAGGAGGAGAGTGGTGTACCGTGCATCACGGGATCACTTCCTCCTCCTCTCGCCAGGCAGGGGTTGCCCAAGAGCACCCCTCCTGCCCATTTGTGGAACCGGGTAAGGGCAGTAGCACTCAAGCCCCCGCTACAAGTCGTCACACGCAAGCCGGGCTCCTGCGTTTCCTCCCACACGAGGAGGAATCAGGTGAGTGTTACACTACACACCCAGACCCCGCCCCCCGCCATCACAGGCCAGGCCTTCACAGGCCCCGGGCCGGGTCCCTGTGTTCCACATCGCTGCCCCACCACGGGTACGTCGGTGGCTCCGTTGGTGCCGCTGGCACGGTCTCTCGGAGCCTGGCTAGCGCTCCCCAGTCCGTCTCGGTGGCTCCTACGGACCATCAGACTCGGCTATGCGATTCAGTTCGCCCGCGCCCCCAAGTTCAGGGGCATCCGGTTCACTTCAGTCAAACGATGCTCCTGTCTTGCGGCGGAAATCGCAGTCCTACTGGCGAAGGATGCGATAGAGCTGGTCCCTCCAGCCGATATGAGGTCGGGGTTGTTCAGCCCCTACTTCATTGTGCCCAAGAAAGGTGGTGGGTTACGACCGATCTTGGATCTGCGAAGTTTTGAACCGTGCACTTCACAAGCTGCCGCTCAAGATGTTGACGAGAAACGCATTTTGGATGCGTCCGTCCCTAGATTGGTTTGCAGCGATCGACCTGAAGGGCCAGCGTACTTTCATGTCTCGATCCTCCCGCGACACAGGCCATTCCTGCGTTTCGTTCGAGGGACAGGCGTATCAGTACAAGGTCCTGCCCTTCGGGCTGTCCCTGTCGCCTCGCGTCTTCACCAAAGTCGTGAGGCGGCCCTTGTCCCCTGAGAGAACAAGGTGTGCGATTCTCAACTACCTCGACGACTGGCTCATACCGCACAGTCTCGCAGGCAGTTGTCTGCACACAGGGACCTGGTGCTCAAGCACCTCAGCCTGCTGGGCCTTCGGGTCAACTGGGAAAAGAGCAAACTCGTGCCAACGCAGAGGATCTCTTTTCTCGGCATGGAGTTCGATTCGGTCAACCAAACAGCACGCCTCACCCAGGAACGTGCTCAGTCAGTGCTGAACTGCTTCAAGACCTTATCAGGCAGGACGGCGGTTCCACTGAAACTCTTTCAGAGGCTCCTGGGGCATATGGCTGCAGCCGCGGTGACAGTTCCGCTCGGGTCTGCTCCATATGAGACCGCTTCAGCACTGGCTCTATGGCCGAATCCCGAGGTGGGCGTGGAAACGCGGCACTTACCGGGTTCAGATTACACCGCCTGCCGCAAGACCTTCAGGCCGTGGTCAGATCCCTCGTTCCTTCGGGCAGGAGTGCCCCTGAGCAGGTATCCAGGCATGCTGTGGTATTCACAGATGCCTCATCCACAGGCTGGGGAGCCACGCATACAACGGGCACGCAGTATCAGGGGTTTGGACGGGTCCCCAACTGCATTGGCATATCAATTGCCTCGAGTTGCTAGCAGTACGCCTTGCCCTGAGCCGTCTCAGAGGGCGCCTTCAGCGCAAGGACGTTCTGGTCCAGACGGACAACACTGCGACCGCTATGCGTATATCAACCGGCAAGGCGGTTTGCGCTCCGTCGCATGTCGCAACCGCCCGCCACCTCCTCCTCTGGAGTCAGAAGCATCTGAGGTCCCTTCGTGCCATCCACATCCCAGGAGTGTTCAATCGGGCAGCCGACGAGCTGTCCCGAGCAGCACTTCCAGGCGAGTGGAGACTCCATCCCCAGGCGGTTCAGCTGATTTGGGGACGGTTCGGAGCTGCCCAGGTCGACCTGTTTGCATCTCCAGAAACCACCCACTGCCAAGAGTTCTACTCCCTAACCGAGGCAACGCTCGGCACGGATGCACTGGCACACAGCTGGCCCCGGGCCTGCGCAACATTCCCCAGTGAGCCTACTAGCACAGACACTGTGCAAGATCAGGAGGACGAGGAGCAGGTCTTGTTAGTGGCTCCATATTGGCCCAACAGGACCTGGTTCCCGGAACTCATGCTCCTCGCGACAGCCCCTCCCTGGCCAATTCCTCTGAGGAAGGATCTGCTTTCTCAGAGACGGGGCACCCTATGGCACCCGCGCCCGGACCTGTGGAAACTCCACGTATGGTCCCTGGATGGGACGCGGAGGTTCTAGCTGACCTACCCCAGGAGGTAG
Organism: Gymnocypris eckloni scoliostomus; assembly: GCA_027564155.1. Taxonomy (NCBI): domain Eukaryota; kingdom Metazoa; phylum Chordata; class Actinopteri; order Cypriniformes; family Cyprinidae; genus Gymnocypris; species Gymnocypris eckloni. Next base: position 13,573,922 of record CM050425.1, on the reverse strand, counting down.
CACTCACTATCACTTCAGCACGGGCACCGTCCACGAGACGGGCCTATACTCTGAAGTGGAACCTGTTCGTCGAATGGTGTTCCTCCCACCAGGAGGACCCCCGGAGATGCTCGATCAGAGCTGTGCTTTCCTTCTTACAGCAAGGGTTGGAGCGTAGGCTGTCCCCTTCCACCCTTAAGGTTTATGTCGCTATTTCTGCTTACCACGACCCGTGGGGGAAGTCGGTGGGGAAGCACGATCTGGTTGTCAGGTTTCTTAGAGGCCAGGAGGTTGAACCCTCCCAGGCCCCCTCTACCCTCTTGGGATTTGGCTTTGGTGCTAAGAGCCTAATAACTGCCCCTTTGAGCCTTTGCAGTCAGTCGAATTGAAGTTTCTATCTATGAAAACCCTACTCCTGACTGCATTGGCCTCGATCAAGAGGGTGGGGACCTGCAGGCATTTTCGATCGACGATTCGTGCCTTCAGTTTGGGCCGGCTGACTCTAGTGCAACACTGAGGCCCCGGCCCGGCTATGTGCCCAAGGTTCCTACCACTCCTTCAGGGACCAGGTAGTGAATCTGCAAGCGCTGCCCCGGAGGAGGCAGACCCAGCCTAGCTTTGCTCTGTCCGATGCACGCACTGCGACAGTACACGGATAGAACTCAGAGCTTTAGGACCTCAGAGCAGCTCTTTGTCTGCTACGGTGGACAGCAGAAGGGAAGGCTGTTTCCAAGCAGAGGATGGCCCACTGGATAGTGGATGCTATCACCTTGGCCTATGAAGCACAAGGTGTGCCCTGCCCGCTCAGGTTGCGTGCTCACTCCACTAGGGGTGTTGCATCGTCCTGGGCGCTGGCTCGTCGGCGCCTCGCTAGCAGACATCTGTAGAGCTGCGGGTTGGGCGACTCCCAACACGTTCGCTAGGTTCTATAGCCTGCGTGTCGAACCGGTTTCCTCCTGTGTTCTCACCTCAAGCGGGTAGTGGCACTGAGAGGCCCTGTTCAGAGTCGGCTTGCGGCGTCCCTAAACGCCTTATTCTCCAGAGAGTTCCCTAACCGGGCAAACCCTGTCGAGTCCTCCAGCACTCCGTTGCCCAGGCGTGGCGGAACGTCGGTGCCAGGCCTTTCAGCCAATGAATTCTTGAAATCTGGTGTGAGGCTAGTGCCCATATGAGTGACCCTGTTGGGATCCCATATGTGTTTTCCACGGTATGCTTATTAGAACCGTGTTCCCCAGGTAGACCATGTTCTGCCGTCTCTAATGATGCAGCCTGAGCCATCACAGAGACTTCCATGTGCATTGGGCCCTACGGGGTTACTTCACGTGAGTAATGTCACTTAACCCCCTCTGGGAGGAGGTGACTCCGCAGTGTGCCTCTTCCAAGTGGAAGGGCACACTTTCCCAGTGTTATTCAAGTCCTACTGTTTGGGTTGCTCTAGGGACAGCAGTAGTCGACCTTCTCTGTGTAGCCCGGTCCTCTCGTCTGCCTTATAGGAAGGATCAGGAGGTCTACACAGGGCGCTGGAAGGGGCAGCTCCTGTGGCGCTTTGGTAGGGATCCCAATTCGTCGGTCATCCGACGTGACTCGGAGTGACCGACTGAAAGGGAACGTCTCGGTTACGTATGTAACCCTCGTTCCCTGAAGGAGGGAACGGAGACGTCACGTCCCGTCGCCACAGTTGCTGTACCACCGCTGGGCGGCCGGGTCTCCGGCTCGGCTCCTCAGCGAAAACATGATTAATGCGGTGCACCGGCTGCCTCTTATACTCACGCTGTGATCAGCGGCAGCTGGATGCAATGATCGCATGCCAATGTCCATTGGCTCGTTTAGTTACACTCGAAGTGGATAGGTCTCTCTGGCGAGATCCCAATTCGTCGGTCATCCGACGTGACGTCTCCGTTCCCTCCTTCAGGGAACGAGGGTTACATACGTAACCGAGACGTTTTGCATTGTGTATTGTAAGGTGAATTACACGACTCACTTCAGCATGTTTGTTTTTCAAACAGTTTTTCCACTGTATTGATTGAATAACAGAGGATGGACTCTTGTGTCAGCTGCTGTTAAGGGATTGATCTTCTCTAGAGCAGATGAGCACAGCATGTGCGGATCAGTACACATGTACATGATCACCCAACAATTAGCCAATGCTGCTCTCACCGCCGCTGTGTACGTGCTGTTTTCTCTCATTCTCAGAATGTTTTTATTATGCTTATGGAGGTTTATTCTACAATCGCGACAAAATTTCTTGACCTGAGGATTAAATTACATTAGCACTCTCACTCTCAAATTGCAGGGTCGTGCCACGTCACATTGCATAATCTCAAGATTGTTCCTCAGGAGTTGCTTGCGATGCAACAGGCCACAGTGAACTTATTCTATGTTAATTCAATTTAGTCTGATTGCAGATTGTAACTGTACTGTTTATACAAACCCTAATCACTGCAGTCTGGTGAAAACATATGTTTACATGTGTGTTACATGGAGAGTATACAAGTGAAACTAAATCAAGCTTTAACTACACTTTGAGTTTTCCATGTCGTGCTCCTTATTTTCTCCCTGCTCACTTGTCAGAGAAACAAAATAATAAAATAATAATAAAAATCTAAATATTAAACATATTTCTTATTTTAATTAGTAATGCATTATTATTTTTGGATTGACTTCTCCACAAAGGATACATTTGGCCAAAATACAGTATCTTATAATGAAACTGAATTATACTGTCTATCTTTTGGAAAGGACACATTGGGAGCAAACCTGATGCCTTAAAATGCTGTCAACAAGTTTGTGCAGCTTGCTAAGTTTATTTGCTTGTTATTTATTTCTCTGCACCGGTGCTTTCGGTTTTAAACAGCAACACTGGCCAGCTGAAAAAACACTGATTGTTTACTATGACAGCCATAAGATAACTCGAAAAAACCCGTAAGATTTTTAATCTGCAGTGTTGTTAAAATTAAACCATTAAACATGTTTTCATTAATTGAAATAGAGCTGAAATAGTCCTCTAGAGTTTTAGAAGAGATCTCAATGTAAAAATATATATATATATATATATATATATATATATATATATACATATATATATATATACAAAATCTCCAATCAAAATTCATTAATTCTCATATCCATATAATTCCACAGCTCTATCTATTCTGCCCTACAAAGGCAAAACCCTTTAACTGGCTATAGTGTGAAACTGAGAATCTTACTATGTCCACCATATCGGATGTTCTTCCTAACTGTTTACTAGATTTTTCTTCTTCCCTGTTGAAACCCCCCCCCCAGCATATTCTGGTTAGGTATGTTTTGAAGCATGGCTGCTGGTTGGAGCTGGTTTAAGCTGGTCAAGTGCTGGTCCCTAAGCTGGTCCTGTTCATGAGCTAGTTACTTAGGACCAGCACATGACCAGGTAAGGACCAGCTTAAACCAGCACACGACCAGCTAACCACTGTGTTACTATGTATGTTTATTAAACACTAGATTAAACACTAGCTAAAAAATATAAAATTCTGTCATGATTTAGTCACACTCAAGTTCCAAACCTGTATGAGTTCCTTTCTTCTGTTGAACACAAAAGAAGATATTTTGAAGAATGTTGGTAACCAAATAGTTGATGTAACCATTGACTTCAATAGTAGAGGGAAAATACTGAAGTAAATGGCTACCAGCAACTGTTTGGTTACCAACATTCTTCATAATAATTTATTTTGAGCTCAACAGAAGAAAGAAACTCAGGTTTGGAACAACATAAGGTTGTTCAGTTTTGGTTAACTATCCCTTTAAGGCCTTTAAGAAGAAACAGCTGAGACAAAATTGATAGCTAAATGAAAACTTGTGAAATGAAAGCTGTGAAATAGCTTTTCCTCTGTGATTTTGAAATTTGACGTGTCAACAGAGGGAGTAGTGCACTTTAAAAAGCTATAAAGAGCTTTGGGGGTTGGAAAGCAGTAATAGAGGTCAAGGGTTCTCCTTCAGCCCACTATGACGCTACACTGAAGGGAAGGTACCTCACGTGTACACAGGGTATCCCATGCGTGTGACAATATGCAACTTCGATAAACTGGTACGACATTAAAAATTGTTTCACTTGCAGTAGCTACAGAGAGTGTTGAAACGTGAACAATTATGTAGGTCAATGACATTAACGCAGGTTTGGGCTGAGATGTTAAATCAATTCAACAGCAACCACTACCAATTAACTCATTATTGCCAAGAGAACTCAAAAGACCATTATTCACGGGTAAAGAGGCCTATTAAGACTAAACCCTCTAGACATTGTGATCGTAACAAAACTCTGCTATTTTACCTTCAGTCGTAACCTGTCAAAGTCTTCTCCACCCAATGAACTTGCATGCCTTCACAAAATGAACATTAGTGACGTTACCGCTGTGTGGGCACTGTCGATGACATACAAAACATTCTGTTCAAATATGAGACTTAAGAGATTTGCAGACTTTTGACAAACATAAAAAAGGAAAGGGCAAAGCTATGCAGAACTGCACTTGTCAAACAACACCTGCAGCCTGTACTTCACATGTTTGCACACGTACTGCAGAAAAGTCAGGACTCAGCAAACATTTAGTAAACACAAATAGGTCATGCTATGGTATGGTAAAAGTCACTAATCCATTAGAAATGATGCAAACAGTTACTTAAACTTTCAATAAAAAGATTTTAGAAATTTCACGTTCAGGGTTTTAATGTTTTTCTAATGCTCATCAAGGCACATTAAAAATACAGTAAAATCAGTAATACTGTGAAATATTATTTCAAGTTAAAACAACTGCTTTCTATTTTAATGTATTTTCAAATGTAATTTATTCCTGTGATGCAAAGCTGAAGTTTCATCATTATTACTCCTGTCTTCAGAGTCACAAGCTTCTTCAGAAATCATCATATATGCTGATTTGCTGCTCAAGAAACATTTCATATTGAAAACAGTTGTGCTGATTAACAGTTCTGTGGATACTCTGATTAATTTTTTTATGAATAGTAAGTTCATAAGAAAATATTTTATATTTATTTGTATTTTATTTAATTTTTTGATAGAAAGTAAGTGTCTTTATGGTCCTTTTGGATCAATGCATCTTTGCTGTATAAAATATCAATTTATCTCGCTCCACAAAATAAACTGCATTTATTCATGTTTCTTATTTTCTGTTTCTGAGAACTTTTATATTTGATGCATGTTATCAAGTTCTTAAACTATTAGAATAAAGTTATGAAGTGTTAACCTGCTACGTCTCTGTATATTCAAAAGGTTTCACAAACCTTAAACATAACATGAGGTTTAAACTGCCCAATTTGACTTATGACATAAATATGCAACAGCCCCGAAGGGTAAACGATACGTTTTGTCACCAAACACATAAGCCAGCTATAAATTATCCCGGCGTATGTGACAAATGCGGTTTCTGATTTCTGGCACGTAAGGTAATATTGTTTTAGTGGGATCTCAGCTCTTACAGGTGAGGCGGCACGCAGCCCTGCACGGGTGATGAGACTGGGCATCCGGCCAAGCTTTATCTGGCAGCAAATAAGAGCCTGACACATGCCGATAGCGTGCTACACGACAAGACTGACATCTGCAACAACATGCTCATCAGCGCCTCGAGGTGTAAAGAATAAATGTGAACCTCACAGTCTCTGTCTTGGTTTGAAGGCCTGTAGATCACCATACCCAACGTCCAGCAATGAAATATTAACGTCAACATCCATAAAACAAAAATGTATTTTAACACTAGATTTTACTTTGATTTCCATTTACAAGATGGTACACTAGATTTAAAATATAGGTTTATTTGTGGGTAGGTAATGTAGGATATATTTCAGATTTTTATGAGAATGCAATTTTTGCCAAAAACAAACCTGTCCACACAAGATTTTAGCAAATGTTTTTTTTTTAAGTTTCTGTAAACAATTTTTTTTTTAAATAAAGATTTTTTTTGTAGGTAGGTTTAAAAAATAAAAATAAAAATCCTGTCAGCAAAAGTTTTTGATCAAAGGTTATGAGGGCACTGTAAAAGTATATTTTGTTTGTTTGTGGATAGGTAATGTAGTAACAAAGTCAGGTATATCATCGTTCAGCTCTCAAGTTTAATGGAAATGTGAGCCGTGAATCAGGGAAATAAAATCCTGAGTAAGTGTGAGACAAAATGCTTCTGATTGTTCAAACTATCTGAAAACTCTTCGTCAGCATTCGCTTCTAGCTCCACCCATTCAATTATTTACTCGGGGAAGCCCTTTCATAGCTGTGGTAGGTGGCAGGATAGAGATTCATCTGAGCCATAAACTATCATTTATGATACTCTCTACAGAAACCTGAGCTCTGAAAACTCATAAAGGTTCACAATTTCCCCTGCGGACAAACATGAGGATGGAAAAGCAGTCACAAAAACTGAGGAGGGCATTTCAGAAAGTATCATTAAATTCTCAGGTGAGCCGGGGGGGAGTTACCTGTCTCCAGTGAACTCTTGGGAATACTTGAAGTGTCTGCTAGCAAAATATGACTCGCTGGAGACAATCTCCCATTCTCACACTGATACCAGAGAACTGTGGTATGCATGAGGCATTATTCTGCTACTATGGGATAATGGCTCTTGTAAGGTACATGTAGTCCTCAGTTTGAGACAAATATTCATGTTTCATATTTGTGTTGAAACATTTATCATTTTTAAGTGGCTTTGGATAAAAATATGAATAATCAAGCACGGTGATCATAAATCTGTAAATATGTACTGTCCATATGTAAATTGTCTGGAGCACGCTCGTAAGAATTTCACTCACCAAGGCACTTGTGCTGTGGTGATGTGACAATAAAAGTGATTTGATTTGATTAGATTTGATTGGACTCTGTGAGCTTTTATAACAGTCACAGAAGAACATTATTCACATTATAAGTATTATTATATGCATTTCTGTATGGCAGCTTAGTTATTAAGCAACTATAGGCTGAACTGTAGATGTCTGCTAACTAAACACAATGAAACAAACCAGCTTCACTTCAGTAAATCCAACAATCTGACTTTTAACAAAAAAAATTATGCTTTCATTGACTAGAAACAGGTCTTCCTTCATTTTCTTCGAAATCAACAGGTTTTTTTACCAGAAGAAACAAATCTGTATGTCAACGCTTTTCCACATGCAAGAAATCCCTCTTGACAGCACAAAAACAAAGAGAGTAGGGTTATATTGATGAAATATGAGAAACATGACAAAGCGTCAAAGAGAAACGGACACCGAGGTATTAGCGTATAACGCTGAGGGCCATGTTGTACGTGTCTCCTCTCAGAGACACGATGGGCCTGAAGCCCTTATTGGAGGATATAAATAGAAATGCCTGTGGTATATGGGCTATTTCTTTTCTCTTTGACTGTCACGCAGAACCACTTTTTAGCTCAAGAACATACCTGGCCTATCACAGCTGCTAATAGTATGGTAAACATCTGCCAGGCAAGAGAATGGATGACATTGTTGTTCACTGACTATCTCCCTTCTACCGAAAGAGCCTTAGAAGAAAAGCGATAACTATGAGCTAGTCACCATGAGAGGTAAAAGTAGAACCAGCATGTTGAGAAATGATAATGACCCACCTGCTGGTATCGCTGTTTCTTGAAGTTAGCTACCTCATCATGTGCTAATCTTTTATGGCATCTTCAAGTGATCATCCAAATCGCACAGGCCATTGCAGATATGTCAAATCCACTATCGGCAACCATTGAGAAAGGTACTCTGTGTATGTTGGCCTAGGCCAGCCGGTTTTAAGTTTTTCTTCTCTTTGTAGTATTTTCTTAAGGCCGGCACATTAATCCTTTGGTGTAGTCTGTTGAGGAACATCCACTTATTATCACAGCACACTTCCAACAGATGGCAAATGTAAAAAGTTTTACAAGTTTTTCAAAAGCTTTATGTGAATAATACTCAATCAATGTGACATACTCAATCTAGAGAGCATTGGACTGGCCAGAAATCTGTGTAGTGCATGAGTCAGCAACACATTTGCTCAATTTCCTGAATATGAGAGAGAGAGAGAGCACAACTCTGTAAATTGCATTGGCTGTCCATGTTGTAAAGCATCAAGGGAATGGGCTCTATGGCTGTTTCTCAATATGCGTTCTTCAGCGATCTTGCGTCCTTGTGTTCTCGCTCTACATCATCATTAACTGTCAAAGTTCAGTTCCAATTCTCAAGAACGCAAGTACAGAAGATGCATGAAAGTTCCCGGATGTGTTCTTGATATCGAGGATGCATCGAGTGCAGACGAGCCGTTAGAAATCCCAGAAGATGTTGCGGGCGGCCGGTGTACGGAAGCCTATAAACTTAAACTCACAAATACTTGATGTCTCTTGAAGTTGAAAGCAAACATTTATCCTTTTGTGTTGCTTAATTTTAATAAAGTTATAAGACCCGGAGAATGTCTGCACATTTATTGGCAAATTAAAATTAATCTTAACAGTTGAACATATAACGCTGTAAAATAAAATAATATACAATTATATGAAAGTAATATCTATAATAGTATAAAATGTTTTATTAAGTTATGACATTTGTTTGTTATGTTATATTTACTGTTCATTGGCCGCTGCTTATGCTGAGACTATGTGTGCTGAAACTGTGCATTTTTACTTTCTCAGATAAACTAATTCTGTATGATTTAGAAGTCTTTTGATATATGGGGATGTGGGATAATGTCCTCATAAGTCACCTTCTCCTTGTAATATCTATGTCATACCCATGTAATTATACAAATTGGTGTCCTCATATAACACAAAAATACATGCACCCCACACACACATATTTACATTTCTAGAATTACAATAAATGAATACAACATTCCCAGTTTCTGTTAATAAAAAAGTTGAAAACAAGCAGCTTTGGAGGAAATATACAATACTGGGGTACCTTCAAGTATTGTGATAAACTGTGCATGGCCTTCAAGACAAAAAGGTTAAAAACCACTAGCCTAGACTCCTCATTGTCATTTTAAAGTGATATCTTGTATTGCACTTGGTTAGTGATGGTGTTAACAAGTTTCACTTATGAGTCAAATGAAATGTGTCTGTGGCATGTTTGACATGTCTGCTTGAAAACACGAGGGAGATTTATTTTATCTGAGTGCAGTGGCATAGAATATGGAGGACTGTTGTTGAAACGGGAAGCTGGTGTTTTATAAATACTTTCAAGATGCTGAAAGATTATTGATATTGGCTTCTGACTGGAATCAGTACACACACTTTTGACCAGTTGCAGTCAACAGCGGCTAGTATTATTATTATTTTCGCGTGACACCGCTGTAACTCATGATCTTAGCGTGTGTGTGTGTGCGCGTGTGTTGCAGCACTGTAGGAAAATTGTGTAATTTGCAATATAAACACCCAAGAAAAACTATGTTTCCACTGAGATTTTGTAATGAAATGCATCTCGCAGGACTGATATGGATGACTGAACGAGTCACGGAGCACAACCTCCACAACAGGGATACTCTGAACCACTTTTGGCTCTGAAATCTTTCTGCTCTTGAGAGAGCAAAACGTGACGGCGTAACTCAGGCATGATACACGTGATCTTGTTGATTGATGGCTCGTTTTCCCAATCCCACACAACACAATCAGTCAGACAGCAATTCCAAACATACTCTCTCCCTGTGTGTTCATTTGCCCACACTACCATGACTTCATCGTAGCCTCGGGATAGCTGACCCTGCTTTTCCGTGGGTCCAACTTTAAGGTCACGTCCCGCCGCCAGGTGCTCCTCACCCCGCACCCCACGATGGTAAGCCTGACCCGGGTCTCGCTCCCTGGTTCATAGACGGAAATAGCCAAAGATAGTAGATACAATGGGGAACTGGGTGATGGAAAGCTTTTGGAGAAAAGGATTCAAATTCCCTCCCAAACCACTGAACAGATGGACATCTGGAGTTACGCAAATGCGCTGCATTGCCCTGGGAACTTGGCCTCCTGCCTAAAGAGCTGTTTCTAAAAGAGCCAGAGGGGACATCAGGCCTGCTCTGCAGCCTGGGGAAAGGGGATCACTGGGCCATAGGTCTTTCAGCTCCTCATAAAGTCACCCTGGGAGACCTGGCCATGCTGTCCAAACACAGTGGCCAAACACAGTTTGCTTGTGCTGTTCTCAAATCTGGATACACAGAGGTCAAACGCCAACCCAGGATGAAGCATGCTTGAAATTGTGTGAGAGAGACTGTCAAAGCATGCAAATATGACTGCTGGTTTTCCCAACTACACTACTCATATCATGAGGAAGCACATTTTACTTCAGTTCCTAGTGCTATGAAAACATACATCAACTTCTTGCACTGAGAGAAAAAAAGAGAGCATTTATTGAAAAAAAACACTGATAAAACGGCTTATTCTGAACTTTCATAACTCTCTGATCTTAAACAGATGAATATATTTGACCACACCAACCGTGACTGCCCGCATTTACAGTACACATCAGCAAAATGAATTATGTCTGCACAGACATAGTGAGGTATTAGCTAGAGGTAGGATGGATACTATTATTACTTAACCAGAACAAGAAATGAAAGTTGAAGTTTAACATCTGAAGTTTATTTTTAACAATATTCCTAATCATTTCATTCTTATGGAACCCTGAAGGGAACGTGGTAATGGAAAATATATGAGATGGAAGGAAAAATATTGAATCGGCTTTTATGTCACAAAGGTTTTGCGCTCACTTAGAAAAATTTGCCCTCTGCCGAGAAACTTTGCTTTGGTAATAGTTTTGTATTCACTTGGAAAACTTTCGTGTTCCTCTGAAAAGCATTGTGTTTGGTTACAATACTTTGCGTTCACTTGTAGAACTTTTGCGCTCCCCTAAGAAACTATGTGTTTGGTCACAAAATGTTTTCGTTCACTTTGAAAAGTTTTTGCACTCCCTTGAGAACCTTTGTGTTTGGTAAAAAAGACAAATTGAAAAAAGCCATTGAAAAATTTGCATACAGTTACAATATTTTTGGGCTTTTCCAAGAAGCTTAGCGTTCAGTCACAAAAATGTTGTGCCCCCTTGAGAAACTTTGCATTCACTCACAATTATTTTATCTATTTTCTGATAAGTTTTTAGTTTGGTCACAAAATGTTTGTGCTGCCCTGTGAACCTTTGAGTCACAAAACTTTGGCGCCTGAGTGAGAAACTGTGTGTTCGGGAACAAAACATTTGCATTTACTTGAGAGAGCATTTTGCGATACCCCAAGAAATGTGAAAGTTTGCTGGGATTGCATACGATTGAAATCAATTTGAGCAGTTCATTTCAGTGCAGATTAGTTTGTCGTTTTACTTTCTTGATCTCATTTCACATTGTAACAGGCAAAGTCTTAAAGACACAGCAGGACAAAATATGCCATAGCTATAATCAGACATAGTACCTATGGAAAATAACTGTTACAGTAAGAGATAAATTGAGTAGCATTTGTCTACTATACCTATGACCTCTTCCTAACTTAAATAAGTAACATTTACTGTTTAAAGTTTATTGCTGAGTTTTACTGTATTTGCACCCCTCTATTTATGTTGTATACTGTAACAGTCATTGACTAGCAAAAGCGATTTCCAAAAAGGAGGATTTTGTAACAGAGTTTTGAACTGATCTCACTAGTGTTCTCTAGGCAGGGTCTGTGTATTTGGCAGGTTTGTGTATCATCTGATATATCATCAAAGTTTGAGTCTGACTAAATAGAACATGTTTTTGACTAACCTATTTTATTTTGACCTGGAAGTTTGAAGTTTGCACAAGTTGGTGTGTAGTTTTGAGATTATGTTTATAATTGTGAGAAAATGGTGAACTGTTTCATGAATTGTGTGTTAGCAATCGAGAAAAACTGTAAGATCATTTAAATTGTCACATTGTCTGCCAGCTCATTGCAACGTATTATGAGATTGTCCTCTCCAAAAAGCATAATCGCAATCCTTAGAATTTGCCTAAAATAATATCCACTACTGCACTATTCTTTCTATACTGCCTTTAAATGCTTCCTATGTAGTCACCTCACTAGGTTTTGGAACAGATCCCAAATCCTTCAATAATGAGAACTGTTTTGGACCTCTCTTCCACACTTCTTCTGTCATTGATTTAATTTTGGGTTAACTCACATGCAACTTGTCACGATCCAGCTCTCTGTGAAACTTTGATAAACTGCAGAGACCTAAATCTCCACGATGTTAACTAAAATGCCTGTCATGGGAAGCCAAAGTCATAAAGAGATTAGACAGCTGTAGCACTCCAGCCTGTCTATTAATCTCACAGATGCAGAGCTGGAGTTCATAAGATGGACTATGCGCATATTCACTAAGGCCACCGTTAATGCAATGTCCGGGGCTTCACGACTAATTTGTCAGCAATCTTGGACTAAAGTAGGACCAAATTCTGCGGCCAATCAAAACACTCCTGATGCATTTCCCAAACACATGCCGAGGAAGCGTGTGCTGCGCTAGGAGCCGTGATACACGCTGGTTGCGTGGCCCGTGACAGCTTGTTGATGCTTGTTGCCTGGCGACTATCGAATATCTCAATCAGGCCAGTGTAAACTTGATTGACCCAAGGAGGCAAACACAACCTCCCTGAACCTGGTCTCATATAAACAAACTCCAAACTTAAGGCCACGGTCACACTCTGAAACTCCGCTCCAAGAGGCCACTGCGGTCTGTGGTCTGAGACACTCCAAGCCTGTAAATATTTACCGTTTCTTGTTAAAGTTTAGACCGGTGTTTTGGTAACTACTTGGAGTCGTATTGCGTGTGATTGCATTGGATATGTTTGCTTAGCTATGTTTCTCTCTCTATGTAATTATTATTGGTGCCAATTGAGAAGGAGATGGGTGGCAGGAGTGCTTCTGCTCTTGTAAGGCCATTTCTTAGTCCTTGCCAGGTTTTTGCTTTTAATCATGTCAGAGTGCGCTCAAACACCCCCAACAGAGCATGTGCTGTAAAATCAAAACTGACCCTATTTAATTTTTAATGCATGTTCCTGGTGCACGATTCACCTGTGCAAGTTATTCAAGCTAATGTTATACTTTATACTACCTAATACATTCCCACTGGATAAACACTGTTCTGACCTACATTTATAGAACTGAATACCTTATTTATAAGCATTCAAAAGTTTGGGTTTGGTAAGATTTTTTATGTTTTTAAAATAAGCCTCTAGTGAAAACCAAAGCAGTTGTATAAATACAATTCATTTTAAAATCTAAATTATTTATGTGATGCATAGCTGAATGTTTAGCAGCTGCTAATCCAGAAAAGTGTCACATGATCCTTCATAAATCATTCTAATATGCTGACTTGCTGCTCAAGAAACATTTCGTGTTATCAATGTTGAAAATATTTTTGCTGCTCAATAGTTTTGTGAAGATTCTTTGATGAATAGAAAGTTGAAAAAAACTGAATAAAAAAAGTGAAAAAACGATATATATATATATATATTTTTTATATATACACATTAGTGCTAGGCAACGATTAAATTGTTTTAAGCGTGATTAATCGCATTATCTTTCTGAGATTTCATTGAAATTAATCACATTGTTATGTGCAAAATTTGAAAATTAATTCAAAAGTAGGCTAGTGTATTGCGCAATTTTATTTTAAAAGTGCTGCTGTATGAACACAATTGCAATAACATTTGGTTTGCAAACACTTTAAAGAAATAAGGTGTTTTTTTACAGCAGTATTCCTTTTACTTTTCAGGCATTCTGCCATGCCAAACCATGCACGCAGCAGCCCATGTTTGCTTTTCTGTTAAAAATAGCAGTGAACAGTGGTTTGTGAATGTTGATTCTTAGCCTTATCAATTTTATCTGGAGCGTTCATGTGAGTGCTGCAGCAGTCTTAGGCCCACCCCAAATGCTGTCATTGGTTTAGATGCGTGATGATGCCCATCATAAGCCAGTACTGATCAAAATCTCACCCCTCCTGTGACCCATGGTTTGTCTGTATGTGTATGCAGAGTCAGTGAGCAATGGATATTCCAAATCATAATAATAATAATAATAATAATAATAATAATCTGCATTAATGCATGATAAAATAATTGTCGGTGTTAATTAATTATAATCATGTTATTATAATACTGTTATTATCATTAATTATAATGATAATAACGCATTAACTTGCCCAGCTATAATATATGTTTTCAACATTTATCTGGAATAACGGCTGCTGAAATATTTAGCTTTGCATCTCAGAAATAATTGAAATTTTTAAATATATTCAAATATGTTGTCTTCTATGGACTATGGATATTGCAATGTGCTTTGGTCAAATCAATGGCACATTTTTATAATGTTTCGCAGTTGTTGTTTTGTTATTTTTTATTTTATTTGTTTTATTCTAGAATACACTGCTTCTTTCTGAAATGCCACCAGTGGAAACAAGCCCTTTGTCTAGATTAGAGTGTTGTTTTTGAAACTAGACCCTGGTTTGATAGGAGGACTATGTTCCAGATTTCCTGGTGAACATTAAATGTATTATGAGTTACTCTATGAATTACTCCAAATCTAAGGCTTAACTTTTCCCCAGCATATTGTAAGGCCTACATGAGGTGGAGAGGTGAAACTGTCGTCCTCTGTAGGTCGGTGATGAATGTATTTGGGTACTCCTTGGAGTTCAAATAAGTCATAATCTGTAACCGTGAGATTTGTGTGCTTGCATGGAGCGGTCATTAATAACAGCCCAAGAAAACAAACGCATGTAGACACACATACACTCAGCTCATCTATAGTCTGTTACTGTGACGTCATTGTCTGCCACTATAAAAATACGTGAAGGAACCTGCCCAGAATTCCTCACATTTTTAGCACAAATGCAGTCCGAAGCTAGATGGCAGAACTGAATGCACTTAACACTGATGATTTTGGCATGCATTGCCATCTGTCTGTCTGTCTGCAGTATAATCTATATCTGTTTTGAATTTCTTTGAATTGCAATTCAGAATGTTTCTCTTCCTGTCATGTCAATTCAACTTCCTTTCTGCTGATAGAAGTAACGAAGCAAAACCATAATCAAAGCATGATAGAAATAAAATCCCGACAATTCTGAATCATTACATCCCAGGTTTCTGAGGTGCTTTTCCACACAATCCCTGTCTGATCACTCTCGCAGACCACTTTGGAAGTGAGATAATTTGATTTATGATATATAAGTGTTTGCAGGGTCAAGCAAATTACCTGTTGTTTGAACCCAAATGACTTTACAACCTGTGTGCCAAGACAGACCAATATGTCACGTATGAATATGAAAGATGTCAAGAGGAGGCACTGTTTACAGATTTGAATTAATGTTTCTCATAATGTATTTACAAACTCCATAAATAAGCACAAAGGGTCCTCTGGAGCGTCACACTGAGTTGTCATGCTAATGGATGATCACACAGGACTTCAAAAATACAAACGAGCGCTTGTGAACTTCATAAATACAGACGAGCGCTTGTTACGTTAGGAAACAGTGTCATTGGGAAAGCAGCCCGGGATCCACTTATAGGTCGCTGAGATTTACACACATGTCATCCAAACGGGTGGATAGGAGACAAGATGAGAGATGTGAAATGAGAATGAGAAAAGTTAAGTAGCCAAATCTTTGGCACAGAAAAGTACGACTGTCTTCCTTTTTCTTTCACTCCCTTCCATCTTGCTCTTTCTGACACTGCTCTAAATGGGCATTGAAACGTATGCTTGACAACAAAACAATCATTGCCATGTGGGTGTGTCCAGTAATGTGCAAGAACATGCTGAGAAATGTATATCTTTATACAAATGAGCAGTGTGATGTGGTGACTAATGGGATTAGTCACTAATGTTACTGAGATGCCACTGTTATGATGCCTATCTGTAACAAATAAAAACTACCACAAATTAATAATAAATAGCATGTTAAACATGATTCAATCATTGATAAAAAATTCTGTTCATTATATTAATCATTATGTAATGATGCATCTTATGTTCTTAAACATTTGAACACATTCTCATTTAGAATATATATTGTTTAGCTTTTTAAGATATCTTATTGTAAATGCAACATTTCACTGTAATCTGATTCTCAAAAATGAATAGGTACATTATAATGCCATTTTCATAATTTGATTGCCTTGATTGATTATCGCACACATTATGTCTTCATATAAATATTTTTTTTTGTAAATTAATTTGATACGTTTAGCTATTTATAATATATGGAAGCCTATTTCCATCCACAGAATATATATAAAAAAGGTAATTGTGACGTTTTTATCTCACAATTTTCCTCACTTTTTCCTTCAAGTTACAAAAATATGGAAATGTAAACTCAAAATTGAGAGAAAACTAAATAATGTAGATGTTAACTCGTAATTCCCAGAATAAAATTCAGAACTGTGAGATAAAAAGTTGAAATTACATTAATTTTTATTTATTTCATTTTTAAAACCTGAATTCTGAGAAAAAGGTCAGAACTGAGAGATTAAGAATTATGAGATGCAAACTCGTAATTGGGTGAAAAGTCAGCATTCTAAGTTTATCTTGCATTTTTTTTTTACTAAAAATCAGAAGAGCGAGATATGACATTCTGACATTCTTCCCCAATTCTGAGTTTATATCTAGAAAACTAGCCTTTTATCTCAGAATTTCAACAAATAACGTCTGAATCGTGAGATACTAACTTTGAAAAAACAAAACAAAAACATTTAATTACAATTTAACATTCGACTTAATTCAAATACATATGGGAATATACCACATTAAACATGCAGAGCTAAAGTGCTGTAAGACTTTAGTGAATTTATTGAGTGTTTTTCCTGTCTCTCAATTGGTTGTCTTGATATGTTTAAAACCTAATTGACTCATACAGTTAACTGTCATTTAAAAATATTAATTGCAAAAAATTGCAGAGATAAATAACATAATAGGATGCTAAAACATTGTAAGCGATTAAATGTGGTTATGAATTCAGGCTCTCTGACTTTCAGGAATCTGCTTTGTGGTGTCAGACTGAGTTCAGGCTCAAATTAGGTGTTAGAACATTCAAGACGATCCTGCACTGATCGTCAAACATGTTTCCTCCTCTCGGAAAACATGTGAGCTGCTATACGTCTGAACCCGAATGCAGGCGTCATCAAAGCATGCACGTGACCGGTCAGACGTATGGGGAATGACCCTTTTGTGCATTCGGTAGATCTTTCTCATGCTTCTCACACCCCTTTCCAAACGTTGATGCTGGGACAGGGAAAATAACTACAATTTAAAAGACAGGCGTGCACGTTGTGACATATTACACAACACCAAGGATCACTGTAGGCAATGGGGAGCAGAGATACGGTTAATTGTGAAACAACAAAGGCACTCGGCTGAGCTTTGACTGTGTCATTACATCCCTAAACACAACTTAGTCACGAAGCACTGTGTAATTATCGGGTCTAATTATTTCTGACTGTAACATGATCTCTGTACTAGGGATCAGAGGTGTGAAGAGTGGTGAAAATTGAAATTGGAGACAACTTTTTTGGAGTATAAACTCAAGTCAGAGAGACGTCAAGATTTGTGCTCCATTTTCCACCACTCTGTGAATCTGGCATTCGACGTGTTCTCTTATGCAAAACAGTAATTTTGAGGTACTTTGCAATTCAAACGCCATTTCTCCACTGGATTTCTTCCATAAACAGTGCCACCGCAGATGTTGTATGGTAAGATATGATCTGTCATGAAATCCTTGCAAACGGAAAGGACGTGGCATGAAGATACAAAAGTAATATATATGAGTTAAGATACAGTAAACATAGAAATTATGCAAATACAATAATTTGGTTAATTTGGAGGCAATCTTGGCAAAATCTGCCCAACAATTTTCTATGTAAGGTTTAACCATGAATATAACTGAATGAGGAAAGACATAAACCTCCAAAACTGCTTGCCAAGATTGTTTATGTCAATTTGAATATGTAAATTCTGTGATGAAATCTGACACACACACACACACACACACACACACACACACACACACACACACACACACACGCCTATACAGTATATAAATATTAAGTTTCACTTTTTTGGGTAATAATTGCATTTTACTTTTGAATATTTATTTCAGCTATGTGTAGCTTTATTTCACAACGAAAACAATTTGTAATTATTACAATAAGAATAACAACACTGCAATAGTGTCCAAATCCAGCTAATGCATGTTCTACAGTAAAAACACAAGTCATACTTTGGTGTTCAATGTTGTCTAAAATATTTTATACTTATGTATACATTGGCTTGCTTTTATCTATAGCGAATACATTCAAGCTATACATTTATCGTGAACTATGGAATTTGAACCGATGACATTTGAGTTGTTAACGCTATGCTCTGCTGTGTGAACTATGGAAAGCCAAGTCCCAATGTTCAAATAAAGACGCCATCTGATTGCGATTAGAGAGAAATAAGATGAGCAACAGGGCACTGACTGACACTAGGGACATCCCAGAGTGAAGACAGGCAACAATCAAAGACAGAGAAGATGGATACAAGGAAGATAGGGCAGGAAAGCCCCTGAGGTCATGGGTAAGCCCAACAGCTTGGCAGCAACATCTATTGATTGTGGCGTCCAAAACTGGATGATCCCAACCAGATCACTCCCACTGACGAAGGTCATTGTCTCATGCTGTAATTAAAGCAATACGGAGACTTGATTCATACACACACAGACCTGGTTCTCCACTCTGTTTTGATCCCTAGAAAAGATGAAATCACACAAGATCTCTTTAATATCAATAGTTTCTCACAGACAGCACGCAGACTGATGCTACTTAGATTTTTTCCTTAAAAGACCATCGTTATCTCTGAAATGTAATTTCTAGTTTCAGAGTAGATCTCAAACTGTTCTCAGAATTGCAGAGATTCAATTCAATTCAAGATTTTTTTACGATGCAATTGTTGCAAATAAGCTTTACAGGAAATTAAGGTTCTACAATATATTTATATTGTAGAAATGTAATATATTTAACTTATGACAAAATTTGGTTAATTCTAGTCAGATGGTTGGCTTCCTCTGAGGTCCTCTGAGGGTTTGGCATCATCTCTTGTCAGGTGTTTGGTCATTTCAGGTCGTTTAAGGATTGGATCTGAATTTATTTGTCATCCAATTTTTTTTTTTTTTTGCATACTCTGTTAGCTTAGATAATTTAGAAGTTTAATCTGGGCTTGTTGAGATAGACACTTGAGTATCATCAGCATAACAATGGAAACTAATCCCATATTTTCTAATAATATTACCAAGGGGCAACATGTATATTGAAAATATCTGAGGACCTAGGACAGATCCTTGTGGTACTCCATACTTTACTGGTGATAATTGAGATGAATCCTCGTTTAAATAAACAAAGTGGTAGCGATTGGACAGGTAGGATCTCAACCATCTTAAAGCCTGCCCTTAAATACGTGTATAGTATTGTAATCGATCTATGAGTATGTCATGATCTATAGTATTGAATGCAGCACTAAGATCAAGTAAAAGGAGATTCTAAATTCGTTCATCAAACACTAAAAACAAAGGCTCTAAAACCTTTCAATGAAAATTCTTAAAAGAACCAGTATTTTCTTAGTATAAAGGACATTTCAATTATCTAAAGTACATTTTTCTGCTCCAAAGAGGTTTTTGTGCAGTAGAAAGGTTCCATGGACGTTAATGGTTCATGCCCATAAAGAACCTTTATTTTTAAGAGTGAAACTCTTGAGATGTCAATATGAATCCATATTTCATCTAAACAGTTTCAAGACCAAACATTCTTAGCCACTATCCACATTAAATGTATAGCTCTGAACTCTTACTGTATGTCAACAATTGTCTCATTTGTATCAATTATGATGTCTCCAGATTACCTAGGATAATCATCTGAGACAAAATTACTACTTTAATGAAACTCATATGAGGAGCATTATTTGCACGACACGCAGAATCGCTGTCTATGTAGAGCCATCCAAATAAGTAATTTAAGAGGTTTTACATGAGTTAGGATGCTGTCTATGTATGGCAATAAACATCAAGCTCACTTGGTTTTGGAAAGGAGCCATTCTGTATGAGCAAACTTTACCCACAGGCTAGGCTTCTCTACTAAAGCAACTCCTTAGTATTACCAGAGCTTTGAAAAGAAACCTCTCCTCACCAGCCACAGACTGATGGACTGAATCACCAGTGATTTATGAGTTCCAACGAAACTCTACACTGTTCATCTGTCCATTTTATTTGCAAAATAATTACATATCATTAAATATCTAAATCCTAATATAATTAAAAATCCTAATAAATCTGTATGACCTGTTCTCATGAAATACTTTTTGTGCTGCTACAGACTAACTGAATGTGAAAGGTGCACATAACAGGTTGTTCTTTTGATGAAGAGGATATGGTGTTTCCACTAACCCGACATATGTTGGTTTTTAAAAGTGAGAATTAATAGATAAAGCAGCATTCAAAATTTCAAGGACTGTAAAATGTGTTATGTTCTTTGGGGTTATTTATGAACCCTCCTTTAATAGGTATGAACATCATGAACACCATCTATCTCCTTATTTATGGTTCTTGCAAAAAGATTAATTCTTCAGAGGTGGAAACTGGACTCGGTTCCAACATTTGATGTGTGGCTTAGTGAGCTGGTGAACATTACACAAATAGAGAGATTACGATTTATTGCGAAACAACGACTTAGAGTTAGATTTATTCCAGAAAATTTGGAAACCTAATGTATATTAGACCACATGAGAGTATGATTGTGTCAAACTGGTCTTGTGAACTGTAATGTATTTTTATAATTTTCATTTTAAGTAACTTGTGATTTTTCTTTTCTATATATTTTCACAATGTAATCACTGTGATCTTTTGATTTGACTCACATTTTAGTATTTCACATTTCAGGGATATTCATCTGTGAAACTATTTTGCTTCCACCTATTTCTGTATATTTGATTGTACTGTACTGTTGTTACCCCTTTTGGACCTAGTGTTTGTTGAAATGCTTTATCAGAAATTTTTTTAACTTTATATGCTATTGATTTTGAAAGAAGTCTCTAATGCTCAACAAGGCTGTATTTATTTGATCAACATTAATTAAAAAGCAATATTGTAAAATGTTATTACAAAATAAAATAAATATGTTTCAATAATAATTATAATATAATAAAATTAAATTCCTTATCTGTTTTAGTATACTTTAACATTTATTTATTTTTCTCTGTGATGCAAAACTGAATTTCAGCAGGCATTGGTTCAGTCTTTAATTATTTATACTCTTATTAAAATATTACATACTTTGATCTCCAAAATTTAAATCAAACAAGGCATTTACACTTTATCTAGAAAAAATATATATAATACTGCTGTTTTTGTTTGTATAATATATGTGTGTGTTCTGTTTATATTTTTTCTGAATATATAAATTCACATAAATACAGTATATTTAAAATATTTACATATATTTACATATATTTATATTCATATAATTTATATATAAATATAGAGTGACCTTTTATTGTGGCCAGCCAAAGGCACACCTGTGCAATAATCATGCTGTCTAATCAGCATCTTGATATGCCAAACCTGTGAGGTGGATGGATTATCTCGTGCTCACTAACACAGATTTAGACAGATTTGTGAACAATATTTGAGAGAAATAGGCCTTTTGTGTACATAGAAAAGTCTTAGATTTTTGAGTTCAGCTCATGAAAATGGGGGCAAAAACAATAGTTTTGCATTTATAATTTTGTCCAGTGTATATACAGTATATATATAATTACAAATAAAATTACATTATAAACTTTTAGTTTACCTACTGAGGTTTATGATCAACAGGCTACTCTTTACTGATCCACAAAAAAAGAAAGAGAAAGAAGAAAAGAAAGAGAAGTGAAAGAGAACATTGTTGCGACATCAGTAATAAAGATGAAGTACCTCACATTATGAAACTTGAGTGGGCATAAAAATCTATGCATGTTTGCACATGTTCATAAAAATACATGCAGTATCAGGGTGGCTTTTTATTTAAAGTAACGCTTCAGGCCCAGAGCTTTAATGAGCTCTGTAATCTCTACAATCAAACACTGTCATCACTGCAAATGCCAAACTGCACGCATATACTGTGATGGAAGAGATGAGGCCACCGGCCATTCATAGAATACAGCAGGTATCATTTTAATTATGGATGAAGTCATATTGTGTTGTCCAATAAAACACTCTGGCTTTTCACTAATGTTATAGCATCATTTTATTATGATACAATTTGTCCTAGACAAAAATATTTAAGAGAAAAATAGTTCTGTTAAATCATGTTGGAAAAATGTCAAAGGGCGCTTTCACATGCTTTTGGTGAGTCTGTTTGACGTCAGAGCTTGTTCAGTCGGGTTTCCGCTTGAAAAGGTGATCCCAGCTAACAATATTTGGTTCCTGGAAAGTTCTAGGAACTTTAGGATCATAAATTAAATAAATCATAAAAATAATCAATTTGAAAACATTTTGTGTAATTCTTATCAGGCTGTTACACAGGGCCAGCGAGTAACTGTTTACAAAACACCTTAGCAACAGCAAAGCAACATGCTAACAACTTTGAATAATATATTTAAGTACAACAAATACTCAAATAACACAATTAAACTTGCGTCTTGAAAGTAAAGGCCAGTAAGTAACTGTCAAAACCCACCTTGAACACCCTAGCAACTACATATTAACATGCTAACAACTTCTCAGAACACAGTAGCAACCGAATAATTTAACATATTTGCATTATAATACATCTCTGTACAACAAGCTTAAATAACACAGTGAAACTTGAATATTGAAAGTAAATGCCAGGAACGGTCAACAAACAACCTAGAACACCCTACCAACTGCAAATGAACCTGCTAATAACTTCTCAGGACAAATTAGCAACTGAACATCTTTGCATAAAATTGAAGTCACGGAAGCCAACAAATTGAACTGGGTCAGGCATCGCAGATTCTATCCAACCTAAAAAGCCTGAGCAGCCATCTAAAAATCTGTATGGCCAGAGGCATATTGAAATGTGAATAAATCAACTCATCAACTTATCCAGCAGGCACACAATGCCATAAGACGTTGATATTTGGTTAAATTTCAGTTGCGACAGCGGGTGACCAAAACTCAATGTCAATTCAATATCTAATGTCAATGTTAATTTGATGTCCAATACTGACATCAGCTGACGTTGATATTTGTTGATTTTAGGTTGAGTAGCCAAAATCCAATGTTAAATCAATGTCAAATTGGCGTCAAATATTGACGTCAACCCGATTTTCCTTCTTTACCAAGATGCAACATCAGTCCACCTGACGTTATATTGACATCCTGTGCCTGCAGTGTAAGGGTCGCCTTCCATTACGCTCCTGTTGCGTGTCCTCAATCTGGAAACCCATGTAAACATCGAGTCTGAGGAGGAGACTCGACACTCCAATATATGAATTTGGTTTGGCGTACCCATTTCAACCGCTAGCTGTCAATATTACAAACTGCACCCTTAATGTGCCTAAAAGTACAATCAGAATCAGACATAATCAAACTTGTTCAGACTAAACAATCAGACCAAGTGTGAAAACAGTCAAATGTGCGCTGACAGGCATCATCAAAATCCAGAGTTTCCATTTCCATTTATGCATTTACCAGACGCTTTTATCCAAAGCGACTTACAGTGCATTCAGGCTTCACATTTATTGTCAGCACATTTAAAACTATTTATCTGTGCATGCTGCTATCTAAGGACTTAATATATAGGGGAGACAGCTAAAGGCACAGAGTGAACACAAGCCCTCAGCCATTATGGAGACTGGGCGGCTAAGAGCTCCGAGCACAGAGCCGATTGTAACAAAGCCTGTACAGGTGATGAAACACGAGAGGCTTTTTTTTCTAAATTCAGGTTGAGGTGCTTCTTCCCCCGCGTTTGAGGAGATGAGACCCGACAGGGTGCTTTGAACGCACGCCTTTGTTTTTAGGAGAGCTGCTGTCCCTGAAGTGTGACCCGAGGCAGTAGAGCTGATGGGCCTGCATCAGGGCTCGGTTACGTGAGCCTGGCTTTTACTGTCTCTTTCTGCTGTCTCACTCAGAGATGATGGAGGATAACTTTCTCTTCAGGCACCCAGACGCACATCTCAGTATATAATTATTCTTTCACAGTTTGAAAAGACTGATGTACCTTTGTAAAGTGGACCATTAGTTTGTAACTCAGCTCAGGAGGGTGTATGTCTGTTTTTATGCAATAAATTATGCTGTATACACACAGGCTGTGAGTTTACACAATTTCTGCCCATTACTTCCTTGTCGTCTCTCTATCTTAAAGGAACAGTTCACTCGAAAATTAATATTATGTAATTATTTTCTCGCGTTTATGTCATTCCAAACCTGTATGTTGTTATTGTTTCCGTGGGACCTTTACACAGCTGTTTTCCAGACAACTCTAGAAAGGGCAAAAACATTAGAACACCCTTAAAATTTCATGAAAGAGCTGTTAAAAAACAATTAGGCTATTTCACACATGAGTTTACCAGCATTTTTTTCTGTTTAAAGGTTATGTGTATTATAAAAGGACCAGTTGTTGAAATGCCAGCAAATTGGCTCTGCTAATTTACAGACTTAGAGGGAAAGTTCACACAAAAAGTATAGTTATGTGATGATTTACTCATGTAAACTACATAGTGTTTTTCCAAATCTTTCAAAAGCATTCAACAGAACAGATTATAAACTTAAAGGGCCCTATTTAAACGATCCAAGTGCACAGTGCAGGTGCACTCAGGGCATGTCCGAATCCACTTTAGCTAGTTTAACAACCGGAAAATGGTCGGCGCGCCCGAGCGCATGGTCTAAAGGGGTTGTCACTATTCTCTTAATGAGTAATGGGTGTTTTTTGGGCATAACGTACTATTAACCAATCAGTCTCATCTCCCATTCCCTGTAAGAGCGATTTGCGGTCTCGCCATGGCGGATTCGTTATTTACATGGCGGAATTTGCAGGTGCAAAGACTAAACTTGTCTCTAGAGAGGAAACGAATCTGCTCATGCGTGAGGTAGCCTAATTCTGATACACGCAATGACTATCCATCATGACATGTTTGCATTTTTTATATTTATGTAGCCTACACAATAATAATATTTTTACTTTGTAATCCTTTAATTTGTAATTAAAAAGTGCCAGAGGCACATTTTCTACTAACGCACTCTTTAAATAAAATAAAAAAATATTGCGCCATTGACTTTTGACTTTAGACCAGGTTCTATGGCGCAGTCTATTTTCAGTACCTCAAAATAGCTATGCGCCTGAACACACCTCTTTTTTAGACCAGCACGCCCATGTGCGCACAAATGGGTGCAAATGCATTTGCTATTTAAACAACACGGCACAGGATAGGAAAATTAAAACTGCGACGGGCTGAAACTAGCAAAAAACACTTGCGCCGCATTGCACTGGGTGTATGATAGGGCCCAAAACTCTTTTCAACTTCATACACTAACCATGAAAACACAACAATTTGTGTGTCAAATCTGCGCACATACGTTTTCACAAATAAATGTATTTATCCACAAAGGATTTATTTACGTGTCCTTTTTAAAGAGGCTCCTGTAAGTGCATTAATTAGAAAACTTTGTTTTACATAGTGGACTGTGAAAAGGAAGGTACTCTAAAACAATGATACAGGTTTAGTCATGTGACACACATCTGTATGTGTGTGTCACATGAATAAACCTGTGCCCAGGGGCGCCGTAAGGCGGGAGGGGAGGTTAGGATGATTAAAAGGGCTGACGAGGGGGACACACGATTTCTACAGAGGGGAAGGCGATTTACCGAGAGGAACACAGATCTGTACGGAAGGAGACTGGGGGACTATCCACCCCACCCCCCTAGACAGCGAACGCAATTTCGACCGAGGGGTAATCCCCACCCCCACCCCCCAGAAAGCAGGGGCCTGAGTGAATATGCTGTCCAAGGGACCCAGAAACTGTAGCAGCGCCCCTGTATGTGTTGATACGACAATATGGTTGCATCGCCATTGGTGTGCCTGGTAAATGTTACTTGGTATCACAAATATGACAAACTATTGATTTGCAATTGCTGTCCTGTTGCAAAATATGATGACAGTTGCGTTTTCGACCATGCATGGAATAACCATTTTGAGTGCAACCTTGACGCACCAGTGAGTGGTGGGATTTTTTGCTGATAAAATTATCGTGCCAGAAGAACATTGTGAGAATAATACTATGTCTGGTCTCTCCGTATCATTTCTTTTAATTTTATAATGTTTTATGCATGCGCAGCAAGGTGATGGACATTTCAGTGTGGACAGGCAACTTCTGGAAAAGAAAGTGTGCAAAGTGAGCATTTTGAAGTTATCAATTATGTCCGCTTTAATGTGGATGTAGCTTTAGAATACTGCAAACTCATTAACATTACAACAAGGTTAAGAAAAAATGTATGTGCAAAGATTCCATGCAATTATTTGTGTCCACATTTTAACACATTTAACTATTTTTGTGACAATTGTGACACTGGTTAGTGCAAAAATTACACAACATTTCAACACAAAAATTACATTTTTGTGAAAACTGTGACACTAGTGACACTAGCAAAAACTACACAAACACATAACTCACTCAATTATTTATGTATTTTATAATTAAAACAATTTATTTTACTTAATCATGTTTATTTAACTTTATTTAACCTCAATATGTGTGCAGTGCCTTTTTTAATGACAACAGAACTCTGCCATGCAACCTGTTTTCTGTTCACCTGCTTCTTTTTCCCTAAATCCTTGCACTTGGGATCTGTTCGGATGTGTTGTTTTCAAATGAGTCCACAGTGGGCTATTCATCCGAGGTTATATTCCAGCCAAATTCAGCTCGACTCTTTACTATTGCTCTGGGTCCTATCACAGTCTTGATCTCCCAACATCTCTTTACCTAAAGTCCCTTTATATCACAGGTTGTCTGTTACTTGGCTGCATTCGATCAGAGCTGACGACGGCTCCAGAGCTCAAGACAGCTCTCTTCACTGGGGTCGGGTGTATCTAATAAAAGCCAGCTCTATAGAGCTTTTATCAGTGGGCTTTGGGTATTCTGATCATTAGATCCCAGGTTAATCTCTTTCAGAGAGTCACTGACATTTTTAAAGCTGTTCTCCCCAAAAGCCCCGTTCTCTCAGAGATTGTTTTACACCGTTTGACATTTCCGCAGTCTTTGAAACGCTCCACATGTCAGGTTGGGATGTAAGAGCCTCTCTATGCGTGCTTCACCTCTCTAAGCAAATACATCTCTGGAGAACCTGAGCTGATATCCCTCTTATGACGCAGAATGATTTCTGGGGACAGCTGTCATTTTTGGTGGTCTGTGCCTGAATAGAGCTATACAGGACATGTCCCAATTAACAAAGTAAAATGACTACAAATTCACTAAGAATTCACTAAGTAACTATATAAACTGTAAGAAATAAATATGTAAATTAACAGAAAATTTACTTGCAGCTCATTACAACATTTTTTTTTTGTACATTTTTTACACAACATTAGCATTTAACGCAGTGCAATGTATGGTAAATACAGAGTAGTAAAAATACAGGTGTAAATAAATAAATAAATACATACAGATAATTCTTTCAAATTAATACAGTACTTTGTGCCCTTATTATTTTAAAGAGTGAAATTATGTTTTTCTCTATTATGCAATGAATCAGTGTTTTTAATGTTAACTTAAAATAAAATAATAAAAAAATAGTTTTTGGTAGCTGAGATAAAATAAAATATAATTACTGAAATATTAATTCATAATAAAATAAGTTTACTGAAAACTGAAATAAAAATAAATTGAAGATTAATAAAATTAAATAAATAAAATACTGCCACATGACAACATTTTTACATTTTAAATTCAAATAAAAAACTGAAAATATAAAAATAAAAGCAAATTTAATAATAAATACTGTAATTGTATATAAACAATAGTAAAGAGTAACACCGTGATGAATAACTGCTGCTACACTCAGAATATTTACTTTCATGTTTACCACTACTTTATGCTGTTAATTGTGGAAGGTAAATAGTCTTGAATTTTGAGAATAAATACAATTTATAATTATCCTAATTAGCATATAAAGGGGGTGTCAGCACTGAAAAGATTGCATGACTCATTTAAAATTACAGTTTTAAAGGAATAGTTCACCCAAAAATGAAAATGTACTCATCTTCAGGCCATTTAAGATATACATTTTGAGTTTGTTTCTTCATCTGAACAGATTTGGAGAAATGTTTCATTACTTGCTCATCAATGGATCCTCTGTAGTGAATGTGTGCCGTCATCATGACAGTCGAAACAGCTGATAAAACCATGACAGTAATCCACACTCCAGTCCATCAGTTTTTGTCATTGGTGAGCAAGTAATGTACTGCTAATGAAGAAACTCACGTACATCTTGAAAGGCTTGAGGTTGAGTAATTTCTCAGTGGATCCATTGAAAGTGAATTGCAGTTGATAATTGAATAGTGAATTAGTTTATAGATGTTTACATATTTTCGATCATGTTTGGTGGGTTAGTATGAGAAATACTATACACATATCCTAGCTAAACCTCTGATTAAGGAAATGAGATAAAGTAACCTCTGATAATTTTCCAAGCTAAAAGTCATCCGGAGACACTGCGAGTCACAACAGATGTTTTCTTTAGTGTACAGTTTGATTGAAATCGCTCACATTACTTACATCACAAGGGTCAGATTATCATACTTACGGTTTGATTTAAACCGTGTATAATGTTGCAGCTCCAAATAAATTTGCTGGCAAAGTTCTAATCATGCACCACAGCCAAATTTGTCATTGATTTTGGACCCTGTTCATTTATGACCAGATGTATTATCATGACACCTTTGATGTAAACAGATGCAGTCTCTCTCGTTTTTTAAAGTGGAAAATATTCCCGATGTTATTTTTTTTATTTTATTAAACCACTGGGTGTGTGATAGCAGGGCCGTAGCTGGGGTTTACGGGGCCCCGGTGCAGGTTGTACCTGTGGGCCCTGTTTGAAATTGCTTAGTTTGTATGTCCGATTCTATTTATTTATTTGTGCTATTTACACAATGTTTAAGTTTTTTGAAGTTTGTAGTTGTCCAGGTACAGAAAACGAATAATTAAATGTAAAATAGCACTGCATAGTATTCACTGTAAAAATTACATATACAGTCAAACCAAAATGTATTCAGATACCTTCAACATTTCTCACATTATATCACAGTTAATTTGCTACAGTTTAGAAAATGGTAATAAAATATGATAAGAATGAATAAGAACAAATATGATAAGAACAAGTTAATCTTGATTATGTCAGATAACTTTGATAGAAATTAAGGTATGTAATGGATTAGATCAAAAACAATTCATACAACTGTTAGTATGACAATATTTACACAACTATCAATACTTTGTTGAACAATTCCCAAGCAATGCTTCATTTTATTCAGTCTGTAAAGAAGGTTGCATTAGAAATTAAAGAGAAAAAAAAGGTAATCAAAATATGGTCAGGTCAAAGTGCCTGAATAATTTTTGGTCCCAATTTTTTTTATACATTTTACTGATAGCCCATCACTGTATGAAGAATCTCTCTGCGCGCCCTGTGCTAAATTGGGCTCTTTCACATCTTTTTCTGGTTTCCTGTTTAAACTGTGATTTGAATTTGTTCGTTCAGATGCAGCAGGACGTGAAGGAGTGCTCGGTTCTACTCGGTTCAGCTTTTCCGTGTCTTGTGTTTGAATGTTTTAAACTCTTTTGAATATTTAAATTGGCAAGGCTTAAAACACGTGTAATGATTAAGCTTGCTTGACGACGTGCAGAAGTGGCCCGTCAACTGTCCTAATCGTCTTTTTTAGGCTGGCCTCAGCCAGTCGGTTGAGATCGCCGAGGGCCCCCGCTCAGCCGTGGGCCCCTGTAATCGTCACCACCTTTCACCCCACTAGCGACGGCCCTGTGTGATAGCCACCTACAGTCCTTTAGTCTTCATCTGCCAACAGCAGCTATTAAGACCGATGAGTCATTCATATATTTAACATGATTTAAGCTTGACCTTCTGTGTACGTCTGATGTCACACATCTGATCATCTTTGAGGGATAATTATATGTCCCCTGACCCACCACCCCTATTCCTCTTATTTGCACATCTGTTCGTCAAGCTGCTAAATTCTCAATGTGCACATTCACGCTCTGCTATGGAAGTGTTTATCACACTCTTCCCTCCCTTAGTTGTCATTGTTTTGCACGCCATGGCCCCCTTGGTGAAGCAATAATTAATTTTCCATTGAACATCTGTATACTGTAAGTGCCATAAAAAGTGAACCCTGAACTTTTGTTTCATTAGTACAAATAGGGCTAAAGACCCTCATTAAGAAATAAAAAAAAAAAACTTAAAGTCTCAGAGTATAAAACAAAAATACACAGCATTTAATGAACATCGATAGTGCAACAAAATGTGTAGTTTGTTGTGAATAGAAACCAAGTAAAGATGTTGAGGAAGATTTTACCCCAAGCACAAGATACACATTTACAATTGTAAGGATTTGTTTCAAAATATACAAAAAATTGTATAGAAACAATTTTCACTCAGAAATGCTAGTAAATTTCACAAATAACTAAAAGGAAACAGCAAGTAACACAATGAATTAAATCTGTTTATTATCATCATTTCTGTGTGCTGTGTGTATAATGATTATTGTTGTGTGTTGTTTTATATATATATATATATATGATTACATATGTATTTGAATTTGAATTTTTGAAGTGACGTGGGGCCAAGTATGGTCACCCATACTCGGAATTTGTGCTCTGCATTTAACCCATTGATGTCTTCTAAAGGAATGTAACGGTTTAACTCAACTTCAATGCTTTCAGCTGACTTAGTAAATGTCAGTATCATTTAGTAAAGTTACGACTGTGAGCTTTAGTTCATCCAGCCAGCAGGGTTGCAGAGAAGTTTTCTTGTAATGATCTTTTTTACGAGTGTAATTTCATCCTCAGCACTGAACAGCAACTCTGTGCTTAACTACTGTGAATATCAGATAAAGTTACACACAGATCCTCCTTTTCACATGGCTCTGTTACACTGACGCACTGAAGACAATGCGCATGTGACATAGGACAGGCATTTTATGGGTTTAGGCTTCAAGTTTTACAACAACAGTGACTAAAAGGATACTAGTCTATTTCTGTCTTTTCAACCATATGACGCAGAGAAGTAATGACAAACTTCTGCGTGGCAAAAACAATAGAGCACAGAAAAAAGGCAACAGGTTGATCTATTACAAACATAATAGGCCTATACAGTGCGTATCAGCCTTTTCAGCTTTCTTGTTCTATTTCCCTCCCAGTAAATGTTCCCATAGGGATTATTAATAAGTCTTTGTGAAAGTGTTATAAGCCATGAACCAAACCAACCAGCAATTAGGAGAAGAATCACAACATTAAAAACTTTGATTTGAAAATTGAAGATCGGACCAAAAGATAAGACTGTGTATGGAAAGAACTACAATCCCAAGAAACATTGCAAATGACAGTCACAATAAATACCAACAGAGAAATTTACAGCAGAATAAATCTATTATACACACAGTGTTTTGGGGAGTGGATAAGCACTAAAAACTGATTTTGCTGCAATACTGATTGGTGATGATTCTTTGCATGATCATTAGGATTCTTGCCATTAAACATGATTGAAGATTAAGAAAAATGGAAAGTGTTTGAAATACTTGAAATAATGTTGAAATATAGTTGAAATAATGCAAGCTGATTTTAACAAAGGCATGACATCAATTAACAACCTGTTGCTCACAGTAGGAATGTCTTTAAAGGGTTATAAGTTGTTAACAAACAACGCCTCTATGGAGAATATGAATGCAACTTTTATTTCCATACCCTTACGAAAAAGAAGTTTATTC
This sequence comes from Gymnocypris eckloni scoliostomus, assembly GCA_027564155.1. Lineage (NCBI taxonomy): Eukaryota > Metazoa > Chordata > Actinopteri > Cypriniformes > Cyprinidae > Gymnocypris > Gymnocypris eckloni. Next base: position 13,542,009 of record CM050425.1, on the reverse strand, counting down.
AAGTGTGCTATTAGAATATTTTAGAAGAAGAGATGAGGCGAAGACTCATACTGCAGAGAATGAGCTTTTATTGATAAAAAAATAAACAAACTAAAACTACCTGGTAGGGGAAAAGCAGGACCGCTGGCGAGGCGAGGCGAGGCGAGGCGAGGCGAGGCAAGGCAAGGCAATGCAATGCAAGGCAAGGCAAGGCAAGGCAAGGCAGGAACAGGAAACATTTGATGACGAACTGGCACAGGACTACAAAGACAAGGAGATTATAAAGGGAGCAAATGAGGAGGGTAACGAGGAAAAAACTGGTGGGGCAAATTAACCAATAATCAGGAAATTGACATGAGAGCACATGGCACACAGAAAACTAAGACAAAAACCATGTGCTCACACAAAACAAAAACACAAGCACATGGCCAGCAAAACAAATCACCAGCCATGTGCAAAACAGGACACGAACAGGTAGCTAATGAGAACTCGAGACCGCACACTCACACAATGAGACAGAATGCGGAGCACGAGTGTCCGAACCCCGAACATGAAACCGAACTTCAAGACATGAGTGCCGGGATCCGAACACCATGCTCCAACATGAAACAAGGCACACAGACGAGAGAGCGCACGGTTCGAGCGTGCTCGAAGCCACATTCTCACGTGAAAACAGGACATGACGGGAGTGTCAGGTCTCTGTCACAAAACCATGAATAACACTAGACCGAAGTGACAGAACCCTGACACTTACCTCTGGTTTCTGTGATTTTGTTGCAAACGACCTGTCAGTGTTGAAAAGAAAGTGACGTCACTGCATTAACAACATTTGATAAGTTCAGTTCTGCACACACTCAATATGCATAAATGTGCATAACAAATACACATTGTGGGTATAAAAATAGCACATTTTTTGTGTTTTAAATATAACATTTTATTTAATTTTATATATAAATATGTATTGTTTTATTTGTAATCTTGAATGATTTTTTTCCACTGAGCTGGTTGGAATGCATCATGGGATTGCGTTCTCTGTGAAGGACATGCGATGCTGCCCTAAAAAAAATAAAATAACATGTCCTAGACCTTTTAGAACAGCCTTCACACTCAGAGTACAATTATAATGACCTGCCTATATTGGGAGCACATCAAATTTTGGAACAGATCCTTTGAGATTATCCAGTTAGACAACTGGCCCGGGAGCACATCAAATTTTGGAACAGATCCTTTGAGATTATCCAGTTAGACAACTGGCCCATGTCTAATGGCAAACCAAAGTGAAAGGCATATGTGCAAACAAATCCAGGGCTAAGGACCATTTAATGGCAAACATGGATGTCTGCAGCACTCCAGATGCCATCCAACCCCAAATGTGTCAGAATTTTACAACGATAGATTGTGGAACGATAGATTGTCTGTTTGCTTGGTGACCTCATCTCAAAATGAATAATTGATGGTGAAGTTGGAGAAGCTATCTCAAAGACAGATATCTCTGTCGTTTGATGGCTTCACCTGGTTTGAACTCTTTCTACATTTATTTGTTCACAAAAGTAGAATAAGGTAGTGAGGCAGGAAAAGAGAGAGACATTTTAGATGCTTATTCCTCCATCATCCGCATTATATAACCTCTTTTAGCAGACGCTTCTTTTTTAATATTTTATAACCTGGTGTTCTATTGCCAGAATAATGGAAAACTTAACTTTGTATTCCTCGAGGACACAGGGAAGTCTGCGGCAAGTGCATGTGCAAGTGTCAATGTTCTTAGAGCGGCCACAACCTAGAAGAAACAAAAGCACCTAACTGTTATTGTTTAGAGATAGCTTAGTCGAAAGAAAGAAAGAAAGAAAGAAAGAAAAGTACTACTAAATAAACAAATAAATAAATAATAATAAAATGAATGCAGTTTTGAATCAAATATAATACATCTTGCAAAAGCAGTATAGCAATCTATAATGGATAATTACTTTTAATTACGTTAAGATTAAAACAAACAAACAAACAAACAAATAAATACATAATTTAACCAAAATAAAATAAAATGTACAATCCTTCATAGGATAAAGTGGTTTAGAAAATGGATGCATGGGAAATATAAAATAAAATAAATAACAACCACCTTCAGAAGATAAAGTGGAAAATAAAATAACATAAAAATGTATATAATTAGCCACAGAGGATCTATTGTGGGTTTCTTAAAGAACATTTGAGTGAACTGTTCTTAAAGGAACAATTTAATAATTTAAAGAACCTTCATTTTTTTAAGAATGTACCTTAATTGTAACATAAGTCAGATAAAAGCATCTGCCAAATGCATAAATGTAACTCTTTTCATGCACCAAAAGGCCGCTTTAATATTTCTGCAGTGTTACACAGTGAACTGTCTAGAGCATCATAAGCTGCATGGAAAGCACCTCAGTGTGAGAGCATGTGGACCTCTGCTCTACTTTTGGTGGACAATATGTTTTATTACCAGCACACTGTGTACTCTTCTAATTGCAACATTACTGCTAAAACAGAAGTGGCTTTCTCTTTCTATCATAACAGTAATCCATTATGATTATATCCTGGTTTATCTGCCTTCTCCAGCATTTATTTACCATCGTTGCAGAGCGAGTGTGCTATTACTGTCAAATCCTGTACGGCTCTGCCAGGCAGCAATGTGGCCTGATTACGCTGTGTTCTAGTAGGATGCTGTGAAGCTGCAGGTGTCAGGGAAGGTTTCAGCTTCTGGGTTTGATCGGTGCACACAGGGCTGTATAAAAATGCTGCCACCATGGTCGCCCCTGGAGCGCGGGCATTGTCTGTGGGCTGAGAGCGGACACAATGGCACAGCAGGCTGAGGGTTGGAGCAGGTCTACGAAGGCAGCTGTAAGGACGCACACACCGCCTTCAGTGGCACTTGAAAGGGCCACGGAAGTTTACGAGACTGAACATAGAGAGAAAAAGGAATGAATGCATATTTAAAAGAACACAAGCCTGCTTTCGGAAGAGCGAGCTTGCGCGCTCATGGATAAATCACATTGTGTGTGCGTGCAGCGACCAGACTTTTGCAGTAAGTGCTCCATCCGCCTCCCCTGCCGGCAGCTTCCTTAAAAGGGCACATCAGTGAGATGCTATGATGTCATTCCCTCACTGTCAGTACGGCTGTCGGGAATGCGTTTGACCCCTTGCGCCTCTGCACTTCCATTCCAGCAACTCGGTGCATTACCTAATAGAAACACACATCTGCTTTCTTCTTCTTTTTTTAAGAGACCTAAATACAAACAATAGAACCTGAAAAAAAAAAGATTTTTAGCTGAAACCGTGGTCCTTGGTGATTTATAAAATGCAAAATTGTTGTCGGTCGACCACTTCTCGGGAAGGTAACACTGGTCTTGAATATCCTCCATTTGTACACAATCTGTCTGACTGGGCATTTGTGGAGTTCAAACTCTTTAGAGTTGGTTTTGTAACCTTTTCTAGACTGATGCGCAAGATCAACTCTTTTACCGAGGTCCTCAGTAATCTCCTTTGTTCGTGACATGATTGATTTCCATAAACATGATCAGACATTGATAGATCCATGTTCCTTGAATAAAAGAGTTAACGATCTGACATTTGATAGTCATTGCACTGACTGAAAACACCTCTACATTTTCCTGAATAAATAAATGACAAAGATCATATTCTTGTGTCATTTGTTTGATTTGGTTCTCTTTGCCTACTTTCAGGCGAAAACATGATGTTTTGGGTCATTTATGCAGAAATATTGAAAATTCTAAAGGGTTCACAAACGTTCAAGCAGCACTGTATATACAGGCACAAAAAAATGAATCCAGCAATTTTCTTTTTTTTTCGTGAATTTCTGGCAGCTGCCAGTATTTTTACTGTAAATTTAACAAGATTTTTTTACACTGCACAGTCCTCAGACCCCTTGTCTCGCCTGTCTGTGTTCATTAGCCCTGACGAGCTCTAGCAGGAATGGCAGAATAAGAGGTCTCACTTCCTGGAGCCTGATCCAGGATTGTTAAGTGTAAGAGCGAGCGTACAAGAGGTCTGCTGTATTCAGATAATGGGAATTTAGATTCTGACGGGCCGGGAACGCCAAAACGAACCTTGTAAATCAAACTTTCATTTCCACTCTGTTCCCGTCTGATTCATCAACACAGCAGGAATACTCATATTCTTGAAGTGGATTCACATTTGTTACAGCTATAAGGCCTAAGATGGACTTGTCATACAGAAAAAAAAACTTATAATAAGTCCAGAACCTCATCAAACAATACTTGCATAAACGCATTGTATCAGTATGCAATCTCTGTTTGATCACCTTAAAACATTGCATATAAGATTTCAAATGCCAATTATGGCTTCTTATCATATTAGATAAGTACACCAAGCACATGTGCACATCTTTCATAACTAGTGTTTATGAAAGAACAATAGCCTGATTTAGAAAAATAAGTGCTTATCTTCAAGCCCAGACAGAATCGACACACCTGTTCATACTTTCTGCACTAATTTGAGGGAAAGACTGTTTTAGCCAATTGGAGTGAAAGCATTTAACATTTTACAAAAAAAATAATATTCATGCAGTGATATAAACTTGCAAAGTCTGGACTGTGAGATCACACAATTGAGGAAAAAGTAAGCATTGCGAGATTAAAAGTTGAAATGATCTTATTATTATATTTTTTTGTGTGTCGAAAAAAACAACTGAATCATGAGACGCGAATTCAGAGAAAATATCTCGCATATCAGACTTTTTTCTTCTTCTTAGAATTGTGAAAAAAGTAAGATTTGTGAAAAAATTATACTACAATTGTGAAATAAAAAGTCCCAGTTAACTTTTTTAAATCCATGGTGGAAACAAGTTTTATAGAAATGTCATCCACGATCACAGTCAAAATGTGATTTATCTGATTATAATTGATTTGTGATTGTTATATATACAAGCTAATGTTATGAGACTACATAAGTAGCACATCCTGCAAATAAACCCTTAGATGTTCTCTATATTTGTTCAAACAGTGAGTATATCACTGAAATTCTGCAACCCAACAAATCCAATGTTGCAATATTACATTATTTCCCTAAAACTTTCTAAAATGTCAACAATGTAAAAAACCATTTATTTCTGCATTAGATGCCTCATTCAGCAACATTTAAAAGGTGAAAAAATAACTTTTTTCTTATACATTTGGGTCTTTGACTATTTATTTATTTAGAGGTTTCATAACCAAATTACATTGACATTACATTAACATTTATTCATTTACAAGATTCTTTTATCCAAAACAACTTACAATTGTCATGTCAGTTCAAGATCTTGAGAGCTGATTTTAGTGAAAAGGCCTAAACTGAATCCGCTCCTCATACAAAGCTATTATATGGCTTCAGAAGACTGTGATTGGACTTATGAAGTGCTTTCATGTTGTTAAAAAATATGGGTTTGGAACAATATGACAAAATAAAGACAGTATTTTCGTTTTGGCTAAGCTACCCTTTTAAAACAGTTGTTTACATAATGTAGTTCTCTCCTTTCACCTCTATTTTGTTGTAAAAGGCTCATGATTCTGGACCATTTATCACGTCTACACCTGAGGAGCATGTCTTCTAATTTAACCTGCAACAGACAGGCCTCTATCAGTTAAAATACCAAATGCTCACATGGACATCCCCTCCGCCAGCAATCACGTCTGACATGTTGTTTTAGACCCCACGAGTAGTCTGTAAGTGAGAACTGTTAAAATATCTCCTCATTGTGAGTCTTCCCTGCCAACAAAAATAGTATGGACTCCTCTGTCAAGGTCTGTCATCTAATACTACAAGCAATATTTCATTCATCCTGACCAAATGTTTAAGAGAGCATAAGTGTAAAGAGGCATGGTGGAAAACTAAATGACATAAAGACATGTCAGAGTGATGACTGAGGAAAGATCATCATTATTCTGAATATGTTGATTCAGTATGCATTAACCATACAGTCAGATGTGCATATGTCCTCTGTAAACAAAACTAACTTTAAAGGCAGGGGCCACATTAACTAACACTTAATTTACAGAGGGGAATACTATGTATAATGCAATTTTTAGATTATTTTGTTACGTGGCACTGAAATGCTGTCATACTTTTTCTTTTTGTTCACCCATCATTGTTTTAATGAAAATAAATTTTTTTGTGATTTGAAATTATGAAAAGGAAGAAAATACTTTTCACCAAAAGGCAGATTCAACACAGGTCGATCCGTCACTTTTACCATCTGCGCCATTAGAGCTGATGATTACTCTATCTTTTGTAGTGTTGACTATCACAGTTAGAGATATATAAGGTGCCATTAAAGTGTAATATATACAATATACGGTGAAGTAAAGTGCAACAGAATGCTAATAAATTGTAAATAAAATGCTACACAGATATTACAGAATTAGTAAACTCTGTAAATTCACTTTTAGTATAGTTTACCTCAGATGAAACATTGATGTAAAATCATGTGTTCTCAAAGTTTACTACGGTTACATAAAAGTTTTTTCCTTCTTATTTTCCACCTTAGTCTCAATAGTATTACATACTACTAGTATTCTGTTGTTGTACTTTGCACACAGAGTCTACTTTAATAAACTTTACGTATACTACTTTGTGGTAACACCTAACGTCATCAGTCTATTACACAGCTGTATCATGTCGCTGAAAGCTGAAGTTGAACTGTGCATGCGTGTTGGGAGGAATGCACATATCTTCACTTTACGTAGCACCAGCAGGCCCTCAATGAGCCGTGAAGTCTCTATTGTTTGAGGAGTGGTTCCCCTGTCAGAGTCTTGCTAACCTGGTGAAGACAACTGGTTGAAAGACCAAAACCAACATTTAGGCCTGACTGACAAAATACTCCTTTATGCTGCATTATTATCACTCCTGGTGTTGTGAAAGCAGGCATAAAGCCAAATAAAATAAAATAAAACCATAAAATTGTCCCTCGCATCATCCTTCCTCTTCATGATTTCTACCATTTTGATGCCAAACATTGTGGTTAACAAAAATTGATGGATTTTAAACACTTCACTACTGTTACACTTGAACTAACTTTGAATACAATGTTTCCTGTACACTTTGCATTACATTTATTTACTGCATTTAATTGAGCTTCTGTTTGGTATGACCGAATCAGTATTATGTACTGTCTAAGGACACCATTATAAGAGGTGTAACTTCCTGACCCTGAACTGTGCAACTGTGTTAATAATATGTGAATCCTATATTAAATCTAACCATTCACCTGCAAACAAATCAAAAGCTTACTTTTAAAAATGCCAATTGTTTGAAACCTGCCAACTTTTCACAAAACATTTCAGCAAATGAGAACATGCTAAAATAATTCCCAGAAAGAGAGTGTTTCTAATTGCAGCCTCACAAGGTTGGTGGCTCAGATATCAGAGAATATGATTGTTTTGATGTTGTACCCTGCATTCTGGTGGTTTGTGGAACGCCCAGCCGTTGATAGGGAAGATACCTACTGGAGATGGACAATATTGGTTACATTCTGTGAAGCACATAGCTGAAGGTCCACAGGAAATTTTGGATAAAGTAGATTTGACTTCCTGCATTCTAGTGGATTTTTGGGTGGTCTGTTTAAAGATGTGCATTTGTAGGAATAATGATTTGTAGGGCCTTCTAGACTTGAGCTGAACATTCAACCAGAAAACTATTGTTGTGCCTAAATGATCTGCCTATGTACCACAATAAAGCCTTATTCATAGACCAGTGTTTGATTTGACCTAGGTAGGTTGATTGATATTTTGATTAGAATGGTATTAAACTAATTCTTAACTGAAACCTAGCCTATGTTGTGAATAATTGTATTCTTAAGGGCACTTGATGATTAATGTTCAGCCAAAAACGACACAAGATTAGTTAGGGAGGGACATTATTCTTCATTCAAAGCCTCCCACCACATGGTCCATCAGAAACAAATAAAGTGCAACAAATAAAGTGCTTAAACAGTACATCTTTCTGACATCATCAGATGAATGCATTACAAAAATAACTACAAATGAGGCATAATCAGTATCAGATGCAGATCAGAAGCTGGGTAAAGTCCTTGTCTATGATCTGTGGGCATGGTTATACTGGCCTGTGGCCTTTTCTTTGAGGCCTAGATGATATCTGAGCGGGGCTCCCATTTGAAGCAGGGCTCCAGATTGGCCATCTTTATGGTCATTATTGATGACAAGGTGCCATCCAATGCTAGGCTGTTTCTTCTCTTGGTTTTGTTCAGTGCCACAACTGAAAACACCCTCTCAGCATCTGCGTGAAAATGGGGCAACACCAGGACCAGTTTGTGCAAGAGATGATAGCCAGCTTATTCTGTGGTTCCTGTCACCTATGGAAAATGCACCAAGAACATCAATGGAAAAACATACCTTGATTTTTGATTGATTAATACTGTAAGTATACTGTAGGTTGATCCATCTGTCTTTTCTCACTTGGTTGGTTGTTTAAATAAAATAAAAGGTTTCGCTTTTGTCCTGGCTAAGGTCTCTTACGGGACATCTTTGAAACCTTAAATAATTTATGATCACGTTGGTTTAATAACTCTACTCTCAGTTACAAAACATGCCTACTTCATGCACAAATTTCCTGTATTTATGTTAAATTCTTTTGGGTCAGAGACATCTTACCTGTTCGAGGTGCTGTTTTAGTCCTACAGACAAAAGTCTTCATCCACAGTAAGAGTCTACTTTTCTTTGGCATCTGTTAATAAAAAGATAACCAATGGCATGTAAGTAAATAAAAAATGCTATGAACTGATGTGAGCATGCTGTATACCACGAAGTTAAAAGGGTGCTCTCCTGCTGCCTGTTATGACAGCTAGCATTCACCACACTAAATCATGAGGGTTCACAGAGCATGCCGCACCACAAACAAATAATTTATTTCAGAGATTTAAAGTTTAAGAGAGTGAGTACTCAATTAGAGGGATTTCACCTTGTTACATACCTAGTCTCAGCCCAGATTCATCATCAGACTTCTGAAGAATGTGTTCTCCGTTGTCTTTCGGAGCTAACGTTATCGCTTCTTCCTGTTGGTGCAGCTAGCCTTGCCCTCACCGCCATCTGGGAGTTTGAAAAGGAAGCACTTGGCCCAAGAACATCGTGTTTTTTTTGTTTGTTTTTGTTTTTGCGTGAGTAATTGGATATATGGCGTGAGTGCGGTGAAAACAGGCAAAATCGTGTGCTCACACTCCGGCGTGAGAGTTGGCAGCATGCTGGTCCCTTGGCTTTCACGCTGGCTATCCTCTCATTCTGAGCTGATTAGCTTTCTAACATTAGAGAAAGAGAACTTAAATGACATCAACCATAATATGCTTTTTTTTGCTTTAAAGTTTGAATAGGTACTTCCTCACTACTGAGGGTCCGTAACTGAAAACACAGCACTAGCAGTTGTAGACAGAAACCGTTGAGCAGATTGATTTTCAGCACTGCTCCCCTCAATAGAGAGCTTGATGTAAATCAGCGATGACTGACAGGACAGGGGCACTTCGAGCCAATCATTTTGGGGAATGAGTGTTCCGGCCCCACCCTAGATCCTGTCCTCTGTAAACGAAACTAACTTTAAAAAGTAAAGAAAACTAACACTTAAGTCAAAAATCATTAAAAACTATTATTTGAAATATATTTGAAGTAAATGTAATTAATAAATGCATTGGCTATTTAACCACTGTGTGTATTAAAAAAGAATGCATCTATGTATTCGTTTTAATTTGATATTTAAATTAAATTATAAGGAGTAAACTGTGTAATGCTTGTCATATAAATATTATTGAGTAAAATTACAATGTACAAGTTTCAATAATACTCAAGACCTCCCTTACAAAATACACGTTTATTCAAGTGGGCCATTAGTATACTTCTTTCAAACTAAAAATAGGAAAGTGTACTTTCAGTCTACTTTTTATGTACTGTTCAGACTTTAGAATAAGTCTAAATATATTTGATCTATACTTGTGCTCCTAGAATCCGTGTTTTCATTGTTATATGGTAGGGAGCACTTGTACACATCTTCTGTACAGAATTTCCAAAAAACACAAGTGAAGAAGAAACCGAAACAACAGATGCTTCTACATATAATCTAACACGATCATCTGACATAAAACAGCATCAAAACTATATAGCGTTATGGAATAAAATGTCGACCAATGAAGAGGTAATAACGACTGTCAAACTTTGGGATGTTGATCGACTACATCTACATTTTGATTATCATTCTGAATCCAATTCATAGTCTTTTATCAGCTTTTTGTTCAAAGTGTTGTTTATTTCTTAGAATACATTTTTTTTGTTTACAAGCATATACCCTGTTCTTTCTTTTGATGTGTTGTATGTTCAGATATTAATAATGATAATACCTAAATAGGGACATATTAGTATACTTAAAGTATGATATAAAGTTCACTTAAAGAAAACTTACAAGTATACATGCAGTATACAACTACTAAACTAGTTTACTGAGACTATAATTCAAAGTGTCCTAAAAATGCTACAACAAATATTGAATTAGTAAACTATCAGTAAATTCACTTTTAGTATAGTTGCAGTACAAGCTAAAAACATTGATGTAAACTGGTTGTGTTCTCAAAGTTTACTACGGTTATACATAAAAGTATACTTTCATATACTAGAAAGTGGGACAATTTAGTCTCAATGAGTATTGAAATACTACTAGTACACTGATATGTGTACTTTGCACACAGAGTCTACTTAATAAAATAAACTTTAAGTATACTACTACTTTGTGGTAAGGGCTCTATTGGGACGTTGGTCCAGTCTATACGTTTGGACAGCTGTATCATGTCGCTGAAAGCTGAAGTTGAACTGTGCTTATGGTTTTTTGGGAGGGAATGCACATCTCTTCCCCAATTACGTAGCACCAGCAGGCCCTCAATGAGCCGTGAAGTCTCTATTGTTTGAGGAGTGGTTCCCCTGTCAGAGTCTTGGAAACCTCTTCACTTGAAGACAACTGGAATGAAAGACCAAAACCAACATTTAGGCCGGAGAGAGACAAAATACTGTGTGCGTAAAATGCTGCATTATTATCGCATGACTGGTGTTGTGAAAGCTAGCTAAGCCAAATAAAATAAAATAAATAAATTTATATTGCATTCCCACTTCTAATGTACACTGAGCACTATTTCCTGCATTCGACATTCACTCCCTTGTATTTCTGCTTAGTCAATCTTGTATTTACATGACGAAAACAACTTTTTTTATTAGTATTTATGTCTTGCTTCAAATGTATAAACATCCTTAAAACATGCATTTTAAGTGGCAAGCTAATTTGCAGACATTCAGCCTTCTCAAGAACATTTATCTTGTTTTAAAGAGGTTTAGTTTATATTTACAGGAAAACAAGAAAAATACTGGTTAAAAACCACTTTTTATTTCCTGTGAAATCAACATTTGCTGCTCTTCTTCCATAAACTCTTTAGAATCAGACCTACCTCAGAACACCTCATCATACAATGACAGAACATGTTTGGGATCAGAGAGTGCACCATATTTCAGCAGGGGATAACGCCTGTCTCCTAGAAGTGCTCTGAGGCTCCATTACATTGACGTAGTATATAGCAGGGCTAATGACATATGGAGCCTGTTTTTTTCTACCCAATTTGTTCAGGATGAGCTCTGGTCCACCTAAAGGGAGGAAATTTTAACATTGCTTCCGTTGTTTGTTATCTCTGGCCCTGAGGATAAAATGCTGTGCTGTAAAGATTTCACCAGTCTAAACATGCTGCCCCGGGTCATGCTAGTTTTGGACTTCAATGAATCTGTGAATGCTCCGGCATGGACTTCCAGAAGAGTGGATCTCAGATGACTTATGGATTACTTTGGCTTGCAAGTGCAACTTCTTTTGTGTCATTTTCTCTAAAATTGACGGAATAGCTTTCCACAAAAATGTAAATGTAATTTTCATTATCTCACCCACGTCATCTCTATTCCATATTCATTTCTTTCATCCCGTGAAGCACAATAGAACATGTCAGGCAGAATATCTGGGCCGAAAATAGGTGCTGATTTATATGGCCAAGTTCTGAAAAAGACAAAAAGCAATGTTGAAAGTATTTAAGATACTATTTTGTCTTTAGAAGACAGACATTAGCATCGTTCACAAATCACCATCCACTTGTACTGTATATAATAAATCAGCTTCAATATTTAATCTAGCATCATGTGTGTGGGGAAAAAGGGGTTTGGAATAACATGAATGTAAATAAATGGTGACAAAATCGTATTTCTTTTTACTATTTCTTCAAATACACTATGAACGTAGATTACAGAAATTATCCTATGAAAGACTAAAAACCAAGATCACCAGATAAATATCATAAAATGTTAATAGTTTTGAAGTTTTGAAGCTATGAAGTTTGTGGTTTTAAAAAGAATAAGATATGCATCTGTGTCTCCATAACCGCAGCCTACTCAGCAAGATTAGAGGTGTAAGGAGATTTCGGAGAAGTTTGTGGATGTTGGCCCATAACAGAAGGAAAAATATTCAAATTGTGTGACAATATACAAAAGTGGATTAATTCCTTGTTTTATCAGACCTTACAGTGAACCCATAGTTCAAGAAAGCAAATACAGATTAAAAGCCCTGCATTAGTCAAAACTGTATCCATGTTTGTGTGTGGAAAAACCATCATTTATTTTCTGTTTAAAGCACCATATGTGTGAGTACCAAATCATGCAAGAAAACCAGAAGAGCGTTAAAATACAATATCATGACTTCTGGGCAAGCCTCATTCCGAGAATGAAAGAAAGCTGACCGTCAGTTTTGTTTTGAATTGTTATTTCTGTCCTAATTATGCCGTAGAAGCATTGCATGCATAGTTGAAGTTTATGAAACCTTATCCAACAATATTAAACAAAGTTAGAGTGTTAAAATGATGGCACCACACAAAACCCTGAATGTATAAACTAAGCAATGAGCAATGCTCGAGTTCATGCTGAGCACAGCTCTGACAGACAATGTGACTCCCACGCTGCTTTACACAAAGCTCTTTCTCCAATATAAAGAGTGATTAAAATCCACACTGTCTATTTGGTCTGGTCAAAATAGAGAGAGATTTTTTTGCTGCTTTCCACGATTAGTCTCAGGAAGCCATAGATTGACTTGAACTAATAAAATAAAGTAAATATGATGCAAAATATTGTCTGATGTATTATCTAATTTATTTTTAGCAACTATATATGTACACTTCCATTCTCAATTTTGAACAATTTTTAAACACATTTGCCAATAACAATAACAACACTTATAATGTCACAACACTGCTCTTTTGAACGTGGACAAAAGCTCAACTGTTTCCAACATTATTGAGGTTTTCAACGTTAACAATCCCCAAATCATCCCCAAAAAAATGATTTCTGAAGTGACACATGACTGGAGTAATGGCTGCTGATAATTCAGCATTGCATATTAGGAATAAATTAAATGTTAAAATATATTCAAAACAAAACCAGCTATTTAAAATTTTAATATTATTTCAAAAGATTACTGTATTATTGATCAACTAAATGCAGCCTCAATGAGCGTAATAAATGTATTTTATTTATTTATTTATATTTGTTTAATTTTAGCAAATTATAAATGGAGTAAACGGAGGCACAGTTCATTTTAAATTCAAATGCAAACACTTAATTTACAAGACCTGTTGAATTTCACTTAGTACAGTATGTTCCACTTCCTATCATTCTGATTCAAATTCAATTTCATGCACTGCAGGGTTTTTTATTTTATTAAAATGTTAATTCAAATCTGTATAAACAACATTGCAGAAATAAAAAGTAGGACCTACTAGTTTAAACGATCTTAATCTGAAAGGAAAAAAACAAGTACAGGTTTATTTTAGTGGAGTTAAATCAGATGTTGTAATATCACAACAGTAGGTCTTACAGGGTTGAAGATAGTTCACCCAAAAATGAAAATTCTCTCACCCTTTACTCACCCTCAAGTTGCTCCAAAGGGTCTCCAGAGGGACTTTCTTCTGTTGAGCACAAAAGAAGATATTTTTATGAATGTTTAAACAGTTGAGGCAGCCACTGACTTCCATTGACTTCCATAGTATTTATAACGTTAACGTCAACTGTTTGGTTACCATCATTCTTGAAATATATTTTGAACAACAACTTGAGGATAAGTAAATGATGACAGAACTTTCATTTTTGGGTGAACTATCCCTTTAAAGTGAATTCAAGTCCATTCCTTGAAAGAGCAAGCACTCAAATGATCTCAGACAGCTATGACGTTATGCCAGTTTATCGCAAACCTTTGGAGTATCTTGGGAATGAAAGTTAAGTAGAAGCTTTTAAGGAAGTAGTCAATCAGTTGATTGCAGGATGGTGAGCAGGGACACTGGGACCTTGAGTATGACCTCACTCTCAGCTCCAGAACAACATGCCCACTCCTTCACCCTTCAACGCTGCAGGAGTTCAGCCCGTGTACATCATGTCAATATTTCACATGTATGTCTCTCAATGCAGGAATAACTAGTGTGTGGGACAAGTGATGCTCCACTTGAAGAAGACCAACAAACCACTTGAAGAGGAAAAATACTACCATCAAACAATCTTCTATAACATGTTTGATAAGATGTTTGTGCGGCTTAAATGCTTGGAATTTCTCAAAGGCTATAAATATATACAGGTGTTTTTGCAGCATGGATAGCACCAGGTGGAGTGTTTCAAAACACGTTTTATAATAGCCAAATTCACTGGTGCAATCAATGGCTGTGTTCCAATACCTAGTGATCACTCGATCTAAGCTTTAAAAAAAGACAAAACTAATATGCTGGTTTCTCCACTAGCTTAAGTATGTGTTGGTCAGCAGGCTTAACCAGAAAGCTATGTTTTACCAGCAACTACAATAGCATAAGTATGTTCATAAACGTAAAAAATATTATTATATCCAATAAATGCTTTCTATTCATCACTTCTTGAAAACTCACGATAATACAAATGTTACTTGGGCAGCAAATCAGCACATTAGAATGATTTCTGAATGATCACGTGACACTGAAAATTCAGCTTTGCATCACAGGAATAAATTGCATTTTAATATATATATATAAAACAGTTATTTAGATTTTATAATAATATCTCACAATATTAATGTTTGTACAGTACATTTGATCGAATAAATGCATCATTGGTGAGCATTAGAGAACTTTCTAAATAAATCTGATCAACCCAAATCCATTGAACTGTAAATATCACAAATTAGGAGATTAATCACAATTGCTGTTCAATATTTTATTTTAATGATATGTCTTTAAGAAGAAGCAGAAGAAATTGCTGTTTCATTGTTATTTTTTCACAGTATGCATTTATCTTCATCCATGAATATATAAAGCGCATTTTGATTCATGGTATCAAAAAGGTTAAACATTCCTGTCCTAAAGCATTAGGTGCTGTAGTTTGCTAAGTTTTAGAACAGAGTTGTGTGAGTGTACAAACCTTCTCGATGCCTGGCAAGTCACTGCCCTTCATTACCACAAGACCCCGCATCTGAGTGAAGAAAACACAAAAATCTAAATAATGGGTGTCACTTTTTCGCAAATAGTTGAATCTCACATCAAGTGGTTTAAGTCGAGCGAGAACATCTGATAAGAGCAGTTTCATACTGTATGTGATGTAAATGGCACAGGAATTTCAACATGATTGGGCCAAAACAAGTGTTTATACTATGGTAATGGGATGTGAAGATTGATTGTTGATCTGATAGCTTCCTCAGGGTTGACACATTGACACATACCAGGTATTTTGTTGCAAGTTAGAAGCTCTCAAATGGAAATAATTCAGAGGTTTTGTAAGAGAGCTGAAATGGATACGCTGTTGTGAGATGAATTGGAAGGGACAGCTGACACACTGACCAATGCAGCTGAAAATCCAAAGGACTTTCAACCATCATATTGTCAAACAGAAGCCATAGATCTGGTGGAGCACTGACAACATATTGGATTCATTGAGGATGTTCCTTCTGAAGAAGAACAAAACAAGAGAAGAAAAGGTTCTTTAGATTGTTTTTAAATCTTCAAATAAATGGTTCTTTTAAGAACTGTTTGCAGAAAAGTTATTCAGGAAACCAAAAATGGTTCTCCTATGACATCATTATGAAAAAGCCAATTTTGAAAACATAACTTTTAAGAGTGCCGATTTAACTGAATTTCACATTATACAATCACATTTAAATGCAAATTCTGCCATAATTTACACACCTTTACACGTTATAGTCAAAAGTAGACGTTTTTGAATCTTTACACTAGCTTTGACTTCATTAAGACTTCATTATTGTTGCTTTTGGTCACTGAATATGCCACTACAGCTTGATTTGAGAGCAGAAAATAGGAGCATATAAACTGTATTTTTGATAAGGAAAAAAAATAACGCACTAGTAAGCGTTTGAGACTACATAAATGATTAACAGTAGAATGGTAAACATCAGAAAATATAAGATTAATCACATGCAACAAGTAATTCACCCAAAAATGAAAATCCTGTAATTCTTTATTCACCTTTTACATTTTTTATAGTCGAAAGTAATAATCTAGAAGATTATCTATGGTACGTTTGACTTTATTTGAAACAAATTGCTACCTCACTTGTATCTGAGATCTGCAGAGTACACTCCTAAACATAAAAGTTATTTATTGGCATTGATGGTTTTTCATGAAGAACCTTTAACATCAATAGAATTTTAACAACACAGTCAATTTCATTTTTGGGGGTTAACTGTCTCTTTAAGTTAACTGGTCTGAGTCTGGGTTTCAATTCCAGCTTCGTAAATCTCATTTTGATGATTAATTTACCAGGCACAAAAGGCAAAGGCAAGCCTCAGTGTAAACCTATATTGACTTTTCTTATCTTCATAAGCCTCACCTTACCCTGAACTTATTATCAGGCAGCTGATGGTGCTCCATTAGTCAGCCTGCTGGGATTTGTGTTTGTACTAAGAATAACTGACATGCGTTTGTCTTATTCTATAAATATCCTCCTGGATCAAAAACAGTGAAACTGAAATAACATTGACAGTTTCTGTTTGAGGCAGGGAAGCCGTAGTCATGGAACAAAAATAGAGTAACAAAAGGAAAGGGCACAGTTTTCAAAGGCCTGTATTTATTTAAATGAGGCCCTGAGCTTTGGCCATGGCAACTTTTCTTTTGAATAAGGGCCGGGAAATCTATGGGCTCTGCCTTCACTATACAACATGGTTTTGTTTTTGTTTTTAATTAACATAAAGGCCAAAATGTGTCTTTTGTGCCCTCGTTTCTGCTTTGAGTCATTAACTATGAGATATCCCTGTGGGCTGTTTTTTTCCACTACGCTCATCATAGTAGTATTCGCTGTTGTCAATGATGCTTGCCTTGAAGTTGCTTAATATAGCGCAGTACGGTCTGAATGGGGAACTGTCTGTTTTTACTCAGCAATGAAAATAAGCAGAGAAAAAGAGGTTTATTTTTCTGACACTGGTTAGTCACTCAAATATCTGCACCGTATCATTGCACAAAAATGTATATGGGACCGAAAATATTCCAGAAATATAATATGCTTTGGTTACAGGCATATATCAACAAGTGTGTGAATCTGTGCTATTTTAGTTATTTAGCTATATTTAATATTTTGAATTAACTATTGATATATATAAAAAAAACTGAAGAAGCTATTTTAAATTATAAATTAATTATTAATTATTACGTTTTCCGTCTAATAATTATATCTTATGTAAATATAATTTAAATTAACGAAAACATTTTGTAATAGGGTATAGATTTAGTTAACGAAAACAGCAACAATGAACAACTAGATTTCTCTAAATGATGATGATGCTATTTTTATTCAGAAAATTAGTTTAAATAGCGCCATTTAAATTGTACCATTCCACAACTGCATTGTTCGTTCACAGGGTTTGAAGTGTTAGTTCTTTGATAATAGCGTGCCTTTTTAGTGGTCAATATTTGCTCAAACATACCCACTTTATAATGTTCCTACAGTTACAACGAGTTTCTTTAAGTTTTTTTTTTTTTTTTACCACTAGAATGCAATTTCCATCTAACCAAACAAACACAACCAACAATATAACAGCAAAAGCACAATGGAAAGAATGTGTAGGCCGATGTAAGTGATTCATTGGTTTTCATTCATGCAACATAACAAAACATTGCTGAAAAAGCAAATAGCTAAGCACATCAGGGAATGTCTTATGACATCCAATACTGCGAGATGGCTTAAAGTAAATAAACAGTGTGATTCATCTGGATCAACAGAAGGAAAGTTTCAGCTGATAGATGGTATATTCTGTCAGACAGCGTAGACGTAAATTAATGTACTTAGTTATCTGTTTAGATTACAGAGTCAATACAAAGTACGTTAAGACGCCCTTTTCATTGCTCCGTAGATGTTCAAAACACAAAGACCACACACACGTCCTGACTATGCAAAATGTCATTATAAAATGTTATTATATATAATCTCTTTAAAGATAATATAGAAGATGTCAAAGGAATAATTCATCCAATACAAAATTGACATAATTTACTCACTCATGCCATTCTCTTTCCCACAAATAAGATCATAGTGTAAAAGCAGATACTAACCAATACAATTACCACTAACTAACTACTTTAACAGAAGTGTGGACATTATGCATAACATCTTGTTACATGTGGTACAGAAAATTAATTAAAGGGAGTCAGAATGGGATGAGAGTTCATTCTTAGTAAAATGTTTATCTTAACTAATGGTTAACCTTATAGCAGTGAATCTAGTGTAATATCATCATACTACCATCAACCTTTTAAAACCTGGAAGTGGACTTTTATGGACATATATTGCTAGTTAATTTAGGACATGCTCTCCCATTGCAAAGTGGAGCTAGAAATAGAAGAGTAAAACCCCAAAAAGCAAACAAAAGCTAGCAGGTGTTTATATTAGTCAGAGTGGCTCCAAGGAGATCTGGGTGGGGATTGTTCATTATCGAAACCTGGCAAGCCCAAATCAGAAGCCCTGGGGGATGATTCTATCGAAAGGAACCTCCCGAGCAGCGTCAAAAATCCTCTATGTGAGGCCGGGACACACGAGAAGATGCGCTATCACATTGTACAATTGCCCCGCAGGGTCTGACAACATGAGCTGGAAAAATGATGAAAGCAAGATGAGTATCGGTTTACTTTTCAGGACGACTGGAAAACTAAATAGATGAGACACTGATTGCTCGGCTTGCCTGTCATAAGTCATTGCCTGACAAAAGTCAGAGCTCTCCTTAATGCTCCAGACTTAGGGGAACAATGGTGCACCTGCCGAAAGCAGTCTCAACACACACTCTCGCACATGGCAACAATGAGTCGACGCCTGTTGCGGAGTCCACTTGAAGGCACAGCATGGAAAACATGTCAAAACACTACAGCCTGGGATTAAAGGTCGGGTGATTACTTGTCACAGTCATTGACTGATAGCAGGCCCAGGAATCTGAGCACTCTCTGCATTTTCTAAATTTTAAGGGATATAAACATAGTTAAATATGTTAAAAGGAGCTGAAAGCACTAGACCATACTCATTTTTGCAAAATGTCATGCTTTAGTCAAAATTTAAACTAAATCTATTAATTTTACTTGAACTAAAATGGCATTTTAAACTATGAAAATAATATTTTCATTGAAAAAATTATGCATGTCATGATGCAATTGATCCATTCCGTCTCCTTTATCGTTGATGGAATCAAAAAACAAAAAACAATTATCAAGATTTGACAAGATTATCTTTGGAACTTATTGGTAGCAAATCAGCCAACAATACTTAGCCAAAAAATAAAAGGGTTGGGGGATGTGTATAGTCTATTTTAGCCAGACTTAAAGTCTAAACCGACGGCATAAAGTCTGGCCTAAATTGCAGCTTATTCTGGCCAAGAACCGCCCACATAGACGACCATAGTAGTTTTGGTTTTATGTTCCGTTTAGAGGCGGATTAATCTGGAATAGATTATCCTGTAATAGACTAGAGACGAAACAAAGAATATTAATTCAAATACATCAGTCTCTATGATTGATTATGCAGAAAACAAAGAAAATTGTGAAAAAGAACATTGAAATTATATCAGTCCAAAGGTACTAATTATTTAACTCAAAAATAAAGCAGAATATAGCAGTTACTTGCTACTTAGTGCCTCAAATGTTTAAAGATATAGTGGCACTAACCTGCAAAGTTTGTTCGAAAGATTGGAATCAGTAAGATGAAAACAAAAAAGAGTTTCATCTGTGTTTCATTCAAATATATTTAAATCTTACTGACCCCAAACATTTGGATGGAAGTGCATGCATTACAACTTGCTGTATAACTTTAGGTGCTATATTTTATAACCACCCAACCAAAACACTTTCCCAAAAAATGTGTAAAAAATTATTTGAATATACGTTCCTCCAAGGCCTTAAGTACAGGGCAAGCATTTAGAGCATGACCATATGACTCCTCCCCAGCGTTAAAAGCTGAAGCTTTCACGTGGAAAGGAGGTCCCTGGCCAGAAGACACACTAAGAGTCAGAGCACACATCTCATGACAACCAACATAGATTTCAAGTTGTGCATGTCAAAAACACATCTCCAGCCTGCTGGGTGGTAACCTCTCGTGACATGGAAGAGGTTTGCTTCAGGGCTCTATTATTACGGAGTAGGTGAATATTTTCTATGTGTCACAAAAAAAGTCACTTTAGGCAAATTTTCAACTGAGGTGTCTGTGCAACTGTAACCCCCCGACACGGGTCCGCACCAACTCACCGAGCGGGTCGCGAACCCGGGACTCCAGCGCGGGAGGCGGGCGCTCTAACAAGGAACGCCAAAGGCTACAGCCTCTAGCGTCAGTCGCTAGAGCGCCTCTTTTGAGGTCAGGTGAGTGAGGTTTACACACAGCCCTTACTGGCATTCATCCGTTACACAACTCTTATTTTGATGATCACTGTGGCAACCCGACTTCAAAACTTGAGCTAGTGCTTCAGGGAATGTTGACTATCTGCTCCGATTAACGTATTGGTAGTGATGCAGATTAAAATCTGCTAAGAAAACATTGTACAAGACTCAGAAGCCAGTTTTCATTCCTTCAAGCTATCAAAATAGACTGACAAATTTTGCTTCCACAAACACTGGTGAAATGTTTGTGCTGGTTTAGTGGTAGTCTAACTTTCTGGTGATAATATAACTTTGGCTATCTTTCTGGTGAGGTTCTCTCAAAATTATGAACAACAGTAACGGTAATCAAACATTCATTAAATGTATCTGGTCCATAATAATGTTCTTAAAACATTATCGCAAAAACGAAAGTGCAAATCTATTTACAGTATACATTCATAGAATGTTTTATTTAAATTATTTGGATAGACATTCACCTGTTTTAAATGTTGCTTCTTGTTTCATGTCGTTTAGAGAACATTCAGAACTAACGTTCTCATAATGTATGTAAAATGACTAAATAGACTGTTTACTTAACATTCACATAACCAAGAAAATCTTTTAAAACATTAAAAATCTGTCTATTGTTGATGTTCAGAGAACATCCAGTAACAATGTTTTCATTAATGTTAGCAAAACGTTCGTTAACACTTTATTTCAAATAACCCTAAACCAAACCCTAATCCTAACACTAACTATATAGTAAGTACATGTAGTTAATTAATATTACTCAGTACATAAATGTATAATTACGCTATAGCAAGAACACCTTAAAATAAAGTGTAACCCCCCTCATACTAAGGAAGTCAATCAGGGACCAGCAACTGAAGATTAACTACACCTTTAACTAGCTAAATGTTCTTGGTGAACCAGGTTAATAATATTTTTTAGGAGAACAGCATGGCTGTCATGGTCCACCAGATAGACAAGAACCAAAACAGCACTGACTAGAATGATCAAATGAGAATTCATACTAGTCTAAACTTTTAGTTTCAGTAGGTGTGTGAAAGTATTTATTAATTGACAAAAAACAAATAAATTGACAACAATAAAACATTTAAATGGATAAGCCTGAAAGACTTTAGAGAGAGTTGTGAGAGCTGGGTTTCCCATGTGAAATGAGTAAAACAATGCATTAGTAAAGCTCTAGCACATTATTATCATGTAAACAAAGACTGGATCAGGTTCAGTAGGGAATTGTTATCCATTAGTTTCATATCTCGCCATGGTGTAAATCTGCCAAACCTTTTCAGTTTTTTCCATAAACTATTCAGGTTATGAATGTTCTCTTGGGCCGGAGGGAAATGTACCCCACCTTTAAAAGAGGCTCCTCTCTGTTGTGGTCGCTGGCACGTTTAGAGTTTAATTTCTTAATTTATCACCACAGTTTTGAACTTTGTCTGGAGTTTTGTTCCCTTTGCGCATTTCGCATTCACGCAATGTGAGTTGACGTGCCCGGCACGTGTCCCCACCCCTGTGGAGTTCTGTCACAGTGCATGTGTGTGACTGCCGTCTGCTCCTTTCATCTCCCACTTCGTGGGCCTCTCAGTCATAACCACAAAAGAAAAATGGTATGCTCTCCCTTTCTTTCTCTCCACTCTGTGTTATTCTCATGATTTTTAATTCCCCTCTCTGGCTCTCAAGCACTGCAAAGGTTAAAGGTGCACTCAGTAATGTTTTCCTCATTAAAAAAGGTTTTACACATAAAGAAATGAATAGCACTTTTGACTAATGTAATTAGAATGATGCATACTGGAGATAAAGGCTGTTTGATTCTATATGGAGAGGGATCACATGACCAGCCTTGTCATGTCTGGACCATTCCCCTTTTTCAGTTACTTGGATTCCAGATGTGAGAGTAATTCTATGAAGCTCAGCTGCCATGTGTTGGAGTGCACCCCGGTGAGTGAGAGGGTTGCTTCCCTGCGCCTTCGGGTCAGGGACAGGTCTCTTACTGTCGTGTGTGCCTACGAGCAGTACAGAGTACCCTGCCCTTTTGGGGTCTCTGGGAAGGGTGCTGGAAAGTGCTCTGACTGGGGACTCCGTCGTTTTACTGGGGGACTTCAACGCCCACCTGGTCAGAGACAGTGACACCTGGAGGGGCGTGTTTGGGAGGAACGGCCCCCATGATCTGAACCCGAGTGGTGTTCTGTTATTGGACTTCTGTGCTAGTTACAGCTTGTTCATAACGAACACCATGTTCGAGCATAAGGGTGTCCATCAGTGCACATGGCACCAGGACACCCTAGGTTGGAGGTCAATGATTGACTTTGTGGTCGTTTCATCTGATCTCCGGCCATATGTCTTGGACACTTGGGTGAGGAGAGGGGCGGAGCTGTCAACTGATCACCACCTGGTGGTGAGTTGGATCCGATGGTGGGGGAGGAAGCTTGACAGACTCGGCAGACCCAAACGTACTGTGAGGGTCTGTTGGGAACGTCTGGCCGAGTCCCCTATCAGAGAGATCTTCAACTCCCACCTATGGCGGAGCTTCGACCGAATCCCGAGGGAGTCTGGAGATATTGAGTCCGAGTGGATCATGTTCTCTACCTCCATTGTTGACGCGGCTGCTTGGAGCTGTGGCCGTAAGGTCTCCGGTGCCTGTTAAGGCGGCAATCCCCGAACACGGTGGTGGACACCGGAAGTAAGGGATGCCATCAAGCTGAAGAAGGAGTCCTATCAGGCTTGGCTGGCTTGTTGCACTCTTGAGGCAGCTGACGGGTACCGGCAGGCCAAGCGGACTGCAGCACGGTTGGTTATGGAGGCAAAAAATCTGGCCTGGGAGGAGTTCGGGGAGGCCATGGAGAAGGACTATTGGTTGGCATAGAAGAGATTCTGGCAAACCATCAGGCACTCAGGAGGGGGAAGCGGTGCCTTACCAACACTGTTTTCAGTGGAGGTGGGCAGCTGCTGACCTCAACTGGGGATATCTTCGGACAGTGGAAGGAATACTTCTAGGATCTCCTCAATCCCACCGACACGTGTTCCACTGAGGAAGCAGAGTCCGAGGGCTCGGAGGTGGACTCGTCCATCACCCAAGCTGAAGTCACAGAGGTAGTCAAGAAGCTTGAGTGCCTCAAATGTCTGGATGTGGTGGGGCTGTCTTGGTTGACACGCCTTTGCAGCATCGCGTGGTGGTCGGGGACAGTGCCTCTGGCCTGACAGACAACTACAGGGGGATCACACTCCTCAGCCTCCCCGGGAAAGTCTATGCCAGGGTACTGGAGAGGAGAATTCGCCGATAGTAGAACCTCGGATTCAGGAGGAACAGTGCGGTTTTCGTCCCGGTCGTGGAACACTGGACCAGCTCTATACCCTTTCCGGGTGTCCGGTTTGGAGGCCACACAATGTCATCTCTGTCTTTTGCGGAGAATGTTGTCTTGTTGGCCCCTTCAGACCAGGACCTTCGGCATGCCCTGGGACGGTTTGCAAACAAGTATGAAGCGGATAGGATGACAATTAGCACATCCAAGTCCGAGAACATGGTGCTCAGTCGGAAAAAGGTGGCTTGTCCACTTCAGGTTGGTGGAGTGTTCCTGCCGCAAGTAGAGGAGTTGAAGTATCTTGGGGTCTTGTTCATGAGGGAGGGAAGGATGGAACGGGAGATTGACAGATGGATCGGTGCAGCTTCTGCAGTAATGCGGTCGATGTACTGGTCCGATGTACTGGTGGTAAAGAAGGGGCTGAGCTGCAAGGCAAAGCTCTCGATTTACTGGTCAATCAACGTTCCTACTGTCACCTATGGTCATGAGCTGTGGGTCATGACCGAAAGGACACTATCCCGGATACAGGCAGTCGAAATGATCTTTCACCGCAGGGTGGCTGGGCGCTCCCTTAGAGATAGGGTGAGGAGCTCGGTCACTCGGGAGGAGCTCAGAGTAGAGCCGCTGCTCCTCGACATCGAAAGGAGCCAGCTGAGGTGGCTCGGGCATCTGTTCCGGATGCCTCCTGGATGCCTTCCTGGGGAGGTGTTCTGGGCGCATCCCACCGGGAGGAGACCCCGGAGAAGACCCAGGACACGCTGAAGGGATTATGTCTCCCGACTGGCCTGGGAACGCCTCGGTATCCCCCCGGAGGAGCAGGAGGAAGTGTCTAGGGAGAGGGAAGTCTGGGCAACTCTGCTTAGACTGCTGTCCCTGTGACCCGGCTCCGGATAAGCGGAAGAAGATGGATGGATGGATGGATGGATAGATGGACAATCCACCGTGCCATCTGCAGATGCCAACTAAAGCTCTATCATGCAAAAAGGAAGCCATATGTGAACATGGTCCAGAACCGCTATCGTATCTTGTGGGCAGAGGCTCATTTAAAATGGACTGTTTCAAAGTGGAAAAGTGTTCTATGGTCAGACGAGTCAAAATTTGACACTCTTGTTGGAAATCGCAGATGCCGTGTCCTCCGGGCTAAAGAGGAGGGAGACCTTCCAGCGTGTTATAAGCATTTAGTTCAAAAGCCAGGATCAACTGATGGTATGGGGTGCATAAGTGCATATGGGCAGCTTGCATGTTTTGGAAGGCACTATGAATGCTGAAAGGTATATACAAGTTTTAGAGCAACATATGCTGCCCTCCAGACAACTTCTATTTCAGGGAAGGCCTTATGCATTTCAGCAGGACAATGCAAAACCACATACTGCAGCTATTACAACAGCGTGGCTTCGTAGTTGAAGAGTCCGGGTGCTGAATTGGCCTGCCTGCAGTCCAGATCTTTCACCTATAGAGAACATTAGGAGAAAGATAATTAAATGAAAAAATTGTCAAAGATGACCATGAACTCTTCAGCAGCTGGAAACCTATATCAGGCAAGAATGGGGCCAAATTCCAACACCAAAACTCCAGAAGCTCATAACCTCGATGCCCAGATGTCTTCAAATTGTTTTGAAAAGAAGAGGAGATGCTACACACCATGGTAAACATCCCCCCATCCCAACTATTTTGAGACCTGTAGTAGGCATCAAATTTGAAATGAGCTTTCTCAGTTTAAACATTTGTTATGTCATCCATGTTCTATTGTGAATAAAATATTGGCTCATGTGATTTAAAATTATTTTAGTTTTATTTTATTCAAATTTAAAATATGTCCCAAAGTTTCCAGAAATCGGGTTGTAATTTAAAATGACAGCTTACTATTTGGGATAGATAAATGGAATTAGGTATAGGTGAGATGAGTCAGATACATCTAATTATAGCTAAAACCTGTTTTAGCTATATTGGTTTATACATTTTTTATTGATTTAGTGAGAATGGGGTGGGGGTAAAATGCATGGTATCATGGCAAAGTTTAATGGAAATTTTTGTAATATAGTAAATGCCTGTATTTATTAAATATGCATACAAATATCTTAAAAGCACACAACATCATAACATTAAATAATATTTTAACAAAATGTGTAAATTATATTAAATTCAAATTAATTTAAAGTAACTAAAATGACTATATTTAAGCTTGCAAAATTGTGCACTAATATTGTGCTACTACTTTAATGGAATGACCTTTAATTCTGGTACTGTTATTCTGCTGCAATTCGATTTTCAACACTCTACAACATAGTAATCCCAGAATCTTGCACCACCAGTGACTGCATACTGCAGATCTGTAGAAAGAAATGTTTAAAACTCTGGTTTCAAATGTACACCCATATATCTGTCTCAAATTACCATTGCTTGTCATCAGAAAACAAATGTGCTTGCACAACTTCATATAATGAAGACGGGATGGCTACTAATGCATGTGTGTTTCTGACAGGCCCTATGTGAACCAGTTAAACAGCTGCCATCTCTAAAGCCCTGAGGAATATCTAAGATGTGTTGCATGGAACAAGAAACTGTCTGATTGTGGGTCTCACTGTGGTTAACCCCAATGCGATGATGAACATGAAATTGTGTGACCTTATATTTGGTGTCTGTGTGACAAAGAATTATAGTACTTTCACTAAACACATATTTCTCTAAATTGCTCTCAACTTTAAAGTAAATTATCTAGTAACTAGTATGGATTTTATGCAGTGTAATTATTTGTATATTTGCATTATATTATTTGTCATTTCTGGCTATAAAACTGTATTAATGCTATTTCACATTGTTCAAATATGCATTGTTGTGTCTTCCTTAATGTCTAGATGACAGCTTTGAGAGAGAGATTTAATCATGCAGACTTAAAGCATCCAGCGTGAAATTGACCCCGAATGTATGCATTTCAGCAGATGGTAAAAAAAAAGAAAAAAAAGAAGGCAATCAGGCTGGCGGCCAACAGTTAAATGTGATTGTCTGAATCACATTGATGTCGTATTGAACATCAATTCCTGTTCAATACGTTGTGTAATCCCATACAAAGACTTTATGAACGGGCAAGATGTAAGTGTGTTTGGAAAAGCCTTCAATTCCGAGAAGCAAGTGTGTGTAGTCAGCATTTATTTTCAAAGGCCTTTGGCTAATGGGATGGACGTACTCGAGAGCTCAAATCAATGTCACAGACGAGTCAGGACATGTTGCCAGGTCTCAGTCTCATAATCAGCCTACAAAAACACGATAAACACACTGTAGAGAATACTCCCTTCATAAAATATATATAAAAAAATCCTCAAATAATCAAAGACTTTGGCTCAAGTTAATTAAGCTGACACCGAACCTCACAATGCTTTAATTCCTTGACCTCCTTTAAAGTAAAGCAGAGTGTGAACGCCTGATCTCAGTTGTTTGTATAATCATTACCTCTTCTTGTAGTTCTTTTTTCTTTGATGTGTTCACAGTCCAGTGTTCCTTGGCTAGGATATGTTAGTTTAAGCCAGTCTTTCTTGTGGTTTTCCGGGCTGGCTAATACAGTATGCACTTTTTTCCCCCAGTCAGTGTTTACATTTGCTAAACTTGTGGGATATTAGCAATGTCTTTAATATTTTCAGTTGGCCATACAGTGGATTACTCATCTTCTCCTTGGCAATTCCTGCATTTTCTTGCTTTCTTTCTTTCTTTTTTCATTTTTGCCTTTTCTACTCTCAGTAATGGCTTTTCCAATCCTGTCATTAAATAGTTTTATATCTGTTTGTGCAATAATGTTTTGTTATGCTTTAGTCAAAGAGCCAAATCATAAAGTTATCTGCCAGTAGGGCAGGAAGTCTATGGCACCATCACTGTCTTTCGCATCTAATGCCATTTCTCGCTCTTGCTTGACATATCTTGCCAAAGCCAACCAATCAGCAGCTTGTGAATGTACATGACGGTCATTTTTTAAATGACAGTCCCTTTGAAGACTGATGAATTGTCCACCTTTGATCTGATATTAGTTTAATACGGAGCGCAGTGTGTGGCCTGGGAATTACGAGCCCTCCTTCTGAAGATTCATTGCATGACTTTAGAATGTCCTGGATATATATGTGTAGATATTAATCTTAAAAACATTATGTTCTCCAAACAATGAACTTTAGAGACAGTAGAACTGTTATCCATTTTTCATCTGCATCTGGAGCCAAACTGGATTTTTTTTCAACCCACTTTAGGCCTCCTTTCTCAAGTACCTTGTGAGAGCTTATAAATAGTAAAATATGAGATAAATATATGATCATGTGCAGGCTCAGTTTCAAAACCTAGCTGCCACGCTGTCTACTGCTTACATATTAAATGCTTTCTGAGACAGCATATTAACTATATAAGAACCTCATAAGTGGCTGATTGGAAACATGGATTGATTGACCAGGGATTGCATTACCTGTGAAGGATACATGTGAATTTGGTCAAAAGTAAGCCTCAAAATCATGATGCCTATCTTTTGGAGCCTGTGACACCCTAAAATGCTGCTTATGTACGTGGGCAGCTCATCTCTGGGCCATCATTACAACACATTTGAGAAAAAAAAAAAACTATTATTTTAATCCAAACATTAAATGTACCTTTAGGCTGGTGTAAGACAAATATTCCACTCCCACGATGTGATGATGTGGCAGATTCCTAGTAAAGGATTTTCATCATGCAGTGCAAAAGACCTGTCAACATACCGGTGTCTTGAATGACAGATAAAGATGTGAATAAAAGGTGAATAAATGAGAAACATGATCTGATTACGCTGTCAACAACATTCAAATATTCAAGGAACACTAACCTATTTCTAAAAACAGATTATGTGAACATTAGCAAAACTATAAATTATTTTATAAATTTTGTGTATCTATATGATGTTTAAAACCATTTGTAGCTTTACTACGTGGTAGTACAAAAAGACAAGGTTGGGTACCAAAACGTATAAATAAATAAATAAATATATATATATATATATAACAAATTAGCATTTATTAATTGGCAGACGATTTTATTCAAAGCAACATTTCTATTCAAGGTACACGTTGTGAGTTTTTTATTTACCTGGGAATTGAACCTTGGTGAACCTTGACCTTGGGATTGCTAGCACGGTATCCTACTGTTTCAGGAACAGTTATAATATAATATGCATTTACATCACATTTATGCATTTGGTACATATGTTTGTCCACAATAACTTGCATTGCATCCAAGGTACTCATTTGATCTGTTCTTGCTTTCTCTGGGAACCAAACCCATGACTTTGACAATGATAACATTGGGCACTGTGCTGTACTGTTTGAGCTACAGAAAACATATAATATGTGCATTTACATCACATTTATGTATTTGGTAGATGCTTTTATCCTAAGTAACTTGCATTAGATAAAAGGTACATTTTCCAAAATTGACTTGCATTGCATTCAAGGTACACATTTATCAGTACTTGCTTTACCTGGAATCTGAACCCAAACCTTGGCATTGTTATTGCTGTGCTGTACTGTTTGAACTACAGAAATAATATAATATATACATTTACATCACATTTATGTATTTTGTTGGTACTTTTGTTCAAAGTGACTTGCATTAGTTACATTTCATCAGTTCATGCATTTTCTAGGAATCAAGCCTTTTACCATTG
Source organism: Gymnocypris eckloni scoliostomus (assembly GCA_027564155.1). Taxonomy (NCBI): domain Eukaryota; kingdom Metazoa; phylum Chordata; class Actinopteri; order Cypriniformes; family Cyprinidae; genus Gymnocypris; species Gymnocypris eckloni. Next base: position 13,512,140 of record CM050425.1, on the reverse strand, counting down.
CATTGCTAGTCCTATGCTTTTCTGTTAAATGTGCTACGAAAATGCAGGTAGGCACATAATAGTACTCCATAGAAATTGCATGCTATATTTAAAGTCTACAGAAGCCATCTGACAGCTTTGTGTGAGGAACAGAGACAATTTTCCTCAAACAAAGTAATCAGATGTATTTAGAAAGCATGGGATAGAACACATAAGTCCTATAGAATATATGTATGGTGCTGTTTGTCATGTTTGGAACCTCAATCACCCATTCCTATTAACTTTCATTGTATGAAAAACAGCACCTCTAAGATTTTACACAAAAAAGATTTTACAAAGTGTTCCACTGAAGAAAGTCATTTAGAATGACAAAAGGGTGGGTAAATGATAATAGAATGATCATATTTGAGTGAACTGTTTTACAACACAAGAGATCAGATTTAGCACAGGTCAAGCGTGATCCTACAAGCCCTGCTGCTGTCAAGTCCATCGGAAATTTCAGCCAGAATCCGATGCCAACAGCAGTAGCGAGGCCTGGCAGTGGGCGCTGGCGTGGAGGCTGATTAGCTCTGCAGGCATTAGAGGATTATTACCTGATTGGTGGCTTTAGAGAGGCAACTGAACAAGCTCCCATGTTCCGATGGGGCTGAATCCCACAAGGCCATCATTCCTGGAATTAAGGGTTCATGTGGCGCTTGATCTCCCAGTGCCAGGTGCAGAGGAACCCAGAGGTGGAGTGTGCTAGAATTTATGAAGAAATTTGAGTATCTGTAAGAGTGTCAAGTCAATCCCAGAATGAGGCATGCAAATGCTGGCACGCTAACATACGCAGACACATCCTTGCAGGTCAAGTGCACAAGGCCATTCTTGTCATCTAACCCTCCTAACTGGGACATTGAGACATGCATAAAAATATTTGATAACACCAGTGCTGTTTTACAATCCTGCGGTTGCGTAAATTAAGCTGGCCTGCATAGAAGCCAAATAATACAATTACAAGTCAAAGGTTTAAGCCTCAAGCCTCAAGCCACGTTTACTGATCATCGTATCATAATCCTGTGAAAAATGTTGTATTGGATCCAAAAATCAGATTGAGGCAATTATAAGAAATCAGATCTGAACCTGAAATCTAATACATACCATTTTGGTGAGGAAAAAAAATATCACCCCATGCAATGCTGAAAGATCCAACACTTTTTTATTAAATCATTCATAATGTTGACCTAAAACTGATTGAAAAAAAAATATTTGCAACTTATTGAGTTGTGGACAAAGAACTCTTATGAAGTGTTGTATTTCAGCAAGTCTAAACATGTTTCCTGGCTGTTGTGTTTAACCTTCTTGAATGAGTCTAAAGCCTCCTCTGAGTAAACCATAGGAGCACAAAGACTATGAAACCGACTAATTGTCTGCTGTGTTTTGGAAATATGTCTGCCCGTTGACGTTTCAGCCTCAACGTCATCTTGAAAACGCAGCATCACCATTGTGTCCACCCATGTGATGATCACTTAGCTCGGTTGCAGAATATCTGACTGTAACGGTTGTACATGTCCATGTCTCATAAATGTCAGTGTGGAAGCTTTTAAAAGCAGCTTGTTTCACCAACCAGCTTTACCTGGATTTGTGAGGGCTCCGTTTTTCCATCTGCTCCCACACTAATTTAGGTCGTTCTTTCTTTACTTCCTTCCCCCCTCCCCAACTTCCCATGACTTTTCCCAAAAACCTGATCTCAGCACCAGCCCAACCTCCATCCCTTCCCGTTACCCAGCCCATCCCAGCGTGTCTTTGTTCCAGCGCATGATGTAATGCTCGAACATGCTCTGAGGGACCTGGGAGATACAAGCCTCGACAAAGGGAACTAGATCTCTTTTCATGCATGAGATCTAGATAGAGCTGCATGTTTCGACAAAGTGCAGGGAGAGGGCGAGAGTGCTAGAGCGAGCGAGAAAGCCACTTGTGTATAAATACTGATTACAGCGATAATGACTCAGATGAGTGTAGCATAATAAGCTCTTGATTGGTCCCCCTGCATTACATTACACTGTCACGGGAAAATAATTTTAAACACCGGTCAGGTTTGAACATTAAGGTGTAGTTTGTCTCTCATCTCATCATTTGATCCACACATGCATCCACCAATTGTCCCTGCTAGATCATGGTTTATTTTTACCCCGAGCTCTGAGAGAGCGGGCGAGGAGCGATCTAACCACTGTTTTGACGTTTCTGACAAAAACAAAGCTATTTCTCACAAATAAATCGACATCACATAAACTCTGTTGCCTGCCGGATTCGCATGGATTTGAGAGATCACAGAGGGCTTAATTTCTGCCAGAACAAACTGATTGGGTCGCTGAAACTGGATACGGCACATATTTAAGGGATCCTCATAAGCCTCCGGTGCATGTGTTTAATGGAAAATCAGTATAACTACATGTTTATGTTTTCTGAAGAAAAGTGAGCAGTGCTTTTCCTGACCAAAACATGCCACAGTCATGCCAGGGCGTTGTTACTGTAAGTTGCCCATCAAATGGTTGCTATTATGTTGCACAGTATAGGTTGTATAGCTAGTATAGTTCAAAAGAGCACACCCCAAAGTCTCTATGGCTTTGATAAGACAGGCAGATATATATTTTTTACTTGTATAATGTGTATTAAATAGTGGTATTGTCATTTTAGAGCTGCTTTATGGCTAAAATTGCTTTCATTTCACTTTGCAACAATAATACTGTTATTTTCCTGTTTATTACTGTGAAGCTGCTTTGATACAGCCTGTATTAAAGTGCTATATAAATAAGATAAAACATCCAAATATATATATATATATATATATATGAGATAAAACATCCTTGAGTGTTTCTGTTTTATTTTTATTTTGTTCAATAAATTATCTAATGATCCTAAAAATGAAATTGATTTACTTTAGAAGCAATAATGCATAACACTTATTTTCATAATTTTCATACTGCACTCATTTTTTTTACTTGTTTTAAATATAAACAAGAAAATTTGAATTTGCAAATGCAGTAAAACAAAACCCCTTATATTCAAGATATCTTCTCGTAAGTTATTAGAAAACTAACGCCACGTCAACACGCCAGCTGAGCTACTTGGGCTCACAATGGAATCTGGAAACTCTAGAAAGTGTGAACGAATATAAAGTTCTTCCTATTGACAAGTGCAAAAATAGGGAACGCGGAGGATGGAATAACAGAGCTCCCCTGGAAGCCATCTACAAACGAGTTTGAAGGTCACTGCCTCAGGAGACGGCATGTTCTGTGCATAATGCCTTTTGGACATAGGAGTTACTGGCACATGTTTTAATGTATTGCAAGTCTTGTACAGCTGTTGCTCCCAGACTTGTAAAATAACTTTCTTACTACTTAAAAAGTCTTACCTAAAACACAATGCCACTCAGTGGCTCAGCAGGTCCACCCCCGTGGCCTGTTAGACCACTTGCTGGGACCCATAAATCCATAGACACGCTGAATTCTGTTTGAAGGCAGCGTACAGTTGCAGCCTTCGAGAAATAGGTGTTTTTTCTGTGGCTTTATATAACATTTCATCAAGTCTTTGCTGTGGTCTATTTGCTGTGGTTTATCTGGAGTGCATTAATGTTCTGTGCTGAGACTGGCTGACTGCTCTGACACAAGGCGGACGGAGAGGGGTGTTTGTGCGTGCCATCCGACATTTCACTACGTGGACAATACAGATTAACGTTTTCATTCTTTCCCTTATTGTTTGTGTTTTGCTCTGCGCATACTGAACGGCATTCCGTTATTACCTCATGGAATGCCTGCAGGTCATTGTTATGAATAATATATTCCAGAGTACAAGAGGCTGAATACAAAAATTTTAAAATGATTATTTATTTCTCAAACCTTAGAGGCAGCACATAAGAATGCTAAGAATTTAAAGTGTTTAGACTAAAACTCTAAAAATCTAGCATATACAGTATATGTGTTTATTTATTTATTAATTTGAACAGAAATACAGTATGGCCCAGTATTAACAGTAATATTGTGAAATGTTATTATTTAACATAGTTAATAATGTTGTCTGTTCAATTATATGTTAAATTATAATGTATTTTTCTGATGGCAACCCTGAATATTCAGCAGCCTTTACTCTAGACTTCAGTGTGAGTCTTTCAGAAATATTTATAATATGCTGATATGCTGCTCAATAATATTTATTAATTTCTTATAATTATCAATGCCAATAATTGTTATTACATTTTTTTATTATATTATGAATATAATGAATATGAATACATGAAATAATATAATTTGTACGCATTGGTGTTCAGTGTCCAGAAACAAAAAAATTACAAAAAAAGATTATTTTGATTTATAGCATTGTTTACTTTTTTTCAACATTTCTTTAGATCATTATATATTGTTTTTGTGAATTCTTTTGACTGTGATAATCATGTAGTGAAAAATCTAATATCATGACAGTTCAATTCAATCTTTAGGTTAAAGTCTGACAGGCAGGTATCCTCCTGCACACTGGCAGCACTGACTGTAGCCAGAGGCTTATTTACAACTGAGCCTGCACTCGCTCTGAATCACTTCAGCCTGACAAGAGGCAAACACACAAGCTCAAGTTCATGCCTGCCTTAAAGAGATATAGAAGCATATACTGCAAGAGCTTGCAACGAAGCTTTCAAGGTGTCTATTAGAGCTATGCGTGTCATTTAATATCACATACACATGTTTATCAATGACATGTCTTGTTTAGGTTGCGTGTGGCAAATTGAATGTGGGTGTATGTTTCCAGAAAAACTACAAATAAATAATTTGCTGGCTTGCTGCTGTTATCCTGTCATCTTAATAACTCTATGTTTGCATGTGGTCAAACACAACAGGCATCAAAATTGTTCAGCGCTCATACCTCTGACGTAGATTACCCAGACCTGCCAGCCAGCTGTATTCTCAAAATATACTGTAATGTATGGTCACACATTGGAACCATGAATTAAGTGGGAAGTAGAAACAAAACAAGTTGTCCTTGTTACGGTGCTAAGCTCTGAGTCAGCCACAGGTTATGGAGCTACTTGATAAACGTGCTTCTCTCTTTTGCCACTTTCCTACTGTGTTTTTGTCCCATAGAGGCAGTGATCCTGTTATCTAGCGTAAAATTACCCTAGAAAGACATATAGCTTAAACACATCAAAATGTGCATCCCCCATTTAAAATGGTGGACAGATTCAGATCAGGAGTCTTTCTTGACTGAATGGAACTTTCTTCAATCTATACAAATTAAAATCATGCAATATGATCACTTTGACCGAAAAAGCATTATTGAAGCGTATCATTCAACCGTGTTACTCAGAGTACTATATAAATAATTATCAATTTTTAAAAAAACATTTTTTAGGCATAAAAAATACGTTTTTCAATAACTTCAAACCAGCATTTGGTCACAAACAAATGCTTTTTTTGAGTAATCACTTAATTTATGCAAAATCTTCAACCATCCCATATCTTACATGTATGTATTTCAAAATATACTAACAATGTATCTCAAAACATATTTTCTATCAATATTTTGTATTGTTTTGGATATATATATTTTAAATATCAATGTTTTTGTATTATTTGTTTACTTATTTGTTGCCTATAGTATTTGTGAACATATAACATATAAGCTATTCCATCCGCTTTTGCATTTATACTAAATGTAGTCTATATACTGCAAGATTGGAAATGTATTTTCTTGCCCCTGGAACTTATCTTTGTAACACATAGGTGTATATGATATTTGGAAATAAATATTTTTTTTCAATTTTAAAACTATATTTCACTGAGCATCGGAAGATTAAGCACACAATCGAACATGTAATTTAAGAGTTTCAGTTCAGTTCTGTGCCATTTTCCTGGAAAGTGCCTTTTGTTTTTCATTTCCATTCCTGTGGACGGTTGACACTTCAATAAACATAATCCTCAAACTGAAAATTGAACTCGGTGAACTGTGTCACGCACTGAAATAGCCGAGTTGACAGGATTCTGAGCCAACTTTCAGTTCTCATATAATAGAACTCTTCACCTTTCAGACAACAGTCTAGAGCTCCTCAGGGGTAATTTTCAAAACAGCACACTGCTTCTCTTTCATTTGGAAATGATAGATCGAGCATTGTTCTTTAGAGTTTATTACTCAGACTGTTTTACCAGTAAATGCAGAAAGTTGTATTTTCCGCATCTGTCATCTATGCTCCAACTCCATTTACAATAAAAGCAACATGAAATAAAACGATGAAAGGGAATGTCACAGTCTTCTCTTTTCCCCAGATCCCTCTCTTAATTATACACTCTGTAGTTTTTGCTAGTAAAGTTTTCATACACAAACCAATAAAAAAACAACTGAATAACACTTGACAAATATGATTAACAATATGAGATTAAAGCTCCAGACACATCAGCAAAGTGGGCTATACCTGATGAATAACCAACAAACACTTCCTGTCCTGGAAATGAGACCCATAATTGCAAGAACTATATGGATTTGTCAAGTGATTCTGCATGTGGGGAGACTAAACCACGTTTGACCCGTTTCACAGATGAACAGATTCTGAACAAAAGACAAAACAAAAGCTTATGGATGTAATTATAATATAAGTCAGGCATTGAAGTGAGTTGCTGTTTTTGTCACTCCTCTGAGGAAGATGTCATTTACTTGTTTTGTCAATGCCACCCACAGAGAAATTTTAGGACAATTTAGTAGTTTCTGGACATTGACAGGCACATGTCCCTACTATATTCTACACCCTTGTTATTGCGTAAATGTTACATCATTGCATGATTACATTCACAAGCTAGTGAAATTAACTAGTTCATTTAAATGAATTGTCCAAAGAACCAGTTCGTGGAAAATAATCTGTTTCATCCGCTGCTCAAGGCTATGGTTTACAGGTAGGATTGTTGTACATAAGGCTCAGTTTCTTGCACAGACTGATCATTTCATGTCATAACTCCTCAATATATAATCTGGAGCCACGGGTACTAATTTTGTGTTCCCTGATATACTTAATTTTTTCTTCAAAGATGGGCAGCCACTGACTTACAATGTATGAATAAGCAAGAACACAGTTTCACCTAAAAATTATGTTTAATCTTCGACTCAAAAAAAAAAAAAAAAATCACTTGTCTTGGATGACCTGAGGGTGAGTAAATTAACAACACGTTTTCATTTTGGGGTGAACTTCCCCTTTAAACCTGGCCACTTCAAAGAGACCATCGAAATGAAAGACTTTGAAGGGTACAAATGATGAACACATCGTACCCATTATTCTTTGTGCAGGTTTAACTGAGCCTCAGCATGGTAGATTAGGGCATAGGGATGAGCTCTTCAGGATGGAACGCAACGTTGATTGAACCTGATTTTGGGGATGAATCTGCAGAACAACATGGTAAAATGTGTTAAACAGAGCTGACAATAAAAAGCTATGTAGCTGAAACCAATCAAAATAGATAACATTTATTAAACAGACACAAGAACAAGGGATGTATAGAAATGTGGTGTATATTTGAACCCTGTGGAGTTTTCTGTTTTGATTTTCCTGACTGTATGTAGATGAAAGTTGGCATAGCAGCCACTTAGCAGCACATTTCAGTGCCAAACATTGCTACTGTTTGCTTTGGATACTGTCAAAATTAAATCTCTCCCACCATGGACCTTTTTTTCTTTTCTTTTATAATGAGTGACATTATATAATTTTGGCATTGACAAAGGCTCACTTGCATCCAAAAGGCACACAATTTTACATTGTAAAACCAGAGAAAAATGTAATCAATAACAAAGGAAAGAAAATCTGATTTCACATTTATAGAGCTTGTATGGACAATAAAGCTCCATAAAGATTCCTAAAAAATATATAACAAACAAATACATTAGCCTTATTGATGACTAGGACAGGTGAGAATAAATAATAATCATAGTTAGGTAATATTTAAGAATATAACATGAAATGACATTATATAGCATTACTGAAAAATAGTAATATTGATCATGATAGAGAATGTTATTAGTGTTATAAGAAAGAAAGAAAAGTTTGTAATGAGGGTGAATAAATGATGAAAATATTTTTCTTTTTGGGATGAACGGTCTCTTTAAGATGAGCCGGTTAAGATGAGTACTTCATATGCAGGTCATTCCTGTTTAATCCAGGGTTAGCGGTTTTGTAAATATGAGGGGTGAGTGTGGGAGCCTGTGTAGTGGGTGTGCCGGTGGCTTTGGGCTAAGGAAGGTTGAGCCCTGCAGTCTGGACGTAATCATTGTGGATCAGGACAGGGTCACTGGCACACAGCGGAGAGCAGGGCGAGTGCCCAGTACTTCCGTCGGACAGAGGGTTTAGGCCAGCCAGAGGAATGCAATCTGTTTTAAACTCTCTCTCTCTCTGCTCTTTGATTGCAACCCTTCAACCCAAGCAGCAGCGCTTTATTTAGTACATATTTACAGTGGCTCAATCTGCTGAGATCTGCACTGGTATTCTGACCATAGCAAAAGCAATGCAGGCCTTGGCCAAATGGAGACATTTTTGCTGAGGCTTTGTACACTAAGATAGTGATTTGTTTAGCGAACCACTGTGAAAGTTCACCTGGAAAGTAAAAAAATACAAAAAACTAAAAAATCTTTGTTTAATCCTGATGTGGTTAAAATATTGTGTCAAATATATTTTAAATTAAGGAATATTATTTTTTGTTGCTTAAATTTATGCAGCACAATTCTCCTGAGGTGAAAGCTAAGTTCAAATGCAGAACCTGTCTGTGGTCTGCCTCCTTTCCCGGGTTTTATCTGAGCTGGTTTCAAACTGAACATTTATGTGTAAATCCTACCAAACTGCACTCAAAAACAGTGAAATGATGTTGTTGGTTTTATTAAATACCATTTCCTTGCTATTACTCAAATGAACATGATGAGAAATCAAATAGTCCTTGCTCCTTTGAGATAAGAGTTCATTGTACTGTGAAAACAACACTTTCGCGGTCCAAAAAGGACTGATCTGGAGTGCTATAGGACACTATAGATAATAGTGTCGGCTACATGAACACTTAAATAATTAGTATGCACTTTTCGTTCAATATTTGAGCCTCAACATTAAGCTAGTTCAATCTGAATTTATTAGAAAGTCTTCAAATCTCATAAGGGCCAGCGCTAGCTATGCAGAGAAGGCGATTGCCTAGGGCCATGACACTCAAATCTGGCTCCTGCAGAGTTTAGCTCCAACCCTGATCAAACTCACCTATCTGTGATTCTCTAATGATCCTGAAGACATTGATTAGCATGCTCGGGTGTGTTTGATTAGAGTTAGAGCTAAACTCTGCAGGAAAGTGGATCTCACGAGCCAGATTTGAGTATCCCTGGCCTAGGGCCTCGAGCTTTGAGGAGGGGCCTCCAAAACCGTAACACCCCCTGTACCCCTGTCCATGCACAGCAAAATACTAGCCTCATTGTTTGTTGGATATTGTTTAAAATATCAATATTGTGTAACAATTCCATTCAAAAGTTTGCAATTCAATTGGTCAGTATCTGTTTATTTTTTATTTTATTAATACTTTTATTCACAAGGATGTGTTAAAATTATGCTGAAAATTCAACTATGACTCTTTTAAAGTATGGTAAAAAAAATTGATAGAATTTATGATAATTCATCATAAAATGTCCTGCAGTGAAAAATGTAATCGACTGTTTTCCTCTCACATTAAAATCCACCCAGATATTTGTCTAGAACTGTTTAGTTTCACTTGTAAACAGTGCTTCCTCTGTGCATGGTACTCTCCTGATTCAGTTAAATACTTTTTTTTAAATGGAGAAAGCAGTACTATACACAGAGGACTCTTTGCAAGTAAAAAAATGCTTTAGAATGACTAATATATTTGTTTATTGCCTAACATGCAGCTTTTCACTTTGCAATATGTTAATTGATGGACTGAATGCACATTGCAGATTATTGAGATGATCATTCTGACGGCACCCATTCACTGCAGAGCTACATTTCTCCAAATCTGTTCTGATGAAGAAACAAAACGTATCTACAGCTTGGATGGCATGAGAGAGTTCATTTTTGGTACATTTTCATTTATAGGTTAACAATTCCTTTAATACAACATGAAGTATGCTTAACATATTATTGACACATTATGTGGTTCACCAAATTCACCAAACAAGACTAAAAATGTGAAAATATTAGTCTAGAAGTAAATGCCCCAATTTTAGTTTTTAATGCATGCCAATTAAAATGCATTTTGCAGTAATCTGGCACACAATAATAATACATTTCGTACAGGTATTTTCATGAGATTACCCCACTTAACTCATTAAAAGAAAAACACATTTAGAATCAACTAAAGAAAATAGCTCACTCTATCTACTGCAACAGTCTTTTCTTTGTAGCAGTACTGGAGAACAGACAATCTGCATAATGTTGCAACTGCTGGACCGCATGAGTGCCAAGCGTTAGGATGTCTGCTTTTGAAAGGCCTGGGTCAGTGCCTAGCATTTGTACACCCTCTGCGTGAGACTGGCACAGTTGCTGTGTTTGGGAAGCTACTTTCAAGTTGTAGTTTGCCAAGTACTCATCATTTCAAGTAGTCACAGTCAAGCTACCCTTTTACAAAAAGGGGACAAATTATTTGTATTTGTTTATTTATTAGAAATAGAACCAATCGGATTCTTTGATTTCAGTTTTGATTGGTAATTTGTGCTGTTTTACTGTTAGATATTTTTATATAGGGACTAATCTGTATAAACCGCTGTCCAATGCACTTAACATGAGTCAATAAGGATCTCACTTAGGTAATAGCTGAGAATATATAACATATGTGACCCTGGACCAAAAAACCTGTCTTAATTCGCTGTGGTATATTTGTAGCAATAGCCCAAAATACATTATATGGGTCAAAATTGTCGATTTTTCTTTTGTGCCAAAAATAATTAGGATATTAAGTAGAGATCATGTTCCATGAAGATGTTCTGTAAATGTATTACCATAAACATATAAAAACTTTATTTTTGATTAGTAATATGCATTGCTAAGACCTTCATTTGTCAATTCATTTCATTTGACAACTTTAAAGGCGATTTTCTCAATATTTAGATTTTTTTGCGCCCTCAGATTCCAGATATTTAAAAAGTTGTATATCGGTCAAATATTGTCAGATCCTAACAAACCATACATCAATGGAAAGCTTATTTATTCAGCTTTTGGACAATTGACACTTATGGTTTTGTGGTCCTGGGTCACCTATAATAATAACATATAAAATAATATGAAATATAAAAAATTAAAAAGTCATAGCAAATGTAATGTACTTAAAACATATTTTTCAGAGTTGTAAATGAAGTAAATATAATGAAAGTATTCAAATTCATGTTATAGTTGTAAATGAATCGTGTTATTCACCAATTCCTTGTAATTGTTATGTGAAGTTAACAAGCAATTTCTGAGAATGAAACAAACTTTTCAGAACTCTATATATATAGGTCTGAAAATATCATCACATTATTTTTTATTTTATTGTTTTGGATGAACAATAAGTATTTCAATATTTCTTTAGATTTTGCACTGAAATAACAACTTTTTTGGGGGGAGGGGGGTTACTCACCACTGCACAGTTGGCACAGTGAGTCAAACCTGGGTTCTTGGGCACTTTTCCTTTATTCCACGCTGCCAGCGATTGCAAGTAGACCGCCTAGGTACAAGAAATGTCTCTCTTGCACGAGAGGGGCGTAGCTGCAGATTTCACTCGCAGTAGCTTGATGGAGCCTCGTCCAGGTCAGAGCACAGCTGTCTTTGTGAATCTGGCTTCCAGTCTGCAAGAACACTCTGACTTCATGCGTTACCGGATGGGCAGCGAGAGTATGTACAAACACGCCCCTCCTTTGCGTTGCCCCTCTGGGGAAACCTTTCATCGTGTGATAGAATCATAAGCAAACATCTGACTGCAGAAATGGATTTGACAATTAAATGGACATTAAAAATTGACCTTATTATTCTCTCGCTCTCACGGCGTGGGCCTGTTCAAAAGAGAAGTACAAATGGACCCGCGGCGCTCGAGGGGGTTTGCTAGAAACTGTGACCCCATAAGTCTTAAAATGGATGATGTCATGGTGAAGCTCTGAGAATAGCCGGAATCACATTAAAATTGCATTAAAGAACCCAGACAGTTAAGCTGTCTGTTGCCACATAGTCGAATACCCAAAAGCACTTACATAGACTGCCCACAAACACAGGCTGAAATATAAAGGCTCACCCTATACAACCTGTCTTTCCATATGGATATTTTAGGGAAGATATATATATAGCACTGAACAATACTAATGGACTGCATGTTGTAAAGAATACACACAAAATGATCTGTATACAGCCTATATAGATACAAATATATAATCTTGTCTAAAATTGACTTAATGTTGTCTTAATTTGCCTTATTTTGGCAAAAATAAAATAAAATCAAGATGTCATTAGCATGGTTGCCGTATTGGGAAACCTGGTCCAATTATAATTATTGCTCTTCTGTATAAACTGGTCCAAAATACTGTATACTGAGACAAATAAAAAAAATTGTCTTTGCAACCACACACATGCAATTGAACAATTACCATATGCAGTCCTATAATATCAGATAATCCAAATATATTGTTCCTGAAGTAACGCTATTCAAAGCTTTCAGTCACGTGACCGGCTCGAAGACCTGGAGGGCAAAACATCCATAGAACTGCAGGACAAGCCTGTTCATTTTCCATCTGTTTCACAGCCACAAATATTTAGATCACCCCTCAAAAGAATAAAACTAAGTATATGAGCAAAATACTGGTTTTGGCCATTCGCACCCAATGCAAAATTTCAATCATTAAACAGTACAACAAAACGTTGTAAAAACACTTAAAGTGTCTAAATATATTTAAAACAGTAATATTAAAATAATCACATTCAGTAATCTCTATTTTACTGATGCATAGTTTACATAGGCAAGCAGATGAGGCCGGAAAATATAGTTCAGTATTTTACTTCTAATGGTTTTCTATGGGAAACTACTTAACGTGAAACTGTGCATGTTGCGTTTATATTCTGGCTTCATCCTATTGCCTGTATAAAATATACATAATCAATAAGGTGTTTACAGAATTTCGCCTTTTAATACCTGCGTTTTACTACATTACTACTTAATGAAAACTGTGTAAAAATAACTAGCGGTCAGTGGAGCAAAGCTTCCTTTGGCCCTCCAGGGTGTGACGTCATGTGACAACTATCAGTTTATGAATTTCATAGATGATATCTGTAAATTTTACATCAAACAATTGCATGAACATAATTGTAAACTTTGTACAGTCAGGTAAGCTTTGTGAAATGAACTGGACTAAAACATTGCACAATTCAATAAAAAAACACTGTTTCTAAACTATTAGATTTTAAGAGTTTTTCCAGAAAATATATCTCAAATAAATATATATTTAACATAAAAAAGTAAGTTCATCTGAACTTAATACAAATAAATACCTATTAAATAATAAATACCACAAATTAAATGTATACTTTAACCCATTGGCATCCATCCATCCATCCTCTATCCATCCATCCATCCATCCATCCATCCATCCATCTCATCCATCCATCATCATCCGTCATCCATCCATCTATCATCCATCCATCATCCATCCATCTATCTATCGGATCATCCGTCATCCATCCATCCATCCATCCATCCATCCATCCATCCATCCATCCATCCATCCATCCATCCATCTCATCATCATCCATCTATCCGTCAGGTCAGATCTATCTCCATCTATCCGGTCATCCATCCATCCATCCGGTCAATCATCCATCCGCCTCTATCCGTCCATCAGATCCATCCATCCATCCATCCATCCATCCGTCATCGTCATCCAGGTCATCAAGTCCATCCATCCATCTATCCGTCATCCATCCATCCATCATCTATCCGTCAATCCATCCATCCATCCGTCATCCATCCATCCGTCCATCCATCCGTCCGTCTATCTATCCATCCTATCTATCCATCCATCCGTCTATCCATCCATCCATCTATCCATCCATCCGTCTATCCATCCATCCATCCATCCATCTATCCGTCTATCCATCCATCCATCCATCCATCCATCTATCCGTCTATCCATCCATCCATCCATTTGAGCAAAAACAATTAACAATTAATGGATCCATTAAAGAGGTCCAATTCTCGCTATTAATGAACTATTAACTATGACTTGTGCATAAATAAACTCTTAATTACAGCGTATTAATAGTTAATAAGGAATGAATTGTCCCTTGAACATGTGTCCCTAAACTAAAGTGTTACTGGAGACTTTTTGTTAAACATTTACACACAAATATGGAAGTTTCATGTTGACAAATATGCAAAGTATCTCAACAATGTGAATATTTACCTTCTGAATATTTCCATGCAGATTGTTTAGATACTGTATAATCATATGGAAATATTCTACATAGGTTATACATAATACAATTAAATAAAAATATATTAATTAAATATGTTTCATTTAAATGTCATTTCTGGTAACTGGTTAGAATTGTTGAGACAGCAAATGCAAAAAATAAAAAAGTTCGAGAAACACAGGTTATTACATTACCACCTCAACAGTGTTGTACTAATGTTTCATGTTTGTTGAGCCTTGGCGATAGATACATTCAGCCAAAGACTTCACTTTACTTTCATTAAACCACATCTGGATTTCTTCTAAAAGTAAATTTGCCATTAAAAATGTATTTATCAGACACATTTTCAACATCATTTACTGATAATTGAGAGATCTGTTATTGCAGGAGTTTCCTTTTTTTGTTTTAGCTGAGCCCCAATTGACCTGAATTGTTTACTTAAAATTCCCTCTACAATTTTGAGTAATGTTATCAATTTCTAAACAAAAATAAATGAATATAGTTAATTAAATGAATATTTACATAAATTAACCCTTAAATGAACGTTTAAAACAACTCCAATTTGAAAACAAATAAGATATTGACTTAAATAACCATTAACAAAACAATCAAATTAGCCTGTTAAATTGACAATACAATTTTTGTGTACTTTTTATTTACTGTAATGTAATTTTGCCTGAAGTAATGAAGCTGTATTACTATATACATAAACATTGCAATAAAATATTCTGCTAAAATCAATTCCTAACCTGTCTTCAGGGAATTCATAAAAATGTATTTGTTTCAGAGTTATTCGTATGTTGAAAATAAAATGCAAGCATATTATTATATTACACTACATTATATATTTAATGTTTATGTGTAATGACCTACATTTCAGCATCTATCCGAACATTTATAAAAATACACTTCACCTAATAATTCAAAATAAATCATGTTCAGCATAACACTTTAATTTGTAATGTATGAATTTTTCTAAGGCATACTATATTATAGTATTTTCTTATATCTAATTGACTTTACAGTGCAATGGACAAGGTAATCTAAAGGTAATTTCACTCTTCTCAAGGTCAGTTTGTCTTATTTAGTCACACACAGCAAGTCTGACATGAAATGATCGTAAAAGACACTATCCTTGTTCCATGTCGCTATCCTTTTCTAACTGGATTTGCAATGCAGCTGCGATAGAAAGTGTATCCTCACGAGTCCAGAGGAAGATAATATAATCCCCCCACTTTGTTTCTAGGGCTCGGGTTCATGGGAAGAGGGCAGTGCCAGAGTGGAACTGGCCCGGAGACAAGACTCCCCTCCGCTTGGCTGCTTTATTCCTCTAACTTCACATAGCACACCTGAATACACAGATTTATACTTGAATGCTCATGCTGAATCTGGAATATTCCACTCAATGCATACTGACATCATTACAGCTGTTCTGCATTTTGAAAGAGGTGAACAGGTCTTTAAACACTCCGAGGACTCGGATCTCTACTTGATCTGTTCGTTTCTCAGAGTGCTTGGCTCATTTTCTCTCTCTGGCTCGGTTCCAACAAGCGAGCTGCTTTGTTGTCTACTGCCTACATAGGTAGCAGCGTAACTGAAATGGAACCCTATAAGTAACTGTTTTGGAATGCTCTAGCAACTCTATGCGTCATTCAAACAATGCTCCTCACACGATGCATTCTGAGATTAGGAGCACTCGTCGTCCAACACTTCAGAAGTGTATGCTGGATGATTTTTGTCTTTTATGACTAGTTCCACAATGTTCTGGAATGTTACAGAAAGCACTAGAATATTTCAGAAATTTACAGGAACTTCTAGAATCTTCCCATCCTTGCAAAAGCATAATATCTTAAACAAACACACACACACACAAACACAAAATATGTACAAAAACTTGTACTATCTGTACTAAACCAATGTTTCATACCTAATGATAGAAGTTATCAAATTGTCCTGACCTAAATATATACCAAAATATTTATGCTAATAAATACTACAATAATAATGAGCACCAAATAATTAGCAAATAACCATACTAAATTTAAATTAGATGTTGTTACATTGTTTTTCATCAATGCATTATCATTATAAATAATAAATTAATAACTTGAGTATACTGAATATGCATGTGCATGAGATGCACGTGTCCTTTATGGAAGAGGCAATCCAACAATCAATCATATTGTGACAAACCAAAACGAGTTATAAGCAGTGTTGTATTACAAGTACAACGCATTACACGTAATGCATAACAAGATGGATGCGTCATCTTTTCTGCATGATAATCCCCTCCAGACTTTAGAGTTCTGCCACCTCCAAAATTCAGTATGATCTAGCATTACAAGTCGTACAATGGAGTGAGAGGGATGACATAGCTATGATTGTATTTGTTTGATGTTACAGGCATATCACCCTGCAGCCTAAGACCGGTTGCACACTGAAGCTAAGCAGGGTTGAGCTGGTCAGTACCTGGATGGGAGACTCCTGGGAAAACTAGGTTGCTGCTGGAAGAGGTGTTAGTGAGACCAGCAGGGGGTGCTCACCCTGTGGTCTGTGTGGGTTCTAACACCCCAGTATAGTAACAGGGACACTATACTGTCAAAAAGCGCCCACTTTTGGATGAGATGTTAAAACCGAGGTCCTGACTCTCTGTGGTCATTAAAAATCCCAGGTGGTTTAAGTGAGACCCCCCACTACATGATTGTGAAGTGTACAGCAGTACACAATAAAGCGATATATAAGTTCATCATTAATTCAATCATTCATGTTGTAATAGTTATGAGTTATGATAGTGAATGATACTCTTCAGATGCCAGTGTATTAAAACCACCCCTTAACGTCTGACCCACACACAATGATTCCATTTGAACACATCTTCCAGAAGTCTCGCTTTTTCCCCATTTCTCAGTCTGTTATGCACTGTGATACAGAACTAACTCAAATCTGGTGGTCCTGTGCTGCGGCCACTAATAAACTGTGGCTTTTTGCATTGGGCTGTTCTCTATTTATGCAACTGTGAAAAACAAAAAGGGAGCAGATGATGGCTCTGTTCCAATGTCCGGTGAGCTGCCTCATGGACACCATAGACATAGTTTTTCCCCAGTGTAACATATATGGTGGACAAATAGATATAAATATAGGTCATTAAAATTACAGTTTTTGTGTAATTTGAGCTAAATATGCTAATATGTTGATGCCATTTGTTGCCAGACTGTAATTTTGACAGTTTGAACTATTTCAGTTTCAGTTCCCATTCAAGCTGAAATGAGCTACACTTTTTGCCTATTGCCTAAATAGAAAATAGCCACCAGTGAACTAACATAAAAAACAGCAACAACAGAAAACTTGGAACTTTTGAATTGCACAATGGGTTATTTATCGTAGAAAAAAAGTTTCTTTAGATTATAAAAATATTCTTCACACTGATCATTTTTTTCTTTTAACTGTTCCTTCAAGGAGAAGAGTGTAATTTTAAGAGTGTAATTTTCTGAATGGAATAGTAGAAAAGTTGCTCAAATGTACAAAAAATTGTAGGCCATCCAAGATTTCGATGGGTTTGCTTGTTCATTAGAACATAACTGGAGACATTTAGCATTACATTGGAGTCCACTGTATAACTGAATCTACTGTATACATTTATAACTTTTGTCAAATGTGTTTTCCTGGATTTTTTTGTTGTTATTCTGTCTCTCACTGTTCAAATAAACACACCCTTAAAATTATAGACTGATCATTTCTTTGTCAGTGGCCAAATGTACTAAATCAGCAGAGGATCAAACAGAGACAGAAACAGAGATGTATACATCATATATAAGCTGAATAAATAAGCTCTCCGTTGATGTATGGTTTGTTAGGATGGAACAACATCTGGCCGAGATACAACTATTTGAAAATCTGGAATCTGAGGGTGCAAAAAAAATATTGAGAAAATCGCCTTTAAATTTGTCAAAATGAAGTTCTTAGCAATGCATATTATTAAACAGAAATTAAGTTTTGATATATTTACGGTAGGGAATTAAGTAAAGCATGATCTTTACTTAATATCCTAACGATTTTTAGCATAAAATAAAAAGAGATTATTTTGACCCATACATTGTAATTGTTGGCCATTGCTACACGTATACCCATGCTACTTATGACTGCTTTTGTGGTCCATGGTCACATATGTGACTGTATACTGATAACATAGCAAACATTTGGTATTAGGAGTCAACATATATATATATATAAATATTGATATCTATAGAGCAGAAAATATAGTTGCTAAATATTTACACAAAATAAAATATTGCAATGTCATTCGTTGATCTATCAGCCGGGGTTATGGATCTATCAGTACTCTAAACACTATAAATAATGTTTAGCATCTGCCATGCAAAATACATTCAACTGTCCAGAGACTTTAACAACACTGAATCATCTGTGGCATAGAGATTGTGATTTGTAGCAGCTAAAAGACTTGAGTAACACAGAGAATACATCAGTATGAGATGTTATGACAGGAACCTCACTGCTACTTTACACAGGTGTTATGTTTTTCCATAAATGAGCACAATGTTCCCAGTGAAATAATGCAATTGAACAATGCCATGAAACTTGAGATGCCTTTGCTTACCGGTCGCTGTGGCAACAGTCTTTCGAACAGCTGATTCATTTGGCAAATATGACTTCCCTCAGGAATACTGTATGCAATTTACGTAGATGATTGGCACTCTTATCAGAGTAACTGTGTTAACCTGGAAGAATTGAAAAATAAAGCCCTTTACTTCATGTTTTTAGATTACTTAAAGGTCAAACGTGTCACTTCTGCAAAACTAGAAGGACCAAACAATCACTCCAACCCATCAAAATTTCCATGTAAAGCAAACAATATGATTAAGCAGTTATGGGATATCCAGTGTCAGCCCCAAACCATTTACTGGGCTTCTGTCAAACATCATTCTATAAGCATGTGGAACTTCTGGTTCCCCGAGCTGGTTGGCAATGAAACGATCAAATTTCAGAGTCGATATAATGCCTTCAACAATAATGTTGAAGCCTCTCACATGCTGATTTAGAAGTGCTCAGTTACTGAGTTTATATTATATAAATAATATACTCTATTATTAATATAGTAATACATAATAATATAATATCGTTTCTCGTATCTCATGTGCCATTATTCAACCAATCAATAATTAATAATAAGCATTTGTTAATTTCCAGAAAGAAAGAAAGAAAGAGTACTGGCCATTGAAAAAACACTGCCAATGTCTTATTTGGCACTATTGTACAGGTATTTGATTAGCCAATTTGTCCTATTGGAATCCTTTAGCAAACAGAGCCCATAGCATAATTTCATTAATCTGGGCTTTATCACCGCATATGTTATTGAAAAGAAGCTGCTCTCAGTGGTGAGTCATAGTTTACAAAGTGGAATTCTGGCTGCATTCCAGCCCTTCTTGTGAAACTAGCGCACTGGGTTCTAGTGTGAGTGGTGAGCTCAGTGCCAGCTCTATTGTTCTGTAGAGAGGAAGGATGAGGGTAATGTTGTCCATAGCCCTGATTCCACACAAAAGAACTGGCTTCTTTCTCAGGCCACAGACACGGGCTCCTGGTAGGATATCTTTCAGGGTGAAATGAAGGTGGCTTTTCTTTAGACATCTTGTGTCTTGTCTTTAGATCTTAGGAAATTTAAAACATCACTGCTGTCTTTGGGCCCAGTGTGTCTACAGTGAAAGAGTCAACAGGTAAATGTGAAAACTTTGATCAGTCAGATGACATTCTGATTGGATAAGCTGAATTAGAAGCTGTTTCAAAGAACTTTACACTAACTCCGCCCACCAATGTGTGATTGGGATTGTCAAATATGAAAACCGGCTCTCCTTCAGCATTAGTTTCAGTGGCGTAGATGGTAAGGCACGTGCTTTTTTGACGCCTTTTGCCAAACTTTTTCTCTCCCTTTTCAAATCTCATATCAGTAATTTATTTTAAATAAAAAATGAGGTAAATAATCAAAAAGTTGAAAATAAAAGAATCGGGTAGGGTTAGGTTAGGTGTAGGGAGGGTTTTTTATTGTCCCAATAAGGTATCATCCATTTAATAATTTGAATAAAAACTATAATTTACATTTAATACGTTATTATTTCGTACTGTTTTATATGATGTACGACAATACTGAGGTGCAGATAATTGCCACTAATTGCAATAGGCAGTATAAATAGCAGAAAATCTTGCTATTTTAACAGTGTAAATATAATCCATCGCTATTTGCACTTAGTGTAAATAGTATCGATCGCTAAAAAATTATGCATTTTGCACTTAGTGTAAATAGCAACTAATTGCTATTTGCTATTTTCTCTTTGCGAGAGCAGCGTGTTTCTGAGAGCGCACGTCCGGTTTTGTGTACTGTTCGGTGCACATGCAGAGATCCGCGTCTATCATTATTTATTCAACCACAGAATATAAAATAGAAATATAAGAACAGTCAAAATATTATAACAAATATAAAAAATGGTAAGATATTAATTTACAATTGCAAGATATAAACTGAGTTTACATCTCAGAATTTTGAGTTTACATTTCAAAATTGCAATATATATAGCCTGTATATATATATATATATATATGCCATATATTATGAGAAAGCCTATTGTTTAAAAAACTAAAAGTGGCTGCTAGGTAACATCCACTCTGGACAAACTCGCACTCATTCAGTGACAGTGTGTCTATCAGAAAGACTGATAGCAGAGAGGGTGATGAAAGAAACAGCTCTGTGCTAAGAGTCTCTGTGGAAATCATCATATACAGTTTGACAGATGGTCTCCGCTCTACCAGCCTGATATGTAAATATCATAAAACAGAATTTGCCAAATGACAGTATATACCTGTGTGCGTGTCTACACCATCATGGCCCTTATATATATATATATACACACACACAAATCTTCAGAAATTCCCTTTCCAGCAAAGATACTGGTATTTTTACATTTACATTTATGCATTTAGAAGATGCTTTTATCCAAAGCGCCTTACAGTGCATTCAGGCTATAATTTTTTTGTCAGTATGTGTGTTCCCTGGGAATTGAACCCATGACCTTTTGTGCTGCTAACGCAATGCTCTTCCACTGAGCCACAGGAACATTATTTGTATATGCACAGACACTGTGATTAATCAAAACTGAAGTTACTGCTCACCAGAGATGTGATAGTGATAGATGGGTCAATAGCCCCTTTGAGAGATGAGGTATCATTCTGTGACAGCTTCACTGATGAGGAACTACATTCACTGACACCAGGAGTTTTCCACCTGTGACTCAGTATAAATACACCAGTGGGAGTCTGGAAAAGTGATTGCCACTGCAGTTAATAATAGCTGCTTAGTGAAGAGAAGCCATCTTCACTGCACAGACCTCATAAAAGAAAAAAAATAGAAGGTGAAAGGTAGGATTATAGAAAATTGTGACTGGATCAAGCCATATCCCTGTCTTTGTACCTCATTATCATGAGTGCTGAATCCAGTCAGAGACTAAATAAACACGAGGTGACAGAATACTTGTAGAAAAATGAATAGGAGAATGTGTCCGATTCAATATGACAGCTGTAAGAATAGAAGAGCTACAGTACATATACTACAGTATATTGAAAGCAGTCTATTATGCTCACAAAGGCTGCATTTATTTGATTAACAATACAGTAAAAACTGTAATATTGTGAAATGTTATTAGAATTTAAATGACTGATTTCTATTTGAATATAAAAAAAAATTGTATTCCTGTGATGGTAAAGCCGAATTTTCAGTAGCCATTATATCAGCCTTCACTGTCACATAATCCATGTGCTGGTTTGGTACTCAAGAAACTATTAGAAGGCCATAAATATCTTTATAATGGTACAAACTATTTTATTTCAAATAAATGCTGTTCTTTTAAACTTTCCATTCATAAAATAATCCAGAAAAAAATAATTATATCACATTTTCCACAAAAATAAGCAGCAAGACCTGTTTAAGAACATTGGGTGTTTGGTGCCAAAGTACCAAACTTCAAACAAATAGCATAAACATTGTCTGGGTCTTTCAACAGAGGAAAAATGTGCTACATTGGTTCAGAAATGTATACTTTTATTTGTGTAAATCTGCTAGTAGAAATAAATGAGTGGAGGTGATCACCAGAGTGGCATTAGATGTAATGAAGTGTATGCGCCTCCAGCGTTATGGCCTGCGTGTACCTGCACTGCCGCCATGTTTAAGACCAACTTGACTACTGCATAGCAACAACGTTTTAAAAACAAACAGACTAAATGGATATGATCCCAAAACCTGTTATCAAGCCCCAGTTTTCACACACTTAAAGCCCATTCTGCTTGGCCCCATCACTCGCCATGTCCTCCTGAGTGCTGAGAGCTTTCAGTCTCAGCTTTCCAAAACACCTTGTCCACAGACAGACAGACAGACAGGACTCAGACCAGCCAATCAGCACAACCGTAAGACATGAGGGTCCGATAGACCAAGGGGACTTGAACCTCGGGGGGGATTTAAGAAGAGCACTGGGAAAGATTTCAAATTTGATTGGTTAATGCTATAAAATAAATGCTTAATAAATGTGTGTTTGTTCTTTACTCGTTTAAACAATAATAGGAATGACAGGCTAACCCCAAATGGCAATCATTATAATATGACATTTCCGCATTGATGTAAAAACAGGGGTACAAATAACATTGGGAAATACTGGGAAAATGTAGTCACTAAGATTTACTGGAATTTGTCTTCCTGCCCTACAACCAAATGTCATTAGGCAAGGATTTGAGAAAGCAAATGAGTCAGTTTTGGTATGCAGAACCTTTTAAAACTCTGTTTTAAATAAATACATAAAACAAAAAAGACTGTTTTGAAATGCACTCTGGCCAATCTCAGGCACTTACATTTAATTATAATGTATTTACATGATGGCAAGAAAATTAACAGAACGGAAAAAGTTAGTCATTGCTCAATGAGTGGTTGACATAGCTTACAAACTGAAGTTCATTTCACATCTATTTAAATGTTGATTTCCGTAATTGTATCAATCAAGTTTGAATGTTTAAAGTCAAATAAACTAACTAATATACCAAAACATCACATAATTCATCAAATCCATTGTTAATACGAGCAGTTAGCATTCCCATTCATCTCATTTTCAGTTTTTTTAGATAGGGCAGATATATGTTATTTTTTATGTTATACATTTTGGGGGGGTTATTTTTTCAGTGTTTGGGTAGTTGTTTTTTGTTACCCAGCTTCTGGGTCAAATGTAACAACCCAGTGTTTTGGTTGTTTTGCAGCTCTATGTAACAGCTCAATGTTTGGTAAGTTTTTGTATTACTCAGGCCCTGGGCCAGACGTAACCCAGCGGTTGAGTTATTCATCATGGGGATTTTGCTTCTCTTCAAGGGAGAGCAGTTCTAAGCACCATCGAATTGATGCATTCTTCGGTAAAATACAGGTTTGTGTACATTTTATTTTATCTATAAAATCGTTACTGTGCTGTATATCATTCAATTTTATGCAGAGCAACAGGCACGCAGTGTGAATCACCTTTAACTAGTGTCGCGGTCTTTTCACATAATGGAAAACCCTGATGCTTTGCATAAAATAAATGATTCTACTTATAAAGATAAAGGATATAATTATTTGGATGGTAAAACATATCATCAGAACTGTTTACTGTTTGTTTATTGGCAGGTTATGGAGTCACAGCATGTTTCGGCTAGAGTGAAACGCAGGGCGGCAGTCCGTTAGCAGAACCCGCCGAACACGACTCCAGCTCGGGCACGAGAACCAGCGCAGCGCCGCTACGGTGGAAACAGAATAACAGAGACTGGTCGATTTGGCTACATGTGAATTACTTCAGTTTAATTTGTACTTCTAATGTTTGTTTAACGAGTTTAAATATAGGCGAGATATATATATATATATACTATTGAACACTATATATACACAATGTTTTAAATGATAAATAAAGGAAAATAAAGAAAGTTGTCATGCAAACCAGTGGTTGTGTGGAGCATTTTAGAAAAGTTTAGAGGATGTAAGTTAATCTGTAAACATTATTAAATGTATGAAGCAAAAAATAAGCTAGTAATAAAATAAAAATGAATAAACCCATTAACTGGGTTAAATCAACCCATTTTGCTGGGTTACATAACCCAATTTGCTGGGTAAAATTAACAATATTGTTATATTGGCTCTGTCTTATATTTACCCAGCCCTCGAGTTAAAAACAACCCAAATTGAGTTGTTTTTAATCCAGTGGTTTTTAGAGTGTATGCTAATAATATCAAAATAACACACATTTCCTAAATTCTTTATAGCTTCACAAAAAAAATTATGAGTTCTATGCCAATATGCCGTATACATAAAAAAGGGGAATTCAAAATAACTTGGAAATGTGTCCAGTCATCTCAATGACGATAAGTGTCCCAGTTTATCTGTATATATTTTGTCAGAATGTATAACTATTTTTAAATGGTTGGCAACGCAGAAAAATGCTTTTTAGAACCAAAAGGTAACATCACAAGTTTCAACATCTTTCAGCAGGGGCTAACAGGACCTAGCTAACCTCCAAAACTTTGGCCACTTGATTTGTCCTAATTGTTAGTCCGTGACTTGAAAACTTGATGTGTCAGTGTGGGTGGTCAAGCGTTCAACTTTTATCTGTCTGATGTTGCCAAAGCACAAAGCAAAATACTGTGCAAAAAAAGTTTTTTTTGGATTCGAAAGACGTTTTGAGTTCTGAAAGTCATTACTTTATACGATGCAGACGTACAGAGTGCAACCTGCTCCTCAAATAACTGTTAAAAGGTTAAATAGGCTGTATTAAATAAATACTATTGGACGGACAAGATTCTGTCCTCCGGGCCCTTAAAGTTGATGTGCAAGAGCGTTGCAGGGCCATCAGGGATGTGAAAATCTCTCCGCTGGCCCTTGTAAATGCCTGGGGCAGGGGATGGGAAGTGAGAAATGTCAGAATAGCCTCAGAGAGAATGTGAAGGTCCTTTTGCAAATGGCGTAACACAAATCACGGAAAGCACTTTTCTTCACCTCACCATCAGCCTTGGAATCCTGCTCTTTTCCAGATGGCCTAGCAGACAGCATGAAGCCTGCTTCCACCAGCACCTCCAGCTGTCCACCTCTGTTGTGGGGGGAACGGGAATCACGCAGTTGCTCACAGGAGACTAATCTGTAGCTTGACGGAACACTCCGTCCATTCCCCAGCAAACAACTTAATTGTTTTATTATGAATGGAAGAGGGTCCCATGTCACTCTAGATCTCTCAATCGTCAGGGTGTTGATGTGGAGCATTGTCAGCTGGGGTCATGTGGGGATGGGGACTGCACGCTTTGTCCAAATGAGTTTGAGGTCCATGCAAAGGTTTCTAGGATCCAAGGGTTCCACTCAGACATGGTATGCGTTCTTTCCTATATGTATATAAGTCTTTCAACTTCTTTGGCTGTAATTGGAAAATTAAGTAAAAGAAAATAACAAGCTACACATAACCAACCACATTAATATGCGATCCAGACAAAAGAATGCTAGCTCGATTTATTACCTTGCACAGTTTTAATTCATCGACTCGCAGGAATTTTCACAAAACATGCAAATGAAAAGGATTTGGCTCGGTGTGAGCACTCTCGTTTTGAACACATGAACGCATTGCGGTCGCAACTTAATTTCCTGAGGGCTGCAAAAAAAGACATTGTAATTTCTGAGCTGTCACGAGCAATCGAGAGTCTAAATGGGGCACTTCGCATATTACTGTGTGTGCTCTTTTTTTATTTGTTATACATGCAAACTCACAGCGCCTCGTGACAAGTTCAAGCGTTTCATAAACACAATGGAGTTCAATTACAACGAAGGGTGAGGTGCAGCTGGGGTCTGAGAGCGGTGACCCTATGTGTCTGGTGGTCTGGAAGAAATCCCCTCAATGCTACCCAAAACATTTGAGGTCTGCCACTTTTTGTCAGTAAAATATTTCTTACATTTAGTACAATATATAATTACTTAAAAAAAAAATACATTTATGCATGATTAATGCTAGAGAAATTCGAACTTTATTTCCGAATGCCCAAAGTGCTTATAGTGTACATGCAATGTTTATTTAGTACACTTTTCTTGACCCATCCACACCCTAGCCACAATGAAAGCATGCAAACTACATTTGCAATTAAATTAAATATAATGAAAAGCAAGCCCTCATATGTGTAAATCTTCAATAGCTCTCAAATATTATTCTTGATCTTGTTTGCATCACAGTCAGTCATTGATTGCAACTGTGAACGTTTTTGAGAGTAATGGCTTGTGAGAAAAAAACATATAATTGAACAAGTGAAATTCCCCTTCACAAAGTAATTGTGCAACTTCGGAAGACAAGAATGAAGTATAGCTCAGGCGTGATATGGAATACTTCTATGGTGATTTTGGGTTTGGCATTTAAATTAATATACTCTCACTGTATGTAAAAGTTACTACAGTATAAGGACATTTTGCCTAAAATCTCAATTTATAAAGGCTTTTTTTCACTTTGAAACTCTATCTGGTGTATCTTTAACATATTTTGAAATGCGCATGACAGATGTCATAACCTTGTCCTGACTTAACTTCACAGCAATTTGCTGCCACTTGGCATTTTTTGCCTCTGATTTGCAGCATTTACTGACTTTTTGACATTCTCACCACTTGCTCTGCTCAGGTACATTAGAGAATAATAGACACTGCTGCAAATGAATCACTTTGCACTTTGTCAATAGACACGTAGGGTAAGATAACAGAAATGAGATAAATCTCCTTGTCAGTTCTACAAGAAAGAGCATGACATGATTAAATGCAGGATTTCAGAGCTGAAGAACATCTGATGGGCTCTGTGAGACACATGGTGAGAGTAGGATGGGACACATGCCAACTGTTATAAAATAGGCACTGTCAAACTAGTTGCCTCCATGTCCAGTTACCAGGATCTCATCTGCATGTGTTTCCAATCAAACCTTCTAAAGGAAATCATCATTGTACATTTACCACATTTAAATGTTAAGACTTCAGACCATTCAGTATCTCAAATACAGCAATAAGTATGTGCCTGTCATGGTAATTACACTAAAGCATCCTTTTCTGGGGTTAAAAGTGCACCATCTCATTTCGGTCCCTGGAACGTGATTATGAGTGATGCCAGTAGGCCGGATCGTGAGTCTAGTATCTTAAAGACAAGCTCAATCCTTCCATCCAGTAATTGGGCAAAAGTCCCAGCAAAAACAGCTGCTGTTGGATGCCTCATTTGGAGGTTAAATAATTGGCTCCAGGTGTTCAGCCTCTATGTGAAATCCAAATCTTTTAACAGTCCACATTATTCACGAGAGTAACACTTCAAAAACCACACATATATCTTATACCGGGGTCAGGGAAATAAAAAAATGAGGTGTCACTGTAACGACAACAGTCTTATCGTGTCAAACAATGTGAGCGTGAGACAGGTACTATGTGTTTTACAGTACTAATGTGAAACTGTATTTATCATTTATAGCAGTTAAAGCTGTGCTTTTCGTGTTATGTGCTAAATGAGCTAACTAATTTTAAAGCTATTTAAAGGAGCTTTTTATTTATTGATTTTAAATATACAACTATCCTAAGAAACTTCAGAACAGTATTTACCTGACACAAAAAAAGAAGAATCAGTGAATCATTATCATTTTTTTCAACTGTTTCAACAAATTGATATACATTTCCCAAACCTACATAAAAGGGAACATGTTTGGTTATCGTCTCCGCTCGGCTGCAAATCGGTATACGCAATAGCATTTATGTTTTGTCACACTATACCGCTACATGTTGAATAGCTTAGCTCGTTACTGGAAAATGTACTCTTTGCTACTGTCATGCTACTGAAAACACAGCTTAAACTGTTTTGCTGGTCTCCCAGCTGGGGCAAGCTGCTGTTTAGGTAGTCAACCAGCTGGACTTGACAGCTAAAAAGTCGCTAAAGCCCTTCTAGAACCAACCCTACCATCTAACTAGCTTAGCATCCCTAGATTTTGTAAGTTGCATTATGCATGAAACACATCTTCTAAAACAATCATGCTAAGTAAGTACTTGAACTCTTTGTGCCATGCAAATGCATGCCAGTATGAGCGTTTGTTTCACTGGCGGCGTGTGTAGAGGTTTTTTGGGTGTTAAAGTGTGTTGTGCGGGTCTCTCTGCATGTGAAGACAGGTTACGCACTTTCGAGGACTCAGGGCAAAAAGGGGGTTGGACAGGTTAATGAGAAAAGTTCAACAAAAGTCCAACCTCAAAGATGGGATCATCAGCGAGTGCACAAAAGGACTGAGAATTCACAAAGAGCACGGAGAGGTAAGAAGTTCAACAGTTCAGTTCTCTTAGCTTGGCATGTCACCTTCATTTTGAACTCCAAGCTTCTTCACATGAGCCCCATTTACCTCGTTTTAATCAGCCTAAGTGTGGAATCATCTGTGGGGAATACTTAATGAGCTCCTTTAAAAGAGCTGTCTTCCTCACATCTTACTTAGTGAATAACTCAAGCAGATCAGTACCGAGAGGGCCATCCGTACAGACAGTCGCTCACACCACGGAACTTGAGACAATGTCGGTTATCAAAGCCGGGGGACAAGTGTGAAATCAATTCACTCACCTGTGACCTCCTTCTCCTGAGGGCTATTGTCACTCTTGGGACAAGCGAGAGTGGCTGTGCTGCAGGGTAAAACTCTTTTATTGCACAAAATAATGAGATCGCAGTGAATCTTTCTGTGTTACACCGCTCTCCCTTCTTTGCCGTGTCGTTTTCTTGACAAGCTGATCGAATCACAGCCTTTTTTTTCCTCGCTCCCTCCTCCTCCTTCTCTCCCTGGAGATGTTTGCCCAAGATTTGTTTCATGCATATATTTGACTCACCACAAAGGGAGATAAATACATAATTTAGCTATGAAAATATAACTGAGGAATCTCACAAATACTTCCCCAGGCGCTGGAGGAGGCATTACCGCGTCTTGGGGCCGACTCACTCTGGTTTGTCGGTCAGGGTCTGGACCTCCTCCAAGACAGCCATGGGTAATGTCCTACTTCATGCCCAGAGGTTGTTGCTGCGCCTGCCTGATCTCTACATATCCCTTGGTTAAGGGTGGCTACAGCTGATAAATTTAAATTGCAGTGAATATAACAACGAGGGATCAGAGCGGCCTGCTTAAATCATTCGAGAAAGCAAAAATTACCCTCCAAAAGACGTTGCCTGCCAGGTCTCTGTGACCCGGCTTGCCTCATGCTGTGAACCTTGGAAGTTTCTGCACTTATCAAGAGGACATGTGTGCGAGCAAAAGCATAACTCTGCGTTATGACATTCTTCGAACTAGACTAATGGTTTGGGATTGATTACAGATTTGAAGAGCCATAATATTAACAATTCCAGCTTGCTGGACTGATGGAGCAAAAGGCAGAGAGACAAAAAGAAAACAATTTCAAGTGCTCTGGTATGAGGTTGGAAGGCCAGTTGGTTTGTGTATCATATTGGTCATGCTAAAGACAGCAGCTGCAAAATTACAGTAGCATTCTCTCACCACAACTGACTGCGCTACATACAAACAATTAATCAGAGGTTAACCAGACGAACCTCACAGAGGATCTTTAATTTGTTGTACCTAAACTCCCTTGAAAAAAAAGACCAAGCACAGCTAAGTTTATACTAAAAGTAAGTACATTTACAGCTGTAACCGTGCCAAGGAATTTCTCGAGATATTCTGGAGTGTGTAAGTAAAATTCGCTCTGCATTTCCAACTTTAAATAGGAATGTGAAGATTTAGGTTGGTGCTGAAAAACAAAACACACCCATCTTGACCTTATATTTTGTTTACAGCCCTACTAAAAACAAGCACAGCTTGAACCAGCCTGGTTTGCTGGTCTCCCAGCCTGTCTTGTTGACTGGTTTATGAAGTGTTTTGGCCACTTTCATCTGGTCAGGTTGGGAGACCAGTTTAAACCAGCTTGAAACCAGCTGGACTACCCTAAACCGCTAAGACTTCTAAATTGCTAACAGGCTGCTGCAACAGTTGTCAGATTTGTCATGTAAACTCAATTTATTTTGGATGTTTGAAGTCCTTATTTAGCAATTTGTTAGTAACCTGGGATAATTTGCATGCAAAATTTGTCCCGCTGTGATTGGATGGGTAAAAACTGGCAGGTTATGTACTTTACATTTACATTTATGCATTTAGCAGAAGCTTTTATCCAAAGCGACTTACAGTGCATTCAGGCTAAACATTTCTTTTTTGTATGCGTGTTCCCTGGGAATTGAACCCAAAACCTTTTGCGATGCTAACGCAATGCTCTACCCCTGAGCCCTTGAAACACTTTCAAGGGCTCAGGGCAAAAAGGAGGTTGGCCAAGTTAATGAGAAAAGTCCAACCTCAAAGATTGGAGCATCAGTAAATGCACAAAAGGACAGAGATCACTGCATTTTGAAATAATGGCAAAAACTAAACTTTTTCATATTTGGCCTGAAGCTCTCATGCAGTTTTAAAATGATGGTCAGATCACCTTGATAACGACAATGAAAAGAACACTAAGGCCATGTGTCCACCGAAGCATTTTCTGCCAGCTGAAAATGCCAGGTGTTCTTTTAAAAATGCCTAGTTATGGTACTTGAGAGGGCTTTGGCTAGACCCATGGTAAACTAAATGTTCCTCCAAGCATTATTTTGTCATATTAATATTGTTGTAGTCCAGATATTTCATCTGGTACAGCAATATCTATTTCTCGATTGCTGTTTAGTCATGATACAAATGGAATGTGATGGTTGATGATATTTCTCCTGCCCTTTCTCTACTGTGATTGGATGGGAAAAAAGTGACACTGATAAGCATTTTACCCAAAGTTGAATATTTTTCAACTCTTGGTCACCAGAAAAAAAAGCCTGAAATAAACACTCAATGCTTCATCCCTCAATTGGCTTTTTACAAATATGTAGTGTTCCTATTGAAAATAATGGAAAAATACACCAACCTTAGGAAAAAATAAACAGTTTGGTGGGGTCTTTTGATATACAGTTATCTACAACATTTACAGAAGCTTGGTATCTTTCCATATTAAAATGCTTACAATAGTACATAAATTAAGGATCTGTATGCAAAAAAACTAAAGAAAAAACACCTTGTATAGACTTGGATACAAAATGTGCAACAAGTATATTCCAGTTTAAAAGTATTTGATGCCTTGCTCTTCAGTTCAGCAAACTAATTCACAGTTGCTACAAAAAAAAATAACTAGTTTAACTTTATGGTCAGTGTGCCCGTGGGACTTCCAGGTGTATTACATTCTAGTGGAGGAGTTTGCATTTGGATTAATAGGATTGCTAACGGATAGCTTTCTCCAGGTTTTGTTGAACTCCCTGGTTGCATCACCCCAAAAAGCTGCCAAGAAAAAAATTATTTCCTGTTCAACTTGATATGTCTTTGGCACCTTGCGTAATAAAGGTCCCTGAGTAAGTTGGTGACTGCACCTCCTAGTGCTCAAAAACCACAAACTTAATATTTGTGTTACGGTAATTTTAACCAATCGTGTTACTGCTCTTTCTAGTCAATGATTCAAACAATCACCGGTTTTTCGTGGGGGGACCATAAATCCAAAATATTGAGTTTTACTCCAACAAAACAACATTTTTTTTTTTTTTTTGGTAAACCTAGACATGATGAAATACCTTATCCTAAACCTCTAAACAGGCAAGCCTCCTTGGTGTCAAATGAAGGATTAAGAGGGGATTTTATTTGTCCTCTCCGACACAATTCACAATCAGGTGCATTTTCTTCTTCTTCATTTCAAGTATGACATCACCTCCTTTCCCGGGGCTTTATTTCACTTCTAGTGGGGGACACACTGAACAGCTCATAGAGTGTCCGTTCAACATAAACTCAGGACTGGAACTAAAAAATATCAGCTCAAATGTTCCTTCTTATTTGCGGCTTGGTGATTTGCTATTGCAACAACAGGTTGTAAATCTGTGGCATTACTGTATTTTTCCCCCATTCTATTGAAACTGAAACCTTCAAGCAAGCCAAGGCACATGGGCTCATACCTTGACTTGGCAACAGCACCAATGATCTAGAGCTATTTTCTTTTACTGCATGCTTTTCAGCTTCCCACCTTTTAAGAAATGTGGTTTTTTTTTCTATTTTGGCCATGATTACTGTGCAGCTCTTTTGTATGACCATATTTGAGATTTATGAAGCATAGTGTGGCATTATGTTTCAGCTCAGCTTTATGCAGTGTACAAAATTAGTTTTTGGGATAACAATGGCCCAGAAATATATGCTCTCCAGGTTTTGACTGTGTAGGTCTGCTGCGTCTGTTGTCAGCTGAAACTGATCACTGACTCTTAATTTGTAATTAAAATCTCATATTAAATCATATTTAATTGGAAATCAACGGCAGGATACTAAACACATGCAGATAAAACGGTTATTCTGTTTGTTTGCGGCCTGGTGCTGTATTGTAAATGTAAACTTAACCAATAATTAGTGCAAGAAAAAAAAGGCTTTCATCTTAAAGATACGGTCACGCGACACATAAAAGCTTAGCTCAGACTCCTCTAAAATTGACCTCAGACTCCTGGGCAACAGGATAGGATGACATTCACATGGGCTTCTGTTTTTAACTGAAAAATACAAATAACATCTAATAATGAACTCGAAAATGAACTAAAACTATTTCCACTACAACTGAAATGTCAAGATCTGACTTAAAAATACAAATAAAAAAGTTGCAGAAGTTTTGGAGGAGTCATTGTTTAGCTTAGTTTTAATGTATGCTATTTAATGGACTGAAGTTATAGCATAGTATATAAAACACTTTATCTCAAAATATCATGTAAATACGCTTCCTTACTACATGACTCTTTTAAAAATGCTAAATGCAATAATCAATCTTGGATGGATTGATCAGCTGAATTAGTGCAGCAATCATTTAATGATGAAGCATTGGTATGAATGTAGTTAAATGAATATACCATGCAACTAATTAACACTCGGTTTCGGCACAGGAAACTGTTGGCGGTGGTTGACAATGACACTTTCCTGATTATCGTCATCAGCGCAGTCAACTGGGGTACCATCTGCTCGACCGTGTTGAATTACATTACAGCTTCAGAAAGGAATTACACTACCGCTGCATTTCCAGCTTTCCTTTGACTTAATGTTCAGCCTCACTCACAGCGGTTATGTAATCATGAGACAATTACAGGTATAAACAAGTCTTTTCCGTTTCACTGAAGATATGATGTCATGTGAGTGTGAGAGAAATTAAATATAATCAGCTCATTATCTCGACAAATTAGGAGCTTTTAAAGGTGTAAAAGCCATCTGCTGTGGTTTCTAGCCAAGCCTGACTTATTTCATAACTCCTATTACAGAATGTAGCTCCTTACAGAAATTTGAATTACACAGGTCAAATTAGTTTTGCTTATAGGAAGTATAACCTTATCTTTGCTTTAAATCCATCCAGGGTACTTTCAGTATTGGAATTAAGAGTAAAAAAAAACAATACAATAATCAGAAATAAATAAATAAATCCAGTCCTCAATTTAAGGCTTAGAATAATCCTTCTGATGTTTTTATTCTTTCTTCTGTCAGGCCTCCAGTTAAGTGCAACAGCTCTTTTTTTACTACACAATAGAGCGCAACAGTTAACAATCACTTTATAGGCGGCCTTGGTTCCTTAAGTATTTTCCCCATTCAAAGGCATTTGTATAAGTTCTTTAGTAAATTAAATAGCCTAACTATCTCGAAGATAAATCACAATAATATAATCCTTGGTTTGAATTAAAAAAAAGTAACTATATAAAACCTGAAAAGAGATACAAGATAACATGCAAAAAAATCTACAGTAAACATTAACTTTTATAATTAATACATTTCTGGTAATCATCCCATGAACATTGCAAAATCACAAAGAATTGCAAGCAACTGTTGGGGCTAATGGTACAGTCTGTGTATCTTGAAATAGTGCTTTAAAAAAATCTTGTATGGAGAAAATAACCAGTAATTTTACTCCCCTTACTGTTGTAACCTATTGTCAAGTCAAGTCAAGTCACCTTTATTTATATAGCGCTTTTAACAATACAAATTGTAACAAAGCACTGCACAATATCAAAATAGGCAAATTGTGTCAATAATGTAAAATGACAGGATTTAACACTCAATTATCAGCTGAACGCATTTCATTATTGAATTTAGTAATGGCATTGTCCAGCTCAGTTCAGTTTAAATAATATCTGAGCAATCAAGTCGATGATTGTGCTGGAAATGAAGTGTCCCCAACTAAGCAAGCCAGAGGCGACAGCGGCAAGGAACCAAAACTCCATCGGTGACAGAATGGAGAAAAAACCTTGGGAGAAACCAGGCTCATTTGTGTCTTTTGGGGAAATTCTTTGGTAAATGAACCAGTCAACAATAACAAGGAATTTTACTTCCCTTACTGTTGTAACCTATTGTGTTTTTGGGGATTTTTTTTAGTAAACTAACCAGCCAAACTAGCGAGCAACTGTTGGGGCTAATGGTACAGTCTGTGTATCTTGAAATAGTGCTTTAAAAAAGATCTTGTATGGAGAAAATAACCAGTCATTTTACTTCCCTTACTGTTGTAACCTATTGTGTTTTTGGGGATTTTTTTTAGTAAACTAACCAGCCAAACTAGCTCTAAGATGAATCAAAATACGATATACTTTGGTTTGAATAACAATAAAAAAATGTACGTGTTAATACTGTGTTCTCAATCTATTTTAGTGTATGACTGAACTGCTAATTCAAATTACAAGGTATCGCATGTGACAGTAAAACAATAAATGATGGCACAATACAAAACTATTAACTATTTTCTTTATCTAGAAAATAACCAGGATTTTTTACTTTCCCTACTTTTGCATTCCATTGTGTCTTTTGGGCAACCCTAGACTTTCTTTCTTACTCAACTTTCTCTTAAAGCCAATTTAAATAAATTCTAATCCAACAAAATACGGTTCTGTGTATGATTCTATGTGCTTCTGCATTAGAGAGGCTACAGAAACATGAATATACTGTACAAAGACATGCTGTGTAAGAATAATGCACATGGTATGCTTTATGGATATAACTCTGTTCTCTTCAGGACTGGAGGAAAATGGAAAACTTTGATTGTATTCCAAGCCCTGCAGGTACAGCAGATTTTTTCTTCACAAGTACAAAAAGAGGTTTTAAGTAATCCTAGACCTACCCTTTAGCCACCTAAGCTTTAAATAAAAATGCCATCACACCTCTGTAACTAATCCGGTTGCAAACTTCAAATGACCCTTTGCAAAGATCAAGCAATCTATGCATAACGGACACCCTGAACTGAATATCTGATTCGGGGTCACGTTTGGTTGGCTGTGAATGACGAGCCCTTCCGAAACCTTTGATAGGGGTTAAATAGGCCAAATGCAAAACCACTCCTTGATGCATGAATTATATAATCAGTTTGTAATTCCCTATTTCCAGTGATACATGGAACGACATCTTGCATGCAAAGCATAATGTGATAAAGAAGAAGAAGCAGATGAACTGATGCGTGTGGAAAGGGCACGAGTGAAAGGCCGTGGAAGATAGTTAGCAGATAAGAAAATGTAAAGGTACAGATTGGCACCGGTGCTTGAGACATATTTACATAGATCAGGACAGAATGTGTCTCGGCCACGCTCACTGGATGAGATAGAAGCAGGCGGATTACGTCACAGCTGTCTGACTAACAGTGCGGTTACGGTTAGGTTCTTGAGTGAAATAAGAGTCAGGGATAATCTCCAGTGTTTGTGTTATTAAAAGCCCTCGTGTAGGGCAGCCCGCTTATGGCCAGTGAACGGTGATGTATGTAATGTTTTCAGTGGTCAAACACTTTCTCGTGTGCCAGTTTAATATGCAGAGACAACTTTAAGTAAACCATTTGTGAGCCAATTTCTTTGAAAAAAATGTGAACACGGTGTTCTCAAACATCACGTGCTTTGTTCAAGTGGCCCAACACAGCAAGTTTGACTCCACATATGGCACAAATTTGGGACGGGACTTCCTGTTTGTCAAAAAGGGATAGTCCAAAGCATAGAAACTTTAATTATGTTGCTACTTTCTCACTGGCAAGTTGTCCATGTTGTTCAATGCCTCAATGACTTTCAATATAGATTTATCGGCATTTATGGGGATGAAAATCTAAATCCTCTTAAATCTAAAGGCAAATATTTATGCTAATAGGCAAATGTATTAATGAAGTTGCAATGAGATGCATATATATAGCACACGATTCTCAAACATGGTGAGGATCAAAACATTTGAAATCAGTAAAAATGAATTTTGATCCACATGACAGCTAACTGAGAGTGACAAAAGCAACAGCAGCAGCATAAATTAAGCCAGTAAAATTTAAAACAATGATAATATTTTAATAATAGATAACATAAAATGTTTTCAAGCAGCAATGCATGCTGTAATATTGTTCAATGCAAAATTGTTAGTTCAGATGATTTAATTTGAAAAGTTGGGAAAACATTTGGATATGTTGTGAACAAATACTTGAGCATCTAATACTTGAGTAATGCTTGAGTAAGTAAACAAAACAACTTTTGCTAGCGACATTTTTAGAGTATTTTTGTTCAGTTCACACACAAAAATGAAACTGACTTCTACTAAAAAAATCTTTGTTCAGGCTAATTTTTTTACATTGTTAATAGAACTTTTCGAAAGCTGGATTTTTTACAGATCAGTCAGTACTGCTTCTGCTCCGCTTAGCTACCTCACATGGACTGCATACACACTGAAAACGGAGTATGTGTGAACCAGGTGTAAAAGGCCCATCTCACATACAGCTCATGAAGTCAGGCTTGTGCTGTGTGTAAGCTATTGTGTAACAATTGAACGATTGTCAAAGCAAAAATGCACTGCATGATCAAAGATTTAGGTGAGATAAATATATATTTTTGAATTTTTTGCAAAATGCCCTCCTCCACCCTTTAAATTAAAAATCTAAGTCTAATACCTAAGAGGAATTCATTTTCAAAAATGAAATTCAGTCCCTGAGTAAAAGTCTAAAAATCTTGATTTGATCATCACTATAAATAATTCTACATGATAAAAAAGAAGGCTTTTAAAGGATCAGAATCTGCAGAAGATACTGCTTTCTTTGATCGTTGAT
Source organism: Gymnocypris eckloni scoliostomus (assembly GCA_027564155.1). NCBI lineage: Eukaryota > Metazoa > Chordata > Actinopteri > Cypriniformes > Cyprinidae > Gymnocypris > Gymnocypris eckloni. The sequence goes on along the minus strand of CM050425.1, from coordinate 13,474,548 downwards.
CGGCCTCAAAAATCCTGACCGGAGTACCCCAATTTTTTATGAAACAAATTCAGCCTTGGTACGCATAAGTAACTTCAAAAACAAATCAATTATTGACCACTTTATGCAAATGAGCAGCAATGCATCATCTACCAATAGGACTGCAAACAGTGATCTGACACCTGATACAGAAAAAAAGAAATAAAAACTAGCCAAAAACAGCACAAAGACTCTGTAAATTATGTCAGGGTTTTGTTCCTTAGCAATGCTGTTTGAAGGAGCTCAAAGTCATCAGTGCCACAGGCCAAACCCACAGTTCCTACTGCAGAGGTCACGGTGACTTTGCAGCTAATTTGAAAAAGGAGATGATGTTAGGCCAACACTGTCATCATCTATGGTGGCCCGACTGGAGCTGCCAGTGACAACACAGCATTATTGTAAAACCTTTAGCATTACCACAATCGTGTAGCTTGGAGGCTGGTAATAAATGCACTAGCTAATGGCCCACGAGACATCCTGAGACTCTCACACAGTTTTCATTTACTTTCCACCTCATTTAAAGTACAAACAACAATAATAATATCCAAACTAAGTTCTCCAGTACTTTGTTGAATTCATTGTTAGACAATTCAGCGTGGAGTTAAACAACACATAATTGAAATAAGCTGTTCCTGAGCAAAAAGCCAAACATCTGAAAATATCTCAGGATTGAATTTAATCAGAATGTATTTGTCCGGTTTTGCAACATCAGCTGCATGTGCACAATTTGAATTCATTTGAATGCAAGTGCAGGGAACGTGCACAAACAAAGACAGCCTAATAACTATTATTATTATTAATTCGTTTTTTTAACAAACAGCAAAGTGATATGGAAAAAAATAGCAATGTTAGTGTTATAAAGAAATGAGTGATACTTCAAATGATGTGCCATTTTCATTTGTGCTGCTAGTTTTCAAAAATACTTGCTGAAACTAATCTGCTGTTAGTTTTTTTAGCAGACAAAGCATTATTTATGGATCATTTTGGCCATGTTCACCCAAAACAGAGGTGCATAAGCTCAGATCAATGAGACATATGACCAATTAGTTTCAAAAACAAATACAAAACATGTGCTAATTGAAAAAAAAACATTATGTAAAAAAAATATAGATTTAATCAGATATTGGTATAAATTGGGCTTAATGATAGATTTACAAGCAATTTTTTGTAGGCCGTTCATTTTTGACCGGGAACACCACAGGCCCTATCATACACCCGGCACAGCGCAAGTGTTTTTGCTAGTTTCAGCCCGACACAGATTTTGAAACAAGATTTCACAGATTTTGAGGAACTGAAAATAGACTGCACCATCGACCAACTCAGACCTGGTCTAAAGTCAATGGCGCAATATTTATTCATTTTTGTGAATAAGAATATTACAGTATAGGCTACATAAATGTAAACATTTCATACATGTCATAATGGATAGTCATTGCGTGTATCAGAATTAGACTACATATTTGGTCGCGCATGAGCAGATGTCTTTGCTCTCTGGAGATTCGTTCAGTCTGTGCGACTTAAAATTCCGCCATTTAAATAATGAATCTGCCCTGGAGCGAGCGCAACTCGCTCTTAAAGGGAATGAGAGCTGAGAATCCGAATGGTTTATTGTGCATTACGCCCAGAAAACACCCATTACTCATTAAAATAATAGGGACAACCCATTTAGACCATGCGCCCGGGCGTGCAGACCGTTTTCCCGTCTTTAAACTAGCAAAAGTGGATTCGGACATACCCTGAGTGCACCTGCACCGTACGCTTTAGACCATGTGCTTAGATCCTTAAAAATGGGGCCCCACAAGTGTAACAAGTTGGAGGGAAAAATCGTAAAGTAAAAGTGTACAAATTATTGTTAAATCCTGTGTGAGCAAAGTCCGTAAGTTTTAGTCTAATGCAATACCATTAACTAGCATTTTCTAAAAATATTCTCTAACCTTTATATTTATATAAATGGATGGTGCCATAAATGAATCAGAATATCATATAAACCTAAGGATAAGCTTTTGAATCAGGCCAGTAAAAACCTCCTAGCAACACTAGGAATCACATAGAAACACACACACAAAAACACATTAACAACCATGTAGCAACGCCCTGGCAACCAAACACAATATAGTTTTTATATTTGTTCATCATGCTGAATATCAGTATGTTTTTTCTTTTATGTGAGCATCCCGTATGTAATACACAACAAGCTTCATGATTGCAAGAGCCTTTACTATAAGTTGTGCACTATATAAACAATTCAACCACATTTTCTGTAGCAAAGTCCTGTTAACATTGATAATATATATTTATCATTGGCCAAGCACTTGAGCTTGGGTTCAATCTCAGTTATTCTGGGGAAAGCCTTTCGCCACAGCAGTAAGGCATCCATCTGCCATTAGGATCCCGGCTCAGTAAATCAATACAGGATGTTAGTGGATAAAAACCCTCGGCACTTAATTGCACGATACATTTTATTTTTATCTGAGTATGTTGTATGGGGTATATTTAACTACACATTGAGTTGATTTTAGATTAATTCATTTTGTGACGAGCAAACTGCGGCTATGAATTCTGTCCAAGAAAAGGAGGAGAACCATGGGAGTAATTGCATGTATGCTGTAATTGAGAAAATGAATAACAACTTGCGGATTCCACAGCCTCTTGGAAATAGTCGTGCTTATACAAGGCAGACCGTGTAGCTCGCTTTAGTTTTCATGCTAATAAGCTCTGACAATCGTGCACGAAAATGAAACTTACAGATTATATTAAGCATGTGTGGCCACATTTACGGTGAAATCGCTAAGAATTATTGGATCAAGAGGATTAGGGGATTACTGATGCTGTAAACATTGTGTTACAGGTTTTAAACAGAAACAACGGGCTTAAACCACGGTCGGTCAGACAGTTGATGTGGTTCAAACTACAAAAGGAAAAGAACAAGGTTTATATACAGGCTACAAGAGAAAATATAGCAGAAACTGGAACGAGAGCGGTATAGATGCAGGTGGAGAGGGTTTTTCAGAGCAAGACGTGTCTAAGCAGGTCTTATCTGGCTCCACACAATTTCATGGTTGTTTGAAACAAGTGGGCCATGTTCTGCTCAATCATTGAGATTCCTGTTCAAAAACATTTCCATGATGTTCCGAGCACTTTGGGAGAAAAAACTGATGTAAGTAATAAAAAATCCCCACAAAATAAAATGTGTTAGACTGAACTGAACATAATTATTTTCCTGTGCTTATTAAAATGTGCCATAACAACACAGAATCCACAATATACAAACCCAATATTGAAGTAATTTATGTTGCCTCTGACCAAATTCTGACTTGTTTCTAACACTCAAAAAAAATGCTTGCTTCTTGCTTAATTTACGTGATTAATATAAATTAATCCAACAGTGTGCTTGAATACATTGTCACAACTTAAAACATGTGGGTAAAAGGCACTTGATTTAACCTAGGGCTACATGACAAAAAAAAGTGTCATCTTACATTTTATTTCAATGTTAACATCTCATTTCTAACCGCACTGGAATCAAATTCAGCCAAAGGATAATTTTTGTGTGTGTTTTCCATAAAAACACGTAAGTATGTTGGTACCGATCACTTTCCAAAAAATGTGAACATTTCTAACTATATTCCTTTGTGACTAATTAATCCTGACTCTTGGACAACATACTCCCAAGTGTCTTCTTTCAGAAGAGACCACAATTGTGCATGCAGTACAAAGCGTTCGTGAGCTGCAACCATTTCAGTTTGGTGTGTCATTTATTGAGTTGAAGTTCAAAAGCGGGTTCAGACAAACAGGTTGTGATGTTACTGGCTGTTAATTGATCACAGAATGGTGATCATACCCTGGTACTGAACTGCCATCAGTGTTGGGGACTAACTAACAAACAGTAAATAAGAACATGTGAAATAAGAGCATTTTTTGACCATTATTTTTTAACTATGTAAAATAATTTAATTATATCACCTGATAGTTATACATTTCTAAATAATGTAAGTAATTCTAAGTAATGTAAGCCAGTACTTGAAAATATTTTTGATGTTTTGTTAGAATAAAAATGCCTAGTATTATTTTTTTGTGTGTTTTTAAGCAAGATGAGAAAACAGTATATAAAGGGACTTGATAGTGTTTACTGTTCAATTATATTGGAATTTATAATGGTTTATGGAATCTTAGAATCGTATGATTTAATTATGTGATAAAAAAATTACATGAAACGGACCAAATTAAATTCTATGAGACAACCATATAAAATCAATTTACCACTACGTAATTTGGTCAATTCAAAATAACTTAATTTGATGATGCTGAAGTTACGTGAACATGTTTACGCTCCTTAAATGATTCATGTGGAACAGACGTACATGATTAAATCATATAAATCCAACACGCTATTTTTTTTTAAGTGTAGCTTAACTATAAATTACAAGAAGCTCTGTAAGTTATCATTTGAAATACCTGCTTCAAAACCAGCTGCCATGTTTATGAATCTTGTCATATCTCATCTCAACTGCTGAGAGTTAATTTTACTGTTTCAGGCGAAGACGATCCTCGAAAACAGACCCTCGAGACAAATAGCCACTTCTGAGAATTATACTCTGGTTAAGAGGAGATTAAAACATCACAGCTGAGCCATCCAGATAAAAATCACTCCAAACCTCACGGAGACATATTCTTGGTAAACACCCCAGAGATCCATCAACACTGAGCTCCCAAAAGTTATTTACAGAGTGATGAAACTCAAAAAAGACTCTTTTCTCAACCCTTGTTGTCATGCATCTCAGTTTGAAACATTGTTGCGGTTTGCTAAATCTATCTCCAGTTGACACATAGATGCTAACTGCTCTTCTGAGAACGAACACTTTGACCTTATGCTGGAGTCTCAAGGCCTTGAATGTTATGTGGGCAATCATTTTATCAAAAGTACGATTAAAATCCCCTGTTGTGCTGAGAAATATTTTTGGAAGTGGTCAAACGTCTGTCCTGAGAACTCAAGGTTATGCACTGTTCTCAAGACATTGCGACAAATTAGTTGGATCTGTCAACAGGGGTGGAGATTGCAAATAGGCTAGTCGTTTCCTTTCCAGTTAAAGGAAATGCTTCGACCTTAAAATACACAATAAATCCATGAGGGTTTATTCTTGACAAAACCAAGATGAGATATGGTAGATCGATGAGCTAGTAATATTTTAGGATTGTTTCCTCTAACCCAGTTCTTGAGGATTTTCATCTCTGTCAATGTTTTTTCAGAGAAGCTTTCTAAGACTGATGGATGGAATTAGATGTGTTGTGTTTTTCTTGAAACATTCTTGTGTATCATAATTAAATATAAATAAACCTGACCTTGACCATGCAGAGGGGAAAAAACAACTGGCGTAATGTCGTAAACCAGCTACAAATTACTCAAAACATAAATTTGTTTCGAACCACGAGTTTAGCTTTTACGGTACCTGCAGATGGATTAGCAAGTGAAATTCACGGCTGCCCCCAGGCCCAGCTCTATAAACTCAACTCATAAAACACACAGCGGACTAATAATGGAGGCATGAGTAGGGTTTGCAGCCCGCTCTGCACCATTTGAGTAATGTACAACATGTCAAGTACTGACTTAAATCACGTCATGTGGAAAGACTAAGAAAAAAATTAGCCAATTTACAGTGGGGTCCAAAAGTCCACTCTGAAAATCTGCTAATATATATTTATTACTATTTCAAGGTTATTCATTTAATTGTTATTCAAAAATATTAACAAAAATGTGCTTCATATTTTACTTTTGGACCCAATTTGCACATAAAACCTTCCCTGTTGATTTGAAATATCATTACATTATGCATCATGTGTTTTCTTACATTGCATTTGGTAAAATTATAAGACCTATAACTTATATGCATAGTGCTTCATTGTCCATAATGATGTTCTTATTGTTTATGGCTGAACATGGTATGTGAAAGTGAACACTATGGATCTGCAGAAACACTATACACTGAAAAAAGCTCTACCCTTCTTTAAAAGATTCGAATAGACTGCCAGACAGCACATGAAACCAGGCCAAAATAACACAAATGTATATATTATTACATTTATATTTATGCATTTAGCAGACACTTTTATACAAAGCGACTTACAGTGAACTCAGTCTATACATGTTTTTTTCAGTATGTGTGTTCCCTGGGAATTAAACCCTCGACCTTCTGCGCTGCTAACTCGATGCTCTGCCACTGAGCCACAGGAACACGTATTATTATTATTATTATTGAAATAATAAAATAATATGTATAGATGAAAAGCATTCCTTACCAATCAGACATGCATATCTACATACATGTGCTATTCAAACCATTCCAGAATACTGTTCGTGAGGCACATGGTTTCGAGAGGTCAACAGAGGTCAGGAGGTCATTTAAGTGTGGGAATAATGATCAGTGATTGATCTCATCCCTGCAGCTATGTGGTTTTGTCAATAAGCTGCATCTGAAATTCATCCTGTCCAACCCAGCCCTCTGTCATATTAACACAGCCCACTGTTACAAATATGATCAGCTGCTCTACATTAAAGATGATGTGTGTCATTGCTTTGATTTTGAAACATTTACTCCTATACCAGACAACTACTAGCGAGTCATTTAAGGGTTTTTCTGAAAGGTTTAACACGTTCAACATTGTTTTGCTTGATTTTTCAGCACCCTGATATGTCATCTGGCTCAACCAATGGTGTGAGTTTAGGGCGGGAATACCGGTCTGTCCAACCAATAGCAAACAAACACTAAACCTTTGTGAAATCCTTCAGGCGTTATGCTTGAACCCAAAATAAATATATATCAGAGCTGCCAATGACAAGTGAATTCAGAAAAAAATACCAACTTGATATATTTCAGTCAAACTTTAAGATCCAATTCTCGCCATTAACAAACCATTAAATATGACTTTTACCTCAATAAACTCTTAATTTGCTGCTACTTAATAGTTAGTAAGGTAGTTGTTAAGTGTATTTATTCGGTAGGGTTAGGGGTGTAGAATATGGGCATGCAGAATATGTGCTTAACAAGTACTAATAAACAAAATTGGTCCCTATACTAAAGTGTAACCTATATATATATATATATATATATATATATATATATATATACATACATATATATATATAGAGAGAGAGAGAGAGAGAGAGAGAGAGAGAGAGAGAGAGAGAGAGAGAGAGAGAGAGAGAGAGAGAGAGAGAGAGAGAGAGAGAGAGAGAGAGAGAGAGAGAGAGAGAGAGAGAGAGAGAATATGAAGTATATGAAGATTTTGCTTTAATGGCAGCTATTTTACCATTTTGTTTACATTTTCTTTTGGAGGCTTAATATGAGGAATATTTAATATGTGGGTCATCATAGCTTTCTCTCTTTCTCTCTCTTTGTGCCAATCAAATTTTTTAAGATAACACTTTACAAAAAGGGCAAATTTGTTAACATTAGGTCATGCATTTGGTATTTTAAACTAGCAATGAACAACTATTTTTTTATGTGTAAATATATTATTGTACATTGATAATTTGTGTTTATATATTCAACTTGAAAATGTTACAATTATCAAGATTAATACATGCTGATTAATTCATACCAGCAATTGCATAAAATAATGTAATGTTATAGAACCTTATTGTAAAAAGTGTTGCTGTTTTTCCTTTCAAATAAACAATTCACATCACTTGCATCACTAAAGGTCAGACATAAAGTTGCATTTCCTAAAAACTAAAAAAGTTACCAGCCGAGTTACATATCGGATAAGTATCTGGCCAATTTTTCCCTCTCATTTGGTACTTGGTGAGTTTTCATTTTGGACGCCGACTATTCTGTCTGCATGTGTTACCATTCCATAACGGCAGATTTGTGAAAGGAGTAAGTGACTGCATGTCAATTATCAAGCAAAATCAGGATCCTATCAACATTACATCATGAAAACGATATTGAGGATAATGGCTGGTGAAAAAAATCCCCACCGACACGTCAAAGGGGGACAGGGTGCCGTTTATGAGAAATCAAGGCGATCCATTAAAATGTAATTCAAGTGATGTATTCCACGTGTGAATTGTACGTTTTCTGCCAATTCAAGCACGATAGGAAAACTGGTGTGAAAAAAAATCTTTCCCTGGAGGTCCAATCTGCTGCAGAGTTTAGCTCCAACCCTGATCAAACTCACCTACCTGTGATTTACTAATGATCTTGAAGACTCTGATTAGCATGCTCGGGTGTGTTTGATAATGGTTATAGCTAAACTCTGCAGGAATGGTCCAGATTTGAGGATCCCTGAGATAGCATCATCTCTCTTACCATCAATAAACGGTTGACCAAAGAAAACAAACTGCAATGTGTTATGGAAACTGGTTCAAATCAACTTGTCAAGTTCAAGAGTAATTGGAACCCATTCCCGTTTAAACACGTTAACTTGTTCATTCAAACTCCGTTTGTGTATACATTCATGCTCTGGTCTTGCACACACACACCCAATCATCTTCTTCAGACTGACAGGTGGAAAGTGACACATGACTTTGTCTTGAGAAACCTACACAGTGAGGATTTCCACTTACGGACCAGCTTAATTCTGGGAAAAAAATAGACACCTTCAAGCAAATCGCTACTTCTGGGATTGGAGCAAGGGCTTCAGACAAGACTGAACATACAGACGCCGAGTTGGGTTGTTTTTAGCATGGTTGTCTTCACAAGGATTTTCTATGCAAGGACATTGTTCATTCTGAATACACAGTCTGGTATTTGTTTTGACTCATCTCTCTCATGAGACACTGCTCATTCACTCCCAGTATCTGTAGCTCTTGAAAATAGCTGAGGTGCAGTGGAAGTGAAAAACCTTGAGCAAAGGACCAGTTGGGTCTGATACATGTTATCATGTACTTTTAAGCATGTCGATCATCAATGCTCTTCTGCGTGATACGTGCACCATAGACAGATCTGTATGTCATTTAATCTAAAGGACATTATAGCTTTATGTTGATCTAAATAAACTTATTTCATAATTGATGAACTTTAAAGATCTGAACTGAATCATCGCTGAACTGACTGGAGCTGAATAATGACACTACTGTTATTTTAAAGCTGCTTCACATCAGAAATTGTATTTTGTCTCATATCTACAATCTGTATTGTATTGTCTACAATCTGTATTGCATAAAGGCCCATATAAATATGCTTGACATTTAATAAATTGTTGGCTACCTTGTCATCTACCAAAAAAAAAAACATTCCAAAATATCTCAGGTGGACCAAAACTAAACAATGTCATTGGTTTTAAAAATCAGACATGACCTAAGACATTGAGTCAGTGCAAGCCATTGAGGGGATCGTATGTGTATTCATCACAGACTTGTTCAATTGTATATGGCATCCACCCCAACTAGGTCCATTGGGAGACCATGCAATCTTTGCAAGATTTATAGCTAGATAATATTTTGCAAACCCTGATTAAGTTAAAGTTGAATTGTGTCATTTCTGCACCATATACTCCGATATACTCATGGCAGAATTATTATATATATTTTTTATTTGCTTAGAGGTGGAAAGCAGTTATATTAATGCAATCAGTGGTATAATGTTAGAAAACACCCCAATGCACACCAAAAATGACAGCAGTGAGAAAACAGCAGGAAAGCATCAGATCATAACTATGTTGATATGTTTCTACAAGCTATGCATCCAGTTGTCACCTTTCTTTTTTATGCCACTTACAATAGTTTGCTTTAAAGCAATGTTGTATAGTATTAAATAAGAAAAAACTGTGTCACTGTTACTTTCAATTAGAATTAAAACTTACATTTTTACTTAGAGACCTCTGACCTTGACCAACTGAACTAAAGGAATGAACAAAAAAGGTATTTACCAGCCTTTTCTGGAAAGTTCGCTTTGGCAAGCTCTTTCAAACTCCAGAACTAACTTTGTTATGGCCTGATTTTGTTTGAAATCATGTCACACCCGTCCATTGTTCGATTTCGCTTGAACACCCCTATAACTCCACCTATAACATCAAACAGAACAGTAAAAATAATGACAATTTCAAACAGGTCAATGGTCAAACGAACAAGTAGGCCCAACCTCACGCTTAACTGTAACAAAAAAGATGTGTTGGGTCAGCAAACAATGCTATTTTTACATTTTTTAGGGACTATTAAATTTACAAATGGCTTAGTTACCATGATATTCACACATTAAACTAGGTTCTTAGTAATGATGACAATTTAACAAAAATATTTTAAAAAAATCTACCTTTGAAGGATGTGTGATGAAACATTCAGGTTGACATGTTTTTGCAGATGCTCAATAAGAAGAAGTACATTAATGCCATATGCTAGAGAAAAAAAATATGCAGGATTAATTTGACCACTGTTTGATTTACAATACGTAATTCTGTTTGAAAACAGCAAACGTTCAGTTCAATCTAATTATAAATTGTCAAAACAAAACTGGTATCATATCTTTTGTTTCTTCTCCGGAAAGTTCCACATTAATTCCCTCACAGGGACTTTCCAGTTGTTGTTCACTTCCTCTAACTAACTAGGAGGCTGTGTTTCAGTACAGCTCACCTTTTCAAAAATTAAGAAACTGGTCTGACCTCTTGTCAATTTGGGGAAAATCTGATGCCCCAAAGCAATTACCAAATTCTTCTTTCGTCACATTTGAGAATTCCCCTCCTGGTCAGTGGTTTTGCCTTTTCAAGCTTATTCCAGGCAGCAGTGATTCAGATGACACCCGGGAAGGATGGGGACTTTTTCAGCTTCATTTGCCCTCAAGGAAAGAGCAGCCACCCTGTGCTTATCAGACAAGATCCCAACCTGAAGGACATGGTACACTAACAACGAACTTGGCAGGAAGGCCAAGTGAGCATTGAGAATTGTATTCCCTGCTCAATCGCTTTGCAATATCACGAACAAAAGCTATTGCGTTTAAACTTGTCAATTGATTTTAATTAGTATGGTTGCTTGGAAACTAAAGAGAAAATAAATGTAATACATATGCAAGTAGAATTGACAGAATCCAGCTGGTGTTGGAAGTGGAAGCTGAATTAAAGAAGTAGAGAAAATGAACTCACTGACTTCTATGCTCATAATTGATTTTTTTTTATGTCTTACTATGACAATTTATCAGCATATACTCTCTTTATACCAGACATAGGACCAAGGACTCTGGACTTGCAACTCAAACAAACTTAGGCAGCATGTATCTCTACTCACATAAAAGCCACACTTTAACCTTATACAGGCTATATTTAATTATAGTTTTAGCTCCTGATCTTTTTTCAGACAGGTAAAAGTTCCTTTTTGTCCCAAACTTTACATTTTAGTAGTTAAAAAACACACTTAATGATTTATGCACAAATTGTCACACTAATTACTGGCTTTCTAATTCTGATAATTGTCTTGTATATTGATGGTAAATTGTGACTTTTCACATCACATCTCAGACAGGACCTCTACTCTGCAATCTCCAAATTAATGATTAATAATAAATGGTACATGTAAACAGAACTGTGCAAATGTGGACTGATATTGAATCTCAAACCCAAATCAGTGTCAGATCCATATGCTGTATTACCAAAAATATTGTGGTGAGGCAGCCATAGCTCCCATCAAGTGCTGGGTAGTAACCAATTACACGTAATCTGGATTACATAATCACATTCCAAAAAGGCACTTGAAATGAAATTACATTAACATTTTAAAATGCTCATAATTCATTTACATAGATTAATATAGATTACCTGTTTACATATTACACACACAATGGTAGTAGTCATAATGTGATTTAACATAATTCTCCTTTTTTCTTTCTTGAAATGCTCCTTTCTAAAATGATACTGCTTTTTTATATTCGAAAAGTCCTCCAGTGTTTCATCAACTCACAACCCTACTATAGTTCATTCGTGAACACCAGTTTGGGAAACCTTGGCATAATGTAATGTTTAATACACTTCATGATGTTGATGACAAAGACTGGAATCTATTTTAGGTCAAAAGTAATCTGAAAGTAATCAAAAAGTATACATTACCTAATATATAGATTCCAATAGATAACATTACAAACTATAATCTATGTCATGAAATTTAGAATCAGTATTTCTATGTAATTTACGCAGCCCTGCTCCCATCCATCCAAAAATGACACAAAATGCAACTATCAACAACATTTTTGTGGAATTAAAGGTTGGCTAGTTTTCAGGATTAAAACACTTTAGAATAGGGAATGCTTATTAACTATTAACTACAACTTTTCCCTCAATAAATTCATAATTTATTGCTTATCTAATAAATGGCTATTATTCTAGTAATATGCATGCTAATAAGAAACTAGTTAAGAGACCCTAACATAAAGTGTTACCAAAAACTGTAGTATATTATCCCTCACTTTGAAAGCTATTCGATACTAAAAGGCCAGAAGATAAATATAAACCTTTTTTCTATTTCCAAGAACCAAATAAACTTTTTTAATGCACAATAAATGCTGTTTTCCCTGAATTCCACAAGTCGACGCACATCAATTAATATGCAAGGCATCACCAGACTTGTTACACATGGCCACACCATTACACTGATACAATAGAGCGAAACATTCCTCACTCTGAAACAAAGTGTTGACAAGCGCCGTGTGGGAAGTCTGGCTGGATCACCCATGGCTTCCTTACATGTGTTTGCTCATTCCTGATGTCATTATCCTATTCTTCTGACCCCCTTAGAGAAAGAGACACCAGAGACGGCTGCATTCATTATTTTGTCTTAGACAATTGGGCTTGCATTTAGTCACTGTTTGTCCCTGGGTTTAGTCAGAGCTGAGGCTTTAGACCACACCAGGTCAACTGTAAATGAGCGATTCGAAAACTCCTGAAGCGTTCCCTTGATTTGCATCATCCACCTGAGCAAATACCAGGCTGAAATCACAATCGCCTAAACTATGTTTGTGACAAATCAGTGTCGTCTTGATATTTAACTCATGGTTATGCATGAATGGAACTTTAAACCCATTTACACAAGGTATTTGGGAAATCTATTTAAAAAAAACAATGGTAGATACAAAGATTCATCAACATCATAATATGAACTGCATCCGAAGATCGGCCCGTGCAAATACTCCACTAAAACAGCTAAGAATCCTGCCTGAAAAAATCATTTGTTCTATTAAAATTGTAATGTATTTGGTCAAGGTTTTAACACTATTCCTTTAAAAAATGATGCTTTTTGCATCATTTATTAAAGGAGTTCAACCAAAATTGAAAACTTGCTTATAGTTTGCTTACTTTATAAAGATATAGATGAGTTTGTTGTTCATCAGAATACAATTTGGAGAAATTTAGCAGTACATCACTTGCACACCAATGGATCCTCTGCAGTGCCGTCAGAATGAGAGTCCAAACTGCTGATAAAAACGCCTGTTTCCATTCTGTTTATTTGATCTGTAGTGACTTAAAATGTGCTCATTGATGCACAATTCATTATTTTACGCAACTCTTCAGTGATAACTGGAAGCTGTCCGGATGATGTAAAAGATGAATTCCTGCATGATGTGGTCTGATCTAAATCATTTTATAAAATGATTTTGATACTGTGTGGTTTGGCTCTGTGTGACTAAGAACTCTTCCATTACTGATCGTAGTTGGACCGCAACGCCGCTCCTCCTTGAAAACGTCTATTCTGCATAGCTCTCTCCGCCAGGGACAAGCAGTGATGTCATGTGCTTGATCAGAGCGAAGCTGCTCTGTCTGCGCTGGCAAATGTGGAGACATGAGGAAGCCCACCACAGTTGTCCCACTCTTCTCTCCCATACTCTTGCTGATCACAATTGTATGTCATCAACTATTCCAGAGGTACAATCAATCAGTGAGGTATAAACAAGACCTGCTAATATGTTCCAAGCACATCATGACTAGTTGGTTGACAGGGAGGTTACCGAATTACAAAACTGTGTTGTTATACCCTCAGGCACTGAACTTACTACCCTGGTTAATCACACAAAACCAAACCAAAAATGTGGAGCAGGGGAATTTCTTGTCTGCAATCAGGGGAATTTGCTTCCAAATAAGGAGTTCCTGTCTGTGGAGGTAATACAACACACCCAATTGCAAAATCATGTCCTGACAAAAGCAAGTTTTATTTGTTGTATATATGCACCTTAAAATAGTATCGTGGTGTTGTATAGAAACAGGAATGTCTATCCAAATAAGGAGATCCTGTGTGTAGGTGGGTAATTCATCACACCTGACCCCGATCTCATGTCCTTACCAAGGCAAGACTATGAAAATGAATACAAAACATGTACGAGAATGCAGGTAGGCTTAGTCTCAGGCTATGTTCAGAATGGCATACTAGCTTACTATATACCATTTTTATGTATTTTTAAGAATATTTTAATAATTAATATTCGTTATTCTATTAGAAACCAACATGGATATGTACAACCTGACATCCAGTTACCATCTTGGGAAATAAAAAAAATCGTATTAGTATTATTATTATTATCATTATATATATATATATATATATATTTATATACACACACACAGTATATTATTATATGCTATTATATATTTATACATATTTGTTTTGTTTTTTGTGATTATTATTCTGTATTATTACTGTGGTATGCAACTGGCATGTTCTGGACTTGGCAAATGTCAATGGTCCATATACAGTATGTATGAAATTATTGTTTATTTGATTTTTTCATTGTGAAGCATCCTTGAGCTTGAGAAAGGCGCAATATAAATTAAACTTATTAGTATTAATTCTAACTTTCAGGGAAAATGTTTGTTAAATAAAGACTGAAAGAGTTGTTGTAAGATTAATGATTGTGACATTGAATTCAGGAAACCGATTTGTAGTTTGTTTATAGTCTATGTTTAGCTTTTTACTTCAGGCAATTGTATTTAGTCATCAAAATCCATGTAATGTCAAGTCATGTTCACATGTAGCACTCAGTGGCAGGTTAGTTTGAGTGCACTGCATTATGAGATAACTGTATCAAATGCTGTCTTGTATACTAAATATTTGGTCAATAAATAATACTGTGGGCCATCCAGGTATTCTGTGCACACAAAAAAATTGCCTACTGTGCACAATAAAACATAGTATAAAATATGGAAATACTAAATGTAGTATTTCGAATAAGATTTCCATTCACAAGTGAAACTGTCACCTTGCCAAAAGATTAGCCATCAAGTCAATAAATTGATAAACAACATTTTCTCTGCAGGTATCTTGTGTAATCAAAAGTAAAGTAAATGCTTCAGAGAACTGCAAATAAATGAATAATAATTAATACAAATATGACATATTTCATATGAATATGCTGTAGTAATATGCAAATTGATTGCTCGGGCCTGTAAATGACAGAATGGTGCCATTATAAGGGTTCTAAGCGATTACATCTGTTTTGCTAACTTCAATCACATAGCCTTTCTCAAAAAACTATTCAGAGACAATTCAGCCAATCCAATGTCAGCAAATAAACTATATAGCAATATGTGAACATCAACTTTCAGCAAAGTTGTGAAGCAGACAGTGCACGATAAATAAAGTGATTGTCCATCAAAAAAAAGTTGGTATGCAATCGCCTAAACGAGTCGTCAGGAATTCGAATCTTATTCTGTAACGACTGTATGTCACAAAGTAACACATTTGCATAATGTCCGCCCATGGCTGTCATCCGCGCTGTACACGGTAGACCGATCACAAAGAACTGCGCCATCTGACCAATTACAGCAGTGAAATACAGGGTTTAGAGAGACTGATTCTTTGAACTGCTTCGCATGAGTCGTTTAGGAATCATTTAGAAAGACAATGTACTTATTGTGTTCATACTGTATTGCAAAACACTATTACTGCTATTGAGGTGGGATACAGGTAAGGTTAGGGACAGGTTTGGTGGTATGGGTATGTTTAAGGGTGGGTTAAGGTGTACGGGATGGGTCAACAGTGTAATTATAAATGTAATTACATAAATTAATTACAGATGTAATTACATGTAGGTATTTTTTTTTTTAAATAAGTACAATGTAAAAGCATGTAAGTACAAAATAAGTGCATTGTACCAAATTATTAATTTAAATGTAAGTACATTGTAGTTAAGGCCACCTAATATAAAGTGGGACCCGGGATTTTTCTCCATATAGTGGACTCCAGTGGGGACCAATGGGTTGAAGGTCAAAATTGCCATTTCAATGCAACTTCAAATGGCTCTACACAATGCCAGCCAAGGAATACGGGTCTTATCTATTGAAACGATCTGTCATTTTCTAAAAACAATTTAGTTTTTGTGTGTGTGTGTGTTTGTTCACTACTTACTGCTGTGTGTGTTCACTTGGATGGGTCAAATGCAGTGCACAAATTCTGAGTATGGGTCACCATTCTTGGTCACATGTCACTTCACTTCACATGCAAATTTCAAATTAATAAAGTATCAGTCATCAACATACAACAAATTTTGAACAGTCCACCTTCTCTTGTAAACACTGAGTTAGTACTTCTGCCTATAGTATGTCACCCGCAGACCTTTCCTACATAACCACGTAATATGTGTGAAGTCGTGGATGTGCATCACAGAGCCAGTGCAAGACGAGATTTTAATTCTGGAGTGATCTAAATTTTATTTCTGGGGTGAAATAATCATTTAAAGTCATACTTGTCTATTTAACATTTAAGAATAATAATTGTATTTAATAATTTATGTTAATATTAAACATTTCCATCATTGTTTGCCAATACTGTGATGGTTTTTGGTGCATTCTTGCATACTCGTGCATACACATCTTGCAAACTCATATTTTTATGTTAGCAAACTGTATGAATGTGATAGCTTATACCCTTCCTGAACAGAAAGGAATGGCTAGTTTGTTCAGCCGGTAAGTTACAGTCTGGCTTTGATTAGTTAAAAGAGTTTTCTGACTGTATTCTAGCCTGAATCACTCAATATCCACCGAGGACAAGGTCAGAAAAGGCAAACACTGACTCAGCTGGGTTGTCACGTTTGAAACACACAATTTGTTATTTCAAATTGCTAAACATTTACAAAAAGAGTTGGCTTACCGTTTGGTGTTGGATTGCAAACAAGCTGAGAAATATAGTCCAAGTTAAAATAATTTGAGCAGGCTTATACAAAGCTAAGGATGCAGCCATTAGGAATATTTAATTACTATTATTTTGAACTTTAGATGAATGAAACCAGAAGACTAAAAGATTAGCCTGTCCAAATCAGTCATAGATACATTTACATTTAGTAATTTAGCAGACGCTTTTATCCAAAGCGACCTACAGTTGGGGAATGCATGAAGCGATTCATCTTAAAGAGGCAAACAGAGAGAGGTAGTGCTCGTAATACCAAGTCTCAGGCATTGTTCAAATAAGTTCAAGCTAGCAAGAGAAGGAATAAATAAAGAGAGAGTTTTTTATTTTCAGTTTTTTATTTAGGATGAAGTCAAGTAGTGTCGAAATAGATGCGTTTTCAGTTGTTGCTTGAAGGTTGACAGGGATCCAGTATTCCAGATAGGGGTAGGAAGATCATTCCACCAGCCAGGACTGATTAACGAGAATGTTCTGGAAAGTGATTTTGAGCCTCTTTGTGATGGTACCACGAGGCATCGCTCACTAGCGGATGTCATCGTTTTGCCCCTTCTCCTTTTTAGAGGATGTTTTGAGTCTGGTTTTAATGTTAAAAGAAAGGTTGAAATGCTGGCCCTCAAACTGTGCTCCTCATCTGTCGTCTTTGGGGAGGCGAAGGGTGGACCCTTGGTGTGATCATGATTAAATACAACACCATTCAAGCTTTATATCATCACGGTGAACACACTCCCTCTTCTTAAACAATAAAAAACAAGAGTCAGATAGGCTTACAGCTGTAGAGAAAAACACGTTTGTTTTTTTCCACAACCAGTTACACCATCAAGACACTGATATTTCCATGACTGTTCCCCAGTTTCATCCATGAATCATTAGAGGTCAGGTGTGGGAAGGTTAGTCATGACCCTGGCATCAAATCTAATGCCAAAAACACTGTGCTTTTCCCGTATGCCCCCAAAACTCTTTGGCAAACCCATTATGAACCTCCACAGACATTTTGTCTCACTTGAATAAAGCAGAGCTGGTTGCAGAAGCCACTCTCTGGGATTATCAAAGGTTTAAAATCTACTTTTCAATGGAGGTCTGCAGTCTGTAGTCATAAATATTAGCTTGTCAGATGCCTTCAGCAATGACTGAATTTTCTCAAGATTGGAGGAGCTGATATAATATAGCTAGGTGTCTATTTGAGGTGCTTTGTTGTCAAGAAGAATGAAATCGGGATAAATATGCACCTCTTAACTATTGTCTCCAAACCTTCTTGGACACAAAAGGACTAATGTTCTCCGCATTCATAATGTGATTGTGGTATCGTACCATTGACAATGATTTGTCAGCGTAGCCATCTCTGGAAACCCAATCCTGAGGCATCTGAGTTCAGAAAGAAATACAATAACAGAAATATCCCCTTGCCTGCCAGGGCAGCATTATCCAAGGCCAACACATAAATGCTCTGTAGACGTAGCTGACTGACATATAACACGCAGATGCCAAAGCAAATAGAATCACTGCTCCTATCACTCTGGGATTTTGCCTGCTTTGCTGAAAAGATCAGCTTAGACTAAATTTCGGACTGGTTAATGCTAGTTAGCACTGCTTTTGTGCTGGTTTAGCTATTCTTTAAACAGTATCTGAAGCATGCTTGCTTGACCAAGTAAGTCTCGATGGTTTAGTCAGGAGTTTTCAAACTTTTTGATGGCAAGATCCCACAAAAATTATTATGCAAGGATACAGATACCCTTATTAATATATAAAGGCAAGTATATATTTCAAATGCAAAACTAATATTAGTGTTATTTTGGATGAGATAAATAGTTATAAAATACAACGTAAAAGAAGAAAAAAAATGGCTTTTATATTATCATTACTAAAGTCGAAAGGAATGATTAAGACATTATCTGAAAAATATTTAATGGTGAGAAAATACATAAATCCTCTGGATTTCAAACTTTAGACATTAGTTAATGCATTAGTGGAAGTGAAGTTTCGTGTTGTATGCAAATGGAAAGTGTCCAGCATTTAAATGTAATATGTGTCAGATTGAACATTGGTTAATGAATGATGACGTTAATATAATTAATGATAAAAATTGGGTGTAGGGATAGAATTGTTTAATGCACAGAAGAAGGCATTTGAACCAAAACATTTGTGTTTTGTTGTTCTGGTGATCAATGTAATATAAAAACGCAAAACAATAAGACTACTTTGGTGAGTACGGATCATGGTTTATATACTAAGTAATCTGCCAGATTGACACACCAAAATTATATATATTTAATATATATATATGAATAAGTGGCGAGCAGTGACTTTTTTTAACCGGGTATGATGAGTGTGCTAAGATTGAGGTTTATCCATAGTTATTCGAATGCTAGAAAACCAAATAACGTTTACACGTAGTTACGTTATGATAAGCTACGTAATATTCAGAGCATGGGGAGATGGGGGATTCCCCCGGTCTATAACGTCTCTGCATCAACTGAATTTTTTTTTTTTCAGTGAATGAGTTAAAACTCCCAACCAGATGACAATAAATGACCATGCAAAATACCAAAATATAAATAATAATATATTTTAAATATTGCCAAGTAACGTTGCAAACAACAATAAAATCAAAGAAGGACTTTAACTGTAAGTGACACAAGTATACAGAAAACAAAGGTATTGTATCCTGTTTTTTTCCAGATGTTTGTCATTATTTCAAATTTTTGATACATTTTATAAAAACATGTATTATTTACTGAGGCGTGTTGACAATAACGTCTTCAACATCGCTATGATCAGATATGTTTTTAGTAGACTTTCAAAATTTGATTTGCTTGAGAAAGCATTAAAATATACAGTTAAGATATTTTTTTATATCGAACATGAAATCATATACATTCGGATCATATACAATCCAAGTATAATACACATTAGTAAAATTATCTATTTTCAGTTTTATTTGTCTATATACACTTTGGGCGGCCACGGTACATTATAAAAGTAGCGCAAAAAAACGCAACCCACGGCTCTGTAATTTTTCCCACGACTATTTTCAAAATAGCCCGCTTGTTGTGCTGCTACCCTGCCAACACTGGTTCGCTGTACCCTCATCACACAAGACAGATAACATTCTGCTCTGCGATGACGGCAAGAAGTTAGGGTCAAACCTTATAATGCGATGAATTTGCTTGAAAAGAATTACGTGTTAAAATGTTTAGATTAATCGCATGTGTGTACTTTGACACCCCTAATTTATATATATATATATAATTTTTTTTAATTACAAAAAACCCTTGGTTAAAATTAGTTAAGAAGACTCTAAACCACACACATCTAAAACACAATATATCCTTTTGGTCTGCAGCATTTTTTCCTCAGCAGAATATGACAGTTACAAAGAAGATGAGAAGTTAAGATAAGTGTTAAGTTAGCCATATCACAGCCCAAGACCTGTTGCCCACTGAAGCTAAGCAGTTGAGCCTGGTCAGTACCTGGATGGGAGACTTCTGGGAAAACTAGATTGCTGCTGGAAGATGTTAGTGAGACCAGTGCTACCCTGTGGTCTGTGTGTTCTAATGCCCCAGTATAGTGAAACACTATAATAAAAAGCATTCATGAGACGTTAAACCAAGTCCTGACTCTCTGTGGTCATTAAAATCCCAGGATATCCTTTAAAAAGAGTAGTGCTATCCTGGCCAAACTAGCCCACTGGCCTCTGACCATCATGGCCTCTAATCATCCCCATAAACTGATTAATTACTCTGTCTCCTCTCCACCAATAAGCTGGTGTGTGGTATGCACACTATGATATCATCCATATGCTGCACATTGGTGGTATGAGGAGATAGCCCCTACTATGTAAAGCGCTTTAGAGTGTCTAGCGCTATATAAATGTATATAAATTATTATTATTAAGTTTGGCTCACAAAGATATCCATCACAAAGTGCCAAACGCTCTGGAAACATCAGAAGGATATTCCACCCACTCAATCCCTCTATGCAGCTGTAATGCACGGTGTATTTTATCAATAAAATAAGAGGGGGGTCATATTTGATGGTTCCCAAATCAAATGACAAATCAAAAACCCTCAGATGGCCTTGAATGACGCATGAAGAAAGCTGGCTAAAAGGTGCAAATTCTCGCTCGCCAGTGGCATGTCTGAACCCAACGGCCTTATCTGATACATGATTGCCATCATGATCTGTGTTCACATTTCACGTGCTGTAGATCTGACACAGGGACGTCGCCAACCTCAACATAGGTGGAAAAAGTACACTTGGCCAGTGTTGAAACTGACGTGTCTGTTTATCTTCACAGCTTCTTTCGTTTTCTGCCAATGGAAGAGATTATATCCTGACATGTTTTAACTTGCAGCTTGCCCAAAACCTGGAGAGTGCACCCACATACCCAGTACTTGGGTTACAATGAAGGCCTTGGCTCAGGCCTACCCACCTCTACTGCTCTCCAACACACTATTTTCTCAGTTTCTCTACCTTCGCTAAAGTTTGTTTTGTTAAGTCCGTACTAGATCTAGATATACATATACATACACACCGTACAGATATAGATCCCGTGGTTATTGAAATGGAGCCCTCTAAGCAAATATGGTGGACAAAGGACTTCCAGTGTGACAACAGATCAGTGACGTGTTTAAATGTGTGAATTTTTCAAGCAGATAAATCATCCAAAAATCAGATACAAAATGTAATCTAAGCCACTTTTTAAATCCCTTTAGATTTGACACATCATAATTGGTGCACGCATGTTGTAATGTCCTTCCAGAAGACTTGGTGCTGTCATTAAAAATCATGGAGGCTGTACAGTACTAGATTTAGCTTTTGTTGTGGGGTGTACTCATTTTGCATCACTAATTTGAGTAAAACTGAAAATGTTGTTGTTATATTATTAACCTTACTTTCATGTTATAAAGTTAAACAGATGTTATATAAAACTTAGTCTTGTCAACATTTTGGAAAATGTTTTTGTGCTCATTGAGATATTGTTTAAAATGTTACTTTTAAAAGGGGGTGTACTCATTTACGCTGAGCACTGTATGCTTTTCAAACTGCTACTAAATTAGTTGATTTCAACTAATTGGCCTGGCTTCCCATTTGAACAAATATTAACTGAAGTCCACAATGCAGCACCTTTTTTAAATGCTATGTTTTTGATGCTCTCAGAGAGTCGGGTAGCACTCAAAATTATGTGTCTACAGCCTCTTGTAAAATGAACATCTAACTTCATGTGTAAAAGCAAGTTCTCAATGAGGCTCTATGGGCCTTATCCATATGCATATATTCACAAGCGAATCACAAAATTGAACAAACAGCAGTGGTATTTTACACTTTTCAATACTAAAACCAAAATAAACCAAGCGGGATATTATCTATATAAATTATTTATATAAATAAACATGTATTTTTCTAACATTAACATACAGTGTTTAAAAAATACTGCCGCATTTGTCATGACATGGCTTGTTATCAACTAGTTGCCAAGGTTTTTTACAAGCAAGGCATCATGCATCAATAAAACTACTTGTAATTGTCTCCTCACCGGCCTTCCAAAGAAGACCATTAGACAGCTATAGCTCATCCAGAACGCTGCTGCCAGGATTCTGACTAGAACCAGAAAACCTGACTATATTACACCAGTCCTCAGGTCCTTACACTGGCTTCCAGTTACATTTAGGATTGATTTTGAAGTACTTTTACTAGTTTTTAAATCACCCAATGGCCTAGGACCCAAATACATTGCAGATATTCTCACTGAATATAAACATAACAGAGCACTCAGATCACTAGAATCGAGTAAGTTAGAAAAACCAAAGGTTCACACAAAACAAGGGGAGGCTGCGTTTAGCTATTTTTCCACCCGCAGTTGGAATCAGCTTCCAGAAGAGATCAGACGTGCTAAAATATTAGCCACATTTAAATCCAGACTCAAAACTCATCTGTTTAGCTGTACATTTTATATATATATATATATATATATTTTTAATGTCTATTTCACTTCCTTTTATGTAAAGCACTTTGAATCACCACTGTGTATGAAATATGCTATATAAATAAAAACTTGCCTTGCAATCAGCTTCATCGGCTAATTTTTGCTGGTGAATAAACAAGCACAGGAACACATGCTGGTCTAAGTTGTTTTCTTCTGCAGTGGGAACAGATTTTTCAAGTTATGATTGGCCTAAAAACTTTCCTTACCAGGGGAATTGTATCATGACAGAAGCATTTATTATAATTTTAGTAAAATGATTTGGATTGATTTGTTACCATTAGTTATTGCTTCATATGTAAATCAAAGCTACTGAGAAACCAATGAACTCCCAAATGGCTAATATTCGCAAGTGCAAAGCTAGTCACTGAAAAACTATTTTTTTCCCAGTATTCAAAGCTTGCGTTTGCATAAAATAAGTGAAAATCACACATAAGATGTGACAGGGAAACATTGCGGTTGAGTTTAATGCTTTGCTGACTCATTTTACAGTCAGTATGATTTTTATCCTTCACACTTTAAAGGCGAAAATGAGGTACTCAGCGCTTTCTTTGGTGACTCATCTCTCCGTGTCATGGCCTGTTTCTCATCAACTCCCTCGATCTGAGACATCCATCCATAATGCCCGCAAACTGCAGAGCATCACAATAGCACATTAAAACTATCCATGGCCGAGGATGTTCATGAGGCCAGGATGATTTTTCAAGATGCTGTGCCCAGCACACATGTGCATCTGGAACCAGAAGTCCACTTCTGAGAAAAAACTGACATCAATGAACACGGAAGCTGCATCTAATGACCTTCAAGTATTAAACGGATCCCTTAGAATAATCATCTGATGATAAACATTACTGAATCTTTAAGCCTCTATTGCATCTCCAGTGACGTTGAAGCTTCTCCAGTCACGAAACCGAAGCTGTGCAGCTCAACTACCACATTTGCTCTTTAAGTCATGAAGCCTGAGATTGTTTATTGCTGTCAGAAACCGAACCTGCTTTTCATCTCTTTTCAAAAAACAGAGCCAGGCTTCTATGAGCAACAGCACTTGATATTGTAACAGCCATTGTGTTCATTTTTCATGAGATACATCTGTATTCAAAATGATGATGACTTGATACACAACGCACGTTTAAACGTCTGACATGTTAGTGCACACTTTACACAAATAATTGCTGACTTTGTACATCAGTTATAAGGCATTTTTCTTTCCCAGCTGTAGCTATGATCACAAAATATGTTTGCACACATGAATAGCAACATAAGATTTGATTCTTGATGACCTTTAACATTTCGTTTAAAAACATTAATTACATTGTTATTGTTTTATAGAAGATATGTTTTATTAAAATTATATTCATTTATTTGATTATACAGTCTTTTAAATAAATAAAAATATTCAATTAAATTAAACCAGAATCCTTTTATTACCTGATTGGAGAAAATAGTCCGATTTTAACCCTTTAATAATTTTTTTTCCCTGTTGATCAGAATATTTCAGGTCTACAACACAACTTTGAATTCATTTAATTTTGGTTTAATTTGGTCCTAATTTATTTTGGTTTGAGCTCAGTTGGGTCGACTGAAGTGTATACATTAAGGCTTTGCAGTTCGACTGAGCCATTAATCCGATTATAAACTGATTATTTTGGTGAACGTAAACATAGCTACTATTTCAATACAAAACAAATGTTAACAAAATGTAGCACAGAGACACATAACAAAGAGTGCATTTGATCATTACCTCATTTTCACCCAGTTGTAAAGATGCATGCTAGTCACGCTATGCCAAAAGTTGCTCATTACTGGACTAGCTCTACTTTGAAAGCTAAACTACTGTCACGCTACTGAACAAAAAATGTAGTTCAAATGATTACCATCTCTGAATTTCAGTCTGTCGCTCGCCAAACGCCACTGCTCACAATAAACAATCAATGCATTCAGACCTGTTAATGAATTCCAACAGCCTCTTAAAATCTCCAAAGCTCAAAAGCAATTGGCAGCCTTTAGAAGCAGATGTCCCGCAGGTGACCAGCTGCACAGGCCCTAATGTTTATTATAAGACTGCGCAAGTGTCTTGCAAGGTGAGAGGTCAGGAGTGGCAAACAGCATTAGGGGCCCTCTGACATGACCTTTTAAATAACTGCAAGGTTATGTGACTCTAGGGTTGATGGTCACATGTTGGGGTCAGGCGTGAGGCTCGACTAACGCTCGCTGACGTTCAGGGTGCTGACATGTGGGTACACTGACAGCCGTCTAATACAAAAAGACACATGGCTGTTGCACGGGCCAAGTTAATAAGATAAACTGTGGCAAGAGCTTTGGAATGGCAAGTCGTGCTGGTAATATGACAGAGGCTTATGAAAGCCAGATCTTTGAGAAATGTTGTTTTCTGTTCTCTGGTCCAAAATGTATTTGTCAATTTGAAGTGGCCCGGGAGAGACAAAGCTATTGCAACAAGGCCTTTCTCTGAGAGCCCGTCCAAGAGTTTAATCAACCATGAAGAATATAGATCATTAGAACTAAGGTGTTTAGTGTCCATAGCAAATTAGTTAAGGTTTGACCTGCTGACAAAAGCTTTCATATCAATCATAGTCAGTGGTGTATTGTAACAAAGTAATAATACTTCTTTACAGTACTTAAGTATTTTTTGGGAGTATCTGTACTTTACTTGAGTTTTTATATTGCAGCCAACTTTTACTTGTACTCCACTACATTTCCTAATTAAAATATATACTTTTACTCTGATACATTTTCCTGAAGCATTTTCGTTACTTACTACAAAATAGGCAGAAGTCAGAAGAACGCAGACAGCACGAAAGCAGATTTGACGAATCAGTGGTCTGGCAGGTGCAGGTTAGACTCCTAAAAACACCTTTACTCATGTGCAAACATGTGCACGCACAACCACGGATTATTCATTTTCCACTCAAGTCGAGTCTGGGGTGTGCGATATACAGTATATCATCTGTGATAATATGGTAAATATTGTTGTTTAGGGTGACCATACGTGCCATTTTTCCCAGACCCGTCCTGGCCAGAATTTCTATATTGCATTAAATATCTATAGGCAATGTTTCCACACAAACTTTAGCTGGGCGGGCCGCTGTCTTGCAAGCACCAGTTTTTTCTCTAGGAAATGCAGATTAATTTAAATTCAATTCAAGATTATTTGTGTAGTGCTTTTTATGATACAATCCTTGCAAAGCAGCTTTCCAGGAATTTAAGTTTCTACGATAGATTTATATTTTGTTGAAACTTAATACATTTAACTTATGGCCCATTACAGGCCCATTTCAAATCTTTCGTTTATGTCAAAAAATTTAGAAAAAGTTGTGTCTGCTCAATTGTGCTGCTCCTTGCTAAAAATAAAAAAATGAAAGGTTTTAGGTCCCGCCATAGCACAGAAACTGCACTTGTTAAAATTACAAATGACTTGCTTTTTGCGTCAGACCAAGCCTGCATCTCATTGTTAGTTTTACTTGATCTTAGTGCTGCGTTCGACACTATAGATCATGACATACTCATAGATCGATTACAAAACTATACAGGCATTCAAGGGCAGGCTCTAATATGGTTTAGATCCTACCTGTCCGATCGCTACCACTTTGTTTATTTAAACGGGGAGGCATCTCAATTATCACCAGTAAAGTATGGAGTACCACAAGGATCTGTCCTAGGTCCTCTGCTATTTTCATTATACATGTTGCCCCTTGGTAATATTATTAGAACATACAGGATTAGTTTCCATTGTTATGCTGATGACACTCAACTATATATCTCAACAAGACCAGATGAAACTTCTAAACTATCTAAGCTAACAAAGTATGTTAAAAATATAAAAGATTGGATGACCAATAATTTTCTCCTGTTAAATTCGGATAACACAGAGATATTACTTATTGTGTTCAGCAACCTATCTTCTTCCATCTGTTACAAAACATTGCCTTACGGAAACATGTTACGGAGTGTTTCTGTCCTGGTTGTCCTGCATCTTCAATAAACAAGCTACAGATAGTACAAAATGCTGCGGCTAGAGTCCTTACCAGGTCGAGAAAATATGATCATATTACTCCAATTTTACAATCTCTGCACTGGCTACCTATTAAGTTCCATATCAGTTACAAAATATTATTACATGCCTGTAAGGCCCTAAATGATTTAGCTCCTGTGTACCTAACTAGTCTTCTATCACGCTACAATCCAACCCGCTCTCTAAGGTCGCAAAACTCTGGACTCTTGGTAGTACCTAGAATAGCAAAGTCCACTAAAGGAGGTAGAACTTTTTCATATTTGTCTCCCAAACTCTGGAATAGCCTTCCTGATAACGTTCGGGGTTCAGACACACTCTCTCTGTTTAAATCTAGATTAAAGACACATCTATTTAGCCAAGCATTCATATAATGCATCTCTCAATCTTGTACTGCCAGTATATCTGATCAAATGCACATTATCATGCTTTAGCTTGGGTTGAACTGATAATTTCATCCAGGGTTGTTCCTGGATGGAACAACTGCTACGGTAATTGTCTTTATTTGTTTATCTGATTCTGCCTACTAAGAACTAGGAATTACACAAGCTTGAGTCTGGATCCAACCCTTAAATGATCTGAGAGGACCGAACACCTGAGAAGAGATGAGGACAACCCCTCGGAGGACCTCAGAGGAAGTCAACCATCAGCGATTATACCGAATTAACCAAATTTTGCCATAAGTTAATTATATTGACTTTCTACAATATAAATCTATTTTAGAAACGTAATTTCCTGTGAAGTTGCTTTGCAAGGATTGTATCGTAAAAAGCGCTATACAAATAATCTTGAATTGAATGGCAAAATTTGGTTAATTCTGTACACCGTCTGAGATCTTAGATCCAGTTAAGCGATTTCTCTGCTTACGGAGAAAATGAATGGCTACTTGTGTGCATTGCTGTGTGAAAGTAAGTGAAAAGGACAGAAAGGGAATATGAAGATAAATTGCTCTTGATTTTGGCTCGGCCTTGCTGATATCATCGCTGCATGCATACAATTACATGCAACGGACACGTTTATTCTGAAGCTCGCTTTTAAAAAATGTAGTAATACTTGGAGAGAACACGAGCGCCTACAGTGATTTCACTGTGGACATCATTCATTATCTTACCATATCTGAGGCAAGATGATGTGGAACCACTAATTGGAATCTCCATGGCAACTCATCACAAGCTTAGCTAATGTCAGATCTGCAACATAAATCATTCACAACAGCTCAGCTCTGAGAGAGAACAGATGCGCTGTAAACAATCCAAGACAATCCAAGCATACTGAAGCAGTCCTGACTCGGTAACATCAACACATGAGCTGTGACCACATGGACTATGTATATTTTCTGGGATGTTTTGATTGCACCCAGTTGCAAATTGATCCTTTGTAGGCGATAGTGTTTAGGATTTGTAAAGTTTCTTGTGCAATGTAGGATTTACAAGGCCCAGGCGACGATCGCATGGCCAAGGCTGAATGATAAAGAGTTCTGCAAAAACATGTTAGACAAGCTTGTTTAGATTTTTATCCCAAATGAGACATTTATATAAAACAATTGACCCTTCGCTGGGCTGCGCCTCAAAAACGTTACTGACCGGTCCAACCTTAGCAACTGTTGCCGTCTGCTATACTAGCAGACAAACTTTTTTCAATGCTTAGTCTACTACATGATGGAATGCGAGTTGGCCATACCTCACAGGAAGTGGAATTTGATTGGAATTGGAATGACAGGAAGAAGAATAGTTTTAAAACAGGTAATGGTAAACTGGAAAATTAAATGTTCCATCCATCTGTCCATCCATCGTTCTGTCATTCTATCTATCTAAGCTTTTTTTTTTTCTCAAAACCTTCAAACAAGGCAGACATTTAATACTTTACAGATTTAGCTTTCGTCATTTTTTGACCACTTAAACTAAATCTTCACATAATTATTTATATTAGCTTATCTGAGTTAGCAACAATGATGATTACTTAGCGAAGGTTTAATTAATCAAAATAAGCTTTTTTAATGAATAGATCTTTTTTGTGCATTCCCAAAGTCTCCTAATGTGTGTCCCAAGACAGAGAAACTGATATGAATATACTGTTGGGAGAATTTAAATCATTTAAGTGTCATTACATTCAGCTAATAGTCAATAACTTAAGCCAGAGAATTACATTATATCATGCTTTTCTTTCCAACATACAACTGACAGACAGATGTTGCTTCCCACTCACAAGAATGCTGATCATATGTCAGGTTTTCCAGCACAGCGCGCCAATACAGTCTCATTTCTTTCAAGGTGAACGTTACTTCAAACTCAGTTTTTAGTAGGACCGCATAAACAGAAGATGGGAGGAATTATCCTTCACATGCCATAAATCATGCACAATATGCTACTGATGAACTCTCCGAGCACTGAAGATTTCAGGAGCAGACCAAAGAGCAGGCATATAACCTCAAACAATCTGATCTCAGTATTCCAGATGTTTTGGCACCTACTGTAGAAGTAATGATAGATAAACTGAGCAAATAGACTTTGACATTCTATTTGTTAACAATGCCTCCTAAATGTAAAGCACAGCAAAAGCACTCATACTACTCGAATGGGCCAAAGATGTAAATTGTTGCTCAGTGAAACTGCAGAGCTGGTATTGACTGTGAGGGAACGAAGCCAGACAGAATCTGCAGAACTTTTTCTGAGCTGCTTTGGTGGAGAAAATCAATTCTAACATGGTAAAATGAGTTTGAACAAAACTGATTATTAAATTCAGTTCATGAAATTATAATGCATAAATACATTAGCCAAAATATGAAATAAAACAGTTTTTTGCCAAAACAAAAACAATATATTAGTAAATATTATTTTGCATGCACATGAATAAATATACACAATATCATGCATTACAGTTCCTTATATGCACCCAAAGAATATTTAGAAATTAGTGTAGACTCATCAACATTTCTGCATGCCTAAAAGTACTTGTTATTTGACAGATTTAATACCTAGATTTTTGAGATTTAAAAACTGGAATATACATTTCTGCTAATGGATATATAGTTTACAAAATTCAGAGTAAAGCCTTGATGACATTAACATTTGCAAATCAAAACTTTCCAGGTTTTCTAATGCACCATTCCTGTGCAATATGCATCAGCTGAGAATAAAATTATGCTGACATTTTAGTAATCATATAAATGACAACAAATGGCATTGATCACAATAAAGACGTCACTTGATGATGATGATGATGATAGAGAGGAAAGTGCATTCGGAGTTCATTTCTCTGCAGCCCACTGGAACTTGATTTGTCATAAATATATAAATCCTGTCTGCTATTGCCATAGTAACAAAAACTTGTCGCCATGGACACGGTTAAATTAATACAAAAACATGCCAAAATACATTGGCACAAAGACCTCAGTGACAAACATCAGTGACTATGGCTACAGTCAATGATTACAAAAGCTCCCTTCCTACTGTAGGTGGTACCCCTATAGGAGCTTCCCAAAGCTTACACATTCTCCTGGTGGGAAGAGGGCAAAAGCAACCAACAGACATCAACAGGGAAGCCAGATCAAATCTGTGCCTTCGAAATCTCTGAAAGCCCATTCAGGGCCAAGCTAAATGCCTGTTTTCTGAATGGTGCTGTTAGCTAAGCTTTTAACCATCTCAAGGAGAGATATCTCCACAGCACATGTTCATTTTGGCTATGAAATTTCCAAGCATTCAAGGTCTTTATCTGCACACATGAAAGCCTGAATAGCAGAAACTGTTTAAACTAGCTGCGAAATTCACTTAAACTACTGATAATATCAAAACAAAAGTAAAAGTTTGTTGTGAGGGTGAAACATCTTTTGAAAGCTGCTCTGGATGCCTTAAATCAGCCTGAAGAAGTCTTAACTAGTCTCCTACCCTGGCCAGGCTGGTTTGCGTGTTGGGAGACTAACTGTCCTGACTAAACCAACTGAACTGAGAACTTCTAGATCCTCTAGTCCTTCTAGTTCCAACAGAACATCTGGTATCAGCTAACCATAAAACCCAAACCCTTCCATGATTGTAATAGAAAGAAACATGTAATACATTTGTTGCAAATTATTGAGTTTTCATGACAAATTTTCTCTCAATGTACTTTAAAATCAAGTCATTTTCCAGTGAATGTCTCCTCAAAACAAGATAGTGAGCAAGACAATCAATTCACTAAGAGTAAAGATGCATTCTCTGAAAACATGTATCGTATGAGGTTTTCTTTAGCAAGCAAATGTATACTGATTTATTGAAAAAATGCGACAATTCACTCACTCTTACATTTCTTTCTTCTGATGAACATAAAAGAAGATCATTTGAAGAATGTGGGTAATTCTTTAAAATATCTTCTGTCGTGTTCAGTGGGAGAAAGAAACTCATCCAGGTTTGAAATGGAAATAGAATAAACCTGATTATTCAATAAGAAGCCATTTTTGCTGTTCGCAAACTATTTTTCTTTTGTAATTTTATAATTTTCTAAGATAAACAAAATCTTCAATGAGTATTAGTAGTAGTAGCATTTATTTCTATTGCCATATTCAAATATTAATTGCAGGGAGGGGTATTAAAAACTGTGTTTTGCATATAAGGTTATTGGAGGGGCAAATACAAACTTTTGTAAATTATTTTAAATGAAGCATACCAATGAACCACACACAGTAAGACCAGGAACATGGATTAGAGAGAGAAAAAAAGGTAATATTTGATATCATGTTGACTTTTACACTCTGACAACTAAAATATGTGAGGTTTAATAGCTCAGAACTGGGATAGTTGGGTTGACATATCGCTCAAGTTACAAAAACAACAAACAGCTTTGACGGTAGCGCCGAGACATCTTCCCCGTGAGCTGATTTGGGAGCCAAAAAGTTTCCTTCACCATGCTGAATTTGCACATAAATTACCTTGAAGTGCTTCATGCTCTCCTTGACTGCGTTTCTCTGGTTCCATCCTGGCTGGTGACTCCAGCAGCATACTAAAATCGCAAAATAAAAATGGTAATGAGAGAAACCGTATCCTCTTCCAAATAAAATCTCATGCTAAGTGAACTTTCTCCACGGCTGAAATAGAACCTTGTGAAACGAGTGCATTTAAGTGGCCTTAATGTTAGCTTGCTTATCAGTGCTTTCACAGCACGGTTTGCCTTTATAATTACACTCAAGTGTCACATTAAGACAAGCTAGGCAAAGAAACGGGTCACTGCCAGGTTTATGGTCCACAAAGTTTGGTCAAGAATTTGCCTTAACCCTTTGCAGAGACGGGAGTCTCTCGTATGCGGGTTTGAAAATGAGGGCCCTTGATAAACATCCTTCTTACCACAGGAAAATTTGCAACATAATTATATACTCTGCAAAGCCTCCATGTCCTCTCTAGAACTATTTGAGAGTATCTGCAGAACCATAGACGCAGTTGGGATCCACGACCAAATCACAATTCTTACCCCCGAAACCAAGAACCAGACCAGATTCCCCCACAAATGGCTGCCGTGTTCGACACTAGTCCTCTTGGCTCGGTCATTGACAGAGAAAGCAGAACATACCACTGGCGTGGCCTCATTGGGGACAGCGCGCAGCCACCTTTCTGAATGGGTGAACGCAAGACTAACAATACATCCATTGTAGTGTGTGCATGGCGCATATCTTTGGTGGAGTACTGTCAGAGAAGACAGATTGCTGGAAGAAGAAAAAGCAATTGCACTTGAATAGTGACGACATTATGAAGGACAGCAGAGCATATCAAACATGCGTCGGTTTGTGCGGGCCAGGCAGCAGTCTGGCAGGCCTAGATGAACGAAACAAGCAAGAATGCAGGGCATAATCACATGGTTTGTTCCTCCTATGGGAAATAAAGACTCAAGATGAGCAGAATGTGACACAAGAGGTCTGTCTTAGGTCACATAAAAATCGTAAAATGTACCAATATTCAATGAACAGTTCATTAGACCATATAACCGATGAACCAGTATTAAAATTATTGCCCATATATGGCTAAAAATTCTATATTATTTTAGAATGCAAAAATAATTAATTAATTTGTTTACTGCAAAGATTACATTTAAGATATTACATTATTAGTGATTCTATAGATTCACTTTTTTAGATTACAGCGAAGTAAATCTAAGTGTTAAAAGAGAAAATGAGCATGCACAATTAAACATACACTACTGACCAATAAATATAATTAGAAAACAGAATCCAATTTTATGTGCTTTGCCACCAAGAAGATTGTCCCTGAAGTTAATGTTTTTGAAAGAAGTCTCCTGTACTCAGCAAGTCTGTATATATTTGAACAAATATACAGTAAAATAGTAATATTGTGAACATTATTGCATTTTTGTCTATTTTAATAGATTTTTTTAATGTCATTTATTTCTGTGATATCAAAGCTGAATTTTCAGACTTGTTACTTCAGTCTTCAGTGTCAGATGATCCTTCAGAAATGATTTTAATATGCTGATTTGCTGCTTAAGAAATATTTGTTATTAGTTATGTTGCTTAATATTTTTGTGGAAAAGGTGATACAGAAAGTTCAAAAGAACAGAACTGACTTGAAAACAAATTTAACAGTTAATGTCTTTACTGTCATTTTTTTATAATTATTGCAAAATAAAAGTATTAATTTTTTCATCAAAGAAAAATAACAATACTTTCTGACCCCAAACTTTCGAACGGTAGTATAGTTCTTTCAGCCTGTTAAGCACATTTAACCAAGTCTAAAACCTGTTCTATAGAATTTCACAGATTTTTCCGAGAAAAGTTAGCAAATTCTGTGGGATAGTCACTACAATCTGTCTTGTAACATCCTTTTTTTTAAAGGGCCCCTCAGGCATTTTATAAGTCAGGAATGTTGTTAGTCAACCCTATTCTTTTTTTTAAGGTCAGGAAACGTGGGTTAGCTGAGAAACAAAGTCTGCATGCGTTGTCTGGAGGAATATTCTGTGCCAGCAAAAACCACGGCTTTGACCTCTAAGTATGTGCATAATCCCTGAGCCAAACATCCCTGCAGACTTCAGAAATGCAAATGAAAGACGAACACAGTGTATTATTCCATTAAATTAATGAGATTTTTCACAAGCCACTTTTAACTTGCATGTACTCTAATATTTTATCAAAATCATCAGTAAGATCGAATGCAAGTGTTTTCAGAGAAGGACACTCATGCATCGGGAAAAAAATATGAATCAAATTGCTTTTGGAGTCTGAAAACTATGATATCGGTGTTTAAACTATACGAAAATGTGAATTTGTGAAATCAGTGACATCAGGCACACTACAATATAAATGTGTAAATGCGCAGGTGTGCATTGTATCTTTACAAAGTGACATCTACTGGCCTGGCCACATAATACAGCGTTTGTATGACAAAACATCTTCTCAAACATATTTAGAAACAGATTCTTTAGATGATATTAAAATACTCTATTTATTAAAAGACTCACAGTGCAAAGGAATTGAACAATTGAATTGTCATTTTAAATCTTTACAGTCTTTGCCACTGTCCTTCAAACCACTCGAAGTATTTAATAACACAATTGTATGATCACTTTTTCTTTAATACATTTCATTAAATACTGGTCAGAAAAAGTAGTTTGTTTTATTTTAAATAAATATAGCTGTTACACTGAATGACAATGGAACATTGTTTCACTCATATTTTGATATTCTGTTTTCACAACAATAAACTAGACACTTTACTTTCATTTAATATGCTTCAATATGCTGTTCATTTTATACAGTATATTTAATCAGTTTCTTTATATAATCTTTGATTGGGCTATACTGATTGACTGAACATGAGGCGAGCTTTAGAAATGAATTAGCTGTGTGAGTTTAAGACATCCAGAAGCCTCATTATCTCTCTGATAACTTCTATTCGACAGGCAAGACATGTAATCCTGGGAATTAGGCCGAGATGAACTACAAAAGATGGATAACTGCCAGTACGACTGGCCAATCCTGACACATCTGGACACAAACTGCCTCGTGTCAACAAACACAAGAACTAAACATAGAATTAAACATAAAGAAAAGCTTTGAGCATCTCAGCCTGTATCGATTCGACCAATACGGACTCGAAGGGGAACCAAAAGTATTAGTTTGGGGCTGTGCTATCTGTTTGGCCAACCAAGGGATAATGGGGCACTGTGCAGAAAACGGTTTTGAAAACATTTTTTAGTTGTTTCAGTTTGATGATGCTATGGCACAGATGTTACCAAATTGAAATGGCTAGATATACCTGAAGGTTTAAGGTTTTCCAGTTTTCCAGATACAATGTGTAATAACAATGCACAGTGTACAACTCTGAACTGGCAGACATGAGAGCATTTCTTCTAGGAATGCGTGTTGTTTTTATAATCTAAAATGAAAATTATTTTATTTGACATTATATTATACAGATGTATATTATATCATATATTATCAATATTAGACAAAAAAATATAGATTTTAAATATAAAAATATAAATGTCAGACATATACTTGTGAAAATGAAATAAAACTAGTTGACTACAATGAGAATGGTAATACAAATAAACTTAATTTAAAAAAACGAATAAAAGACAAAACCACATTTAAAAAATGCTACAAATAAATTAAAAACAAATTCAAAATATTGATAAATACTAGATAAATAATACCAAAGCAACACTTTGGAGCTCGCCAAACACACACACATTAACATACATGTTAACGCTTGAAATCATTAGTTTGTGTAAACAGTGCAACACCACAAGACTGTCTGAATAAAAGACAGCTGGAGACATTTCATGATGAGAGACATTCATTTACCAATTAAGGCGTTTTTCAGACATGATGGAGAGCGAGAAATTGCTACACTGATGTTCACAGACCACATCCTACTCATAATATTTGTACATAGACACCTTTCTTCCTCTGACAGCGTTTTTCCAACGATTTGTCACCAAGTGGGCGACTGCTTTCGCAAACTGAGAAACATTTTCAAGCATTGTAAATATTCAAAGAACCAGACAACACAATTCAAATGCGACTGAGATAGCATAACATGCTACTTTTGCTATCACTGACAGAACGTTGGGAAAGTTCTTGACATGCGAACAAACAGCAAAACATTATGAACCCAATAAACAAAAATAGTATCAATTTGATGGATTTCCATTGGTAGAAAGATACTTTACCAAGTACACAAACACTTAACCTTCAGTACTCTAGGGGGCGATAAAGTTCATCTGTGTCATTCAAGCCTATGTGTTTTTATTCAGGTAGCTAGAAATAAACACGTCCACATGAACTAACTTGCACAACAAGATACTCATCAAGTAGGCTACTACAAACACTTCGACTTTATTAAGTATAACTTGATTATTTACACAATGGCAAGAAGTAAAGCATCAACATTTGCCATTTATTGAGAGTTTGCATAACTTGAAGTGCATTTTGAAACATTTTCATAAACTTAAACAAATAGTATTGAATGTTTTAGAGTCTAAAACCCAATTAAGAGCACAAAACATGCAAGCAAACCATCACTCATACTCACAGATGTTTGTGCTGCTGCTTTCCCTCCAAAATGTTGTCACTTCCTGGAGGATGATGTCATTAGGGAAGTGGCTGTTGTTAGTTCAAATCATTTTAGATGTCCAGCTTTTTATTTGCTTTCCTCGCTTATGACATATCTGTTCATGAGGAATATTATTGAATTAATCTCTTACTTCTATCAACTGAATGAAGCATACATAAATATAAATAAGGGGGAAATAAATACAAAATAATTTTAAAGACAGAAGTTCAAAAATAGTTTGAAAAGTTTGAAAATAAAAATGTGTTAATGTTTGTAAACCTTTTGTTTTTATTCAACTGTATTTGTTATTTTTTATTAATTTGTGATTTTAAATCATTAAATAAATATGAAAACGGTATTTTAAACATTTTGATTAGAGAAAGAAAAACACTTTCTTAATAAACATCAATAAAATAAATAAGATAAACATAAACATTAAATAATGTAGTGAAATAATATAGTTAGTTGTGACATTGTGATAACATCATAAACATATAATTGATATAAAATATATGTATAATATTATTTTATATTATAAAAATATTTAATAAAATCATATAATATTATATAAATAATAATTTATAAAATACTTTTAACATTTAACAGATTAAAACATGGTGCACAAGAAAAAAGAACTGCCTGAAAATAATTCAAATCAATAAACAATTTAAATAAAAAATGTGAAAAATGTCAATCAAATGTCCACATGGTACTCTGGTTAGTAGTGTTCACACCAGTAATTTGCAACCGTTTATCTCCTCATTAGCGAGCGGATAACAGTTCCAGCTCGTTTCCAGTAACTTGCACTCTGCATCCATTACGTTTGTTTTATATCCTGGGATAAATATGCTGTGAGTGAACTGGGGCAATTTGATAGCTTATACGACTGGAAAACAGTCCCAGTTCAGGTCCAGAATGGTAGATCATAGATGACTCATGAAGAAATTCAGCAACAAATATGAAAACAGGCATAATTCAATGAACAGTAAAACATCTTTGCTAACTTTCTGGACACCAGTTCCAGGAAGACCGGGCGCTGTGGAGCTGTTGGTGTAAAGATGACATCAATCAGACAAGTCAGGCTGACAAATACATATATTAAGCGGTAAAGTTTCCGAAAACATGCATACAGAGGCAACAGGGCCTTAAACTTCATATATCAAAACAGCATGGAGATTCTTGATGGCTGATGTCTGTCTCTTTGACTCCTGAGTGTGAGATGTGTACGGCAGCACTGTGTAAATCTTTGGTAATGAAACGTTCAGCGTCTGCGGGCCAGCATTCATTCCAAGGTGAGCTTCTTACCATTGCTAACAGCTCCTTCTAGTGGTCAAAATCTCAGAGGTGAGCTAAACCCAGCAGCAAGACCCACACAGACACTCGGGCTTGTACAGCTGGGTACAACAAGAGACAGCATGTATGAAAAGCACAGAACAATCAAAATAAATTACATATCGTGTGCAATTCTTTAAACTTGCTATCACACATCTCAAAAAGCCATTTCAAAGCAAAACAGAGCAACCCATTGATGAACTTTACATATGGGGCATGTGCAAATGCCATTTTGGAGCACTCTATAAGGCAAATCAGGGACATGTAAACAGCAGAGGGCCACTTGGACACCGAGCGAATGGTATTATAAACAACAGTGTCTGTTAATTCTCATCTAAATTGTGGTTTCAGCAGTTCAAAGTTCAGAGCAGGTGGGTGTAGATTGGCCTATTCTAAAACTACCACCAAGACCACTGTAATTAAAGCAACTCGAGGAAAGACTCTCTGCATGAGAGAAAAGAGATTTTAAGCATTTACCACAGTATTCACCACACACCTCAGCTGGTTTTAATTGTGCTGCAGTGATATGGTCTTCACGGATGCCATCAGTAGCCTATCTATTGCTGCATATGTCGCTGATATATACATATATATATATATATATATATATATATATATATACAATGGTTGAGCTGTAACACCATCAGTTTAACCATTTAGAAAGAATTTACATCATTAGATGATGTACACCCTTATGAGGAGATAGAAATACAGGGTCACATTTGGCTTTGTGATCATGTTAATGAAGAATACATGACAAAAGTGTTATTATCTGAATCAGCGGCTTCTCCTGTTTAATTTGATATATAACATTCAGCTGTGACGCTTTCAAAACTATTCATAACTATTATTTTAAAGTAGTTTTCGGTTCTTTTGCTGAAAATATGCCCCACTTGTTCCCATTTTTGAATTAAAATGCTTGAAAGCATAATCATTATTTTGAACAAGTCAATTTGATTATCCGTGCTTTCTATTGTTGCTACCGGTTTTATCAGCAGCACGCTAATACGAACTGTTTATGGATAAGTAGTATACTTCAAAACTTCTTTACTTTGCAGAAGACAAACATGGGAATGTTATGTCAAAGTTTGAGACACGCAGAGCAAAACAAGACAGAGTTACAGACGTTAAAACTAAACACTCCCCATTCTCCCCTACTCATACATGTTCTCTGCGCGCACTGATATACGGGTGGTGCCTATCAGCAGAGCGATTCTAACCGTGCTCTTTTGTGTGCATTCTCTACGTATATGTAAGCAAGCGTCTTTATCATGTCACATCCATGAATCTGCTGGACAGCCGCTGAGCTTCGTGCACGAATCTGACGCTATTCTACCAGACACAAAGTGCACGGAAGATATCAGAGGAGCATATCTTCGATTTTGCATGGATTTGTGTTTTGCTCAGCGCTATTGGCATCACTGCGTAAAAGACTGATCCTATTGCCGAGGGGGAAAGGCGCTGGCGCTGCGCCACGATCTGGCAAGTGCGCCTCCCTTCACCGCTGTTTGGCTTATTCATAGTTAGGGGTTTGGGTTTGGCTGTTTTTAAAAAGGCAAGCACTGCTGTGAAGTTGATCAGTCTGCTCAGAAAACTTCCAGAGGGGAAAGTGTTTTGGAATCGGAAAGTCCAGAATTTCAGTGCGCAACCAATTGCGCACAAACTGGACTATTGGAGAATACCCAAGTGAATCATTTTTTTATGTATATATTTATATAAAAATCCACCGGATTCTTCTTCATCATCTATTTTTCATCAAAGACTGTTTCTATTTTCTCATTTTTAAGACACCCCAACCTGTGCTTTCACTTTGCATGCGGAGTTTTCACTCGAATCTGAGCCAAACGTTCATGCGCTCTCATATCTAGTTCTTGCTCTCTTTTCATTTAAATCGAACCTCATTCACTTTGAAACGAAGCATGGCTCTTCTTGTGCTGGGTACATTTCTCACGGCGTTGTCCGTCAGCGGAGGCTCTTATGTGCCGTGCGAGCCGTGCGATCAGAAGGCGGTCTCCATGTGTCCTCCGGTCCCGCTGGGCTGTCAGCTGGTGAAGGAGCCCGGTTGCGGCTGCTGCTTGACTTGCGCTCTGGCGGAGGGGCAGGCGTGCGGGGTGTACACCGGTACATGCACACACGGACTGCGCTGCCTGCCGCGCAACGGCGAGGAGAAGCCGCTTCACGCCCTGCTGCACGGCAGGGGAGTGTGCACGAACGAAAAGGGATACAAACCACCGCACCCACCCATTGGTAAGTTGACTGGAAAGCAGTGCGCCATTGTTGCATGGAAGCATTGTTGCGTTGAGATCGTGTATCTAGTGGGAAATTTGTGGCTTGCACTGATCCCGTTTTATGGCGTGCGCATGTTTCTGCATGAGCTTTTCTGTGTTGTGGCCGGGCTGCGCTGCTCAGTGCTGTTTTCCATCATATTCCAGCGCTGTAGATTACTAAGATTAGTGAACCCTGTTTATGTTTTACCCAAAGCCATTTATTAACGAAACGGTTTCAATCTTCACGCTGCAAAGGCACTTATACAAAAAGTACCGTGGTGGTAGCGCGTTCGTTTTCTGGAAATGTACCATGGTATCTATGGACGCACCTAAAGTATGATGTAAATGCCATTCCAGTGCCATTGTATCATCATCAGATACTTTACATTTGAACATTATAAAAAGAGAATAGAATAGTTATATTTTAGTCAAAATAAATTGGCGTTTTTTTGTGTATTTGCATGTTATCATTGGGATTACCATTGCATTTTGGACATATACCATGGCACTACCATGTTTTATACCATTTACCGTAGTAGTATTGTTTTGAAAGTTCCCATTTAATGCCATCACTGTGCCGAGTCACTACCAATGTACTTTTTTAAGGGATATGTCTATGTATATGGTACTGCCATCTGATACCATCACTGTACCATTGTTATACTGAAGCTGCATATAAAGTATCATATAATGCATATAGAAATTACATTGAAATTATGTGTAGTGAAATGTATGAAATTTGTGAATACAAATATTCACCTATAAATATATACTCTACAAAGGTAAAGTCTCATTGCATTTCATTGTCATAGAAGCAAAGCAGCATCAGAATCAGCAGAACTGCATACTTTAGTATGCTCCTCAGAACTGAGTAAAGACGCCTCGAGATCCATAACTCCATACAGGCTGAAACCGAACACAACGGGAGGCTAGAGGCATGTTTACTAGTGGTTTGATTTGGCAATGGCATTTACTTGGTGCTCTATTGCCATTGGGGACTCCTCCATTGTTATGATCACACCTCTCCTCATTGTACAGCGTACCCATGCCTCATGATATTCTTGATTGAGATTCTAGGTTGCACTGAATTTAGTCTGTGGGTGGTGTTGAGGGTCGGATTACCGTTCAAAGATTAAATCCAAGGGGAGGAGGGTAGCCACTGTGTCTCTACAAGCCAACCTGTGTGCAAAAATCACACGTTTGCGAAGTGTAATCGTGCACGGCATGCATAATTATTTACATTTACGCATTTGCCAGATGCTTTTATTCGGTGCACTCAATTAATGCTTTCCTTGGGAATCTAACCCCTAACCTTGGCGTTGTTAGTGCAGTGCTCTACCAGTTGAGCCACATGAACAAAAATAGCATGTGGGGTTACAGAACTATATCTTTTAGACTACAGCCATGCTTTATCCAACAAGACAGAATATATTCTTAAAACAGATGAGGTTGAATTCAGTCGTGGGCTTTCACCACAACCTTTTGTACACAAATACAACCCCCTCACACACAGGTGCACATCAGAAACCTGTTTGTCTCTATCTGAAGTCCTCTGATGAGTGCGGTTGCTGGTTTACCCCTTCTGTGATTGCAGTGGTCACACAGTTGAGTCCTTGTGATTCAGCAGAATGTCTGTGGAGCCGATCTATCAAGAGCTGTTCGTCAAGCATGGGGATGAATTTAGAGGGATGCTTCTAGCCTCCCGTGGTATTCGGTTTCAGCCTGGTTTTACTAGCTGGGCAGAACAGACAGAGAGGGGAGAGAGAGAGAGAGAGAGAGTAAGAGGGAGAGGGGTCAAGCGTCCTTGTCCGCATTAGGATTCAAAGTCTTTTGGCCCTGTGTCTTTCCGATCAATTTTTATTCCCCCAGCACGCTTTAGTTTCACAGTTGTGCAAACATAAAATTGAAATACAAGTTTAAAATGGAATCATGTCTCACTCACGTGAATTGTGTCATACCTTCATGGTCTTGAATGCTGGCGCTCACGGTTTAAATATTCACTGTGCATAGCCAAGTACAATAGGCGACACCAGATTGTCATTTAGCTCCAGGATTGGCAAATGATGCAAATTTGCCAACGATCGCAAGGGAGACTTTCTGTTCGGACATGCCATGTGGAACGTTCGCAACGATTGCAGGTCTGAATCTAAGAGCGTGTAAGTAAACCATCATAAAGAAATGGTCTGAAAGCAATTGGCTGTTACTTCGTTATCGCTGATTTATGCACTTTGTTTACCCATTAGAGACGTAGCGATGACTAAACAACGGTTACAATGGCATGGAACGCAGATGTTCTTCTTTTGCCTGTCTGTCATCTCATTTTGATATTGCACCACAGGCCAAACTCACAGAAACATATACTTGGTTGAAACATCAGACTGACACTGACAGATGTACGGCTCGATTCACTGAATAGCAGCTGAATAGATCTCTTGCACTTTTTGAAAGTGATGCCCAGCTTTTTGAAATCTACATTACAGAATACTTTCTCCTCTTTTTTGACCATAATACCAATAGTGCTCATATATCAAGTGCCCAGTCATCCTTTCAGAGGTATGCAATTAAGGAACCTATTTGGCACGCTTAAATGACTTCTTCCAGTAAAGTTTAACAGCAATCTGTCCAGCGTGTATTTGTCATTGGCACCTGGAAAGCTAGCGAGTGAGCAACAGCTGTGAAGAAAATCAGCTCCCACAGTAGTCTCGTCTCTGTCAGAAATGTAATTCCTGGGCAGCGACATCCTCACGCTGGGCCCTGCTTAAATAGGAACACATGTCAAGCTGACCAAAACAGCGAATGGACAAAAACAATCTATTTAATCTATGGGTTTACAGCTCACGTTTAGAAAATGTAATCAAACAGCAGGGTTGTAACCATGGGTTTAGAAGAAGACGCCGACTTGTTGAAACCTCCTGTCATGTGCTTCGGGTCGGTGGAGGGGGAGCCGCAGTGTCACGTTTCTTCAGGGAAGGAGAACAAAAGGTGCCTAATTTCTTGCCTGCAGCACAAGTTCAGATGTGGTTCCAAAGCGCTGCCTCAAATTTTGTGTCCTGCAGGATTCTCGGGAGGATAGCTAAGATACATTACAAGACAAAATTGTTAGTACTGTTACAGTTGTTACATTTACTTGTTGAGGATCATAGGAAAGGCGGTGTGGTTACTGAATTTGGCCTGCTTAGGGTAGCTGATTTATTTCGAAAATGACTGGTAAAGCTCATTCTCTGAGCCACACACACATTGTGTGCATAACAAGTCAACTTCCTTTTGCACTAAAAGCAGGCAAAATGACCAAAATCGTATTTTATGAGTAACTTTATATCACACTAACACAGTAATTTCAATACACTGTAGTTATTTTTGCTGTAAATGTAATTAAATAAATGGTTTGCATGTTACAATCATGCGTAAGATATATTTTTGGATAACCTTGTGAATAAAAACGCAAATAAACGCAAATAAAATGATTACCTTGTCACATCAAATAACACTCAACATATGTAATATTACTTATTAGACATACAAAACAAGTAGGTATGACTCTAAATTCTGAGCCGTAACTGAAGAGGTTTGAATATGAAATCATCATGCCATAATATTTATTTTTGGTAATCTAACAAGTTAAGAGCAAATAAAAAAACAACTATTTCTGATTTCGTTTGACTCTATTTTTCTTTTTATAATAAATAACACTCAAAATCTTACTTGACATATAAAAACAGCAGTTATGACGCTAAATTCTTGCAACATAAACTCAACTAAACAAGCAAATATTTATTCACATTACACTCCTTTATATAAAAACAAAAGTCCTGACATTGTTTAGAGACACATCTTGCTTCGTATTTTCCCATTACTGCTTGTTTTTCTTCTTCTCATGTGTAAATAATGTAAAGCAGTCCTGCCCACTGATAGCCATGCAAATATATCTACCATGGGTTAACTCGTACAGAATAGCAAAATCTCTGGTTGACACAGTTTTACCATCGTATCGCCAAGGCGTAACTCCTATAGTTTAAAAACGGTTTTAAATCTTCAATATATCCCATTCTTCATTTTGGAAATTCCTAATAATGTTTCAAATTAGGCTTTTATTCATTCCCTTCATAAACAATTACATCACCTACACATGATTATATAAAATCTTAACAGTAATTATAAAGATTGATTTGGTTTGGATGGCTAAAGTTTGCTTTAATACAAAATCTTGCCTAGTTTAGAAGAGGAAAGATTGCAGCTAGTGGAAAGATGCCTTGAGCTTACAGACAGTATCGCTCTCTTGCCATTGTCTGAGCTAATTGAAATCAGCAACTGGGAGCGACCCATTGATGTCCTGAAGAGCACCTCCTGAGTTCATGTTTCGGAGTGTTGATGACATGAGACACGGTCAGGCGATGAAGAGGTGCACATATGTGCTTTCAGCCTGAAGGGCATCGACAGGTGTCATCACTTTGCATTGTCCTGAATTACAGGGGACTTGTTTGAATAGTAAGTTGTATGATGGCTTTCTTGGACGTAACCGATAGTGTATTGCAACATGGAAACTTTCATCCCAAATCAACCAGGTCTTGCTCTTAATGTTGCTTTG
Source organism: Gymnocypris eckloni scoliostomus (assembly GCA_027564155.1). Lineage (NCBI taxonomy): Eukaryota > Metazoa > Chordata > Actinopteri > Cypriniformes > Cyprinidae > Gymnocypris > Gymnocypris eckloni. Next base: position 13,429,714 of record CM050425.1, on the reverse strand, counting down.
TAGTTTTCAATTACCCCGGTTTTAACTAGCATTAGTCCTCGGTTGCATTCGTGGTGTTTTCTTTAGTTTGTGGCATGCTTCTCTGCTACAGAGGCCCAAGCATGTTGTGGACACGGTCCAGGCTTTAAATATTTAGCAGTGGATCCTTGCCAGGGATGCCATGGTCGGTCTGTGACAATGAATGCAAGACAAAGCAGAACGGCCTGCTTCAAGAACGACTTTCAAAGGCGAGCTAGTCTGAATATTTAACAATAGCAAGACTTAATTCCAACCATGCAGGGCCTTAAGAAGTATTTCTCAGCTTGTTGGGCAGCACGTTCTTAAAAAAACAGAATCAGAGAAGGTGACAACGCAACTCAAAAGGAGATCTGCTTTCATCATTAGCCCCAAGCTGTAAGAAACCGTGGATATTCATGAAGAATAATTGCCCAGCGCACGTGTACATTATTAAACAGAGCCCTATCAGATTCATCTCCTTTGGCCAAGCTCGGGTCCCTTTATCTTAATGAAAAGTTTTGCAAGACCAAGAGGAGAGACACCAATACCTCTTCTGCATTCTTTCCAAAGCTCATTTGAATAGACAGGCTACACGTGATACATCTGGTTTGGCTTGGCTCCAGGTTCTTGGCTGTGTGTCAGATGTTAAACACAGACTCGCTAAACCTTTACAGGCTGGGGACCACGAGCATGGAAAAACAGATTTTGGTCCTCACTCCGAAAAGCCTACAACAGAAAAGTCGAATTTAGTGGTTTGTCAACTCTAGGCATTGTTGATTTCACAAACACGGTGCATTTGTGCCACGCACTAGGAGGAAAAATCACGAAAACAGCCATAAGGAATTGTGCTGCCAACCCAGTCATCCTGTGCCCTCCCATTTGAAGTGTTCCTTGCCGACTCATGTAAATCTCCTCTAGGCAAACATCCCTACGACATTTCCATGAGGCGATCTCAGATTAGGTGGCTTCAGGAGCCCAAACCTGTGGGGAAATCTGTACAGAAATTTCAGTCTGCCAAGTCATGAGTTGCGGGATTGATTTCAAAGAGACAGCACCATGCTCTGATTTGTAACTTCAGAAGCCAGGAAACCAATTCCTGTAATGACCAGGCACCCGCCCCATGCGTCTCCAGGTCAGACAGACTCTTTCACCACGGGCCGCTCCAGAACACCCTGCCCCAGTCCGCAGCAATGTGAAGCACTGGAGCTCAGGGGGACTGTGAGGGCAGTTATCTCAATCATTTCTGCTGGCTGCCTCAGCTGTCTGATAATGCCCTCTTGGCTGTATGCACAAAAATACTTGGAAACCCAACAGCATCGATGTTCAGTTCTGACTCTGTGTGTCCATTTCCATTCTGTCTGATTCTCGAAAGAAGCCACTCTAAGATGCAATTGCAATAGCAACAATTATATACAATATCTATTTAATATGAATTTAATATCAGTCTAAACACATTATGCTGTGCTGATCACTTACCCAAGTATTTATAAATTAAATACTTTCCAAATCCATGAACAATTTACAAAGTAATATTGCTTATTTGCATAATAAATAGCATAATATAAAAGCGTAGCATTTTGATTAGATTTGTCTTTTTGTGAAAAATTATTTCACAATTATGTCCCAATTTATAATAGCGATATACAGTGAATGGATTTAATGCATAATGCATTTCTTGCCAGCATTAGACCTGAAATGAAACAATATTATATTTAAACTGTATTTTATGCAATAAACCACAATCCTAAACAAATAAACAAAAGCAATAACTCCTATTAAAATGGCATTTCGTATTGCACATTTGATGAATAATAATTTCTCAGATGATTTTCTTTGGTTTGGATGGCTAAATGTCAATGCAGTTATACTGTATATCCTGACTTTGTATGCTTAGTGTTAATGACCTGCTAATCTCCTCTGGATGTACTATGTTTGGCTTCTCTCTGCATGGTTCAAGTGTTCAGTTTTATGAAGCTCGGATTTGTCCAACAGCATTTGACTTCAGTGGAAAGATAGTTTATATTTAGAGGCATGTATCCTGTGGTGTTTTACTATCAAACTATATGTGCTTGAATTACTTGTTCTGTAATATCTCCACATTTTCCCCGGACACATGTTGACAGTTACTACCCACCTTGCCTTAGATTCCTGCTGAAGAACATTGTGGTAGTCATGGTGTTATGGTTATTGAGACTTCAAAGTTCTTCAAGTATGTCTCTGAACTGTTAAGGATCCTTTGAAAAGTAATTTCTGTTCTCACTCCCAAATCCTGTAGTCATTCACATTCTCTACAATGAAATCAACAGAACTTTTCAGCAGTATAAAACAGAAGTCTATTCAATGTTTGGGTTGTACACCTAAATGCATTTTTGGAGAAATCTCACCAAATAGAATGAGATATTAGATTTTGAATCCAATTGGATGTTTAGTCAGGCATAGCCAAGTGTTTCAACCCGGGGTAGGTAGGGTTGGGGGGGGGGTCATCAGCTGTTGATCCTGCCACCACCCTCTGTAAACAAATGCTTAGGAAACATTTGGTGGAAAAACAGTTGCTTTCATGTTTACGCTCTGGAAACTCATTAGCAGCTAGGATGTGTAAATATCTTAAATCGACTTCATTATGCATCGTTTTGTTTGTTGTTAGCATGACAAAAATATTTAAAAGTAAAATTTTTAGGCTGGTCTGCCTCAGCCAATCAAATTCATACATTGTTGGTATTGTATAAATTAAACTTCAAATTGTGTGGCTTATTGAGGTAATGCATTCGGTTTTGGCCTAGTGGAGGGAAAAATCGCATACATTATCTTTAAAGAACCTGATAAATCTAGAGACATGAATATAATAGAGATTAATAGAGATTCAAAACACCATATTAACACCCTGGCAACCACTTTAACATCATGCTGATGATTTTGCACTGGCACTCACATTTCCATGCAGTAAAAATATAGTTAATGCTTATTATTTGATTCTCTTTGTCTTAGATCTCGAATCAATAGAGCATGATGATACAGTGAAGCCAGACACGACTGAAGACCAGATTCCTAAACTTCCCCTTTACCCCAAACCAGACGTAATCAACAGCAGGAAGAATGCTGCCATGCTCAAGGACAAGAAGAAACAACAGGAGAAGCATCGGTCACTGGGGTCGATGGACTACTCCCCCCTTCCCATCGACAAGCATGAGCCTGAAATTGTAAGTTGTGTGACGCAGCAGCTGCAGTAAAATTATAGCAAGGTGTTAAATGCTGAGGTGATGATGAAACTCACCATGTGTTCATCTAACACAGGGTCCCTGCAGAAGGAAGCTGGATGGAATCATTCAAAGTATGAAAGACACATCCCGCATCATGGCTCTTTCCCTCTACCTGCCTAACTGTGACAGGAAGGGCTTCTTCAAGCGCAAACAGGTAAGACTTGTTACTTGTCTGGTATAATATTAACATTGACATCTAATGATGAACTTTTTTTTAGTTGATTAACACTATCAGTCAATGTTAACTCGTGAAAATAGTTCCAGACAGAACACAATGGTTTTCCTTTGGCGAATGAATCTGCATTTATGATTGCTGAGTGAGATTCAGTAACTCACTCGCTTTTTGAACAAATCGGTTCAGTCAGTGATTCGAATGACTCACTTAAAAAGACCACCGCTGTCGCCACCTATTGGTATATTAATGTAATATGCATATAGAGTCACTTAAAAATCCCACCACTAATACATAGATTGTCAGCCTGTCTGGAACAAACACAGCCAAAAAAAAACATTGAGGACAAGAACTAACTGAAAATATGAATAACCATGTCCAGAGAACTATACTAATCCAGAGAAGTCCAGAGAATACTTTACTAATCAAAGGTACATGTTACAACATCATTTATGTCATTATCTCTTATATCACATTTGATTATGTTTTAGGCTCCATGAACCCAATCCAAGTGATTATTGTACAAATTTGTAAAATACATGCACGTAACCGTAAATAAGTTGAATTCTATATTTATGCACTGATTTCAACACCAGTCATCTAACATCGATTCATGAGATTGATTAGTGAGATTCACTAGCTTGCTGCAAAACATGAATTCAAGTGAAACGCTTCAGTTTCAATGGTGAAAGAGCGTGCGGTAAAACACTTTACAAGTAAAACAGAATCGTTTTGTGTCCAAACATTTAATATTAAACAATTGATTTATGACAGAAATGTTAAACAGCTAACAATAATATCCACTGATGCAAACTACTAAACTTTTCTTGTCAAATGTCGTCTTTTTTAATTTTGAAAATACAGTCTCGTCGTTTACATGATTCGTGGAGTTTATAACTAAATGTGACGAGATGAAACATGAACATATACATTTTCTGCATATTAAACATATCATATTCTAGGTTTTTTCTTTTTTGCTGTTCTTTATTGCCTTAAATCCCTGTACATCCTTTAATTTGATTAATCAATAAACAAAAAAAGACCATTACTAACCCTATTGTTCAATACTTAGTTATAGCCTTGTTTTTTTTCTTCGTATTATTACATTTTTAGCTGTAATAATATTTTATTAACTAATTTACTCAAACAATTAGCTGACTAATTGAGTTTAAAGATAATACTAATCCTTAGTATTTACACTGTTCAAAACTGAACTAAATCAACACAGTCCTCTACATAGGAATCTTTTTTTTTATTACGTCACACAAAAATTATTGGTTACACTTTTATTTTAAGGTGTCATTGTTACAGTGTTATTATAGTAAAGTACTGAGTAATATTAATTAACTACGTGTACTTACTATATGGTTAGGGATTGGCTTAGGGTTACTTGCATGTAATTATGCACGATTCATTGTCATTATAATAGTAAGCACATGTAACGTGTATAACAAGACACCTTAAAATGAAGTGTTACCGAAATATTTTATGACAGCACACCATCCGGTCCAAGTTGAGGCATTTCTTTTGAGTTGAGCTTGCAGTTTTATGACCCTTTATCCCTTATCCACCCTGCAGTGCAAGCCCTCCCGTGGCCGGAAACGAGGCATCTGCTGGTGTGTGGACAAATACGGCGTGCAGCTGCCCGGCACTGACTACAGCGGCGGTAACATCCAGTGCAAGGATTTGGAAAACAGCAACAACAACGAGTGAGAATCGACCCACCCTGATCACCAGACCTAGGGCCCACCTCCTTGTCCTGTCCCACCAGTCTACCCGCCAGTCACTTTGAGACTTTGATGCAAAACGACAAAGAAACACAACAGCTATTAGAAATATGAACAATCAGACTAAAAAGAAAATGTTAAAATGATATAATCCACAGGAATCGTTTTGACTGAGCGCTCATCTCTATCCCACTGGGTTCAGAGGATCTCTATCCCACAATCAGAGGAGCCCCCTGCTAGAGCTGAGTCCCGGCAACAACAATACAAAAAAATAGCTACAAAATATATACATACAATTATATATTTTTATAGAAGCTGGGGTTTGAGCACCATACTGTTTTGTTTAACGTTAACATAAAACAAAAAACTACCACAAAAAAAATATATATATGGCATGTTGAATATTAACAGGGCTATCTTGGTCCTTTAAATCTTTTGCTGTCAAGATATCAAAGGAGATAGCAGGAACGTTTACTATTTGAAAAAAATGTGTTGTTTTCCAAAAGAAAAGAAAGAAAAGAAAACAAATGGTAGAGATCAGCTGATACAGTCATCTCAGTCTGGCTTTTTTTGGTCCTGTCAGAGCACTTATTCATTAAGGAACCTGCTTGGAAATGTGTAACTTCACCAAGTTCAGTGTATGCGTGTGTGTACGAGCATGCACTTGCGTGCGCATACGTGTGAGCAATGAAATACGGCAATAGCTTTAAAAAAATATATATGTTTTTTTTTCTTGGCATATCCCTCCCAGAACGTAGTGAAAACCAAGATCCCATTAGACAAATCTGTTTCAGTGGCTCTAGACTTTGTAGCTTACCTAACATGCCAACCGTGCCTATGTAAACAGACGCTGCCATGCAGAGTTACACGGGGTCCCGAACTAAAAAAAAATCCACACAGAATCAATCAGTGCCCAGGCCTAGAAAAGAAAAGGCACTCTGGAATAGTTTCGTATCAGATATTGTGGCATCTGGGCCGAGTTAAAATCGAGACAGATGCTGTAACCCTTAAAAGCTCCCAGCATTTGCGTTTGAACTTTGACGGACGTTTACCGTGCTGAGCGGTAGTTTCTTTCTGTCTGTAATGTTTTGTTTTTCTGAACAATTTTTCTTATGTGCTGTTTCTTTTGACTTCATGGAGGCAATGACAGTCCACTTATGAGCCATTTTCCTCGACCATGCGGTTTCGCTGAAATAGGTGCAACCTTGGTATATTACTCTAGATTATTGAATGTGTTTTTGTTTTTTTATCCTTAAACAACCACAACCATCAGGTGCTCAGCAGAGGAGTGTTAGCATTATCAATTTGCATATTTCCATCTGACCTGTCACAATGACAACTTGCTAATTTGAATGCAGGTCGGACCACTTTCTAAGCTCCGCCCACTCTGACTGTTTACCAATAGGTAATAGTTATTTTGGTCAGCTCGATGACATGTTTCATTTGTATTCCTGTATCTGTTATTAACCGAGGTGGAAACAGAAGGTGCGTTTCACTACAGCGTCGTTCAGTGTGAGTTTCTGTGTGCGAGTCTCAGTGCCTTCCTACATGCAAATACATTTGAATGGTGATGTGAATGTTACACAATAGCCAAGGGGGACGAAACAACATTTTTATATTGACGAAGGACCCCAGTTGCGTTCAAATACAGCATCCGATTAGATATGAAATCCGTACACTACATTGTATGTCAAGCAGCTATCAGAAATCGCTCCCTGCACCGAGGCTAAGATAGGGAGAGACCGTAGTCCAGCTAGCGCTAGCTCATTTACTGTTATTTCTCTTACGAATAAGCTGACGATTGATTTGACAGAGACTGCAAATGTGTGTAATTGCTGACGAGAGTATTTTCAATCAAGCTATACATCATACAGGGATACTCACCGGTCGGCTCTTGAAGAGTGATTGCAAGCCATTTCCCAGCCACAATGGGTCCGTCCGGATCTTATTTCAGGGCCCGAATGATCATAGTTTCACTGCTGGGAGGGGGATGAAAAAATAGTCGCTAACACCATACCTTGTAGGGCTGCACCTCTCCAGATCACGCAAGTACCCTTCATAATTCCGGACGGAATCCAAGCATCTGCGTTTTCCGTATTTTAGGCGTGGAGCTTTGGGAGACAGGAATTTGCTAATGCATTCCGATTTGGCGGAATTCCACGCACAAAGATTCCGTGTGGGCCTGGCCGTTATTTGAAATAACCATGAATGTAACCGTTGCATGTCAAAACGAATCGCGAATGACAATTGGCTTTCGAATGGAAGGTGGCATGAAAAAGAAAGAGTGAGTTCAGGGTGTGCGGGTTAACCAGACTTTTGCAGGTGTCTCGAGTACGTCGTGGAGGCCTAGTCGCCTCTGTTATTGCACAATTAGCCTCGTAGGTGTCAGTCACCACAGGGCGAAATCAGTAATCAGCATCATCCAGGTCCTGATCCATGCCGAAAGCCCCCTCCCCCAAAAGCAGCTTGCACTTAATTCCTTACCTTGCCACGCATTTAGTGCCGTCTCAAAGTGAATCTCAGTTCAGGTATAGGAGCAGGAGCAGGCCTCAGATAGATACCCTGCCTGAGTACCTTTGACAGGGGCTTCACAGCCCAAGCCTGAGACCCACATCATCATTCAGTGGGTTTACCAGTAACACAAATCTACCAATCACAGTCTATTCTCAATCTACTCTTAATAGACTTTGCGTCTCAGTGATATCCGGGAAGAAGGAGAGCAGGTGAGAGCCTCAAGCAGTGATCTTGTGCTGGGCCTCTTCACAACACACAATACATACTGCAAAAATGTATTTCTTTATCAGTATTTGTGTCTTGTTTTCCAGTAAAGTCATCCGAACAACTTTAAGACTAGTTGAATTTACTTAAAGTCGTTTTCAGAACATATCTTGAACAACATTTAGGGACATGTTTGCCCATAGGGTAAACAAAAACCAGCTTGGCACAAAATTAAAAAACATATTTATGTTTCAAACCGGTTTGACTTGTTTTCTTCTGTGGAACACCAAAGGAGAAGGTTCATACAAGCTGCTCACTTCTATAGGGTCAGTCAAGCTCCAAAAGATGCACAGTAAAAGTCTGAAATTCTGAAACACATTTAAAGCTGTAGGAGAAGCTTTGTGTGACACATGCAATTCAACTTAAGTTACTCATTCAAAACTTGCCTTGAAAATCTTGCTTGACAGCAGTGGTCACCATTTACTTCCATTGTATGGAAAAGTTCAGCTTGGATATCCTGCTCTGAATTTGTGTTCCATGGAAGAAAGAACATAAATGAATATACAATACTAGTATGTTACTTGAATTCAAATCTTTGAAAACGAGTGTTGTCAAGCGATTTTGTTTTAAGAATGTCTAGAAACTTGTACTGAAAAACCAGACAAAGATGCTAATTTTTGCAGGGCTACACACTTCACAGTAGAATGTTTAGATGGACAGTCTTGGAATCTGATAAGCAGGCATGCAACGAGTCAAAAAAGTGTTTATCCGAAAACCATGAATGTTATAAGACGATGCACTATGGCTGAAAACCCTTTTACCTTGTTTCCCAGGTCGTAGAATCCATCTGGGTGTCATTGTGAGAATGGGAAAGAAGTGTCATTAATGTGATTTTGATCCGTTCTGATTTATAATTAACGGTAACAGACTATCGATTGCCAGGACGCAGCATGTTGCTTTTGTGTTTATCTGCTTTCATCAGATTCCAAATATCATACTTGGGTAGACAGCAGCGTTCATAACTCACACTACAGTAGAAACGACAGATTTTCTTTCTTTCTCTGAATGCATAACAGTTTTTTTTCTTCTTTTTGTGTATGAGAAAAGACTTGATGATTGACCACCTAAATGTGGCTTAAACTGGCATGTGAAAAAAGACCCATTCATGGCTGGAGGACTCTAAAAATGTTCAGCATTTGGAACTCTTATTAAAAACCAATAGAAAAAAAAACTCAAATTATTAAGAAAGTGAATATCACTGTGTAATATTTATTCAACTTGTAATTTATGTACTCTTTTAACCTTTGTCTTTTTTTTTTGTTATGACAAAGCATTTATTTAAATAAAGTTATGTATTCATTTAAGCTTGTGCAATAAATTTATTTGTACATGACATGAATTTGATCTTGTTTATGAGAACAATTTAAATAAAGATTTATCACTAGCCAAGGCAGTAACCACAGGAGTTTTTCCAGATGTCACACCATTATCACACACTGCATGCAAATATAAAGACAACATATACTGTGGATTGTCAACGACCCAACAGACACACTACCTTGAAATGATCATAACACTTACCAAGTACAGTATATACAGGGCTTATTAATCCATCAGGTTGGCAGGAATGTTCCAGGTGCTATCGACAGCAACAACGATGTGATTTTGTAAAAAAACAAGAACAGTAAAGCACTTTCAACACATTAATTAAAATGACACCTTTTGTCTTTCACGCTTGAAAGACACATTCATTAAAATGTGTTATCATGAGACTAGTGATAGAATCACTTGATCTTATTTGTAAAGCTATTATCAATAATTATGTCATCAATGTCATGAAAATATTAAGCATTAGCTTTTGCATGATACATTTTCCACATTTTATAATAATACTAAGTCATTAAATCTACCAAATAGCATAAATGGAAGTATAGGAATGATGTATCGACCAAAATTTCATCCTGGGATGCTTTTTGAACTATATTAAAAGGGTTCACAAACATGCTGTTCATATGATTTAATGCATAATCAGATCACCATTCACCTTCAAATGTAGTCATAACTCAAAAAGGACAATTTTGACATTTTTACAGCTCCTACATGTTGCATGGCCTAGTTTACTTCGATGTTAAATGCTTTACTGAAATCATAAAGAAAGGTTTATGTATATGTGTAATCATAAACATGACACACACACACACTATAGTCATATGGTCAGTCCACTGGGAATCTATGACATGCACACATTGTTTGTCTGCTAATTCAATTGTCTTCATTGGTGAATCAGGATTTGGGTTATTAAAAGAGGAGCTCAGAGGAACTCGGCATTGCAGGATACAGGTTTATTTTGGGTGAAGACTTACTGCATTTAAACCCTGCCCAGAGGCAAGGCACCTGGCTTTCCACAGAAGTCAAAGAGATTGCTCAGGAACAAGGAAGTAATTTACCAAGAGCCCCAACATCAAGGAGGGATCTCTGACCTGCAGAAAGGACCAAGATCTTCATTCACAGTACGGATAGATAATATGGAGCCACGTTTTATCACAAAGCCCCAGGGCAAGATAGCACAACATTTCATGACTGCTTGGACTCGAGCATCAAGCCAAAAAGTGCCACTGATAAGAGCCTATATTGTAAAAGCTTCTGCTCTGCCAATTTAATGTGCATTTAATTTGTTAAATGTGATGTGAAATAGGTCTTGGATATGGTTGGAGTCTGGCGAGACTTTAATCGCCTCAAGGTAATCACTAATGCAGACATACAGGTGAAGTTCTTCCTGGGATAACTCAGGTTTACGGACTCCAGATGTGACGGATCAGGGCTTTGTCCACAGTCAAGCAGCATTCACTTGTATGAGGCATATCAAGTAAGGGGAAACGAAGCAGACCTGGAGAGGAACACGTGTCGGCGATTTGATTTGTAGGGCAGTGAACATGACAATTACTATAGCCTTCAAAGAAACTGACAACTGCATTTTAGACTTCAAAGCACTCACGTCTCTTTTATCACGCAATTAGCTGAACAACTATAGATGGCTCCATCTTATCACAACATGTGGCTCTCCACACCACTCTTTCACCTCTGAACACAATGATTAGAGTTTAGCGTTTCATCCTCGGCCGGTCCCTGCGTGAGGTAGGCCGCTCATGTAATATTCTTGAGATTAATTTACATTCTGCTTTCTGTTTTAAGGAAGGAATGCCAAAACCGATGTGATAAGTGTAGATCAACTTCTGTACATCATGGGAAGCTTAAGGTGAATCTCTTACTTAATCTCTTCTATAGATTGAATAAAATCAGAATAATGTGCACAGCAATGGTACAATAAGATGACCCAATGTTTATACAGACAATATTAAGAAATACAAATGGTAGCTGATGATATTCATTCTACCATAGACATCCCCCATCTGTTTAATAACACACATTCTTCTCAGCTTTTCTTTCCTAAAAAATGAAAAGTTGGTCAATTTTCTTGAAGCTCAAAAGACGAGCTTCCCACACCTTTTAACCGATTCATTTCTAGGACTTTTCCATTTACTTGGATATTTAATATTTAATTGCATATTGAATAAAATTTAATTTAATGAAACATTTTATTTGAAAAATATATTACATTAAAAATTTAATTAAATTACATTTTTTATGAGTTTGTAATTCATACATATTACAAATATGAATTATACATTTTCCCAGCACTTCCAAGCCTGGAAATTGCTATTTTAAAATTCCAAAATGTTAAAATTCTAAAATAACAAAACATTTTAGAATGTTCTATAGGCTCATGATTCATGAGCATGGAAACATTATCAAGAGAACACAAAACCCAACAAAGAAATAATTAATACAAACGCATAAAGAAACCCAACAAATGAATCATTTAATCATGCTGGATTTTATTACAAGATTTTAAACCAATGTCTATTTTTGCATGCATTTATGGCTTTTCCATTGCAGTTGTACAGAAAACTCAGTTCATGCACTATTCGCATGACAGTGAACACAAGGAGCATGCTTTGAGTAATGTATGTTATTCAATACCACTGCATCTATCACATGCACCACTGCATGTGATACACAGGATATGCAATGAATTACAGAAAAAAAAGCCATGTGAGATGCTGGCATGGCACAAGGAATTTTGATTTTCTCAAGAAATTCCCCCTGTCATTTGCGTGAGACTCTCCAAAAACAGAGACCGGCTCTGACAGTTTTACACTGCACCAGATGGCAAGCAATCCTTCCCACCGTCACACTGGCTCCAGGCATGGCACAGCATCGAAACATTCACACAAATACACACACGCATTCGTGAACACTTCCATCCCATTGGAACCGCTCTGGCAAATCAATATGCCCGAAAACCACAGGGATTGGTTTTGCACTGTTTTCAAACTAGGCCAAACTCGAGCTACCATAAAATTTACTGTGCCACCGGAGGGCAGGCAGCGATCTATTCAGGAAACAAACCGAAACGGAAAACTCGTAGCCGTGTCTCAGCAAATCTATCCGTGAGGCACCAAAATCACACGAGGCTGCACGATTCTGGAGAGCCATTCTGTTGCGGTAGATAGCACAATGTTAACTAGATAAAGTAAATACATATAAGCTACTACTAAGGGGAGCTAGATGTGGTAATACTGTGAAAGATACTGACGGTTAATGCGGTAATATATCTTAGGCTAAGCTACAAAAGGAAATGCTGGGCTGAACACTGTCTAACACATTCAATGTTAAAGCTTAATCGACTTCTATTTCTGTATTGAGCTGTTAAATTCAATGCTCATAGAGAAAGAGAGGACGGGAAAGAGAGAGACTGATGGGGAAGAGATATTAAGAGGTAGAGATATGGGTAGTGAATTAAAATATAAATGAATCAAGGGATGTTACAGCTGCTGCCCTTTAACAACCCTTGATTGTTGTTCACAGTGCAAATTTTCAGCGATATGACAATAAGGTCACATACAGTGGTATCCAAAAGGATACACTGAAAATACAGGAATCAGAATTTGAAAAGTTGAAATTCATAAGGAGCACCTGGATTCTTGTCCCATTTGTGATAACTTTGGCCATTCACACAGGCCACCAATGATGTCAGAACACAGAGTAGTAGGAACACCCAGTGCAATCCAACAGTACATTGATCTGGGGCCTTCAGCGATAAAACCCGCTGTATGTCTGTGTGAACAGGGCATTACAGATCACACCTGCTGACAGAGCAAGTTCACCCATTAAATCTCACTGGTCACATCTACTTAGACTCTGAATGCTTCTATTTTGCATTGTTTTGGGGTCAGTAACTTTGTTTTTAAAGAAACTGATACTTTTATTCAGTAAGGATGCAGTAAATTCATCAAAAGGGACATTAAAGACCTTTATAATGCTAATAAAGATTTTTATTTTAGCTAAATTCTGTTCTTTCTATTCATGTAACTTTCTATTCATCAAAGAATAAAAAAAAAAGAGTTTCCACAAAAATATGTGAATCTTACAAGCACCAAACTTGACAAATATACTTACTAACTGATGACCCAGACATTACAGAATCAGAATTTGTTTTCCTGTATAAAAATTTTCAGAATCCTAAACCTTTATTTTATTTCTAGGTTTAATGTAGATTTTGAATCCCAGGTTCAGATTTTGAATCCCACTGTATGTTACTTTATTGTTTGTCATTTTCTATCGGATCTTTATGACCAGCTGAGCCAATTTTAACCCAGTAGTAACGTCAAACAATTTTATTTATTTATTTTATAAAGACAATTCTGTTGCATTGTGCTGTCCAAGGAATAAAACACATGTTTTCACTCAGCTGGGAAAAAAAATGGTACAAGAATTAGTTAAACAAGCTCACTAAACCCATGCACCACTTCACATTCCTCCACAAGACTCTTCAACTAACCCCATTCAAGTGTTACACTGGGCAAAATCACCCTTGCCAACCCCCAACACATCCCTCCACAGATGAGAGTGAAGCAAGGTGAGGCACAGCCCACTGGCACTGCAGGCAAACCTGTGTTTATTTATAGGCACTTAACCCACTTTATATCACATTTGTCAATGTCAGCCCTGTGTCCTAATCTAGCCCTCTGTCAGCACATCATTAGTAAATGCTGATCCCCACTCTACAAACACACACATACACCACCTGCATTCTACCACGCGGTAGAGAATCAGAACGAGAACAGAGGTATATCAGCTGCCAGGAACAGGGATAGCCAGATCTTGAATACTGTTGGAAGCAACAGCAATTATTGACTGTAAAAACACACTTGAACTTCAAAACGTATGATGCCGATTGAAGGTCTGTAATATGTGCCAAAAAGGGGCCTCGCTTTCAATTTAGCGAGTATTTTACATTTTGGGCCTTTTGTAGCTTGCACCCTAATTGGTAAGATGGGGCAGCAATTTGCAGCAACCCCGTATAGCAAGTTATATATGTGGCGAATTTCAACTGAATGGAAACAAAAGCAGTGGTTTAGAGACACATTTGAAAATGTTTTGCTCTTAAAAAAACACTCATGCAGAAAAGCTTCCAGTTTGATGCATATCGACAAATACTTGAGTAATTATGGTTTATCTGTTGGGTACTCAAGCAGTCAAAATAGCCCAAAAGCACATCTCCAACCCCTCTTGCACAAATCCTCTCAAATCGGCCAAAAAAAAAGACCCCTCTGCTCTCGATTTTTGGTTTAATAAATGTGGGATTCCCTTTTAAATCAATGTCAAGCTGCTGCTTTTGTGCTTTTGCAGTTGCTGTGTGTTTCTGGCAATGGTGAAAAAAAACACACCACCCTTTTTATTGGGTCTCCAAAGACAAAAGGGAGAATTAAAGGGACACATCTTAGCACCGAACAGCTGCAAATGCTGTACAAGCGACTCTATGCAACCAGATTCAGTCACAATTTTAAAAGGCACCGGACAAGCCTATATATAGGCAGAAAAAAAAACAATCAGAGTTACATTTGGAGTACAGTTATCTGGATTTGAGAAGGGGAGGTTTAACTACCTGTCCTTGACTTGTTTGTCTTTGCTGGCATGTGACTTTCCACACTCCTATCGACATTACAGATCATACTGCGAAAATATACATACACATATATGTACAGAATTACACACATGCACATCGCTCTTGCACTCGCTTTAACTCCTCGTTTTCGACCCGGGACATCTCCCTTAAGGGCGAGGGTGCGTCTATTTCTGCTGGCTGGTGGGCGGTTCCAGCTCGGGACCATCATAGTACTGGCTGCAATTGGGGTCCCCCCTCATTTTGGGGGAGGATGGTATCTGAACACCAGAGTAGGGGTTGACGCACCAACACTCGCCCCTCTGTCCGTGGCTGGACATGTTGCACTGGAACACAAGAGAGAGAAGATGATGAGAGACGGGCGGGGAAACGGTGGGAGGCGCTACCCCAAAACAGCCCTCCCGCCTCATTTGGCCCAGCACGTCTCATTGACCCCAACTGAGCACTCCCAAAATGAGGTCATAATTGAACTGGACATAGCTGACGCTGAGACCCAAAATAGGCAAAAAACAGATTCTCAATTTTGTCCTCCAATGGCAAAGAACAAAAACTGACAGTTACAATAATTGCAAAAAGAACAGGATGATTGCAATACAATTGAGTTTAGTGAGGTACACTGTTTTGACCCCTGGGAACAGGGTTTTCATGTCAAAACAACACACCCGTTTACTTCTCTGGAACACGTTTGTCCTGGTTTAAGCTGCATCACGTCATGCCAGGGCACAGACATATTATATCATAATTGTGTACATAATTGTTAACTCATGAACCTTTCAGTTAGCAAGCTCTGTCAAAATGTCAAAGTCTAGACAATAGACAAAATGGCTTTAAAAGTGAATAACCCTATTTTACAAAAACATTTATTTAGTATATAATTAGCTATATATATAGAGAGAGTATATGTAAAACTCCACATGTACAGTAAGATAATTATAAAATGAATGCTGATACGAATAATTTGATCATTTAGTCATGAGTTTATATTGAGATCTCAGACATCTACTTGCAGACATTGGTATATGTACAAATCTAAGCACCGTTGAGCCATTGTTAAGACTTCTTATGAAACTCCTGAGCAGACGTGTGAAATCAGAACCGGAGTTCCAAAAAAGACTGTAAAAAATATTTCCCATTTCATCTCATCAGCATGTAAAAGATGAGTAAGAAAGGCTTTGAGATATAAAAGATTTGACCTTTTATACCTTTCCTCTGATGTCTCTAAAAGCCAAGGCAAGTCACCCAACAGACAGGTTAGTCGGTCAGCAGAATGTTCATTAGCTTGTAACTCTCAGCTCAGATATGGTTGCCTTGGCTTTGATAAAACAGCCTTCTGTAGAGAATGTGGGAATGTTTTGTACACAGTTTCTCTTTGGCTCCATCTTTGACTCTTTATTGAACCTTCCACGTGGAATTGGATAATAAAACACCAGGATGCTGCAGATTGAAAGGTTGTGCAATGTCTCATATTCCTATTTTCCTATAGTGAAATTAACACCCGCTGCCATCCAAATGAGAGTACTTTTTGTGCTAATCTCCCAGCCAATGCTGCAAGTGACCTGCACAATATCTCAAATTGAAAATGGACAAGATGACTTTAAAAGAAAAACTATTTGAGCTACCAAAGCTGCTAATTTCTGACCATGATGATGTCTTTGAAATTTTGATTCAAATATTGGTCTTTTCACCTGCTTAAGGTTGTACTGTCCTGTCTTGTCACAGTTGGGGAACCTCAGGTCATAAAGATTTTCCAAAGGTCCCTTGTTGTCATGGAACGTCATTCGGGAGATGTTCTCCAAAACTCTGTCCAGCTCTTGTTGACACTGGCTCTGTAAGACCAAACACACACACACACACACACATATTGTTTTTTATGGTTTATGGGGACTCTCTATAGTCATAATGGCTTTAATACTGTACAAATGGTATTTTCTATCACCTTACACCAACCCCACCTCTTTTTATATTAAAAAACACAATACAGTATGCTTTTTAAGTCTTTCAAATTACAGGAACACAAGAAGTGTCCTTATAAATCACCTTCACATTGTAATACCTCTGTAATCTCTGTGTCATTATACAGATGTGTGTCCTCATAAACCACAAAAAAAAGCAGACACACACACACACACACACACACACACACACACACACACACACACACACTGCCTACCCTACACCTAAACTTAGCCCTCACAGGAGACGGTGAATTTCTATTTTCCTCAAAAAACTCACTCTGTATGATTTATAAGCATTTTAAATTATGGTGACACTGAAAATGTCCTCATAAATCACCTTCTCCTTGTAATACCTATGTCATACCCATGTCATTATACAAATTTGTGTCCTCATAAACCACTTAAATGCACAAGATTACAGACACACAATTAAATGCACAAGATTACAAAAAAAAAGAAAATTGTGTGTATGCTGTGCTAAGGCTGTTTTAGACATCAGAAATCTTTCCGTTAAAAAATATGCTGTTGACAAGTTAGATTTACATTGCTAAACAAGAACGGTAACATCTGAAAAAAAAAATCAGAAAATGTGGGTTATGAAATGCAATTTATAGTCGTTTTGTTTATAAAACCTGCATTTGAAAAGTAGCAAAATTAAGTGATGAAGGCATAGCAAAATGTGGTAAAAGATAGAGTTAATGTGACCTTCATATAATAAAAAGTTAGTTTTAATAAAACTCCTCAAAGAAACACTCATATAAAGGAGAGCTATATAAACAGCAGGCCGGCGGCCTCATGAAACATTTGGGTGGCTGATATAAATCTCGTACTCGAACTAATTTGCTGGCTTAGTTCTGCCTCCCCACCTATCCGTAAGGACAGGCATCGGCATCAAAGACCATTCCTGTCCCCTGTTCCTTCTCCTTTCCCCATATCTCTCATGATAGCTGCTCCCTGCTTGGCCCAGGATAACAGGGCACTGGGGGAAGAGGGCCTGCCAGGGATCTTATCCGTATCGTGCAGATGAAAAGTGCTCCATCACAAAGCAGTGAACAGTCCCCTGCTGTCATCGGACATGCCGTCACCCTGACATTCTCCTTGAATGTCTGCTTTTCATGGGATATGTGATGGTTACGCTACTGATTTATGGCCCCCACAGAAAACTAGTTTATTCGGTTTGGCTTTTTATTACCCTACCATTATCACTGGTTTAAAATTGTATTGCCTTGGCTTCTTATTTTTATTGCATCTACCTTTTTATGGTACTTTCCAACATAATTTTCTTTCCAACAGCATTTTCTTTATCAACATATCATTTAGCCATAGTTACTATTGCTTTCAGATCGGCCAGACCAGACCCAGTGTGCTTCATAGGACAGCTATTGTTGTCTCGGCTGCTGTTTGTTTATGGTTGCATCGATTGTCTTTTTCTTGAACTATTTCTTGCCAAATAGCAGGTATAGAATACGTTCAATGAGGAGGAAAATATGAGTCAATGTAGGACTGTTTTCCTGATCAATGCGCTTAGAGCATCCTTGAAATGGTGAGGATATGCCAATATGACAACGTAAAGGAAACAGGCTAGATCTTATAAAGATGTCATGCAAAACAAGCCCTACATGAGCTACTAAAGAAAACTACCAGAACTGCCATTTACTTCAAGTTGTACTTAAAAAAAAAAAATAAAATGACTTGCCAACTGAAGTATATAAGCAAGACAATTTGTCTATTGGCTCAAAACATTAATGATGCATGATAGAGATGCTGATTGGGGTGTTACAGTGGTCACTTGGCTAAGGATTTAAGAGTCCAGGTAAAGCAAGGTACAAGTCCAAGAAAAGTTAATTAACTCTCAGTGGACTTGCGTGATGGCCAAATTCGACAAGCACTGGCTCATTCCTTGTTTCAGCAGACGGCAGCCGTTTGTTCTGCCTTGGCAATCCCAATGCGACTGTATGCTATCACCGGGCAGTGTTTTAGACACCAGAAATCGCTGGCTAATTAGGTAACTAAGGAAATGATCATATGTTTTTGACTGAAAACATAGTGGAAATGGCACCAGAAACAGGCTTAATATGAAAAACACCAGAAAATCAGCTTACAGCAGTTTTTGCAAAGCTCCAATCATGAAAATAACATACTGAAGCAATAAATTATACACTGACAAACAACCTCAGACCACAGAATTATAGCAACATCAAATATAGAGGGTTGTACAAAGGACATTCCATAAATCTGAACCCCAGGAGACTGTGTTAGGAAAATTAATGTTTAGCTGATACAGAAAAGAGAATATCTTTGTCATGGAGAGTGTGTGTGTGTGTGTGCGTGCGTGCGTGCGCGTGAGCCTGTGGCGTTGTGTATGTGGTGTGTTAGTTTGATAACCAGAAGAGGGCACTGCCGTACTGAACACAATGACATTCAAGGTGAAAACAGGTTTTTATATTTTTAGGTCTAATATTTACTGTGTTGCCTTGTGATTCTTCACTGCTGGACACTCACCTGTCTGGGGTGAGGTGTTTTGGGATCGTCCAGGGGGCTGTACATCCTGGTCTTCTTGTTGCTGAGATGCTGTTTCACAGCTATGTCCTTGATGTGCTGGTAGTTGTTTTCTTTGCCAGGCTTTTTCACTGGAGGGGACCGTGTGCCATTTAATTCTCCTAATGAAGGAAGAGTAGGTTAAAGGATTTGGGCAAACTTTTATCATTGGCTCTATTTCAATTCATGAGCTGAAATACAGGATGTTAAGGGGAATTTAATGAATTCAAATGACATTTCAGCATAACCAAACAGAGGAATTTGGTTTTACAACAAAACACAGCAAATAAATAAATACAAATATATATTTTCTGTAAACTACAACAGATTCTTCCACCATTTCCCATTAACTTAAAGTCAATTATTTGTATAAATAAATGAATAAATAGTACACACATATGCAAATAAATATATTGCACTTACAGCTGTTGTATACATTTCTTTGAATTTTGAATTCTGACAACTGAATTCAGTGTAAAATTAAAATTAAATTGAGAAACTGAATTGCTTCTTAAAAGCTATTGTCAATTACATTTTGAATGCTGCACAACCCTGTTAGGTTAGATGTTGCATAACAAATTGACATATTATTTTTAGAAATTTGGATTATTGCTCTCATGTCAAAGACCGCAAGCTATCTTTTTTGACAATGAAAGCAAACCCAGGATCAGTGTTCTGGCAACGCATCAAAGCGAGGGCAAAGAGAGAGTTAAAGGCTGGGATTAATGAGAGCTCTTGATTCAGATCCTCACTGAGGCCTGTGAAGAGATATGTGCCTTTTAAGTTAAAACCTGCCTGGCAAATCACAAGTCAACTACTAACAACAAAAAGAGACTTGTATCCTTATTTAAAGGAATAGTTTACCAAAAATATTACATTCATTGTATAAAAAAAAATCTTATTTTGTGTTGCACAGAAGAAAGAAAATCTTACAGGTTTTAAACAGTGAGTGAGTGCCTAAACTATTCTGAATTAAAGAATTTTCATTTTTGGGTGAACCATCCCTTTAAGAAAAATATATATTTATAAGTACTAATATTTAAAGCTGCAGTCTGTAACTTTTGAGCTAGTACAACACCAGCCAGTGTTCAAAACTATCTCCTTACCTTAGCCCGATTCACAAAGCTAAGCTTATAATGTTTTCTAATTTGAGTGGCACTGGTATGCATTTGCAGGAAATTTGAGCATGGCGCAGCGTCATTACATCACGTCTGTAAACATAAAGAAGTTGTCCTGGCTAGTTGGCTATCGCATGTGTGGATGCTGCAGGTGGTGGATCATTTATAGCCTTTTCTCACAGCAGCTGGAATCAATAAATGTATCATTGATGGCGGATTGTAATCCAAAAATGTTTATGTTTATGAAACACAAGTGACTGAAATTAGATTACATTCCAGTTTAAAAAGTGCATCTGGTTACAGATAGCCTGGTATTATAGACATTTTGTATTTTAAAGATAACCAGTTCTAAGGAAGAATAATTAGCTTTTTGGGTTAAAATAATTTATTTATGTGAAATTCGAATGGTAAGATAATTAGAGATTAGACTGTACAGAAATTGAAATGTACATGTAACACTAATACACACTATACTCATAGTCACGCAATGCTGATGTTGTTAACATGAACATACTGAGAACAAAGTTTAACTGTAATAATAAATTGCACGGATGTGATATGAGCTAACCGATCATTAGATGTAATCACCATTGTAGCACGATTTTTTGTAAAGGTTGTTTCCTCAGTTGGTCAAAACAAAACTGTCAGACTTGTTGCCCATTCAGATGACAATATCCAGTAAAAATTTATTTTTGTCATACTTCCAAGAAGCAGGCTAAAATCTGTGATTCTGAAGCACAGTGAATATCCACACCGGTGCGGTGAGTGAAAGCCACACATACTCCTCAAAACATTAGATTCATCCGTGCTGGAACCATGACGGTGCACGACCCACATTAAAAAATGAACTCCGCAATTACCTGCAATTGCAGGTTTCAAACAGAGATGGGCGAAAAATAGGCAAAACTTACGGACTGCAGCTTTAATTAATAGTAACAACAACAAAATTGAATACCATTATGCTCAAAAAAGGACCAAATAACAAAGACTCCTCTGACAATAAGACAGCATATTCTTCTTCTCTGACCCTTTAAAATGGGGGCCGCATCAAAGCACAGAGACCGCTGAACAAACCTCTATGTATTTGATTCCAAATGTACTGTAACAGCAAATATGTACTTTTGTACTTTGTATGGGCAAATTAGTTGCGTGTCCCTTATGATAACGTCACTTGCACAGAGCGGGTCACTTGGACTCTAGCTGGCCCTTTGAAACTCTTGCCTGCATTCAGATCTGCTCTGTGTCTGGCCCATCAACATTAAAAAGCAGAACCCTCAGGCCACGAGCCCAGAGCCGCTCGAATGAAGTCAGCGTATAGGGTGAGTATAGGAGCCATGAGATTTGAAGGGGGGGTGATCGCTCTGAGCATTGTCCAGCAACAAATACTGTGGTCTAAAGTTTCAAGCCCAATTGTCAGGAACAGACCTAAGAATAGTGTCTGAAATAGCGGGCGACTTTGCCAGAGTTTGCCTCATTGAAGAAATTATTGGCGGGCGTGCTTCAGCAGACACCTGCCATTACGTATCCTCGGAAGCATCCCTGTTCCACACTCTCATCCCTGGGCCTACACCAGCAACACTTCCCACTCACAGTTCCTTTCTTTCCAAAGGCTTAGTGTGTGGGCTGTGCGGTTGGGGAGTGGACAGGAACTCTTTTCAGGGCCTGGGCCGGTTTTTCTCTCGCTTCTCCCAAGGAAGCATGACACGCTGTTGAAAAGTCAAGTGCCACTTGTGAAGCTACATATGGATTCTGTTCAAAAACCTCAACATCACAGACATACTTCTGGCAAATACCTGGTCAAATGAGAATATTTGCATTAAGACAGCATTACATCTATCATACATATAAAAATGTAAATACAATCCTATAATGAATTGCAACAAGCTCAGCGGGGAACATTTTGTGTGTTTAAATTTCTGGACCTATATTGATTGGTTTTCAACTCTTTCAACTTTTCAACTAGAACTAATGTATTAAAAAACACCAATTTAAATGCAATCTGATTAACTCTTATCTACCTCTTAATTTTCTGACAAATCATCTATCACATATGAAGCATTAAAAAACTGCAAAACAGAACAAAACAGGGTCTCCTGATACATTTTTCTGATTATTTTTAACATTAAATAACAGTATATATAGTTCAACATGCAAAAATAAATAAAACAATTTTTTTAATACACTTTCTGTATATGATGTACATGTAAGATGCTGTTAGGATGTATTCAAAAAAGTACAACAGGTATCCTGATTGATTGTTCTAAATATTTTTATAATTAACAGCGTGTATGGTGTGACGTGCAAAACCAAATAAATACAGTTCAATATTAAGAATTTGTTTTTGTTTTTTAAGTTTTAAATTATAGCACTTTTAAAATCACAGTAACTATTATCTGAAAGCTGAAAAACTAAAAATGTCAAGGTCAGTTCTGCTCTGGTTGCATGATACCACCCATAATCAAACACTGTAAATCTTCTCCATCACTGCTGATTTGGTTTAATCTATCCATACTTCTCTAATGAGCTGAAACTGCAGGCTCTCTCCAGGATTTATCAAAATGCAGAGGTCTGACAGCAGGATTATAACCGGTCGTATTGGTTTACAGTACACAATCTACTGATATATACAAACATGCACTCAACGACACGCAACATGAAGCTCTTGTAACCAGTAAGCTCTGGTCAGTTTGTGGATGAACTGAGGCCCGCTGCATGCTGGAAAAACTAAAAAATACATTGATTGAAACCTGTCCACAGTTAACCCATCCGGTTAAGCATTTACAGAAAATTTTTTTCTTTCCACACGGCTAGGAAGAGGGAGCCGAGCGGCCATGTTGTTTGCAGCGAGCAGAATGTGTCAGTATGAAAAAGTAATGCAAGAAAAACATAAGCAGCTGTGATGCCCGAAAAGCTGGTTGTATCTGGCACTCTTTCTTTCTTTCATAACCATGTGGCCTTTTGTGAAGGTTAGAACTTCAAGAACCCGCTGTACCACAGCGGCATGAAATAACAGTGTAGAATGTAATTTAATTTCCTTCCTTTTGTGGAACTACACGACTCACAGGAAAGCTATGCCAATGTCCGGCAAAACAGGACCAGGTGTGGGAGGGTTTTGCAAAAGCTAACTGTTGGTTTTGGTGGGTGCAGAATGGCTTCCCTTGGGCATGTACAAGAGGTTTTTGGAGCTCAAATTTGATATGGCTTTCACTTGGCCTGGTACATCATATGATACACTTGTAATATAGTTTAGAAACCGAAATTGAAGTAAAGATATGCCAAATCCGGTCCTAAAAATGATCACTGGCTGCATAAACAACTCTCTCTGATTCTCGAATGACTATGGAAATTAAGCTTTCAGATAAAAAAAAAAGTACAAAAAAACACATTATATATATACTGTATATATATTAAAAAACTGTTGTTATCAGTAACTAAAACTAAAACTATTAAGGAGTATATTTGTTCAATTTTAAAAAGCTGAAATAAAATGTAAATATTAGATTAAATATTTAAGCTAAAAAAATATTGTGTTCCTTTTATGTAGCTAATAAACTTACTAACTTAAAATTAAACTAAAATTATAAAAATAAATGAAAACTATTTAGGAACATATTTGAAAACACGAAAAGTAAAATTACATATTTATTAAAAAATAAATTAAAATTCTACAGAAAATATAAAAATAAATGCTAATCTTTATAAAAACTATAGTAGTATATAACAAAATGCTAAAATAACACTTAAGATAACTCTGATTTAAACCAAACAAAGTGCAAAAACAGCTGCAAGAGCTAGTTGATATCTTTCCCCATAAACCACAAGTATAAAAGACAATCCAAATCACCTCTTCTAGTATTTTGTCCTACAGGAACTTTCACTGGTGTCCTCTACATCATTAAAACATCTGTTCAGTGTCTTTGTATTTCGCACTCTCTCTGATTCCACTTAAGAAAATCGTTCTGAGAAGTAATTTGTCACTATCCTCTGGGAGCAGTTCCCCATTTGTTTCTCCCCATTAGATGAAAAATCATGTAATATTTCATTCAACCTAAACTACCCACCGTGAGCCTCTTCTCAATACACGCTGGAACGTGCCAGCACTTTTCTCTGTCTTTCTCTTCTACTCTCCCTCTCTCTCTTTCATCTCTTCTGTAATTGCATATGCAAAGACTAAACAGCGAAGTTGTACGGTCATAAATCATAGGCCTGCTGAGGGAGCCGCAATGATTCAGCAGCCACTGTGTGCACAAAGGAAATGTTCTCTGCAGACGAATGAGATTCAGTCCTCGAGTCTGTGCATGATTGTGTGTGCTTCTGCTGATAAGTTCTATATGCTAATAAACACAGATAAAAAAAAAAGTATGCAATGTCAGTAAATGAAAGGCTGCTGGGGAGTCATGCTGGTTTTCAAAGATGCTTCTCAAATAATACAAAAGTTGTATGTGAATGTACATTAAATCAATAACTGGTTACTTATTACAGAATGCAAATAAAGAACAAATTGAAAAGTGCTGTATAGATATGCACTTATATATTAACACTCATGTTCTATCAATAGTGCAAACTAAATGTGAATTTAATATTTGTCAATATGAATGTGACAGCTCACCCAAAAAATAAAAATCTATCATCATTTACTCACCTTATCATTCTAAACCTGTATGCATTTATTCTTCTGTGGAACAGGAAAGAAAATGTTTTGAAGAGCATTTTTGGGTAACCTGTGCCTTCAAGCTTGTAGTGTTCCTCAACAACAAGCAATGTGATAATCGGTTAGAATTTGACAAATAGAAGTGTCCTAGTTTCAGTGTTAAGATTTGAGCCTTTGAGGAAACAGCTTGGAGTCAACGTTTTCCTCAGGAAATGCCTTGGATTCATTTTGTGAAGTACTGTTGATCTCCATTTGGCACCATAGCAACTACAGCCTCCTGAGTGTCGAGGACTGCCTGAGCTTCAGCTTTTGACAAGCGGTTGAGCAACAAGCGTATAAAACTCACTGATAACACACTTGGCACGATGCTAAGTGTGGCTCTCAGGAAGATGCGTTGCTAAGTACAGCTACCATTAGTTTACAGAAAGAATGTATTAAAGTCTGTGGAAATATTTGCTTTGATAGTGCAAAACAAGATAGAACAACCCTCATGCTCTCTTGATATTATTACCAATATGTTAGATTAGCTCTACCAAAGTTGAAAATGCAGTCCAAACTATGGACTTTTACACTGTGTCCTAACCTATATTCAAGTGATGAGCATTTTTTTTCACAATAAAGAAAAAACATCTTACGTTTTAGATACAGATTATTGTACATTTTAGTACCCACCTGCATTATCATGAAAACTAGATAACACTGTCTTTAACACTAGACAGCACTGAGGATGTTTTATGCTACTATTTAAATGATACCATTTTAACTTGCTAACAGGTAGGATAAATATACTAAAATTAAGCTAAATACTATACATACCAGAAAATATTAAAAACACTTAATATATATATATATAATTAAAAAGTTTTCAGAGATAAATCAATAATTACAATTTTAACAATATTTCAAGTCTGATTTATGATTTTCTTTTTGTATTTTAATATCCAATTTTACTTTGTAAAAAGTTCATACTGAAATCATACTGATTTCAAACTTAAGGATTCATTAGTTTGAATATACATTGAACCAACACTATCATAACATCTTAGTTGATAATTCAGTATACTTTACTTTTGACAAAACATCCCATGTTTCACTCGTGACTACATATTTTCATTAGTGACAGTATTTGTTTTGGTTCCAGTAGTGACATTTTTATGATATAACAAACATCCCCCAAAAACAATGATGTCACAACCGAAACTTCACCAAATGGTACTGTTGGTAGTGACAATTTTAGATCATTTTGAACCTATCAGCACATGGTTAGCTAGCACAGTTCTGAACAGTTGAACACATACAAACTAAATGTTATGGAATAACTCCCAAAAAGTGTGTACATTTAGAAAAATGGTGTTCGGTTGTGACGTTTTTTAAAGTTCCACACAGATAATTTTTTTTACTTTTGAACACATTTAGCTCAAAATAATGGGGCCTATCTACGCATGTAGCTATGAGAAAGAGTGACACATACATGTTTCCCGGTTATAAATGTATAGGAGTGCAGATAAAATCAGTCTCAGCCAATGGACTAAAACACCGTTTTGGTGGTGACATGAAAATGCAGCTTTTTTCAATATCATTTTCATAAAATGTAGGGGTTAGGGTTTGGGACAGCCACCTCCCAATTAGAAGTACCAACTAAATTATGATTTTATATATATATTATTGTGGGGTTCAATAGATAATAAAAGGACCTTAGTAAACAAGATCTAAGATTTGAACACTTTTTAATGCTTTTTAAATGTGTTTTTTTGGACAGCAGTTTGCTTCATGAATTCTGTAGAATGGACCATATAAATGTTTCTCAATTAAAAAATCCAAAGAAG
The DNA here is from genome assembly GCA_027564155.1 of Gymnocypris eckloni scoliostomus. NCBI lineage: Eukaryota > Metazoa > Chordata > Actinopteri > Cypriniformes > Cyprinidae > Gymnocypris > Gymnocypris eckloni. Next base: position 13,402,728 of record CM050425.1, on the reverse strand, counting down.
ATTATAACTGAGATGAAATCAGCATGACAGCTAAGATGGCAGCATGTAAGTTACAAATCGTAATTATTGTCAGTCATAACAAAACAGGCCTGCTGACAGGAATGTAGCGGTGTGCTGAGAGATATTAACACAGCCTTGCTGCTACTAGACTTGTATTCTTTGCAACCATTTCATAGTGAATATACCTGTTGCAGTCAATATTGACATTTCCATGTGTATCATTCGGGCAGGCAGGCAGCCAGCATATAGCACATAGTAAAAGGCGGCTGGATGTGTCAGACTGTGTATTTTGCTGATGCTCCATCATCATCTCCCCAATCTGGGGGGGTGGGGGATTGTTGTCTAGGATGGCCTTGAGGAGAAAGGATCAAGCAGGGTTTTTTTCTGTTTGCTTGTTTGACACCATGACACTCCAGATGCCCCGGAGCAAAAGTAAAGTCACGCCGCCTACAAGGAGCCTCTCCTGGTGTCACAGGTCTCGACAAGCAGCCGCCACCCAAGGCATCCCCACTGCAGGCAGTAGAAAGGTGTTGAAGAGAGCGTGTCTCAGCACATCAGACCCCGAAGGAATCCAAGGGCAATCACAGAACACGCGATACAAGGAGAAAGAGGTAAAGGCTGAAAAACAAACATGAGATACAAACCGCTAGCTTGAATAAACATGAGATATATTTGAGGAGGCTGGATTTTATGGAGTGAAGCAGTGCAAACGTTTACAGGTACATATGTTTACCTGACTTTAGCTAATGATCCATGACTGTATTCATCATTTTAGTGTGCATTTTATTTAAAGTATATTGATTGATGCTCACTTTGAGCGGCGTTGATACGGTTAACTACAATGATTAAAAATCGTATTCGATAACTGACGTAAGAAAATATAAATATTAGATAAAAAACATTTAATGAAATGTTTCAAAATGTTTAAGCTAAATAAAAATATTTTAAAGATAATAGTAATAATAAATATGACAACATACACATTGTACCAAACATTTTTATTCTTGCATGAAGTCCAAAAAGAAATTAAGCCAACTTTTGAGGCTGTTTTTTTACATACAAATTGCCAAGCCCCAAAAAGTATTATAAAAGTATGATAAAACTAGTCTAAACAACTCATGCAAGTCTTCTGAAGTCATATGATGACTTTTATATGAAGAACAGACCAAAATGTAAGACGTTCACTATTCTAACTAAAGTTCACAAATATAGTTTGGGCTATATTCCAAGTCATCTGAAGTCATATTAATAATAATCTCCCCTCTTCTATAGCTTTGAAATCTCATATGCAGTTAAATATATTCAAACATATTGTAATAGGACACATGCCATGCAAGAACCATTGGCAATTTGCCATCGAATCTGGTGTGACATCTAAATACGGCATTTTTCTAATTGAACTCAAGTTGGAATAAGATCGGTCAACTCTTTAGATTAGCGACTAATGCCTTAGATTTCAGTCTGTTCTTCACAATAAACTTACATGAGACTTGAAGTTGTATGCGTACACTACCATCATTTGGAAATAAAGCAGCTCTTTTTATTGGAACAACATGAAGGTGAATAAATTACGACATTGTCCATTTCTGCATGAACTTATCCTTTAAGTGCCATGCTATAGGTCATAATGATGACAGAGGTCCTCAGTTGTGTGTTTACACATGCTGCAAAATGGATATGGATATGGACAAAACCTATTCTAGACTTCGTGAAACTGATCCAAAGTTAAAGTCAAGGGAGCATTATGTAAGCCAGCATCTGTGCACTGGTTAAGTCTCATTACTAAAGATGTTTCACTCATCGGGTCCTAATGCATGCTCTATCATGTTTGAGACAGCCACCTAACATTTGAACAATGCTAACTACAGGTGGTGCACTATGCTCACAGTTAAGACCATACACCGCTAGGTTTCAGATCATTAAGAGACGCTCAGTGTGATGAAACTACTGAATGTAATTCACCAGCCGCAGTGCGGAATGAGCCTTCATTTGAGATGCACTGCCTGGGTGCCAAATCACAATATTTAGTTAAAGCTATACCGAGGAATGGCCATGCAGTAAAAGACAAAGGCATGCAGCGAACACAAAGAGGAAGATCAGAGGTTCTGGATGTAGCACTTTCTAGTGAGTTTCATAATAACAACATTCATTCATAGTTCACTGCATTAATGAGCCTTAATAGACGACATATTCTGCATTCATTAGATCAGAAATAATTTGTGTTTTCTGTTAAGCAGAAACAGAAGTACTGGACCAGAAAGTGGACACTGGTCTAGGCTAACATGATTTTCACAAGGCTTTCAGTGATCGTACTCACAGGACTAACTGGTTTGATGCAGATTTTGAATTCTTCTCACAGAAAACAGTGAGAAAAGAAAGATAAAGGTGTATGTTACTGACCACACACCTCACTGCCAAGTAATCTGCCAAATGGAGTTTTGATTAAACTGTTAGTTAAATTATATTGTCATAATTTACTCACTCTCGCGTTTTCCCAAGTCCAACTACTATTTTAATTCTTCCAGAAAACATTAAAGAGAACGAATGCAGAATATCTGAGCTTCTGTTTTCCATGCAATCACAACGGATGGTGATTTATACTGCTAAGCTGCAAAAAGCAAAATAAAAGTATAATTTCAAACGTCCATGTGACTTAAAGGGGTAATTTGCCATTGGCAAATTTAGGTTTGAATAAAATCTGGCTGACAATGCAGTACAAATTTAAGAGGAAACAGAGAAAAGGGTCTGTGGAGAAAAAAAACTTGGTGCAGGGAACACAGAGAAATAGTGCACATTGTTCATTTACATATGCTTCCAACAATGTCACAATGCCAAGTTGGTTGAAAACCAGCTAACTTACCCTTTATCTGCCATATTCAATGGTCTTTGAGAGCATTACAATTGTTTTGTGTGACAAATAGATAATAAAACTGTAATATTCACTGAAAAATCTCCTCTAAAATAATTTTCAGTCATGTTTGTATGGAATGCAAAAGCTTTGATATTAAGCCTATTTTTTTTTTTTTTACAGAACAAATAAAATAACAGTGCCAGAAAAAAATGAGGGTAAGGGTGAACTTTAACTATCTTTAGAGCTGGCAGTATTTTCTCTTTATTAGAAACCTGTGCTGGAAAGGCTTGGAAATGAGCAGATTAACTGCTGGTGCTGGGCAACCCTCAGTGTTTACTGGTATCCCAAAATACACCATTCAAACGCTGCTCAGCTAGCGTAGCAGGGCAGATTCACAAGGGTGCCTGGACGGGCCTCAAAGTTCAATGTGCAAAAGTCCAATTTGTGCCAGACAACATTAGCCTTTCACCCTTCATTTCTTGGACAACTCAACAGGATAACGGCTGCCAATTTGTTTCAAAGCAGAGGCATTTGGCACCATTTAGTCATCAGTCATTTGAAAATGCTTTATTTTATTAGAAATCTAGGTCGCATATTTCAGTTGCATGGCAAAAGGTTAGAACTGCTCATCCTGGCCTTTAGAGCAAAACAGATGGCCTTCGATGACACTACAAATTGTATTATCAAGGCAACAGGCAGCACTGCATGATACACTATTCAAAAAGAACTAACGGTGACCACCGAGACAAATAAAAGAATGGCAAACATTACTGTGTCAATAGTTTAACAGGTGATAAGTTTGTTTGCTTACTGAGGGGATCAATGGTCCCAACTAAATTTCAACACAGCTCATCCTCCTGCACCCAAAAGTGTTGGTTTCATTGCCACATATGTTATAGGCTGTCACAATGCACAATGTTATATATCTTCAATTGCTTCTAAAGGAGGCACAAAAGAAGCTGACCTCTAATGCTGCTGCTTATGTGATCTAACCTGACTGTATCAAAACCCAAGGACCATAATAATAAAAGCATGGTTTAATGGTACTTTATCCACCTAATCCAAGTATGTACAACAGGATTTCCAGTCCACATAATTTGACAATGAGTTTCCATGGTTTTCCCAGTGTTTTTGAGTGTTTGTGACCAGACCAGATAAGCTTAACATAATTTGATCAATTTGGACAAGCAGTGACTGTAGAATTTCCATGACTCTTCCAGTCATTTATTAATGGATAAAGCCGTTCCTATCGGCAGTGACCTGCATTGATGAAACGACCTGAACTCAAGTGACCTCTGAGGACAGAATGTGGGTGTGTCCAGCAACTCAAAGTTGAGATAAGTTTAACTTTTGTAAAAATTGAGCACCTTGTTATGTAGATATTTTTGTTTTCCATTACCTAAATATTGCTCTATAAAAGTTTAATAAAATACGTATACAATTATTTTCTTAAAAAACTGTTATGAGTGTTGTGTGAGTATAATATGCGGTTATGTTGATTTACATTCTATTTGTATTGTTTTTTATGTTGTTTATGGATAATAATTACTGTAAGTTTATATATAAATGTATTACGTCTACTTTATTATGTTACTTTTTTATAATTTCTTATAAAACTATAATTTTGTAGAGCATTTATAGCTGATTAAATATCTGAAACATATTTTTATATTTAAATACATAATACATCAAAATAAATCCATATTAATAAAAATTTACTCAAATTATATTAACTCTAGAAATGACCATGACTTTTTACCATTGCATTAATTCCCATGACCTTCCCAAATAAATCCCCATTTTAACACTGACTGACATTCCCTGGTTTTCCAATGACTGGGAGAATCCTGGTATAAACAAAATCAAGCACAAGGAGCAGATGCACCAGAAGCAGTTCAGACAGAAGTTGGTGATCTAACAAAGGGGCTGTAAACAATCAAACAAGATGGTGGAGAAAGGGGTGCCAGAACAAAGACCCTGCACTGATATTTGACTCAGTGCTGATTTCCCAAATCAAGGAGAAATCAACATTGAGGAGACATCAAAGTGCAAAATCATACGTGCGGTATGCATACATTTTGGCAGCGACTGTGCATCAATTCGTGTTCACAAACAAGTCTTGAGACTCACCACTGTGTCCTGACTCCTGGTTGGGCATGGTGGGCTCCAGGTCCACTTTGTTCTCGCATCGTCCGCGTCCCTGTATCAGCTGCTCCAGTGGTAACTCTGAATTGACGGTCGGGTAACACCTCAACCCGCTCCCGCATCTCGGCGTGTAGACGCCGCACAGCTCGCCCTTCTGCCGGGCGCAAACCGGACAGCAACCGCAACCCGGTTCTCTGACAATCTCGCAAGAGGTGCTGAGCTTGGGACACGCCGCCTGGCGCTCCGCGGTGCAGCTCGGGCAGCGGAACACGATCTCTCCGAGCGAGCCGTGCAGGAGCAACAAACTACAGAGCAATGCAGGAAACATGCCGTTATCTTTAAGTCTGACAGATGTCGGGATTCTGCAGGCGACTTCAGGTGGAAAAGTAAAAGTGCGTTTGTGGACAGGTGAGGTTCGCCGGAGAGCTCTGCTGGGTCCTATTTGCTGTCATGTTACTCCGAAATGACATCACGTCAAAAGCCAGTCAAAGTCAAATATAGATAAACAAGTCGATGTCGCGCTCGTGCGACTGTTGGCTGTCATCTGCGTGAGATACGCTGCTTTTTTGGGACAATGTTTGTTATGGTTGCAACAATTGTTATGTTTCCTAAGTTCTAAGTTGAAATTACTAAAGTAAAATTTCCAGCCAAACAATAAAAACAAATAAATAATGTCTCTAGTACATTTCATTTTATAAAAACAAAATCACTTAAATGTGTTCAGAAAAGTTATCATAGTTTTAGTAACAATGACATACATTATAAACCAGTTTTCATGTTACTAGATTTTTGACAAAAATGTATTTGTGCCAAGGGGGCGTTTTACCCCACCTAAAGGGAAAAACACCCCCACGGGTGGGGTAAAATGCCCCCCAGTCTGACAAAGCAATTTGGGATAGATCTTTACCGTAAAATTGGAGTACAGACAGTTTTAGCTTAAAAATTAAATAAATAATATAATAGGTAATTATGAATTACAAAATTATTATAGTCTATTTAAAAAAAAAGAAGTTAGCTGATGATAACTGGCTAGTTAACTAGCTACCTGATGCTAATTGGAGGTACTTGTTTATATAAAGTCCAAATATTTAAAAATACAGAATTAATTTGATGGAAAAACAAAAGATTTGATGTTCAGAACAGAATAATTACAGTAATTGCCATTGCCTCCTGGGGGCGTTTTATCCCACCTGGCAGAAAAGAATTGTCATTCTAAAAATAGAATTATATTTTCTATTAAATAACACGTACTCTCTATCTACAGGCCCTACTGTTCTCATATCATATATAACTGTGATGTTCTAGAAAACAACAAGCTTTAAAACCCTTTTTTCTTACTGCTGAAAATTAGATCATTTACTGTGAAATCCATTTTCTCTTCGGTACACAAGCTTCATGATGAAAACTTCTACATCACTCTTGTCAACACAGTCCTAGTTACAATAAAAATGTCTCTTGTAGGGGCATTTTCCCTCACTCTACCCTACGTTTAAACAAAATGACATTTTGTGATTTATTTTTGATCTCTGAGTCTGTAATAAATGTATACTTTGTTAGACTGATTCTAACGCAAACCACTAGAGCAGCCTACTGTCCTACTGTTGTTTACCTGTTACTTTTATTCCATGTTTATTCAGACCATTCTGACGATGTTTTAGCTCCCCAAACTTTATTTGAAAACTCTTGAAACTTTACTTAATGTAAAAGCAGTATCTTTTTAGAACTTTTTATTTTGACTTTATTTAAGCGGCTCAAACTTAAAACACATAAAGGAACGACAGAAATATATATTTTTCTTAATTCATGATGATTTTACAGTAATAACAATAACAGTAATTTTGGCATGTTGGTGAAATCTAAATTTAGTGGTCCACTTGTTTGTTCTCTCTCGATATAGATAAATGGGTTTTAATGTTTTCTGAAGAGAACATGAGTGGTGGTTGCTTGTAAAATTGGCCAACCATAATGCTAGATTGTTGTGGGTGATTGTCATAACATTGCAATGCAGTTGCTGGGTTGTTTTGAGTCATTTTAGATGTTATGTGATTGCTATGGTGCTCTGGGTGATTGGTAGGCCATTTATGACTTAGAAAGTAAAGGAGAGATTTCCTCAACAATCCAAAGGATTTGAGAAATAGGCTATCCATTCATGTAGCACAAACATCAGGAATCTTTTCACGTGCCAAATTTCGTAAGTGTTTTGTAAGTTGTTAAATGTGTATGTAAATAGGTGTGTCACGGCACTGCAAGTATTTTTCAATCTATTTAAAAAGATTTTCGAGGTCAGGCGTTTACATGATTTTAGATTTTTTTGTTTTATTGAATTTTTCTAGGTCTACACCACTACTTCCAATCTTAGTTTTATTTGGTTATATCCCAGTCGGATGGATTGAAATGTTCACATGAAGGTCAGATTGAGCCATTAATAAACTGATTATTTGAGTGCATTTAAACGTAGCTACTGTTAGACAAGTCATGCACCTAAGTTTAATACATATAGTTTGTTCAAAACTTGTTCAAACCTAACTCTGGGCAATAGTAATAGCAATGCTTGCATTAGCATGCATCACTAATTAATTCTTAATAATATTTAAGCCCTTTTGCAGATGTGTGCACTTGTTAATTTGTTTTGGCTGTCACTACTGATATTTTTCTGGACTTGGCAGAAAAGCCTGGGATTGACAATAACAGCTGTTGCTAATTTATCATTTAGTTTATTTCTTTCTGTTCCCAAATCATGTATCTCTCTGTATACGGATCAAGAGCTGTGCTGTTAAACGGGCTTCTGTTACCCCATGTGTCTGCCTCTCATGGTTGCTGTAGAGACTGAATGTTGTTGATCACTGTTGATTTATGAGCACAGAAACAGCCGCTGACTGAGTAACTCTAGCCTGTAGTAACAAGCTGTCAGGCATAAGGATTCTTTGTTTAATGGATTGTCTATGATTCTATGGCTTATTCATGCCTGTGCGGCCTGTGGCTTATGAAAGAGACTTTGGAGACTTTAGGTTGAGTTCTCGATTAGCCCTGAATATACAAGTCACCATATATCATCAGCAAAAGAACACATGCAGTCAAATTTGCTTAACAAACCATTTGTCAGATGTAACGTTGCATTTTTTGTTTGCTTTCTGATGGCAAAGAATAGCTGATTGATTTTGGAAATTATTTTGGACTAGTTGTTCTTCAGTTTATGAAACTGTTTTTTTATTATTACTATTCCTTAATCATCATTTTCTCCCACTTGTGTCATTCCAAATCTCTTTGTATTTTTCTGATGCACCGGTGGATAACTAAAAAGTCAGCATGAAATGGAAATTCACCGTATTTTCTTCTAGAACTTATTGTAAACAATTATTTGTGCATGTTTTATTTAGAAAATGATTCAGTCTCAAATTTCATGTCATAACTGGACCTTCCTGCCTCCAATTTTGAGTGCAGTGCCCACATCTCAACATCCAGTCAACAACCGATCTACTTTTCCGATGATCCATTACACTCGGATGTAGTGACCCGTCGCTACTTCAGTTCCCTTGCGACTTTAAAATTTGGTCTGTTTCTTATACAAATCTACTGTATAACTTCATAACGCTCAGAATACAGTGCACAAGTTGTATGAACTATGATTTTTTTTTCGTTCCTTTTGAAGTTTGTTTGGAAAAGATGCATTAAAAATGTTTCCTTGGAAAATAAAAAGGTTTGAAAGGACGTGAGTGTAAATAATTTATAAACCATGTAAACCATTTATTTAGGAGAAGATGGGGTGATATAAATGTGGGGAGGGAAGGGTCTCTTATTTTGGAAAAACAAATAAATGGCATGAACCTGAGCAGCTGCTGTATTACACAATGTCTTTCCAGGGTCACCAACCGGAATATCATAGAATTCCCGCTGCACAGCCAACGAGCCTGGTCTATGTATAAACATACTCAGAGTTGGTGTTCTTGTGCCACACTAAATACGCCATTTGCTCTCACTAAAAATACATTTGTGTGTGTGGGAAACTGTCTCTTTTTCGTCTTAAGTGAACTTTTCCGTAATGATACATTTCCTCATCCAAACATTAGGCAAAAAGATTCTGGCAAGACAGCTAAGTGTTGAGCAAGCCAATACACGAGGCGAGAGAGCATTGGGAAAAAATGTATTTTACACTTTCCACTGTTAACAAGCTTCCTGCATTTGACACATGGGTAAATTCTGAGATTTCCAAGCGGAGGTTGTAGAACTTAGCAAAGGATGAAGTTTGAGCCACCTTGAATTGGTCTGTGAGGTAACGTCTGACAAGTTGATCCCTCAACATCATCTCTGAACTTCCTTTCTCTTAACACACCAGAATCTGGCAGAACTTTTTCCACAAGGAAGTGTATATACGGAATCTATGGTGAATAAGCATTATGTTTTTATTTCTCATCACCATTAGCGCCAGCTCTTCATGTCGAGTTTTACTGCAGCTCGGGTTAGTTATTATTAGGCCCAGATGACTTTTATTCGGATTTTCAGTGTTGATTTTGAGGGAACATCAACTTAATTCCCCAAAACGTTTTTAACAACGTGAAATGTGTTAAACGTATCCTAAAGTAGCACTCGCTTATGAATGTCTTTGGGCGCACTGTGAATTCCGTAGTCATCCGGCTATATACAACATATTCCATGAGTGAAACAATAAATAATAGTGTCTGTGTCCTCATTTTTAGTCTATTTTGGGAGATCTCTACAACCAACTTGCAGATTTAATTTTACACTTCATTTGTCCTCTGAAACTTTCCTCCCAGATCATGATATGCAGACTTCATTCTCTCTCTGCATTCTCCATGTTTCATTAATTATCCCGCCCCCACCACACAGTAATTTATTTGGCACTGGTGAACTGCGGCCAGTCAACTGAAAAGGTTGAAGCCTCGTCTTTGCCAAGATACACAGTCTCCTCTTTGTGTCCAGATATAAATAATTGCATTGAGGGTGGAGAACTGCCTGGGCATCTTCCCTTTGGGTTTCTAGGAAGAGTGGCAGAAAAAAAAGAGAGAGATTTATCAGGCTCACTGAAGGACTGGAGTCTGAGTGCCACCCGGAGGATTAAGGAAGGTCTGATCCGGCTCTAGAAGGTTTTGAGTTTAAAGTCATCTCATGTAGCCTGACTTTAGACTTAAAGTAAAAAGTCTGATCATCGCAGCTTATTCAGGCCAAGGACTGCCAATTTAGACAGATTGAACAAAAGTGTATACTTTATATTTGCACATTTTGCCCATTCACAGTACAGTTTATTTCCTGTTCTCAACTTACAAAATATGTAGTTGTGGAGTGATGTGTGTCAGTTTTGTGTCCCCATGTCCTGTGTTTCCTTCCCTCTTATGTCCATATATATTTTTCCTTTCCTGTTCCCATAATGCTCATTGATTATGATTCCTCCCAACTGTGTTTGATTAGTTTCCCAATATTCTTAAGCCTTGGTTTTTCCCGTGTCTAATGTCCAGTATTGTTCGTCTTACCTGTGCCCCATGTTTCCCTATGTTGATCTTCATTAAAAGAAAGTTTGATTGTGCTCCTTGACTCCTCGTTTCGTTGCTCCCAGCAATGTGGAGTCACAAACCTAACAAAATTTGGCAACTTGTACTTCAGAGGCACTTATTATATCAACCAATACTTATTTGAAATAGAAATCCTCCATATAAATCAATTCAATGGGTCCTTGCTGAATACAATTATTAATTTATTAAAAAAATCGTCCTGATCGCAAACTTTTGAACAGTAGTGTTGTGTTCCGATGCTACAAAAGTCCTCTTGTTTCTGACAGCTATACTGTGTACCAAATCTCCAAAAATGTCTGGGTTAGAGTTCATCCCAGTCTGGGATAGCTGTAGCTTCCTCTTTTCCCTAACTCTTCTGACTCAGAGAATGTTTTCCACTCATTAGATGCACATTTGCATCAGATTTGGGCCTATTCACATTAAACCATGAAAATGTCAACTGGTCAACTGCTGTTTTCTTATCTGTGTACTTTGCATGCATGACTATACAGTACATTCGGTTTAGTTGAGTGGTTCATTTTGAGTCGAAGTCAATAGGATGCATTCCCATAATTCTTGTCTCTGGAGGCTATTCATGTCAAACCATCATTAAAACTCTGGCAACTGGTTCTTGTTTTTGCTTGAGTCAGCTGGTCTATGGCTCCTATTATCATGTATGAGCATTTCCTCTCTTGAGGTTTCTTGTACAGTAGATGTGTTTTCAATAGGAGACATATGGCGTTTAATGATCTGGGCTGGGTTCAAAATCTGGAAGGGAGGAATGACTCTTGAACTGGGCAGCTTTTTCAGTTCCTTATCAACACTGTACATTTGAGTAGGGAAAAAGGCTGTCGGTCTAGTTGTCAAAAACAGAAGACAGCCAGTCTGCATCTTGTTTCTGTCAAATGTAACATTCAGGCACTATTTGTTGCTTTCTGCCGTCCTTATTCCTGTGCTGATAAACATTTGATTTATTGGTTCGGGTATTTATTTATTTTAGTACCTTGGTATACCATATGATTCAGATGTGACTTCTCTGCTGCTTTTGTAAATAATAAATGCTTTATTTTTTATATACACTTCAAGTTATTGCAAATGATAAACCATTATGAAAATGTATTTGTGTAGATGATACACTACTGTGAAAAAGTTTGGGATTGATAAGATTTTTTTATGTTTTTGAAAGAAGTCTCTTATGCTCACAAAGGCTGCACATATTAAAATAATGGTTTTCTATTGTAATATATATATATATATATATAAATGCCATTTAATCCTGTGGTGGCAAAGGTGAAATTTTAGCATCATTACTCCAGTCTTCAGAGTCACATGATACTTCAGAAATCATTATAATATGCTGATTTGCTGTGATAAACAGTAAGTTCAAAAGCACATTTCTTTGAAATAGAGATTATAAAAAGTGTAATTACTGAATAACAGTAATAATTTATTTAAAATAAAATGTGTTGTTCTTTTATTGCTAGTATGTCTTTTTAAGAAGTTGTCATAAAAAATTGCCTTAAAAAGATCTTGAAATAACATCACCTTTAATCGTTTTTCATGGTTTTTCATCATTTCTCCATTTGTTTCTGAAGCCCATATTGACCAGGACTCTGTGGTAGAATATTGTAGAGATATTGTCTCTCAACGGGACATCCCTGGTTAAAATAATTCATTCAAAGCGGTCAGATGAAGTGTAATGCACTTAACACTGTCAGGTGAGAGATGGGGTCGAGGACTCAAATGCAGAGATTAGGTTCTTTAATAATAAAGTTAAACAAAAGAACATAAACCACCCCGAAGGGGAAAAACAAGCAGGCAGGAAGGCAGAAGACTGGAGCACAGTCAAACATCAAACACAGGAAACTCACATGACGTAAGACAACGGATCAGCACAGGACTGCAGACACAAGGAGACTATATAGGGAGACAAACGAGGGTAACGAGGGAGACACAGCTGGAGCCACTGAAACAATGATTACGTAACAAGATGGGAGGGGACAGACAATCGACATGGGAGCACATGGCACCAAACAAACAACAAGCCATGTGCTCAACAGACAGAGACAGCTGGTGGCCAGCCAGGGCACACCAGCAGGACCGTGACATAACCCCCCCTTTAAGGAGCGGATCCCAGACGCTCCACACACACTAAACAGAAAAATGGCTAGGAGGGAGGTGGGCCAGGCCCGTGGAGTGGAAGAGGGCCTGGAGCAATGGGCACACAGGGGTTCCAGGGTGGGGCTGGCCCTGGAGTGGGCTCTGTGGGTTCCCAGACCGGAGCGGGCTCTGGAGCGTAGTCTGTGTGCTCCCTGACTAGAGCGGGCTCTGGAGCGGACTGCGTGGGCTCCCGGAACGGAGCGGGCTCTGGAGCGGACTGCGTTGGCTCCCGGAAAGGAGTGGGCTCTGGAGCGGACTGCGTGGGCTCCCGGAATGGAGCGGACTGCGTTGGCTCCTGGATCGGAGCGGGCTCTGGAGCGGACTCCGTGGGCTCTCGGATCGGAGCGGGCTCTGGAGCGGAATACGTGGGCTCCCGGACCGGAGCGGAATGCGTGGGCTCCCGGATCGAGCGGCTCTGGAGCGGACTCCTTGGGCTCCCGGATCGGAGCGGGCTCTGGAGCGGACTCAGTGGGCTCTCGGATCGGAGCGGGCTCTGGAGCGGACTCCGTGGGCTCCCGGACCGGAGCGGAATGCGTGGGCTCCCGGATCGGAGCGGAATGCGTGGGCTCCCGGATCGGAGCGGAATGCGTGGGCTCCCGGACCGAGCGGAATGCGTGGGCTCCCGGACCGGAGCGGAATGCGTGGGCTCCCGGACTGGAGCGGACTCCGTGGGCTCCTGGATCGGAGCGGGTTCTGGAGCGGAATACGTTGGCTCCCGGACCGGAGCGGAATGCGTGGGCTCCCGGATCGGAGCGGACTCTGTCGGCTCCCGGACTGGAGCGGACCCTGGAGCGGACTCCGTCGGCTCCCGGACTGGAGCAGACTCTGGAGCGGACTCCGTCGGCTCACGGGGCGGCGCGGGCTCTAGAGCGGACTCTGTCGGCTCACGGGGCGGAGCGGGCTCTGGAGCGGACTCTGTCGGCTCACGGGGCGGAGCGGACTCTGTCGGCTCACGGGCGGAGCGGGCTCTGGAGGCGGACTCTGTCGGCTCACGGGCGGAGCGGGCTCTGGAGCGGACTCTGTCGGCTCACGGGCGGAGCGGGCTCTGGAGCGGACTCTGTCGGCTCACGGGCGGAGCGGGCTCTGGGCGGACTCTGTCGGCTCACGGGGCGGAGCGGGCTCTGGAGCGGACTCTGTCGGCTCACGGGCGGAGCGGGCTCTGGAGCGGACTCTGTCGGCTCACGGGGCGGAGCGGGTTCTGGAGCGGACTCTGTCGGCTCACGGGGCGGAGCGGGCTCTGGAGCGGACTCTGTCGGCTCACGGGGCGGAGCGGGCTCTGGAGCGGGCTCTGGAGCGGACTCTGTCGGCTCCCGGAACGGAGCGGGCTCTGGAGCGGACTCTGTCGCCTTCTGGATTGGAGCGGGCTCTGCAGCTAACTCCACCCTGAAGGCTGAGCCGCTTAGATTCAGAGCCAGGTTGATGTAGTCCTCCAGCAACTCTTCTGGGACCCAGTAAGGCATCCGGGATTTGAAGGGCTCGGCAAGGCCTCCCCAGAAGACGACCATGAGGCAGGTATTCTCCATTGCCGACCGACGAGCGACTCCCAAGAAGTGCCTGGCGTACTCCTCAATTTTCCCGTCTCCCTGACGGACATTGAAGAGCCTCCCCTCTAGACCCATCCTTGCTGGCTAATTCTCTGCTGAGTCCTCTCCTGGCTGATCCGTTCTGTCAGGTGAGAGATGGGGTCGAGGACTCAAATGCAGAGATTAGGTTCTTTAATAATAAAGTTAAACAAAAGAACATAAACCACCCCGAAGGGGAAAAACAAGCAGGCAGGAAGGCAGAAGACTGGAGCACAGTCAAACATCAAACACAGGAAACTCACATGACGTAAGATAACGGATCAGCACAGGACTGCAGACACAAGGAGACTATATAGGGAGACAAACGAGGGTAACGAGGGAGACACAGCTGGAGCCACTGAAACAATGATTACGTAACAAGATGGGAGGGGACAGACAATCGACATGGGAGCACATGGCACCAAACAAACAACAAGCCATGTGCTCAACAGACAGAGACAGCTGGTGGCCAGCCAGGGCACACCAGCAGGACCGTGACAAACACTAAGTTATAACTTGATTGCACTTAAAATATTTAAGGCAGCAATTAAACCTGAAGAGAGTTGACATGTTTTACAATGTGTTTAATACAAATTATACTTTGCTTCTGACTCTTGGTAGCAAAATATTTCATTTTTGCCTTAGGGTCAGTAAAAATGTTGGCAGGGCAAGTAAAAATGGAAACTACAGACCAACTGAGCCAGCAAAATGTTTTATTCAAAAATCCTTATTGTTGAGACCTGCAACGGTCCTAATACGTATCCAGTCTGTGTGTTTGTTCAGAGGCTAAGAGGATTAAGCTTGCATCTCTCTAAAATTGAAATGTTTTCACATAACCACTCCAGGAAAATGTTCCCATCGCAAATGGCTTGTGATTGAAATATGTGTATGTTGCCTAGCAACTCCAGATGGATGTGCATTAGGTAAATCATTTTACGCTCTGTGAAAATTCAGAATGGCGCTGAAAGGTATTTTCACAGCATTTATAGGTGTCCATCTTTCAAGCGGTTGTCTCATTGAAGCGAATTTAACAGTGGAACTGGAGAATGTTTCCATTGCTCACGCTGGACTGTAATTGAAAGGAACAGAGACAAGGATCATCTGGACTTACTAACACCCAGGACGAGAACTTGGATTGATGAAATGAAAGAGGTGAGCAATGTTTTCCAGTTCCACTTTAATTGCTGTTTAAAATTAAAAGAAACAATAAGGCCCCGCTCTGTTTTGCACCTTGGACCAGAAATGGACCCGGTTCCACCACAGCGGAGTTGGTTGCACATCACAACAGCAGTTTGGCAGAAATGACAAGGCTGGTGTCACTCTTCAACCCTGGAGAATCCAGAATATGTTCCAGTGCCTCAACAACTCAAGTGAGTCAATTCTGGATTTAGCAAAGACGATTGTTTACGATGTTTATACTAAGTTGTCAAGCTACCAGGATATAGACTTTCAGTGAGATCATTCCTTCTTCGAAAACCTTTAGCTTCACGGAGGGATAATTAAACAAACTAATAAGGAAATGGCTTAAAGTTTTACGCATCACTCCCTTAAAATGTCCTTCATCATTATGAGCCTTTCATGTTGAGGTCTCATTAGTTTGTCTCTGAAATCTGTTACGTCTCGGTCTCAGACGACATGCTCACATTACTGACCGCCTGATGTTTGCAGAAAATGAAAACTGGAAAGCAAGAAAACGATGAGCTCCAGTTAGATTCCTCGACAGCAACTCAACTTTTCGGAGTTTGTTTCCACACGGACACATAAAGGCATCAGGCTGATGCTTGTGAAGTGAAATAATCACTAGAGTTTATGTTTTGCAGGAAATAATTCATACTTTTACTTCGGGGTGCAGAGATATTCGATCACATATTGAGTGCTGCAGTGATAACTTATTATCGTATGCCAACCCATAACAAAACAAAATAAATAAAAAGAAAATAGGATTTTTCCATCGGCTTTTGGATTAGTGCAGAAGAGAAACCCTGAGACTAAAGGTTTATGATTCTTACACATTTTGTTCATCGTGATAATTTTCACAAATGAACAGCTTTTCTGAAGTCTAAATACAATCGCAGAATCAAAAAGCTCTACATGAATTACACCAAAGCTATACATTACACCACGGCCACATGACTTTAATGTCACCACCATTAATTAGGCTTCCGACAACTCTTCAGACTTTATTTAAAAATCAGTTCCCTGAAAGTTTGAGTTATAAAAGTTGAAAAACTCAACGAGGTTGAAAAAGTCAAAAAGCGAGTAGATGAGTTTTGCTGTTTGCCGTTCAATGTCCCAACAACCCCTGTAGTCTAATTTAGTTACTTGTAAAGAACCATTTTTCAAGACAAGTAAAAGCTTTAACAAAACATGATGGGGTATAATTGATGTACTCAATGTTGTAGAATAAAACATGAAAATATCTTGAGTTTGTTTTAACCACAGACTTTTTATCAGTCATTTAACCAAAAACCATTTAAAAAACCACTGACTTCAGGATCTCGGGACCAGAAGGGCTTTAATCCCAACTCTTTTCCGGGATTTGGCCTACAAAAATGCAGCACTTCATTCTGTACACATTTGCAGTCATTTGTTTTATGTTTTCTTTATTAATATATGCAGAGATTTCTGAGCCTGTGATAATGCTCGCCCTTAAACGACATGTAAAAACTAAAACAACCGCAGTTCATCGCTTCACATGTCAGAAAAGCAGGCATTTCGTGATCATAATAATCTGCAAAGTCGACCAGATTTACCACAAGTCAAATTTCAATAGTGCATGTAAGTTATGGATATGGCACTAGCATTTATTCTACACAATGGGAGGTCTTGTTTCCAATGTTGATATAGCAGTATGTGGGAAATCTGCTGATGGTGTTAACATTGATCCAGGGTTCCTGAGGGCCATGCATTTATATTCAGTGTTGTCTGAGACCAATACTGAAATGCTTCAGTTTTGCATTTACATTTATCATTGCAAATTATGGTATGAGCACAACAAGTCAAGTCAAAAGTTTGAGTGAAAAGTCTTAGGTTTATGCCGAAACTGACATAAATAAAACCTGATGATCATGTTCACCAGCATCTGAGATGATCCAAAAAGCATCTTAAACTGTAATGTAATGCTGTTACGTTCAGCATCTGAACTTCTGTACAAAGACTCACATGATCAATGTCACTTTTTTATTTAAGTTCAATTTAAGTTCAATTTTATTTTTATTCCCAAGCAATGCTTTAACAATATACTTTAACAAGTATATTTTTGCCAAAAAAAATATATATATATATTGGCTTAAAAGTAATATATCCATACAGTTTTACAGTTTGATAGTACATTTGTATAACTTCATAACTACTTTCTTTAAAATTGTTCAAATCCAAAAACCTTCAACTGGTCTTTGGACCCCCTGTATTTCTGGTAACCACAACAGTGTGAAACTTTTGTCGTTGGCCAATGTATGCATAAAAATATTGTATTGAATATGAGTTTTTATAACCTAGCATCAGAGGTGTAATGTCCTTGAGTAAATGTAACTAATAACTGTACTTAAGTATATTTTCGGATACTTTGTAGTTGTACTGAGTATCAAAGATATTAACAACTTTTACCCTATACTTCACTACATTTCTGAATGAATATCTACTCTTTACTCAACTACATCTGAAATGAGTGTTGCAGTTACAAATTACATTTTGCATGGCACCTAGCTTTTCTTTTTTTATGTGACATTGCCAACTACAGGGCACTGAAAGTACATCTTGTGCATTTTGCCCTTACTCACCCAAACTTGTCAACAAGGTTACTTTACATGAATGTGAGCTCCTTAGCAAGTAGTTGTGAATCCCATGTGTTTTATATATGAGATGAGGACATGACTGCAGCCCAAACCAGCACATTCAGTGCAAGAAAACTTTGACTTTTTTATTTGACTTACCATTATTTCATGTATCCTTTATACTGAAGAAACTGATTGAAGGTCGAAGGTTTGAAGGTTACTGTTTTTTTTTTTTTTTTTTTTGAGGTGTTCAGTTTTATTTTGGTTTCAGAAAATAAGTGTGATTGCTCTCCTCACAAATCAGCTGCCTTGTCCTGGACTTTTATGTCACTTCCTGTCTCCCGTGGTGTTTGTAGTCAGTTTCTGTCTTATCTTGTTCAGCTTATTAGCCTCCTGTGTATATATACAGTATATACAGACCTAGTATTGCTTTAGTTCTTTGCGACTTAAGGTTAGGATCCTTGCCTCTGCCTGTTTTCCCCAGCTTCTCCACAACGCTACAGTTTTTGACTGGGATGTCTCTTTAACTAGTGCATCTTTGAGCTTATATTTAGTATAAGTAATACACTTGAGTACTGTTAAAATCAGATACTCTAATAGTTTTACTCAAGTTGTTTTGGAATTGGTGACTTGTAACTTGTAGTGGAGTAATTTCCACTGTAAGGTATCTGTACTTTTACTCAAGTATGGTTTTCAGGTACTCTTTACACCTTTGCTTAGCATGTAAAATGAGCTCTTCAGATTATTAAATTCGGCTCTCTTTGAAAATATGTGCAATACATTTTGTTTATTAAATGCAACGGAGTGCCAAACTCCACTCTCGTTCTGTTGTACAAACTCAAACCTCGACTTTGGAGAAGCATTAGAACTCAAGCAAAACACAGGAGTTATTAATGCTTTTTGGCTAGGCTTCAGACAACCGTCATTTTTTATGGTTAGAATTCGGGGAAATGATTTAATGGAAAAGGTTCAAGGCAAGCCTGGCTGATTCAGCTTTTCTTTTTCCTCTGCAGTTTCGCTTGCATACCTAATTCATGTTTACAAATGTTTCCCCTCCACAAGCACACACACACATATACCCCCACTCTTCTTTTAGAGGTCACGGAAAGGTCTGCGAGGAACTGATTTATGAAACGCTAATATGCTATGAAATGACATGGATGGGAAATGTGTTGTTATGAGCTTTTCTCTCTCTTTCTCTCTCTTTGTGCCTGGCACCATTTTATCTTCATCTCTAGGATTATGAGGACTAGCATGCACCAGACAGCACTCATAAATTTGAGTTAAACATCTGCCCGAATATTCATAAAGATCGTAAATCATGACGTTTGCATGTGGCCAGTAGAAATAGGAGTACATGTGCATAACACACAGCATGAAGTCAAAATGGACCTTCTTTATTTTAAAAATTACTTTCCTGGTCTTAGCTTGAACAACAGGCATATGCTATTAAAAAGGCTTCATAATAATAATTCCATCCCAGGCCCTAAATTTGAGTAGATAAAATCAAGTCACTTACTGTAAATAACCTGTTTTACTTGGGATAACATCACATAGAGGAAGTAAAATGGCTTGCAAACATGTTTTAAATTAAATTGTAATTTATTTAAAGTGGTTTATCCATTAAAGATCATTCAGTATCCTAAACTATACTGTATTTAAACAATTTACAAATCACTTTGTGCACAAAATGTTTTAATCTGCAGCAATACAAAGACCACAAACATCGAGAATCAGCTTATGAATCTCAACAATGGTGACAGTCAACATAATGCAGTTTAATCATAATTTATTTATTTTATATTTTATTAAAGTTCTAAGTTTTTTTTTTTTTTTACATCCATAATATTTGGGGGAGGGGGCAACAATACAATACTCCTTAGGGTACCCATTTGGCCAGCAGTGCCCTGCCTACATGTCAAAATGCTGTTCGTATTGACTTAAAAATCACTTATTGTGTGTGTTTATTTTGATCAGGCAGTGAGTTTGTCCTCATCTCCTGGGACACATTAGAACATGGATCACAAGCCTGAGAACGACAGGGAAGTACACAGAGCAGGCTGGGAAAGGAAACAGATGTCCAGAGGCTCAGTGGCTGTCATTGCAAAAGCAAATTCCCACTCTAATTAACATCAAGAGTTTTGGTGACTGCGTACGTCTCTCTCTCTCTCACAGCACAGGCTCTGCAATCTGAGGGGCCGCTCCAAAGGCAAGGTAAGCGCAGATTTGAAAAAAAGTGGGGTTTTATGGGAAAAAATATGCATTAACACTAACGGGTGTGCTAAGGGTTATAATAAATGTCGACCTGTTAGTGAAGAAGCAACTATTAGCCATGATGTACATATGAGTGGATAAAACATCTCAACACTAGAAATGAGATTTCATAGAAAGCATATGTTCTCCTGTTTCTTCAAGAAAAATTAAATGTCTCCCATAGAGTCTCATTCATATACCGAATTATTTGAATTGCACTATGCCTGATTTTATGGCTTTTTACTTTTAGTCTCTCAACAATGTTTTTGTGGGAGAACCAATTGAGACAAAATTGATACTTTAATGAAATTTAACTGAGAGCTCTGTTAACTTTCCATTTTCCAAATGTCCTCCTGTCAAGTCTCAGGAGTTATGAAGGAGAAATCTCTGAGTAATATTTTCCTTTGTGTCGAGACTGACTTTCCAAAAGCCATTTGATAAATTCAAATGTAATCCGAACCATTGTTTTTGTAAATAAAAGGTATTTCGCACATGTTTCATAATGAAGGATGGTGGGTGGAAAAAAAAGTACAAAAGCTTACAAGTGCTAGCGGGAATAATGAGACTTTTTGGAATATTTTGACACTGTTTGAGCCCAGCTGAGACACATGCTGGTGGAAAGATTGTTCCATTAAATCAGAGTCAAGAGAAAATGTGCATCTTGCCCATGTCAGTAAAAGTCAAGCATACTTAGAAGATATAAATCACCAAATGTGGGAGACTCATCAGAGGGGAACTCTAAACAAAAGCTCTGGAAACATGATAAAGTGAGCAAATGGACCGCAGCCATAACCATGTCAGCCGAACAATGTGACCACTTAAATATTGTGCTTTATGAGACCACCTCCTCGGCCCACCATGGCTTATATTTCTCATCAAGATAAAGAATATCCCTCAGGCTGCTTTTCGTGAATCTTTTTGAAAGGCATCGCATCATTAATGCAGGCATTGTTTGGACTATTTAACCTAAATTCGCAGCTTCTTTACTTTTCTCAGAATTCTGCAGGAGAGATGGAGAGACGCGATGCTTTTGTGATTTCTGCCTGTTTCATCATGTGTTTAGCGTTCACAGGTAATCGCAACCTCACTGTATGTCTGTGTAAGAGATGCAACAGACCCTCCGTCTTCTGTGTGTAGCACACTAATGCAATTAGTTCAGAGGAAATGGCCATTTACAGACATAAAATCATCCGTTGTGTAAATTATACATCTTTTAGTGGCTGTCAAAATGGCTAATGCCCCTTTTCTAATGCATCTTCTGTTACTTCGTCCCAGGCTTGGTGGGAGCAGGGAAGGCTTGGTCGCCGCCAGCAAAGTGTAGGAGCCTGACATGTGACAAAGTCGCTTTTGATGCCGCCGTTTATGAATATTGTGTTGAGCCGTTCACTCAGACCATGGCGAACACTGACTACCAACTTAGATGTCCCTGGCCAAGCACTAGAAGGTGAGACACTGGATTGTTATATTGGTTTGACAAAGCTAAAATACTGTTTGAATCTGAGGTTTTATTATCCCCAAAATCCCCAAATCCTTTTCTTCTCCTAGACTCTAGGACCTAGAGCTTTCAAATGGTATTATCGTTAACTAAAATGACTGTTAATTGAAATATACCGCTGAAATAAAACAAAATGTAAATATTAATTGCAATCAAATTTTCTATTTCCTGAAAATAAGAAATGTACTTGTTATTTTCTCTCAGATACTACGTCAACCTGATGCAGTGCCTGGAGAATCTGGCTAACTTCACATGCTGTACAGACACTTCCTACAGACATTACATGCTGCTGGACATCCATAAGATTTATTTCACCATGTGCTCATATATGCAGGACCCAGATATTCCCATCCTGCTGTTGCTCATCACGCCCTGTGTCATCATCCCATTCATTATACCATTCCTCTGCCAGCACTTCGAACTGCACGAGTAAAGACTGCCAAACAACGACTGATGATTGGACAGTTGCATTTCAGAATGGACAATGTGCATGAATCAAAGTACCCACAGATGTTTTCATAGGCCTCACAATACATCTGCAAGGATTTTATTTTTTAAATATATTAAAGACCATATTATTAGATTACATTTATGCATTCAGGAGACACTTTATCCAAAGCAACTTATATTGCATTCAAGGTACAACATATTGTGTAAGTGTTCTTATTTTGTGTACATCTTAATCTAATCATCCTAATATGCTGATTTGTTACTCAAGAAACATTTCTTATGATCAATGTTAAAAACTGTTGTGCTGCTTAAAATATTTGTGAAAAAATAGATTTTATAGGATTTCCCCCCAATATTATTTGATGAATAGTCCAAAGTCCAAATTAACATCTTTAATTTTATTTATTATACTGTACATTGCCCTAAGTGTAGTTTTTATCAATTTACTATGTCCTTGCTAAATAAAAGAATCAAAACTTAAATTCAAAATCAAAACAACTTACTGAACCCAAACTTTTATGCAACAGTGCATATATTATACTAGCTGGATGGTAGCCAAAAATTTATATATATATATATATATATATATATATACATACACACACTCGCCGGCCACTTTATTTGGTACACCTGTTCAATTGCTTGGTAACACAAATTGTTAATCAGCCAATCACATGGCAGCAACTCCATGCATTTAGGCATCTAGATGTGGTGAAGATGACTTGCTGAAGTTCAAACCGAGCATCAGAATGGGAAGAAAGGGGATTTAAGTGACTTTGGACGTGGAATGGTTGTTGGTGCCAGACGGGCTGATCTGAGTATTTCAAAAACTGCTGATCTACTGGGATCTTCACGCACAACCATCTCTAGGATTTACAGAGAATGGTCCGAAAAAGAGAAAATATCCAGTGAGCAGCAGTTGTGTGGACGAAAATACCTTGTTGATGTCAGAGGTCAGAGGAGAATGGGCAGACTGGTTAGAGATGATAGAAAGTCAACAGTAACTCAAATAACCACTTGTTACAACCAAGGTACGCAGAATACCATCTCTGAACACACAACACGTCGAACCCTGAAGCAGATGGGCTCCAGCAGCAGAAGACCACACCGGGTGCCGCTCCTGTCACCTAAGAACAGGAAACAATTCACACAGACTCACCAATATTGGAAAATAGAAGATTGGAAAAATGTTACCTGGTCTGATGAGTCTCGATTTCTGCTTACCTTACCTTCACAGCCTACCTGAGTATTGTTGCTGACCATGTCCATCCCTTTATGACTACAGTGTACCCATCTTCTGATGTACTTCCAGCAGGATAATGCACCATGTCACAAAGCTCAAATCATCTCAGACAGGTTTCTTGAACATGACAATGAGTTCACTTTACTCAAATGGCCTCCACATTCACGAGATCTCAATCCAGTAGAGCACCTTTGGGATGTGGTGGAACGAGAGATTCACATCATGGATGTGCAGCCGACAAATCTGCAGCAACTGCGTGATGCTATCACGTCAATATGGACCAAAATCTCTGAAGAATGTTTCCAACACCTTGTTGAATCTATGCCATGAAGAATTAAGACAGTTCTGAAGGAAAAAGGGGGTCCAACCCGGTACTAGCAAGGTGTACCTAATAAAGTGGTGTGTGTGTGTGTGTGTGTGTGTGTGTGTGTGTGTGTGTGTGTGTGTGTGTGTGTGTGTGTGTGTGTTGTGTGTGTGTAATATATAGTATATATATATATAACACATTTTATCATGTTTTTGTTACTGCTCAACCCTACATTTTCACTGATTCATAGTGGTTACAAGACATAATAATTTGATTATTAATTTGATACACAGTCAATGCAAAGACATGTGAAACACATAATAAATATTTATTTTGAGACAAAAATAACAATTTGTTGTACAGTGCTCTGAAAACAGTTTTTTTTTTTTTTTTACAGAATAGCAATCGGTACTGCTATTGAATATCCACACAACATCATAGTATTTTCAGTATTGCTAATGCTAAAGTAATACATAATTTTTACCATATGAATTCAAAATGTTTGTCTTATTTTCTGACAGATAAACTACACGTCTTTATGACCAGGCAACACTTTTTGAGATCTACTATAGAGGTCTTTCTGACAGTCTAAAACGATGCAAACTCAAAAACACTACATGAAAGGAATGATCTTTTTTTAAGGTGTTATAAGGGTCATTTTATGTGCATCTATAATATAAAGTACCATAAATTAGTATTGTTTGTAATAGCATGTAACAGAGGTAAGTGTTTTCCTTTGTACAATGAGTCTCAGTAGTATTAACTGATGCACTATTTACAACTGAGTAAAATGCTTTGTTAGAACCAAAACACTGGCTTTAGTGTTGTGTGTGTCTGAGTGCACTGCTGAATGCAAAATATGTTGGGTGTGAATGAGATTAATATAATCTGACTGCAAATATTTCTGATTGTCATCCATTTCATCACAATGGGAAGAAGAATGGCGTACATATAACATTCACAACATGAAAGCAATTGAAAGTTCAGACATGAAGCTCAACACTAACACATCCTTCACAGCATCGGGTGGGTGGTCTGGACGATCAGGGTGGCACCATTCACCAAAACCCGACTCATTCAGATGCTCATTTTGCTGTTGCACCATTCATACTACTTCCTTTTCATCCTAAAAACCACATGCAGGAAACGGCAGTCTAGAAGTGCTGTTTATTCTCTCACATAACCAAGTTCACACAAAGTGTTTTCTTTTTTAACTTCTCACGTGACCCTAAAATAAGAGAGGCATCGATGTCTTTGAGCTCCTCACAACTGTGTCCTTCAGCTATAGAGAGCTTCTGGACTTCCACACCAGGTGAAATGTACCAGATAGTTGGTTATGAGTGAATAACCCATCTATAACCATGAAAACTGTCACTGTGGTTGCAAGAAATCTACGTCACTCCATGTACATCCACTGTGTCAATCTGTGGCTCGTGGATTCAGCATTAAAACACATGTTTTGTGCTTAAAGGACAACCTCTCCTAACCTGCAGTGAAATTACATGACAAACATATTGGTTGCTAATAAATAAGAGCAGACAAAATTTGTTAAAATAAAGTAATATAAAATACAGCCGAAAGCAGCAATTATGAGGTGAATTGCTGAGGATTTTGATTCACATTTGAAAAACTGGGCTATAACCACCTTCCAATCACTAGACTAGATCTTCAGCTTCTTAACCACTGAACTGATAGTCGCACTGATAGTACCACTTGTTTATGGTAACAAGTTGATGAACATTTTGAAGAACATTGGAAACCAAACTACATTGGAGCCTGTTGACTTCCTTTGTGTCTCAAAATGTCCCACAAAATAAAGTCAAACAGGTTTGGAAGGACATGAAGGTGAGTTAACGATCTGACAAGCTCAAAATTGGTTCAAGGCTTTCATATACAGAAAATAAAATAGCATGAATACCAACAAATACAATAAGATGCATCCAAACTTCACTGCTTGGGCTCTCGAATGTGACCCCGCTACAAAGTTGGGCCTATATGTTCACAATCCAAGGATCAAACCAATAGTGCAATAGATAGATCTGTGCAACTTAGCATTTAGTGCGAATTCGCAGTGGAAGATGAAGATTGACAAATTCAAAACCCAAAACCCTGAAAACAAGTATCTCGGTTTATTTCATGCTCCTTTCTGTTGCTTGGATTGTATTTACTCAGAAAAGCCAAAGCAAGTCTGCAGAGTGACGGCAGTGTCAGCAGCAATGGCAGTGCAATAGACTTCAGACCATCCGTAACGCAACAAACATCTGCAAGATATATAAGAAACTAATAACCCCAAGCAGACAACAGCTCTAAAAGTGCCAGAGGAGCTTCATTTCAACCCAATAGGGAAGAAAAGTCACAGAGAATATCTCTTGAATATCTTTTGTCAAGCATGATTGGTAATGAGAATAAAAGAAAAATGGAAAGGAAATGCTCCAAAATTGCTCCACATTTTCCATCAGTTCTTTTCAAGAACAAATTCAAAATGAATCTTAGCTTCATTAATGAACAATCCTGGCTTTGGTTTTCTTCATAAATGGGTAAGAACTTACTCTGCCTCTGAAATGGCTTTTTTTCTGCTGACATCATTAAGCACTCTTATATTTTAGCCCCGCCCTTCATCACCGGTCACCATTTTGGCCTCTAACACTCTAACACTTTTCACAATCCAATTAAATGTTGAATAAATTCAAGTCTGACCCTTCATGTTGTCTAATTTAAAATCCTGTTTCATCAGAAATAAGTCAAACCCAAATGCCATTTTTCCATATACATTACATGAAACCTCACTGA
This sequence comes from Gymnocypris eckloni scoliostomus, assembly GCA_027564155.1. Taxonomy (NCBI): domain Eukaryota; kingdom Metazoa; phylum Chordata; class Actinopteri; order Cypriniformes; family Cyprinidae; genus Gymnocypris; species Gymnocypris eckloni. The sequence continues at coordinate 13,376,195 of CM050425.1, read as the reverse complement.
GAACTCCAACAAATCTCCTGAGCTACGAAAAGATCAACTTCTAAGCAATAACCGTTGCCTTTGGGAAACTAACTTTTTTTGCTGAAGCTAAGATCTGTTGCTTACCATGCGATGAGCCTGCCAAAGGCTTCACACAATGGGAATCTGATTCTAAAGCATCGCAGCCAGCTTGTCCTCATCCAATTTCATCTCTCAGCTACATCCCAATTGATAAATGCTGAGGGGAAAAAATTAAAAACCAACGTTCTACCCTTTTGGCGTTCGCACAGAGCTATCCAATGGCTCAACTAAGGTTACATGGTAAAACACGTCTGATGTGTGGCTTCACATTAAGTGCTTCAAAGACCTGCTATTCACAACCACAGATCTCCACTTACCGCTCTCAGGCTCGAGAGCAGCACTTAGGCTTGTGCTTTCCAAGAAACTAAACATCTATTCAGAGAAGCACAGCACTGCATGACAGATATTTCTTTATTACACAATATCCTCTTGTTTTCACACTAAAAACTGGGGAAACGAGGAGCAAAAAGAAACACATGTGGAATATGTGTTTGTGATGAAATGAGCTAGCGTGACTAGGCCAAGGAGTCTGTATTACGCACAAGCAAATTCAATACACGCATGGACTGCTTCCTCTAAAGGCAATTGTCCGAACTCAAAACATGAGTGTAATGGAATGATTCGTCCTGTTTTCAGGTCTGTATGAGGCAGGTTTGTATTAATTTTTTTTCTCCAAATGGAATTACAAACAGGTTACCTGAAAGTTCCTCTACATTTCCCATTGGTCAGCCAAACTGCTAGTCCCGCCCCAAACTCAACTCATTGGCTAATCGTGTCGGATTTGCTCAAACAAATAGAGCAATGTTTTTAATGTTGTTGCATATGAAATTAGGTTTGGAATAAAGATTTTTAATATAGAAAATACACACATCACCTTTAAGTGCTTTAAATTCAAGGGAAACGTGAATTTGTTGGCTTAGCGAAGATTTTTAAAAGGTCATGTGCTTCCTTTTAAAATAGCCATAATTTGTCGCTACCCTCCAAGAACCTGACTAACAATTTGGCAGCATGTTTCATCGAAGCCAAAGTCTCTTGTTCACTGGCAGTTTGACAGCCTTTGGAAATAGCATTGTTAGCATTTATGCAATCAACCAAATCCAAGTTTCTATGGCTTTAACCTATTTCAGTTGAACTGTTCCCGAATACACTGCAGTATAACAGCATAAGGAATGGAATTAGTTCTCTGAAAAGGGTAATATTGAAAACGCGCACACAAACCCACAAATATTTATAACAGCAACATATTCGTGTGTTAAGTCCCATATCAATTCTAAATACTACATTTATACATAGCAAGAAATGCTGAGCTGCTCAAAAAATTATAATTTAATAAATAATTTTGGAAATCTTCAAGACAAATAAACCAAAACAAAATGAGATGCTAATTAATAAAAAATGATTAAAAACATAAATAATTGAAACAAAATTGTGTGTAACGTTGTATGTAAATTAGTTTGGAATGAAATATAAATACAAATAAATAAAATACACATTTAGCAGTGAATTTGTTTGGAAGGGAAATAGTGAGCTAAATAATGTATTTGTTTCTATTAAAGGTGCTATAAGCAATGTTTCACAAACCCCCACAAGTCAAAGAATTCAAAATGTGACAGTCCGAGAGTGATATCTGTCAGAAAGCAGGGACATTTTCTGCATGCTATTCCACAAAACAAAACAAAATCACTTATAGCACCTCTAAATGTATTGTCACTACTGCATACATCGATCAAAGTAATATCACTACTGCATAAAGTACATCTAAACCGACTGCACTACTGTTTTCAAGCACAGCAGGGGGACTGACCACTCACAGGTCGTGCTACTGTAATATTCAGACCCTGTGGTCAATGCCTACAGTACAGTACAAGGCAACTAAGATCTACCGGCAGTAGGTCTGGTCCGCATGGGTGCAGAGCATTGGGATGGGGTGATTAGGGGTGTAAGATCCAACCTATTGGATTAGTCTCACCGTCATTGCACTTAGGGAGGTCTAAGGTGCACAGGTTGTATCTAATCATATATTCAATAGTCATTGGGCATCAGCAGACAAACATGTAGGCCACATTTTGGAGAAAAAGGATAAATAATAGTATCCAAAACATGATCTTGATTCTTTTTAGAACGGAGGTTTAGAAAATGTTTAAGTACACATGAAATAATTCTGAAAGAGGGCAGTGTATCAGAGTTCTTCCCGTTCCGTACATCTTTCCCATCACCCAGAGACCTGCATTCGATTGGTCAGTGAAAAAGTGGTGAGCCATGTGACTACACAAGCATGTGGATCTCATTGTACTCATCCCGTCCATCTTCATCAAAATTGGGCGAATCCTCATCAGCATCCAACTTAAAGAACAAAAACGACATTTTAAAATGAAATCAACACCAGGTGGATTTTCTCAGCTGACTGCTTGTGTTCGGACAAACATGAACTCACCGCTGCGAGCTCTCTCTCCTCAAAGATCCTGGTCAGGATGAGTCTACGCAGAGGTACGGTCATGATTAGGATGAAGGGAAAGGCCAGAGAGGCTACGGTCGACTTCACCACCCACAGCAGGACGATACACAACAACTGAATGATGGTGAACATGTTCATACGCCATGTCTTCACCTGTATGAGAAACAAATCATGCCTAGGATTATGACAAGGTCTAGTGAAAAGTTTCTATTTTGCTTTTTTTATGTAATATGTATTATTTTGGTATATTATCTGGCACAACTTAGCTTATTTCATACGTCTCCTAGAAATGGTGCAAACAGTTCTTATTTGCTGGATTTCTTTGTTTTAAAGGTTTTCAATACTTTGTTGATTTCAAGGTTTAAATTAGATTTTCAAATCTAGATATCCAATGGAGTCTCAGGCTTTCGAATAATACACAGTGTTCAATTTAGTCAAATATGGTTTGTAGTTTAATTTTTAGGGTTGTGTTAAAAAGTGCGAAATGCAATGGTGATTTGTGCGCCACCTTGTGGGTGCTTCGAAAGCTTTCAAACAGAATCCAGATGTCAATTTAGTACAAACTTGTAGCATCTACCGTGTGGAAATCAAACACAAACACATATAATAAGCTGTCAGCACTGCGTTTGTAAATAACATCACTACTACCTCAAAGTCTCAGGAAAAAGTGCTGACCTTGGTAACATAGATGTGGTCAGGGTGATGTTTAGCAGGTGTGACCATGAGTGTGATTCGCTCATAAAGCTGGATACCAGTAAGAGACGTGATGCCCATGTACAGGAATATCCCAAACAGCACAGCCAGAGGAATATGACGCAGCACATCTGTCATCACTATAGACAACCCTGCACAGAGGTGATGGGATTGACAGAATCAGGAAAGGTTTTTTTCTCCCGATTTAATTTAATTTATTTAATAGAATTCCCCCCAAAAAGTTAATGTCAACTAGGAAATTTAAGTGGTCTAAAATATATAACAGATGTTGTTAATACAGCAATAAGCCACTTGAAACCATGCATTACAGTAAGTTTACCATGGTTTTACTATCATGTTCTTACGAACAACATGAGGCTGAATACGCAAAACCCCCTCTTAAAGGGACAGTTCACCCAAAAATGTCAATTCTGACTTTTACTCACCCTCAAGTTGTTCCAAACCTGTTAAACAGAGGAATTATATTCTACCGACTTCCAAAGTATGACAATTAAAATATATATATAATGGAAATCAATGGGCACAAGAAACTGTTTGGTTACCCACATTGGTAAAAATATTTTATTTTGTGTTAAGCATCAGAAAGAAACTCAAACAGGTTTTGAACAACTTGAGGGCGAGTAAATGATGACAAAATATGTATTTGTAGGTGAACTATCCCTTTAACCATAGTTAAATCATGGTATGCCAACAGTAATATGATAAAGCACATCAACAATCAATAAATATTTCAATTCAATATACTGATAAACAGATTAAACTTTTCTTCCACTTATGTAAAGTACTTTTTTTAAGTGTAAGAAGTTCACGATTACCAAGCAATGCAACACATGTCTGGTGTGTTCATTGTAATTGCAGGTTTTGGAGTAATACAAACTTCTGTCAAATTCATAATTGCAACCGCAAGCTCTGACTTTTCCCTTTTGGCTGTTTTGACGTCATATAAAAAAACAAAGCAAATGGCAGCAGTCTTAACAGCTAAAGATAGTTAATTACTTCTAAACTCATTGCCATTTTATGTTATTTTATGTACTCAGTTAATGTGATTTAAATGAATGTGTAAATGAATGTGATTAAATATTATATTGTCATTAAACTCGAACATGAAACCTCTTTGCTGTTACAAACATTGCATCATCACAATCTTGTGATTATAGTGATACTGACTCAAAGTGAATGCAGCACACACTGGTTTGAGGTCAGTAAGATTTTTTTAAAGAAATTAATACTTTTATTAGTAAAGTTAGACAGTAAAGAGTTGACAAAAATATATATTTCAAACAAATACTCTTCTTTTGAACTTTTCATTTTCAAACTATCAAGGATTGATAAATATATATATATATTTTTATTTTTATTTTTTTTAATCAAAAAATCTGCATATTACAATGATTTTTGAAGGATCATATGACACTGAAGACTGGAGTAATGATGCAGAAAATTCAGCTTTGCATCACATGAATAAATAACATTTTAAAGTTTATAAGTTAACACTTATATTAAACTATAATAATAATCATTTCACCCAAGGTAATTTTCTGCCAATATCTGTTGTACACAATTGTGTTTTAGTGTTTCTTACCCACTAGGATAGACACACACATCCCTGTCACCCTCTGCTCTTTAACTTCTTGGATCATGGGCTTCTCTCCGGGGGCAGTGGCTTTGCTCATGACTGTCAGTGCATTCACGTGAGTCACCGAGCGCACAGTGGCGGCAGTCAGCCAGGGCAGACCAAGGAGCGGGCAGATAGCTCCTAAAGTCACTATCAGAAGCAGGTCCAGATGAAAGCCAGAACCCTTGGCCAAATTCCGCTCCTTCTTGCTCACTATCAAGCTGCAGATGGGTCGAAATTGAAACAAAGAGCCACAATGGCATTTGAATCGTATTGCATTTCCATCTGAGCTAAGACAGAACATCTCTCGAACGATCTGTCAGCTTACTCACGTGGTGATTTGAGTCTCCATGAATATGAGGATAAAAACCAGCAGGGCCGGGATCACGGAGGCCCCCATCATCCAAACAGGGAAAGGCTGTTTATCTCCAAAGGGGCTGATAAACCAGCTCCGCTTGTCCGGAGATGTGACTGAGAAACCAGAGGGGACATTCAGCTTCTGCAACCACAAAAAACACAAGCGCTCGTAACACAAGGATTCATTGGTTACAGCGCTCTGCCAAACCAACCACACTGTAATACAGACTCGGATGAAACCTGGCTCCAATTACAGGCCAGAGTTTAATAAGAAGAGTACGCTGGGAGAGGAGTTTCTTTGTGGTAGTATACATACTGCACATGAGAGTTACCAGTGCAGTTACCTGTGTGTATGTCTCAGGGATGGTGCAGTCCACCAGCACGGAGATGAGTATAGAGATAGGAATCCCGAAATCACCAATGACTCGTCTGGCCTTTGATGATAACAGATGACACACACACAAACTGAGGATGCCAAACTTTTTAATCAGCTCAAAATGTTTGCTCACAAGGAATCCTAATAACAAAAATATCATGTTTGCAATCAAAAATGTTGTTGATTTTCAGTAAAAACATAATTAAAATGAAATTAATTTATTTGAGCAACAAAACGGATTCTCAAAAAAAAAAAAAACTTTGAAAGATAGGTAGCGAAATTTGGATTAAAAAATAAATAAATTGATTACAAACTGGGGCTTTTAAGTTTTTTATATATATATTTATAACCATTTTATTGCGATCATATTTGTACTATCAGTATTAATATGGTCAATATATTAGTACAGTCAAATGTAAAAGAAAAAACTTTGCTTATCTTGATCGCTTTGCATAAAATATTTTGTATTTTATTGATTACATTTTACTGGAGAACCAGACAAAAATGCTGATTAAGCAAAAGATTCTTCACTGTGCTGACAAAATCACAGCACACTACAAACCTTTCCACCAAGGAATCTGCTGTTACGAAACTTCCGCAGAAAGAAGGCCACAAAGAAGGTTCCTATCATGAGCACTAAGGACAGCAGGGCTGTGTTGGGCTGGTTGAGGATCGGGTCCCCAATCACAATATTCCCTTGAGGGTCTATGGGTCTGAAGGCAGGCAGTACAGGAGCTGAAGGGTAGCTCTTCATCAGAGGGTGCTCTTGAAACACCTGGGGGAAAATACTTTAATAAGCATAAAACTACACAAATACTGGGTCAATTAATTATACATTTTTATAATATTCAACTAGTTATATTAGCAGTTCAAACATAACCTTCTTTTAAAATGTTGTGTCAAATAGTCAATTTTAATTAGATTTAAAATTTAAATAAAATACTCAGAACAACAGTTAAAATATAGCCTAAAAATATTACCTTCTTTATAATAAACAGCACACAAATAATGGGTAAAAGTCAAATTGACTCCTTTTATTCATATCTGAGTGCTATTAAAAATTCAACTATTTAAAGTATTATTTTAAGTAGTTAAACTATTTTTAAACTATTAATTATTTTACTCAAAATATCTATTTAATTGACACTTTTTGATAATCAATTCATTCTCTCATTTGCCTTAGTTTTCTCGCAGTGCATTATGGGATTGCTTTCTCTGCACATGCAATGCTGCCTTTAAACTCGTCAAAAAGAAGATACCTTCCACTAAAAACATCCTACACATCTGAAGCACACCTTTGATACTTTAAAATGATTTCAGAGCAGAACCTGCACCTGCTGGTATTAGTGACGTACCTTAATTAGCTTAGAGAAGGTTTCATAGATGAAGATGAGGGAGATGAGAAATGCAAAGATCTCCTGGGTGAATGGAGAGATGTATCGCACGAGGAAGCTTCCCTCAGCTGCCACGATCACTAGGACAATGAAGATGAGCCAGAACCCGATCCACACTCGGCCTGTGAGATATTCGAAGCCCTGCGCCTGGCAGAACTGATAGTGAGGAAGAACAAAGAAGGGGCAGATGGAAAAGAGAGGAACAGGAAGTAAGAAAGGCAGACACGTGTTAATGTTATAAAATGACCTCCTGATCTTCGTAATGGCTGAAACATACATACATACCTTATAAAAAGCCTCCTCAAAGACCAAAAGTGGTCCAGAGAAGCCAATTATGAGCAAAGGCTGTCCTGCTAGCAGGGAGAACAGCACTCCCACTGTCGCCGTGGAGATGATGAGCTCGGAGACTCCCATCATGCCCTGTGTCTTCTCACCTAAATAAATGGGAATATAAAGTATGAAAATATACTACGGATATATTTCCATCACCTACCAAAATAGTCATAATTCTAAGAACTAAAATCATAAAATTTATAATTTTGACTTTTTATGGCATGAAAATAAGATAAATTATTAATAAACAAAATTATGAGATCCAAATGGTCAATTATAGCAAGTCAAAATTATGACAAAAATTATTTATGAGATTTGTCAATTATAAAAATGTCACAGTTACAATTTAAAAGGGAAAGAATATTATGAGACGTCAAAATGAAGCTCGTCATGCCATTTTATCTCATAATTATGACAAATTTTCAAAATTATAACAAAACATCTTAAGTACGAGATAAAAAGTAACAACTGACATGCCAACTCATATTTATGATATAAAAAGTCAAAGTTATGACCTACTATGTTATAATTATGAATCTTTATCTAATGACTTTGTAAATGTTGACTTTTTATAAATGTCATAATTTCAACTTCGACTTTTTATTATTATGATTTACCAAAGCATGATTGTTTTCTAATGTGGTGGAATGGGCTTGTACATTAAACAGACTCCACTATCAAAGATAAGTGTCTCATTGTCTCACTTGCCTAATAAACCTCCAAAGGTGATAGTGGGTGAAAGAGCAGCAAAATAAATGAAAATGACAGCAGCAATACATTGTGTGTCCATGGCATCCTTCAGGTCGCTTATGTAGCGTGGATAACGACGGCGAATATCGTGGATCAGCCCTCCAAAGGGAATACCAGAGCGCTTGAGAGGATCAACATCAAACTGATCCTCCTCCTCCTGTTCATCTGTACTTACATCTACAAAACAAACAGAACCAGTCAACATTAAACGAACAGACACACTTGAAAATGTGGTCACAAATCCAGTAGGTATTCTACCTTTGGTCTCCAGCTCAGCTCCTGTCACAATACTGCCGCATTTCTTGAACTCCCTCTCCTTGCGCTTACGTAGCATCTGTTTCTGGAAGGAGGCCACGGTCTTCAGCAGGTCTTTTCCCTCAACGTCTGATGGTGGAATTACAATACTGCAGTCTAAGAACTCGTTGATGCCATTAAGCAGGTCTTGTCGATCATCAGCAAAGTATGCTACCTCGTGGAAGTTCTGTGGAAGGTCAAGAAAAACAGTGAACATGAGTGGTTTAAGTCATAAGTCAATTTATCATTTTAACAACTTTTGACCAGTAGGTTGAAGTTCTGAAACTTCTCATCATATCAATATTTAACAGCTAAGCCAAGACAAAGTCTTACTTCCTGTTTTTTTAGTGTGGTTTTCAAATGTAGAATGAATGGAGTTGAAAATAAAATTTGGTTTAAAAATCACCAGAACTCATTATGTCCAATCTTCTCAAAATTATAAAGATTAAAATTAAATTATATATTAAATTATAAATTGTATTAAATTAAATTAAATTAATTAAAATTAAATTATTAAAATTAAAATTAAAATTACAATTTAATTAAATATGGCAGACAGGTCATAAGTTGAAACATCAGAACTTAGAATGAAAGAATATTAGCAAGCCAGAATCATACATTTGGGCCAAGTCATTTTGAAGTTACAATTAAAGAATTGTATATCATAAAACTGATTAAAAGCACTTTTAGGATATGATACTGATACCCACAAAGTTAATTTCAGTTTGCCAAAGAATTGGAGAAATACATTTACATTTTACTTTGTGGCTTTGCCATAAAATGAATTACAGATTTATTGGAGAATGGGAAACAAAATCAATAATCCATTCAGTGTGTGGTTTGATCTGCTGATTATCTGACCCAACTTTGAAGATTGGGCAAAATTTGCAGAAGTAACAATGAAAAAAACAGTTTTCAATCAAATTAAAAATGGTGGACAGGTAGTTAGGCAAAACAGGACTCAAAGACTGACTCAAGGAATCTGAGTAAACCAGACGTGTAATTTCAGGCCAAGGCATTTGGATTTCATTGTTGTCATGAAATATGAACTAAGCACTCTTAGGACATGAAGGCACTGATGTTGTAGTTTCCTAAGCCCAGGGTGCTCAATTCTGTTCCTGGAGAACTTAATTAACTGCTTTAGGTGTGTTTGATGAACTTTGCAGGAAGGTAGAGCTACAGGAACAGGACTGAGCACCTCTGGCCTAAGCACTGCAGAGATATATCCTCCTATTGGCCAGTTCCTCCCCAATTCATTACAGGTTTATAGAACAATGAGAAAAAAATCCATTCTGAGATTGTGTGGCTTGGTCTCAAGATCATCTGACACTATTCTGGAGAAGATGCATAACATGTATAGGGGGTAGTGTAAAAAATTACTTGTTAAAATCCAAAACGGCAAAAGATCTAGTCTGAACTGAACACCATGATCCAGTCAATCATAACAAAAAGCAAAAACAAAAATACAACTTTGAGCCATTTTTGGCACTGTAATGGTAGTTTGCAAACAATGAGCCAAGATATATTTCACAGGACAAACCAACAACTAAAAATCAAGATAATTCTTATTTACATTCATCACCTCAACAACTTGAACATTTTAATATATTTTATGAACATACTTTTTTCTACCTATGCCAAGTTACTTTAATATTAAATAATTTATCAGGTAAAAATTGTGAGTGAAAACTATTTTTTTAAACCCTTATCAAATAACTAACTAATTAACGGTAGCACTTTAGTATAGGGACCAAATCTCACTATTAGCTAGTTGTTTAAAGCTTGACTATTAATAACATATTGGCTGTTTATTAGTACTCATAAAGCACATATTCTGCATGACCATATTCTACATCCTGAATCCTAATCAATATCTAAACTTAACGACTACCTCACTAACTATTAATAAGCAGAAAATTGGGAGTTTATTGAGGCAAAAGTCATAGTTAATGGTTTGGTAATAGCGAGAATTGGACCTTAAAATAAAGTGTGACCTAACGAACAAATGGAAAAGTCATGAGTCCTCAAATATTGTTGTGGACATTGGCCAGCCTTGGACTCAAAAAGGATAAGAACCACTACATTATAAGATTTCAGATATACTGACCCCAACATTTTCAGAAAAAGACTAAACAGCAGAAAACAATCAGATGCAATTTGTTTCTTCACATCTTTGGTGCTTGGCCCTGGTAATCTGCAAACCGTGATATATATTGCATGTAAGATGAACCTTATCGGACATGAGGGTGGAGAAGGAGCGTCCAATCTCATGATAGTCCATGTTGGTCTGCGTGGGGCCCAGCAGCACAAAGATGAACCGGACGGGGACAGGGACTTCCAGAACGGACTCCAGCAGCACAGCCTCGTTGAGCCGGACAAAGGCCATCGCAGGCTTCTCTAAGAACTCCACACACCCTATAAACACATTTACTGTGGTAAAGAATCAAACCACACAAACAGGGATCCAGTGACAAAAATCAAACACAACTGAAAGTATTAATCTTCGCTTAGCTGACTGAAGCATTATTGGAAAACTCTGGTGCGATGACTCAACTTCATCTCTGGACCTGAAAACAACAAACGCTGGAACGAAACGCTGCTTTGCTTACCCACTAAGACCACAGTGGCCTCGGCATCCTTGGGAATCTTTGCCAGGAGTTTCATAGATCTGGCGGCAGCATGTCCCTCAGCTGGGATAGGGTGGATGTTTTTCTTTTGTTGACAGAAGAACATAGTTAGTGCCATTTGAACGTCACACATCAGCCTCAAGCTGTGGCAGAAAAGCTCTGGCAGATAGTGCATGCATAGCCTCCTCGCTCCGATTGTTTATTGTTCCACGCGACCGTTTCGCTCATGTGTTCAGGTGCGAGTATACGTTTCGTGAATTTTAATGAACCATTGTGCCTGTTTTGAATCGCAGAGTGCAAATCTAAACCTAATCCAGGTGACAAAGTGGAAAAGCGAATGGTAAACCACTTTAAATTAATTTAACACAATACGTCTTCACTTTTTATGTAGACTGTTTCGAATGTGCCAACATTTTTAGCCATGGGGAACATTCATAGTTTCACAGCTAATGTATCAAAAGTTTAACTGAAAGCACCTGTAAACTCACTATTACACTTAATCCTGCACATGTGGCAGAGCAGCTTACATGATCCAAGCATTAGCGGTGCTGCTAACCAGGCCCAGACCAAACGTGCAGATGTGTTTTCACTGCAAAAAAAATATTTTCTTGCTTAGTATATTGTGTTGTTTTCCGTTGCAAATATCTAAATCAAGATGCTGTACATCTAAGCAAAATGTTTGTTTCTTAGCCTTGTTTTCCAAAAGAAATACCAAAATTAAGTGAGTTCTTTTGGTTTAAGGCAGGAAAAGAATATCCACCAATGGGCTAAGAAAAATTAATTCAAATGGAAAAATATGTTTATTTTTCTTACCCAACTGGCCGATTGTTTCTTGTTGTAAACAAAAACTCTCAACTTAATATCTTATGTCATTTTGCTTCTCAAATAAATGTATTTTAAATATTTGAAGTGAAAAAGACAAAATAAATAATGTATTTAAATAGGGTAAAATGTGTTAAATACTACGCTACTCTCTTAGGTTGGTTAAAACTGGTTAAGCTGATGTTCAGTTTTGTTGGGCAGCCCAGCTGACAAGTATCCAAACACCGTTCAAATGATGAAAACAAACCAGCCTGAGCAGATTTGTGGTCAACTAAGTCCAGAAAACCACTGTAGGCTAGTCTAAGCTATTTCTTTCCTCGGTAGGGCTGCTTGTAACTCACCAAACATTTACATCTCTTGGGTGCTGGCCTCCAGAGCAATGCATCCTGAAAGGACCAAGGGCTACAACAAAAGTCAACGTTGGTATCCTCCAGGTGACTACCTCTGGCCCAGTAAGCTTGGCGGTAATTATCTAGAAGCTCGAGTCCTTTCTACAACATGCACACAAGCTAGCAAGCGACTTACAAATAATGTGACAAACACCTCTTTGTCATGTTCTGCTGATTTGCTGTCGTGCATCTCCTCGTGGTCCTGGGACACCAGGGGCAGGCTGGTGTCATGAACGTGATTGTGGTTCTGACGGAAACTGGCCAGACCGATGACAGAGTGGTTCCGATGGAAAAGGCCTTCTTTTTCATCATTGGGGTGACTGGACAAGAGAAAGTATTGAGCAATGTATTGAGATATTTTTTCATGTAAGAATGTTAAATGCACAAAAAGTCTGCAAATAAGATAAATGTAAAAGCACAAGCACATATTCTGTTTATATATACTGTATATACACACACACAATGAAAAAGAATGAATAAGTGGTTTTTATATTTATTAGCTGTATAAGTAAAACATCCAACAAAAAATAGAGTGGTTTATGCAAGAAATAAGAAAAGAAAAGTGTGCTACTGGGTAATGGGTTAAGAAAGTTGAATAAATATATTATCTCAAAACAAATCTTATTACCTCAAATATTTTTATAAGGTAAATGTAGCTTGTTTTATGGGTGTTAACATCTTTTTGGATGAAATATGAAAATACTGATTAAGTAAATACTTTTTTTTGCAACACCATAAACACGAGGCATTAAAGGGATAGATCATCCAAAATTACAATTCTGATTATTTTTTTATTCATCCTCATACTTTTATGGTGTTTTGTTTGTCACAATGTTGTCATTCACCTTCATTAAACAAACAAATAGCAGCCAGGACATTCTTTAAAAACATTAACTTTTTGTTTTCAACAGAAGAATGTAAGTTAATATGGGTCAAATGACAAGAGGGTGAATATATTTTCATTTTGTTTTTGGGTGAACTATGCCTTTAATAGTGAAAATGTTATGACTTCTTTCGAGTTAAGCTACTCGAGTCCATTTGTTCTCCTCTGTGAGACAAATATCCCTGCTCTTGTATTTATTTAGCTCCACGGGTACAGCAATTTCCTTGCTTATCAATGTCCAAAAAGGCAATTTTCCATCTTCGCTTGCAATATTTGCAAAGCAAACACAAAACCCAACATGTCAGGATATCAGAATCCAAACTACAAAACCAAACCACATTCCCTGTTTGCTCGAAGAAACACGTGCCAAAGCAATCAGTAAAAAATGCTAAAGACAACGAAAAAGCAACATGTGGCTAGATAAAATCAGGGAATATTTAAACAAAATACAACTCTAAAAATCGACTGCAAAGGCCATCCAGTGAATTAATAAATGTCTTTATTGTATTTCACAAAAGACACATTTTTGTTTGCTTTGGGTGCTTCTATGCATCCTGAAAAAAGTGAAGAATAAAGAGTGGCTGCCCAGCTTTGTTAAACACGTCACCGCAACCGTGTCCAGAGCTTGACATCGGCACACTCATTAAGCCTCATTTGTGATCTAGTTATGCTCCAGCCAAACTAAACCCACAAAGAAAACAAAGAGACAAAGTGTGACACTGAATTGTGTTTGAAAACATTTCCAAACACTTGAGTAACTAATGACCTAACTTAGAGCACCTTTGATGTATTTTTTTCCACATTAAAAATACATATTTGTGACTAATTTGACAGGTTTTCTTATTAAACGCTGCATCTGAGATGATGGGAAACCCTGTAGAGAGGTTTAATCTGTTTTTTGATTTCATCACGTTTAACTGTGCGTATGTTTTATAGCCTGGAAAAGAGAATCTCTCTAGCTGACCACAAATACGCATCTCTGAGCAGTTCCAACATCCCTTCAATGATATAAAACACAACTGGTTTTTAAACTTTTGTTGCACTCACTGCAGAATAGAGATGCCTACATTTGTAGTCCTTAATATTTATAGGGAAGGTGTCTGTTAGTTTTAGCCTAGGAACGAGAATAAACAATTAATCACAAACGCAATCACGACACGGTTGCGGTGACATGTTTATCAAATTAATAAAATAAAACCAAACATATACAGCGGTCCCAAGAATTACTAGAACATTCAAGCCACACCTAAATAAAAATCTTTGCAGATGCAGTATGTAATACCGTTCAAAAGTTTGGAGCAGTCATTTTTTTAGCAGCCATTGCTTCAGTTTTCAGTGTCACATTATTCTTTAGAAATCATTCTAATACACTGATGTTCTGTTCAAGAAACGTTTGCTGAAAACAGATGTGCTGCTTAATATTTCTATGGTGTGTGGAGCATTTTTTAGGGTTCTTTTATGAATACAAAGTTCAAAAGAACAGTATTTGTATGAAAAAGATTTGTGTTACATATTATATATGTCTATTATACATGCATTTTTCTTATTTGGAAAAGAACAAATAATATAACTAAACCATATTTAGTTATATTCATACAAATGTGGTTAGAAAAGGTACTGGTTCAAACTATTAACACAGCCCAGATTTCTGCAGCGGAGGCCATGCGATATTTTGTTAGCACTCCGGTAGAGTACGGTTCTGACCTCAGAGCGAGATCCAGAGGCTGAGCTGAGCTTAACAAAGAAAACACATGGCACTTCAAAATCCTTCAAGAAAAGAGGCTGTCATGCAATCGAAAACTCCCCATCATGTCATTCTGACCCTGCATTAGGCCTAAATGTTTTTACATGAAGAAACTAAATTAATATGTCAAATGCATGGTGATTTATATGGCCAATCTCCAAAAAAGCACCTTAAAAGCATCCCATAAATAGGCCATGTTACTTGTGCACTATCCTCCAAGTCTTCTGAAAACATAAGATGGATCTGTATGACGACGGACCATAATAAGAATGTTTACTTGGAGGAAACAAATAACTTGCA
Organism: Gymnocypris eckloni scoliostomus; assembly: GCA_027564155.1. Classification (NCBI taxonomy): domain Eukaryota; kingdom Metazoa; phylum Chordata; class Actinopteri; order Cypriniformes; family Cyprinidae; genus Gymnocypris; species Gymnocypris eckloni. The sequence continues at coordinate 13,361,082 of CM050425.1, read as the reverse complement.
TGATAAAAGAGCAGCTCAGAAATTCTGCTTAACATCTTTTGTGTTTAATAGAGTTTAAAGGAATGAGTAAACAATGGTGTGGTGAACTATTCCTTTAAATACCCTTTGATGTATCCAGTATCTGATGTCTCTGCAGATGCAATAGCAACATGTCATTAAAACCTCAAGTGGCATGAGGCTGGTGCGCGGTCATATGAAGTTTATTTGTTATGTAATCACACCACTTCATTTAGCAGGAAACAATACAGGCAGCTATGACAAATGGCATTGACATCAAGGCCCACAGCAAAGAAGATCAATATGAGCTTTATTTGGAGGATTGATTTCTGACCTCCACTAACCTGTGTTTGAACAGCAAGGCTCGCAGTACGTTGGCTCGGTCTTCGGCTCTGATCTGGTCCGAGATTATCATGGTTTCCACCAGCAAGTGGGCAATGCCAGGGAGTGTGGTTTGATCCAGATCTAGCATTATGGCACCTGGGTAACAAAATCCAATGTTATATACAGGTACATCTCAAAAAATTTCAATATGGTGAAAAAGTTCATTTTTTCTTGTAACTTATTTCAAAAAGTGAAACTTTCATATATTTAGAATCATTAAATGTAAAGTAAAAAACTACAAACATGTTTTTTTTAAAATATAATTAGAGCTTATAGCTAATGAAAGTCAAAAATCAGTATCTCAAAATATTAGAATATTTACATTTGAGTTTAAATAAATTACCATCCATACAGTATAAATTGTGAGATAAATTGTAAATCTCTTGTTCTTTGAAACCACAATACTGGGGAACACTGCTGACTTGGCAATGGTCCAGAAGGCGATCGTTGACACCCTCCACAAAGAGGGTAAGTCACAGAGGGTCATTACTGAAAGGGGTGGCTGTTCAAGGAGTGCTGTATCAAAGCATATTAAATGCAAAGTTGACTGAAAGGAAAAAATTGGGAAGGAAAATGCACACAAGCAACAGGGATGATCGCAAGCTTGAGGATACGGTCAAGCAAAGCCGATTGAAACACTTGGGAGAGCTTCACAAGGAGTGAACTGAAGCTGGAGTCTGGAACTGGAATGCTTTCAATCAATAAATAGGAAAAAAGTAACTGGTGTTACTTATTTGAAAAAGTAACTTAAATTAAAAGGTACTTTGTATTTACTTGAAAAAAGTAATCTGATTACTTAACTCATGTTACTTGTAATGTGTTACCCCCAACACTGTACATATGTGTGTGTTCTCATTTTAAGATTATAGTATATATCTTAGTTTATATTTTACATTTACAAACTATCATGGTACAGCAAAATGGAAATACTCTATTTTTTTTGACCAATACAATTACGTTCCATTGTAATATCAAGGTTATGGTATGCTAATCAAAGTACTATAGTATTACGATGGCATGACAGTATATATATGCTTTCTACTATATTATTTAATTTAGAGACAGAACTAGCAGTTTTATAATATTAGCTTCACTGTTCTGAATTTTTAATTTTTTTATAATTTGAATCTGTTTTTTCACTAATGCCAGACTTATTCGTTTACTTGTTATGAATAATCTTCTGGTTATATAAATAAACGTTTGGTCTCTCAAGTTGCAAATAAAAGAAGAAAATAATAAAAGTATTTAATTCAACAGATTAGATAAGCGTTGCACTATTTTCAAACAAATACTCAACAAAAACAACTTTATTATGATATATAGCCTACTGTTGTCTTGATATCAAATTACTCATATTTTGATCATACCGCATGCTTCTACGTGACCACAGTACTTTTTTTCTTGTTTTGGCTAAATCTCATGTCAGTCTATCACTGTCATCCATGAAAGAGGCCTTTTGTCAGGGTTGTCATTTTTGTTCCACAACCACAGGAACTGAAACTTACCAAAATCTTCTCACTAATGTGTTTTGACTGAATTTTTTGTTATGCTTTTTTGAAACTAATGCTCTGTTTACCTTGTTATCCTCAGATTGAAATTCATCTGTTTTTCATGGTCAAAACGTGGATATGCCCAAGAGGGTTTAATCCATTTATCTAATTTAAGTGTCCAGTTGAATTCTGTCAGTCATACGGCACTGGTTTGTCAAGCGTGTGGATGTTAGGATTGGAGCAGGATCACAGGCTCTGAGTGGGCTGGCAGAGTGGCCGACTCTTACCATGTGTGATGGTCCTGCGGAGCTCCAGCAGGCTACGGAAGGACAGCGAGGCCACATGCGGTTTACCCCAGCGATCCGTCTCCTCCTCCACATCTTCCTCAAACTTGATCCAACGTGCCGTCTCTTTCCAGCGCATCTCCTGGTTCTTATCCACTATCAGCTCATTGAGCTCCACAAACACCTACGGAGAACACGGTGTCATAAAGCACTTTTAATGAATTGTAACCAAAGTTACTTCAAGGCAGTTCAGTTCACTTGACGGCCATCTTGGAAATGCTCCCCGGGAGCTAATTTCTAGGAAATAGGCAAACAAGTAGAGCTCTGGTTGGAAGGGGAGCAAGACTGGAATATTTTGAAAACAAAGTATGACAACGATATCATAAATCTTCTTTCATTCTAGCGTTTTTCATTCTAAAGTAAAAACACAAGTGATGGGTCTATCAAAATGACTAAAAACCTTTCAAGACAGACCTACCGTGAGCTCTGAGGTTGTTATGTGATGATTTACGCTTCTGCTGAAGCCACAAGTCAGTGAGATTTCAGTCTATTTCAGTTTCATAAAACAAAAGTTTTATGAGGGTTTCAGTACCGAATTCTCAGTGCTGAGAGCTTTGCTACCATCAAAAAGATGACAATCAATCAGAGAAGTTGTTATTACAATGGAAGCCAGAATGAATGTTTCATTCCCATGAAGCATTGCGATGGACGTCTACCTTCACTCTCCAACTACTTATAACTCCGTATATGATTAAACATTTAGTAATAAAAGTTATAAATAAATTCAGACATGTTGGTATTTTTCCACTTATGACTTAGCTACTTTCAAAAAACTTTAAAAACTTAGCTACTTTCTACTTTTAAAATGCTGGGTTAAATACAACCCAGTGCTGGGTAAATATTGGACAGAACACATGCTGGGTTGTTTTCAAACAACAGTTGAACAGGAGAGGAAGCGTGTCTGGGGTGTCTGGCGTGTTCAAATCATTATAGTGAGAGCGTGATAGCACGGCTAACTGTCTGATGAACTCTATTGATACAAAAGTGTAGTACAGTATGCATTTCGGTGAATATACAGTAAATATACATGGATTATTACAGTGCAGTGTGGATGAAGAGATATTTGTTTGTTTGACGTTCTGAAGGGCAGAGCGCCGTGACAGACAGCTAAGGCAGCACGGAGGAGCTGTTAGCTTGTGTCCAGGGGCAACAGATGATGGAGACCAACGATGCAAGTTACAGGTGAACAGGTGAGTATACCAATACAGAATGCACATAAATGGAATGTTATAAAGCTGGAAGATGTGGATTCTATTTTAGATTGTGATAGACTAGATATATTTGATATTGTATACAGTCTTGTGTCTCCTGAAAGAATAAATCTGATAATATAAAACACAAAATGTGAAATTTTCTTCAATTAGCTTATGCAATTTTGTGCATTACTACTTAGAAGAACATAAAAATGAAACATAATTCCATCAATAATCAAGAAAAGTGCTTATGACACATAGTGAAATAGGATTCTGGGTGTAATGTTTTATATAGCCTGTTTTTGCAAAGGAAACTCAAAATGACACTTGTAGGTGCAAAATATGACAATTTCTGTGACTCCTGTTTGGAAGCTGTTATTTGAAGAAAAAAAAAATTCTGGTAAATTTTGGCATCTAGTGGCATTAAACACAGTAAGTTGCAAAGAGCAGGCATAGATCCTGAATTACAGATTTTAAAAAAAAAATACCAAAACAAAACCGCCTATGTTTTTTTAGTGTTTATTTTAATATTTGAAACATTTATATAATGCTATTTATAAAGAATTACACTCATATTTTGTAGTTCAAATGGTGTCCTTTACAATGAAACCCTTTGTTTTAATTTCCTCCTTTGTATGTATGTAGGGTAAACATTTGAATTTGAGTGTGAAAATTTAGGCGAAAATGCCAAAAAACGCCCATGAGCTTAAGTGAAAGAGTGAGCTCTGACTTTTGAGACATGTTTTATGCATCTACTTGTATTTTGAACTCCAGAGAGATAACTGACTCTCCTCCGCTGGTTGATTCAGAGCTTAGGTCAGCAGATGAAGCCACATGAATAGCAGAGACTCCGGTGCTGACTGACGAAGAGCCTTATGTAATTAATCCAGCTGATTTAGAGACACTGCTTTCACCCGTTTATGGATGAAAGCCCACTGGATGAAACGGATCAATAGATATCAGCAAAGAAAAGATCACAGCATTTGGGGTCCCTTCTGCTCCTCCACATTAATTATCTCTATTAACACTGCCTCATTATAAGAATCACTCTCAGTCTGCGGAAAACAAACTGTGTTTGGTCAGTTTACTTTAGTCCAAATGAGCAAAAATAAGTTATAATGTGGAGCAAACTGTGCATGGCTGTGTGAAACTAGGTCTCATTTTTCTTTACTCTGTGTGGTTAGGAAGCTCATTACTCACCTCATGAGTTTTCTTGTCCATCCTCTTCCTCCTTTTCAGGCTGGACAGAGGAGGTGAGCTATTGCTGGTTTGTGGTACTTGACAGCGTGATGATTTCTTGACGAGGTGACGTCTAACCCCAGGATTGTCCTCAAAACGGTGACCTTGAAGTGGAAGTAAACAGTAAGGGTTAGGTAAATACAATACATAGAACTATCAGGTATGTAAAGGCAGCTAGAGAATAAGTCAACCTTTGAATTTACAATGGCTTTGTGCATAAATGGTTTTACAAAACCCAGTTTGCATTAACAAAACAATACACAAACATACGTTTTTGTGTCTTTCTTGAACACACTGTGTAAACATTCATAGCAGGGCTATCATTACCTAGAACTATCATAAACTCTAAAACTACTATTAAAACATTTTTGTTAAGCTATTATCATTAACTAGAACTATTATAAACTCTAAAACTATTATTAAAACATGCTTGTAATAGCAGAAATATAATAAAACAAACTAAATGAAAATGAGTTATGTTGCCTTGAAATAAACTGTTAATTAGAAGTAAATAAAAACTAAAACTTAACTAAAAATAAATTAAACCCAAATAGTAATGAAAAATGCAGAAGCACATAACAAAATGACTATAAATTAAACTAAAATAAAAAATGAAACCTGAAATAATAGATAATTCAAAAGATTAATAATAATAATAAGTGAGGCTAAGCATATCCCATCATTCAGATAGCATGTATAAAAAGTGTCGCACATTCTATGGATGCAGAGATTTGAATGTTCTGTAAAAAAAGATTACAACTATTTTTTTTTATAATTTGGTTGCGCTGTCTGTTTAAAACGTTCCACTGAACAGACCTTTAGAAGTTTAGAAATAGTCCACCAAAAAAAAAAAATAATCCATACTATGAATGTCAATGGCTACCATCAACTGTTTGGTTACCAACATTCTTCAAAATACCTAGTAAATGATGCCCGAATGTTCATATTTGGGTGAACTATCCCTTTCAGTGCTTCACTGTAAGAACCTGACTTGAATCGACTTGCATTACAATGCTATGTTGTAAGTGTGTCACATCAGGTAACCAAAATGTCTACTATACACACACTTGAACACTTGGGCTAAATACAGGAAATGCATCACGTAAATAGACCTGTGGTCAGGTGCAAAACCAGCAAGTGTGAGACTTAACAGGGACACAATGACCAGATTGAAGTTATTGGTCAGAGCTGTACCGCAATCAGAGCCGGCGCTAGGGCACCTCCATCAGGGGGGCATTTCTAGGGCGGGCAAAATCACATTGTGTGTGGAGGGGAGGGGGGTTCAAGGTCAAGGTTCAAGGTTTGTTTATTCGTCACATGCTAAATTATACAGGGTATAATCAGAAGTGAAATGTAAATCAAGTCAAGTATGCTCAGTGGACAGTGCAAAAAAAAAAAAAAGTACAAGTAACACAACACAAGAGCATATATATAAATATAGGTATTAAAAAAAGAACAGAAATAAAGAGTAAAATGTGCAATAGAATAAAAAGTGCTAAACACATAAGATGTGCAAAACAGTATACTGGGATGTAATAATTAGTAATATGAACAGGGATGTGCAAGAGGGATGTGCAAACGGTTTGTACCGGGTATGTACATATAGCAGCAATACGGATGATGGAATAGTGAATGTTTTACAGTTAATATATTGAGTTGGGTTGGGGTGGTAAGTAGTAGCTGACGCTCGCCAAAGCATGCAATCGCTTTCTTATGCGCACTTTTTTATCGGTTTCACTTTCGCTTTCAAAATCGATCACATTCAGTTCAATTTTATTTATATAGCACATTTAAAAACAACCATGGTTGACCAAAGTGCTTAACAATGTCCAGAAAAGCTTCCACACAAACAAAATTAATACAGTAAAACGTCACAATGTCTCGACTCCATTCAAAATAAAAGCCAAGGAATACAGGTGTGTCTTAAGAAATTACTTAAAAATTCCAACACTCTGAGCTGTTCTTATGTGTACAGGTAAACTATTCCACAAACTAGGTGCCACCACTGGAAAAAACTTGGTGACCTTTATTTTTTAATCTGGCTCTCGGTACATCCAGGAGTACCTGATTGGACGACCACAGTGGATGACATTCAGCAAGGAGGGGAGAGTAAGGAAAGTGGGGGCACAGCCTGCAAATAAACCCATTGGCACCAGCCCAGACCGCAATACAAAAAAACTCACAAATTTATGTATGATTCTATTCGCAAAAACCTTTGCCTGATCCATGCCTGGAAAAAGAGACTTTAGAAGACATAACATTAAGAATTGTTAAACATTGCAGAACATTAAGAACTTGCATAAAGACAAAGAGAGTTAAAAATTGCCCGCATGCCTTGATATTCATCCGTCGACGGCGAAACAAATGGCCATATGACCAATTTATATAGAAGTACATGGTAAATCCAAGGGTTCACATAGCTTTTACTCAACTGAAGCAATGAAATTGCATACATTTGTGTGATTGAGAATAAAAGCATGCCTAGAAAAATAAGAGAATCAGAGGCCTTCTCAGCTGAGCGCAACTAAGAGGCGTATTTTGGATGCTAGGCCTTTCCAAAAAATTGCTGTGATTTAATATTGTATCATTTTAGCCCACAAACTGAAGTTTTTATTGAATTTGGGATAATTGAAGGGGTGTATTATGAGAAACTCTCTCTCTCCAGCTGTTCCGAGTGCCAAGTAAAAGGCCGTGGCTCTCCATGGGTTGAGGCCTGCCAGGACGCACAAGGCCTCAGCTGGTTTGTGTTGTCCCAGTAGCCCAGGGATGTTCGGTAAACAAACTTAATGTTTTATTCTTTCTCTCCTAGAGTCGCTCATACCTCTAAATCCCCGCTCATAAAAAACAAGGCTCTGCATAATTTTGAAGTGCACACACTGGTGCTGGGCCGCTTCCCAGGGGTACAGCGCTATCAATATGGCGGCCGTGCCTTTTGGCTGTACTCTGGTTGTGCTTTTCATGGCAAGAGAGCAAAAATCCTAGAGGAGACCAAAACGGCCAAGTTTTCATCAAAACACCACAGGACGAAACCAACTCAGGCCACAAACCTGTGTTTGACGCACAAAAGTGCTGATTTGAAGTCTCAGTTCAAGCATTCGATCTGTCCTCCCTTATTTTGTTAGCTTTACCTATTGAACATTGGGACAGCTCCAACATACTGTCAAAATGGTTGAATTACTTTTTTATTAAATAAAATATTAATATTTAAAAAATTCTGTCCACCAAATAAAAAGACATTATATCCAAAAATATATATATATATTTAAAATAAATTATATTATTCTAAAAAAAAGTATTATATATATATATATATATATATATATATATATATATATATATATATAAATTGAAAAAGATTAATATACTAAAAACTTTATTTTTATTTCTCCTTTGCTATTGACCCAAATACAAACAAACTACAGTTCAAATTAAAGTTTTATGACAGTGTGTGTGTGGCTGAAAAGAAACAGCGAGACAGAGATAAGATGGAAATCGATCTCTGCTAGACTGTCTGTCTACTCTTCACACAGACCTTTCCCAGAGGAACGGCAGAGAGAATCACAGAAATACAAAGTCACTAGTAAACAGTCTACACAAAGACAAAAGCATCAGGCCTGAGGGTTTTACTGTTTATCAAAATATAAGTATGCTTCTTAGTGAAAACTGGAATGGTTCAGGCCTATCATGTTTTATATAAGGATCAGTTTCTCCAAAAAATGAACATGGTGGTTATTTACTCATGTTGAAAACCGGTGTGACTTTCTTTCCTCAGTAGAACAGAAAAAGAGAACGGATAATGTACTGGTTGCTTATTCAGGCAATTACAATGAATGGTACGCATTCAAGCTTGGAAACCAAACAAACCATAATCTTATTTTTTTCTATTTTCAACTACTTATATTGTGTCTAAAATATGGAAGTTAGCCTAAATTAACTTCTTGATGATTGATTCAGTCTATGGCTGATGCAAGAAAGATGACTAATTCATATGCAAATATTACAATGACATTATCTTCAGTTGGCAGCACATCAGATCCGGTGCAATGTAATGACAAGAACATTCAGTATGCAAACAGATGTAAGAAAGAAGGCTATTCGAAATATGCAAATATTGCAATGATGCCACAGTTGACTATCAACAAACTCAAATGCGCATTTAAAAGTATGCAGCTAGTGTTTTTTTCATGCTGTTGAAATAAGTCTCTTCTGCTCACCAAGGTTGAATTATTTCAATACATTTAAAATGCAATTTATTCCTGTGATGACAAAGCTGTATTTTCAGCATCATTACTCCAGTCTTTAGAGTTACATGATCTTTCACAAATCATTCAAATATGCTGATTTGGTGCTCAAGAAACATTTCTTCTTATTATCAATGTTGAAAACAATATTTTTTTAACAACGTAAAAGTCCTTTCTGTTACTTTTGATCTTTTAATTAATCCTTGCTGAATAAAAGTGTTATTTTTTTAAATCTTACTTTTTAAATCTGCTTAAAGACCAGAGTGCAAATCAAAGAAAGTTTTATTAAAAACATAACACAACCATTGCTTCGCCACATGTGCTTCAGGCCCAATTCATTGCAGAAGTGCAAACCTCTAACCACAATACATGATAAATATCACTAAAAATCACAGTACTTTATGTCTGAATCAAGGGTATTGTGTATTATGACTCTGGCCTGAGATGCGTGTGTGCGTGTGGAGGCTTGGCAGCACATGTATGTGTCAAACCGAGGGGATGTGGAACTTCAAATCTATTTTCTCAAACATGCCACATCACTGGAGGCCGTGATATGTTTCATATCAGCAATCTGTTTGCAAGGACTCAGCTTGACATTAATTAGCTTGTATTTCCCAACAGGATCAATAAAACAAATTCCCAGCAATCAATATCTATAGAGGGTGGAGTGCACTTTCACAATGTCACAACCGCAGTCATGTGAATGGAAAATCCTATTGGGTTTCATCAAAAGTCGCCTGTTAGACATTCTTTGAGGCTTTTTGCCATTTATGAAAACTATTGTCAAAGACAGACAATAGCTAAATTCATTTGAAAAATTATGTAAGTGTGAAGCAAAGTGAAGGTCACTGTGACATTTGCAAAAACGAAGGTGGCTGGAAAATATTACCCTTCACCAAGCTGCCAACTTTTTAACAGTAAGCACACTTACGGATCGGTTCGACTGGGGAGCCAAGGTGCGAGTGGATGGACTCCAAAAGGTCATAATCATCAAAATTCAGCACAAACTCCTCAAAGTCCTTAAAGCCGTCCACGGCGAAGCTCCCCAGAGGGTTTTCCTGATCCCCATAATGAACCTTTCCAGCATCCGCATCGGAGTCGCCGCTCATGTCCTTCTCCTTCCCCACGTCTGTCATCTCCACACCTGGTACCTCCGGATCATCCAGGATGCAACCCTCTTTCGCACCGCTATTTTGTACCTTCTCCCGTCAATAATGTAGAACTAAAAAAACTGATGCAAAACTGCTCTTTACTGCATCCCAGTCCAATATTCAGGGTTTTAGGAATGGATCCTGGAAGTAAAAACTATGGAATGGCCATAAATCGTGCAATTAATCTTGTTTGTAATCAAATTTTGTCCAAGAAGAAAGAAGGAAAAAGATAATCTCTCAACTAGGCCCTCAATCCGCAGAGGGCTTGTAAAATCCACCTGGAATCATGATGAGAAAATGGTTTCTGGCCTCAGGGTTTCCAAACCGATGAGCAGTTGTTCTGTGAGACGTGTCCACTTGTACGCAAGCAGACAGCAGGGAACACTGAAATTGGCTGACGATCCAGAGGAAATGTTGATACAACTGAACTACTTTTGAGGTCTCGCACTAATCTATTGGCTGGCTTTGGAACGATTTCCATGACGTTGTCGATTGATCCCGCAGCTGCATGAGAGACAGAGATGTCATCCTCTGTCCGGTTTTCCCTCATCAAGTCCGAAGCTGGTTACACCACCCTATCAGAACAGCACAGGTGAAATCCTCCATCCGAAACAACAGCGGTGCTGATGAAGTGCACAACATGGTGCCACACATCACGCAGCACTGTCCCCACATGACTGATTTCCATGGAAACCACGGCTGCTTCTAGATCTCGACCCTGCCTTGTTTTCAAGCGGTTACCTGCCCGGTGATGAGCCAATCACCGCCCAGATGTCAGACCGTTCTACATAGTCAGACATTTACAAGAATGATTTACATATTATCATAAAAGAAGAACACTGTTTTACTCTTTTATAGAGACATAAAGATAACTCAATCATGTTTCATTTAGATAAGAACTTTGTCTTAGATATTTACAATAAATTGAATTAGGAAAAAACTAACATGGACTCAAATGAGCCTATTATGTAGATAAGATAAAGAGCTCAGATAATTAGATTTGAATAAGAAATGTGGCCCTGGAACACAAAACCAGTCATAAGGGTCGATTTTTTTAAACCGAGGTTTATACATCAACTGAAAGCTGAATAAATAATCTTTCCATTGATATATTTGTAAGGATATGACAACATTTGAAATGTACTAAATATCTTCATGCAACATCAAAACATAATACCCAAAATGATTTTGGGCATCAGAGAAAAATCGATCATTTTGACCCATACAATGTATTTTGGGCTATTGCCACAAATATACCCGTGCTCTTTATGACTGGTTTTGTGGTCTAGGGTCACAAATGTTGAGCTCATATTAAAATCTCTGGCTTTTGATTACAAGAAAAATTAAAGCCTGACACTGAAAGAGACCTAATTTGTGGTTATTCAACAATTAACAAACTAATACATTCTTTAAAAATGCTAGCAAATTTAGTTTTTATTGTTTATACATGTGTTCAATAAATATAATAATAATATTTCATTTTATTATTTTTAATGCATTTTATCTGCCCTGTTATCCCATTGCTCTCTAAAAGAATTTTGAGACAATCAGTAAACTTATTCATTTTAAAATTAGATGCATTTATTGAATACATATTTCATAAACATTCAAATAAAACCCTGTAATCATATTGTAATCATCACATCACTGTCTAGGAGAAACAATTGAGATATGAAAAAGACCACACTTGTGGTTATTCAACAATCGATGAACAAACTCATTCTAAAAATAAAATGCAAACAAACGGGTCATTCAAAAAATAAGAGAGAAAATCAATTCAGCGGATTACACAAGCGAGTATTCTGAGATATATATATATCATCTAAATGCTCTATAAAGGTTTCACACATATGAAATCCCTGGCATGGAGCGGAGCAGACTCTGATATGAGAGGTTTAGAGCAAGCTAGTGTGATGCAGGGCTTAAATTCAATGGCCTGTTCCACTGTGGCGGCCTCATTTGTAATTTGCTGCGGTACAACAGTCAATGCTTCCTCTTTTCTAAAAGCAGGAAGGGCTGCGGGCGGGTCTTTGGGAAGGATAATCAATTGCAACAGTGAAGTTAATTATAGCCAGAGGGATCGCATCCACAGAGCCGCCTTCACCTAAAAGCACTCTGCTAGCCTTCATTCATGGCCAGAGTATGGACTATTTAGCCATATTACATGCACTGTATGTCACATAGAGTAAACAGCAGGATCATTCATGAAATGAGCCTGCATCGGTGCACCAGATGGAAATATCTATGCTATTTTTATTAAGATAAAATAATTTAACAATGATTATATAAAATAATACAGAATAATTTAACTAATTATGATAACTTACAATTACTTATACAATATAGAATACTGTAGGAACAAAATCAAGAGATCATTGTATTCATCATGCAGCATAAAGCAAACATATAAGCAAACCTAATGATGTTGAATGTTGGCACCCAATAGTTAAAAGGAACCATGCACTAAACTTAAGCTCTGTGAGGATCATCTGGCTCAATAAAGGAGAGTGTCGAGCCATTTCCATGGCTTGAAAAATAACCACAGGACACACAGAGGAACAGCTGGAAGGGCAACTGGAGCATGGGAGCACATTTAAACCAAACCCTTCATGTCTGGAAGAACTTTACAACCCTGCTTCTAGGAAAACATAGTCATGTGCAGCACATCTTCAGGAATCTGCCTTTCCATGAATACGGAACAAAAAAGTGTCTTTATCGTGTTTGTTTTTTTAAAGAATAATACAAAAAATGTGATTCATTTTTTTTTTAGCAAGAGTCTGTGACATGAAGCGCCTAACCTTTAAAAAAATATATTAATTATCCAATCCAGTAGGTCAAACTAAATATTACATATGCAGTTTTATTTTATATTTTGTTTTGTTTTGTTTTTTGTAACCATGATACCTCAATAGTGTTTATCTCAACATCTCAGATTTGTTGATAAATACATTTTCATTAAACATCAAAATCATATAAATATTGGTGAAACAACCCAGGGTAGACATACTGACTGGTTGCTAGGTCTGTGAAACAAAACCAGCAAAATGGCTATTCAAAACTAGACCATTCGCATTGTATGCATTTTCCTGCTCTAATAGGAGCCCCCCCACCTCCCCCTCCATTGAAATAGCAGAGGGAAGACAGATCACATTGACAATCTGTCCCAATCTGTCCACTTACATTGTAGACAAAAACACACATATCCAATTCACATCAAATTTATTTCCACTTATGAATGAGGCCTGAGACTGATCTGAGAACATCCAACTCCACGCGCTTTCTTCCTGCTTACATGTTCTATCTGAGCCTCTTAGGAGGAAAAATTGGAATTGGGTCATTTGAACCACATAATGTAAATGCAACATTAGATATCTGTAAAAGGGGTGTCCAATCCTGTTCCCTGAGGGCCAACGTTCTGCAGAGTTTAGCTCCAGCCAGTTGCCTGGAGGTTTGTAGTGAGTCTTAAAGGCCTTGATTAGCTGGTTCAGATGTGTTTATTTAGGGTTGGAGCTAAACTCTGCAGGTCAGTGACCCACAAGGAATAGGTTTGGACAACCCAGATCTATGATAACCCTGATTTGTCCTAAAGTAATTAATGAACGGACAGTATTTTTTTCTGACAACATTGGTAAATGGGTTGAAAAGTTAAGCTTAACAATTGCGGTCACCACTGCTATGGACAGACATCTGACATAACCTAACTATTCTTTATGCTATGTTGATTTTATCTCAAATAACAGTTTATCTAACATTTCTCCCAACCCCAAAAAATATTAAATTTGCATTCATAATACTTAAAAACAAAGCAATTGGTGTAACAAAATAGAGTGTACTCTATTCATGGAAAGTGCAAATTACACTCCTGCAAGGGTTTTTAATGGAGTAGTAGTATTCTTGGGCTGTCATACCCTGTAATCAGTTGAGCTTACTTTATTAAGGATAATCATTCATATTAAAACAACGGTAAGCATTTTGGTGCATGGCACAGATCCAGTGATCCTGACCACATCTGAATATCTTGAAGGCTTGTTTACAACCACAGGAAAGGGAGGAGAGTGCAGGCCGAGTGCTGACCACGGCCAGCCAATGATCCCGCTGCTCTGCTTTCCACCAAAACACATTTATGAGTTTGGACACAAATACCCCAGCGCCCCCAAACTTACTAGAGAGCTTGCCAATGCAGACGTCTAAGTCCACTAAATAAACACTCGCTGTCATCACTCCCCTCCTCTGTATTGACTGTTTAATGAGCATTTGGAGGAGCCACGAGCTTTGGCTTGTCAAGATCAAGTTAAACCGTCGGCCTGAGACTAGTTTGTTGGTGTGACTTCGATGACACGTGAAATCAAACACGCCTATCTAATTTAGTTTGAGGTACAGCACTGATTTCAATTAAGATCGAATGGCCGCAACAGCATGTAAGTTGTCTGCTTTAATCATCATGGCTACGCACACTGAAAACTCAAATCAGTAAGTGCACTGATTTTTGAGACATAGGACAAAAGGCTACAGGGCTGAGAATTTGTTTTTTAGGTTTACCAGAATCCAGGGGGAAATAATACATAAATAAAAATGATGTACTTTCTTAATTAAGTACGGTCTTAAAGAAGATGCATGATTCTCATTAAAGAGAAAAGCAAATAGATCAGGACCCTGAAATAAAGCTGTCTTGGTTTAATCAGCCATCTCTGAAAGGTTTATGCTCACCACACAAAAAAAAAAAAAAGGAAAAAAAGTGTTTTAATGTGTATGAAATGTCCAGTAAAAATGTCTACTAAATAAAAAATGTGTTTAAAATAAAATGACATGTTAACAGTCAACTAAATAATTTTCACTTTAGAAACATAACTTGACATGGTATTAAGACTTCGATTACAAACAAGGTATTAAGACTATCTTTTCAAAGACTGATAGTGTCACGGTGCAGGCGAGGGGCACCGAGGAAAAACAGGGGTCTGGGTCCAACCGCAGGTAAGCACGGTTTTAATGAGCAAAAAAGTTCAACAAGGCAAAAACAAAACAAGATACCAAAACGGGACACCCCAGATGTGAACACAGTGCTGGTGTCCTAATGAGCATGGAAACAGAAACCACAATCAACATGTATGACACATACACACACTACTACATATACATACAAATTCGCCAGGCAGTGTGGTGAGTGAGGAGGGAATATAAAGCCAGTGAAAATGGGGAACAGCTGAGGATGTGATTAGTGACAGGTGTATGGAGTGAAGGGAAATGAGTCCAGGAGGAAGGGAGATGGCGATCTCTGGTGGTGAGAAGGAGGAACGTCTGACCTGGACTCGTGACAGATAGATCTATTATGTTATTTGTCATTTTGCAATGCTTTTTTTTCATTTGTTTTTAACTTCTTTATACTTATACGTGTCCATTAGATACAAATCCATAAAATATCTAGCACCACAGTGCTTCCCATTGTTTTTACATTAATGCTTATCTAAAAACGCATTTAAAAAAAGTAAAATATGTATATGATCCCCTATCAGTCAGCAATATTTCTGGCTCCCATGTGTCTTTTATACAGGTAAGGAGCTGAGATTAGGAGCAGTCTCTTGAAGGGAGTTTCAGTTTGTTACCTGTATAAAAGACAACCTGTCCACACACAAGGCTGGAATGGGCTACAAGACCATCGCCAAGCAGCTTGGCGAGAAGGTGACAACAGTTGGTGCGTTTATTCTCAAATGGAAGAAACACAAAATAACTGTCAATCTCCCTTGGACTGGGGATCCATGCAAGATCTCAGCTCGTGGAGTTTCAATGATCATGAGAACGGTGAGGAATCAGCCCAGAACTACACGGGAGGATCTTGTCAATGATCTCAAGGCAGCAAGAAAACAATTAACATACTACGTCATGATGGACTGAAATCATGCAGCACCCGCAAGGTCCCTCTGCTCAAGAAAGCACATGTACAGGCCCATCTGAAGTTTGCCAATGATTCAGAGGATTGGGTGAAAGTGTTGTGGTCAGATGAGATCAAAATCCAGCTGTTTGGCATCAACTCAACTCACCATGTTTGGAGGAGGAATGCTGCCTATGACCCCAAGAACACCATCCCACCGTCAAATACGGAGGTGGAAACATTAAGTTTGGGGGTGTTTTTCTGCTAAGGGGACAGGACACCGACACCGCATCAAAGTGACGATGGATGGGGTCATGTAACGTCAGGGCCAGGGCATTGAAGCCACCCAGGGCATTGAAAATGGGTTGTGGATGGGTATTCCAGCATGACAATGACCCAAAACACACGGCGAAGTAAACAAATGAGTGGCTCAAGAAGAAACACATTAAGGTCCTGGAATGGCCTAGCCAGTCTCCAAACCTTAATACCGTAGAATATCTGTGGAGGGAGCTGAAGGTTCGAGTTGCCAAACTTCAGCCTCAAAACATTAATGACTTGGAGATGATCTGCAAAGACGAGTGGGACAAAATCTCTCCTGAGATTCATGCAAACCTGGTGGCCACCTAAAAGAAACTTCTGACCTCTGTGATTGCCAACAAGTACTAAGTCATGTTTTGTGAAGGGGTCAAATACTTATTTGACTCATTAAAATGCTAATCAATTTATAACTTTTTTTAAATGTTTTTTTCTAGATTTTGTTCCTGTTATTCTGTCTCTCACTGTTCAAATAAACCTACCATTCAAATTATAGACTGATAATTT
Source organism: Gymnocypris eckloni scoliostomus (assembly GCA_027564155.1). NCBI lineage: Eukaryota > Metazoa > Chordata > Actinopteri > Cypriniformes > Cyprinidae > Gymnocypris > Gymnocypris eckloni. The sequence continues at coordinate 13,344,355 of CM050425.1, read as the reverse complement.
CTTTGTCAGTGGGCAAACGTACAAAATCAGCAGGGAATCAAATAATTTCCCCCTCACTATATGTGTGTGTGTGTGTGTGTGTGTGTGTGTGTGTGTGTGTGTGTGTGTGTGTGTGTGTGTGTGTGTGTGTGTGTGTGTGCGTGTGTGTGCTGTGTGTGCGTGTGTGTGTGTGTGTGTGTGCGCGTCTGTGTGTGCGTGAGAGTGTGTGTATACATTATATTAGTGTCCTGTTATTTTCACATCCCTTCCAGAATTTACTTATTTTGTGCTTACTTTTCATGTCATCCAGATCAGCGCTGGCTAGCATCTGAGCCTCCGCCTCGTCTGTAGGTACTTTCTGGTACACCGCAGTCTCTATGGCTGTCATGCTGCCTATACAGATGCGTTCTCGTAGGTCGTAGCTGGTCCGCTGGGCTCCAGCCAGCCGGTGGACAGGCTTCCTGCGAAACCAGCCTCGGGTTGTCATACCGGCAGGCTCTGGAGATGGGCTAAACCTGTAAAAAGAAACCTACACTTGAGTATTGCCTTAAAAACTATGCTTTTAACCAATTTTATGTTCATTGTTATTAGTCTGATGGCAGTAACAGAATTTCATTGCTAATAGAGTGAAAGATGAGCATGATTCCAGGTGGCTGGGTTAACCATTTCTCAGAAATGCTGAAAAGGACTAAAACAAATTAATGGAAATGTTTATTTGTCATTTCTTAAAACTAACTTTTGACTTGATGGACAAATACACTCAAAAAAATGTTGTTGGGAAAACAATTTTCACTTAAAAGTTGCTATTAAAATCTACAAATAGTTCCAAAGATACGGCAAGTAACACTTTTAATCAAGCTTGAAATTTAGAAGGACTGAAAAGGTGTTTTCTTGTAAAACATACTCCAATTGACTTTATTTACAAGTTTTATATATATATATATATATGTGTATATATCAATTAAACTAGCTGCACCTTCTCAACTATAAATTTGTCAAACTGAGCTTAAAATGCAACTCAATTAACATATCAATTTAACAAATTAAACACCTCTTTATCATAATTTCAGCTTAATGCTCACCATAGTCCCAATTACTTTATATTTATTTCATTTAATTGTGTATTTACAATTAAACTAAATTTGTCTGCAGATAATCATTATTCAAATTCTACACCATTAAATAACTAATTATTTAAAAATAATGAAGTTAGATTAAACTCACTAAACTAGTACACATCATGTTGGTGCATTTGCATTAATTTCATTAATGTCAGAGACCCAGACAAATATACAGTCAGGGGGGCCTTAATTCAAAGCAACAGTAATCAAAAGTGAAATAAAGTGGGCCAGGCTATAAACACAAGTGTAATGATGGTTTATTTGTACATTTACCTTAACCAAATATGCATATAATTATATGCATTGCAAGAAGCCAGTTAGCCAGCAGAGGGCAACCAAATACAACTTTTCCGGGTCACTATATATTTTAGTTTTTAATGTCATGGATTAATATTTACTGAGGAATGCACTGTTTGGGAGGGGGGTCAAACTGACAGTTTTCACCTGAGACATGTAACCAAATTACAAGATGGAAATTATAGGATTGGTAGGTCTATTGGTACAATTCATTGACTTTAGCTATCCATGTTACATTAAATGCCAATGGTGACAGTTCACAAATGGGGAAAAAGCATTTTATGGGTTTATGTTGTGTATGATCTGAAAAATATATATTAACTTCATTATTATAATCTGATCCAGATTGAAGAAATATGATCGCAAGTCAAATATATTTTCAATATCTTCACAAAATGTTGTTCGAAACGATATGAAGGTGAGAAGATAATGATGGAATTATAATTTATTCTTCAATCATCCCATTTAACATGTATAAGTGTTTTTAGCTCTTTAAGGTTTGGATCCATCCTCACTTATTAGTCAAATACCTGTTGGAAACCTCTTCCTCCTGTCCTCCATCCGTCGTTCTTGTGTTTCCTCCTGCTCCTCTGTTCCGGTGGGGCTGGCTGGGGTCTCCTCACTGCTCGGGGGTCTCTCGCTCTCCATATGGAAGCTGGTGAGAGGAAGATCGGCCGCCAGATCCTCCTCACTTCCCAAACTGAGCTGTGAGATCACAACACCTGTCAGCATCTCTCCATTTCCCCATCTCTCACACGGTTATCCCAAAGAAACTGTACTGTAAACAGCATGTGAATTCAAATGCAATGAGAAACATTTCAGGAAATAGTATTCTACACTATTGTCACATGACTTTATTATATGTTGCATGTTTAATTTGGTAAGTGCTGCCCAGGTGGTTATTTTTGCATTCTATTGCACCTAGGTAGTACAATAATTCTGACTAAATATCCATCTAAACATTTACATTTACATTTAATTATTTAGCAGACGCTTTTATCCAAAGCGACTTATAATTAAACATTGTCATCTAAAATATTTATTGTTAGACATTATGTAAATTCAAATTTCTAGATACAAGTAATAACAAGTAATTGTATTTTCTTTTATGAGAGCAGTAACAGTAAAGGGACTATTGTAATGGCTTTTATTTTTCTTTATAATTTTTTATAAAATTATTTTAACTTTAACTAATTTCAAATGGCAATCAATCAATTTAAACGTGAACACTTTTTCACATAATGTTGAATGGAGGACAACACTGGGAAGGATGTGGGATAAAAATGTTGTAAATAAAAGATTAAAGTTATATTTTAATTTAAAAACTGTATTTTTAATAAGGAAATACTCAGATTAATTGATTATCATCCCTACATTGATTATTTGCATCCCTACAATAACATCTTAACTTGATAGTCCAATCACAAGAGTCTAGAATGAGATATACAATTAAAAACTGCATTCATATTATTTCCATTTTATTATTTCACACTTGAAATGGAGGGTATAGTCAAGTGCATAATGGGATTCAATATACCATGCAGCGGTAAGTCATTCACATATATCAGTACTAGAAAGTCACATATACATAATGAATTACGCAACATTAGTAATATGGTAAACACTGCAGTTACCTGTGGCAGCTCTTCAGATGGCTCAGTAGGCGTGGCTGCTTGGCACTGTCCCTCAGTCTCAGACTCCGCCTCCTCCTCATCCACCTCATGAATAGTGGGCGTGACATCTGACGGGGGCATGGACGTCTTCTTTTTCTTCCTCTTTTTCTTTCGCCGGCGGTCCATACTAAGCACCCTCTTGCGTAAACGCTGCGGGGGGAGGTGGGTGGACAGGGGGTGGTGGGTGTGGTGGAACGTATGCCGGTGATCTATGAGTGAAGACAGAGACATAGGGCCCTATCATACACCCGGTGCAAGGTGCAGCGCAAGTGTTTTTGCTAGTTTCAGCCCAAAATATATATATATATGCGTAATAATAATAAGCTACATTAATAATTTGTATTATTATTATTAATGCCAATTTAAACAAAAATAATAAAAACTTAAACAAATAATTATAATACATTATTATTATTAAATAAAAAAAATTATAAAATATGCTTAATAATAATAATCTACATTAATAATTGATATAATAATTATTATCATTATTATTATTATTATTAATGTCAATTTACACAGAAATAATAAAAACTAAAAACAACAATAATAATAAACAATTATTATTATTATTATTAATTACTATTGCTGCTACTACTGCCAATAATGTTGATATTAATAAAAAAGAATATTACTAGCAATTATAATTACTAAATTACATTATTTTATTGATGATGATAATAATTTACATAAATATTAATAAAATACTAATGCCAATATAAATAACAATTGCAATAATTATAATAAATATTATTATTATTAATCAAAATCTGTCTCAAATGACCATTAACTTGCAATCCTAAACGGATGTCAAACCTTTTCTAAACCAACATGACATTAAGATGATCCACTCTGGAATTATTGAAAAATGAGCGCATGTATAATTGCGGTGAGTTACGCATCAGGCAGTACTTACACTCAAAGTCTTTCTCGCTGTAGCTGCGGCCCATTTTATCTGCTCCATTGATGGCAGACTCAGTGATGATGTCCCCAAACCTCTCCACAGACAAGGCCTTCTCCCATTCCTCATCGTCTTGTCCTGCTGTGGAGCCCTTCTCTTCTTCTGACAAAACCTGCAGAGATCATTTGAGAGCGCACAGTAAGTGCCAGACCGATGTTCCACACGATATAACACATTTGAGGAAGTAAGGGAAATAAACTTGAGGCCAAACGATTCCTTCTGGCATGCTCTGGAGAGTTTGAGCAGTTACGGCCAGATGTTTCATGTTCTTTCAGCTTGAACCACAACCACACGTCCATTAGTGCTTACCCAATGTGCCGCAGTGCTGGATGAGTTATCAACCATGTGTCAATATGTGTAGCCCACTGAAGAACAGGGCATTATGGTGACTGAGAAGCATCATGGAGAGTCTAGCTGTTTTTTATATATTACATCATTTGGCCCCTTCCTACAACTTTTGAGCCTTGTCATATTTGGTGACCCTATTGTTTGCCCAAAACTGTTCCCATCAGAGCAATATGCTTTCTAGAATATAAACTCAAAAAGTTCAGACTTCACCAGAGAGAATTTAGGTAAATTGTACAGTAAATATAAAATAAAAGCCATTATGTGTTAAAAGTGAGGGGTAACATATTTTGATAAACTCTTATTGCCCTGTCATTATTTTTACCTGGCTTTTCACACCAGACCAAATGACTTTCTGAAATATAGAAGAAGTTTAGACATCACCAGAGTTCATTTAAAGGGCAATACACAGACACTCACTTGAAAATATTATTATATAATATTATTACTACTAATAATAACAATAATGCTAATATTAATAAGAATCAATATGCATATTAGTAATAATGTACATTACTAATTTGTATTATTAGTATGAATATTATTATGAATAAGTTAATTTAAATAAAAGTAATACAATGCTACGACCAATATGACAAATAAGAATTGTAGTCATAATACATTTTATTATCTTAATTGTAATAACATTATTATTATGTATTTATGTTTTGTCTTTTAGACTTTTAGTGTCTAAATTGTTTTGTTCCTCATTTATTTATTTTGTTCTTTTGTTTTGTTTCAATTTATTTTTGCAAACACGATACATCAAACCATGAATTTCTTAACATGTCTAAATAGTTTAAATATCAGATTTGAGGATAAATGCATATTTATTCAATATAAAATAAAATAAAAATAAAACATTGTCAATAAAAATAAATATATATATATATGTCTAAATAAAATAAATGATAATAATAATGTTAAATTAAACATTACTACTAATAAATGTATACTAACTATTATTTATCATATTTAATAAAATAGTGAATACAAAATTGATCAAATAAATCTACTATACTGTTTAATAAAATATTATTAAAACTAAACGTTTACTGCTGCGGCTGCTACTACTACTAATAATAATGGCAGGCATCCAACATTTGGCTGGTGAGCAGCAGGCTTTGAAGGGCGAGGGTGGGATAAGACATGCTGACGGGCTACAAGGCTCACAGATCAGTCAGAGTAAATGTCAGTATGTCAGCAGGACGCCGACAGCAGCCCTGCAGCGCCCCCATCAACAACCACAACAGCATTCAACAGCACCTCGGTCATGTCTGAACGAGCAACAAGATGCAGAACGGCCAACTGAACACAGCAAGTATAAAAGCCAACAAATCATTTACCCCGAGGCATTAAAACAAACACGATTTTTTTTAAATAGCCACATTTGCTTTGATTCTTCAGCAAAATAATCGAATGACGCATGGGCAATCGTCAGGCGTCTGCATAATTAACCAGAGCAGATGGGGCAAACTGAAACGAGATGGACGAACAAGGCACTAATTAAAGGAAACAACGTCTTTTTCTGTTGATTGTGTCCCTCGGCTTTGCGTAAATTAATGAGGACAACATTGCATTAAGCTCTCGGTGTCTGCACACTGTGTGCCGCTCTTTTATCACCGCTGAAGTGCTGACTTTAATGAAGACACTGACCTGTGAAGTCAAATGATAAACGGCTTGCTCTCACAATAACGGGAGACTTGGAAATGAGCCAGTGAGGGAAACAGACAGAGAGGATGCTGGGAAAGGCCACTCTGCTGTATCACACCATTTCTGCTCTTTCATGTCCACTTTCCCAACCTCTCAAATGAGAATCACTTTCTGTTTGTGTGTCACAAAACCTGTCAAAACTAGATCTATATCTACAAATATATTTATGGTAGGCCTAATGTTTCACACCAAATTCAATTGGAAGAATACAAAATTATCTTTTGTTGTAATAGTAGGACCATTACATTTCTTAGAAGGCAAATGCAATAATAAAACATTATTTCAAATGTAAATTGTATTTATACATCATCACAGTACCTTTACTATATGCTGTTAAAAAAATAAGGAATTATAGTATTTTTACTGTCATGCTGTAAAAAAACTATACAAGGTGCTGTACACACAGTTGCTGTGTATTTGCATCTAAAAATTAGGCATGGTGCTCAAGAATGGTTTAAAAAAAACACACAACGCCAAGTTTCCATTACAGCTAACTACTGTAAACAAAAGCTTGCAACACTTGCCCAGCCTCCGGTGTCCACTGTTTTGGAAACTACATTGATGAGTGTTGCTGTGTGTAAAATTTGAAATTATTATAACTTGACGTCTTGAAAAAGCAGCGCTCATGTGCAAGATGCTGCAAAAGACACGAGATGTGAGCGCAATGGCCATACACGTCCCTCGACCATGTTTAGATAACAAAATAATAATGGAAAAGTAGCACAATGGAATGGAAAAACACATTCTGTGTAAATGGCCCCTTCAGTAACAAGAGTCTTCTCTGAGAATAACAAAACTGACAAAAAACAAAAAACGTATTATTCAATGACTTTAACATTTTTACATGAATTTCTGTCAAACATCAACTGTTTGAAAGTCATCTCATTCTATCTCTCTCTCTAGATATATATATATATATATATAGAGAGAGAGAGAGAGAGAGAGACAGACAGACAGACAGACAGACAGACAGACAGACAGACAGACAGACAGACAGACAGACAGACAGACAGACAGACAGAGACAGACAGAAGACAGACAGACAGACAGACAGACAGACAGACAGACAGACAGACAGACAGACAGACAGAGGCAGACAGACAGACAGACAGACAGACAGACAGACAACAGACAGACAGACAGACAGACAGAGACAGACAGACAGACAGAGGCAGTCAGACAGACAGACAGACAGACAGACAGACAGACAGACAGACAGACAGACAGACAGACAGACAGACAGATAGATAGATAGATACATACAGTATATACACTTTAATGTTTTTATGAGCAGCAGTGTAACATTATCCCTTTTATCTACCTCTCTGTTTGGTCACTCATTCTTTGTTTCTCTCATTGAATTGCCCCTTCTTAATTACCATAATGTAACAAAAGAACAAAACAAACAAACATTGAGGGGCTTTTTAGAATATTACTTTCTGAACAGCATGTTCCACCGTTCCTGTTCTCATTGAAATCGAGGGGCCCAAACAGCATTTGCTCTTGCAGTTCTCTAATTGTGCAAATGGTAATGGCTTGAGCGAGACTGAGTGCAAGCGCTCCCAATAAAGGTTACGGATTGCAGCTCTCTTTAGTTCAACTGAGAGGTGAACAGAATGACAATAGGAATTCAGTGAGGGCTGACAAATGTGTTTTCCTGCAGCTGGCAAAGTGCTCTGGGTAAACGGTAGATAGAGTTACATACGTCACAGGTGGCTGCCCGCTCCGGCGAGAAGGGCCAACATTTCAGCAGTCGATTCAAATACAGTGAAATTTCATGATTCTGTGTCCATTATATATAAATATGTATAAAGAAGTAAACAAATGATGTGTGTTTCCTGCCTTGCTTTTCAAAAGCCGCGATCCTGAAAGCCATATATTACCCAGAGTCGACAATTTGAGTTTACAGTCTGTATTGAACGTGATACTATTAAAATGGATTCTTCTAACCATATTCATCATAGATGTATTTTATTTGTACATTTATTATGATAGGACAGATCAGAGTTGACAGGAAGTGAAGTGGGAGAGAGATGGGGGCAGAATCGGGAAACGTCCTCAAGTCGGGATTCGAACTCGATGCCCGTGAGCGCAATGCCGCTGCATGTGGACACGCTACCCAGGGGTCGACTCTTCATAGTTTCTGAGACCGAAGACAATACACGACCAACACATCCATAATCAGGTTTCATTGTATTTCACAATTTGCATGCATGAGTGATTTTACAAGTATAAAAACAAATATTCTTTGTTTGGGTGTGTTGTGAGTATTTGCAGTGCATGTGTTGTCAAATTGATGAAGATGTTTTCTTAATTTGCAGGTGTTTTACTTAATTTTCCAGTAAACCTGTAAGACCACAAGTGCACATGAAGTGTTCCATTTGGGACAGGGCCATGCAGTGTGCCTAGTGTAGTCTCACATCTGAACGAATGACTCTTATTATGAACCGGTTCTTTTAATGTATAGCTCAAAAACACGAGTTATGATTTACAGATTCAGTAAATTCAGCAGAACGATTAACTGAATCCGTATCAAAGTGAGTATAATCCTTGAACGTCTAGTTAAAGATACATTTACAATAAGTGTTTTACAATGAATACAAGATATATAGTGAAGAAGGCTTTTCGAAACTTCAAATCAATTGATCAACTGCTTTGCAACATGATCCACTATTTCGAAGCGCTCAAAACTCCATACGCCGAGGACATCTGCTGGTTGAAGTCAAGTAAATGCAAGTTATGCATCCACAATATGTTGAATTACATACCCATGTTTCACAAAACTCTGTGTCGTCTTTAAAGTATAATGTACAAAGTGCTATCAATAATATCCGTAATTATCAGCATCAGATCATTTGTATAACATGTAGTAGTTTTGGTGAGACTTGGTCAAGATTCGTGATGTTTTAAAGCTTTGTGAATGTGTCAGCAGAAGCTTAACAGAATACTGTAGGAAACAGTGGCACGTATCCTCAAATAAAAAAAGTTAAGTAATTATTCAAGTAAACATTCAGTAAGAAAGATCACAGTGCATAGTTTTCTATTTTTCCTAAAGGCCCAATCGCTCTTCACTGAGCAAGCATGCAAATATGTATGTGGGTTATGGAAAGCAGTCGCTTTTCAGACTGACGGCCCGCAGGTATCGCATCCAGTCTGTATTTAGTACTTCTGATACTGCAGAAAACTTATTTTATTATTTTTTTTGTATTATTATTATTATGTTAATATCAACTTGAAATCAAAGTACCAGTACTATTGACATTCCACTGTGGGTCTCATCCATGAAACCTGTGCCTCAACTGCAGCATCTGCTCGTATTCTCTGTCTGGACAAAGAGTGTTCAAGAGTCTATTCTGGTGCTGGAAGTGCAGTCTGAATGTACAGGTACCCCTGCAAAGACTGGCCTGCATATCAAGTGACTGTGGAGACCCACCTGAGCTCTTTGTGTAAGTACTGAATACTCATTCATTCTCACAGTCACTATTAAGTACTGACCTTTCCAGGCAGCCAAGGACAGAGAGTCAATCCCTGTCTGACACTTACACCAAGGCTGCAAATTTAAGTAGCAAACTGATTATATATATATATATATGTGTATGTGTGTGTGTGTGTGTGTGTGTGTGTGTGTAAAGACATATCATTAAAATGGAATGAAATTCATTGAAATTTAACTTCTGTGTTTTTAAACACATGTAATGCATTTAATATTTTTGTAAGAATGACTAATTTGATATTTTTATGGTAGTTAATGGCATTATTAATGCACACAAACACACACACTTTTATATTTTATTTTATGCTATAATTAAAAAAAATATTAAAAATTATTATATATATATATATGTATATATATATATATATATATATATATATATATATATATATATATATATATATAATTAAACTGATCCTACATCCCCAAAAATAAATAATACTATTTAAAATGTTTAATTGGAATTAATTTAATTACTAAATTAAGAGAGATCATGTTTTTATTATTTTTTTAATAATTCTCTATAAAAATTACTTTTACATATATTTGTTTTTATTTATTATTTATTATTTATTTTATAAAAATATATATATATTTTTTTTTTATATATATATTTTTGTATTTTATTATTTGTCATTTTTAAAATTGGCTGTAGTATAAATTATTCAAATACAAATACCACAACACATATATTAATACCATCATTTTTTTCTGGAAATTGTGGAAAAAAATAATATATATATATATATATATATATATATATATATATATATATTAACAAAATAATTAATTAATTTGGAAGTTGTGATAGAAAAGACTAGGTTCTAGACAACAAAAAAATAAGACTGTGCCCTTTTAATGAGGGAATAAAGAACAATCCCATAAAGCATTGTGAATGACATAATGGAATCAAAAATACAATACAAGCACTTTAAATTATTATTGTGTATGAAGCATGCTATATAAATAAACGTGTCTTGCCTTACAGCTCAATAACCTCAGCAGAGAGAACAGGTGAGCTGCTCTCTTACACGAGACTGTAAACACCAATGAAGCTCACAGATGCTGCCGAGAAGTGATGGGAGATGAGAATGATGTAAACGAGATGATTTGTTTATGCATGTTATCGTGAGTCATTGGCTTATGAACAACTCAATTAGTGTCATTAAAGAGCTGCAAGCAGAGACACCTTCCTCTCCTTAAAAACAGCAGATCACCGAGCTCACTGCAGGCATTTGACTAGCACACTACGACGAGATTCACAGCATCGGCCCTTTCCCACAGTACCAGCCATGACTCACCTCACTCTGGAGAAATATTTCATTACACGCTTTTGAAGAGCGATTTCAGTCAGAGAGGCTTTGCTTCCATTTCTCCAGGATTTCACACATATGTCAAAAGCAGGTCACATGTGCGTTCCTGAAGCAATGGAGCTGGAGTTTGATTTCATTCCTATTTATTTATTTAATTATTTGACAGTGATTTTTGAGTACAATAAATCATTTATTTTATATAAATCTATTTAGTTGTGAACTGCATTATTCAGTCTGAATTAAATTAATGTTCCTACCTTACTGGTTGCATTTGACACAACCAGTCATTACACGGTTTAATAAAACTGCCAGAAAGACTCACAAATTAGCAGTCATAACAATATTGTTAACAAAAATAAAAACTATTAAACAAACTATTAAATCTATTCTAAAAACTATTGAAATTATTAGAATTTCGATAATTAAAATACAGCTTAAATAAGTAAAGTAAAATATAGATACAAAGTGTAAACGTAATTTTGACTAAATCTGACATAAGCTTAGGTTGATGTACTAAAATAATTTTTTAATAAATAATTAAATTGGATTTAATGAATTTAATGACAAATTGTGAAATATGTTCTAGACAACTGAAAACAAGACGGTGCTAAAAGTACAGTAAAATATTAATAAATACTATATACATAATATAAAAACAACACTGCAAATTAGTCTCAAACTCATATAATTTTACATGTACTCAAGGTTCATGAGACTCAAATTCATAAATATGAACTATACATTTATATATAAATATGTTACCAAAAATAACAACATTAAATTATAAAAAAAATACTATATCCTTAAAATCAATTATTACTACAAGAATCATTAAGGAACCAGAATTATTAAGCTGTTTCGTAAAAAGCATGGACATCTTACTGACCAGGAAATGATTATCAAAAATTATAGAAGATATTTGAATGATCAAGAATTGTATAAGAATTGTACATTTCCCAGTATGCATCAGTCCTTTCGAGCATGCAAGTCTGTTTACAAGTCATCTAACTGTGCAACAAATGACATGCAGCGAATCATAAAACATGTTCTGTTTCTGTATAGTAAAACACATGCTGTAACTTTTCTATGCAGAAGATCAATGTTGAACAGGTGGCATCAGGATGGGGGAGGTTACCCCAGCTGTACACAGCACTATGAGATCATCATCGCCATGACAACATGAGCTCAGACCACTGAGAATGGAGAGATCCTCGACTGTGCAGTGTAAACACTGATAACACAGCGTCTAGCGGGGACCTCAGGGGACCGATTAGGACCAGACATCTATTCCAGGGAGAGTCCATTCTATGCTAGGATCACATCTCTTATTTCTCATGCTAAGGCTTGGGGAAATGTGCATGTATGTACAGAAGGCATAAACTAATAACATCATCATTGATCTGCAATGACAAAGACTTTGATTTCCCATTGGTTAGAGACTTTTACATTGCATTTTCCACTGCTGTATGACTCATTATGCTGCTACAATGTTCACGACGCTGCTAATAAAAATAAATGATATTTTGTTGTCAGTTTGCTTTCTGAATTGAATGTGATTAGATGGAAAAATTAAGTAAATAACAAAACGACAACATTTAGCGAGTGTATTCTGATTCATGAACAAATGACTCTTATGAGTCGATTAGAGTGAATCAGTCAGATTAAATTACACACAATCTAACAAATGACTAAATTAACCCAACTTTATATGATAGAGAAACAGCATTGTGCGTATGTTGTTAGAGCTAATTCAAGTGTGTGTGGAAACGCTGCACAGCAATAATACTCTATTTATACAATGTTCTTTTCAAGTGAGTTCAACTCGCTGCAAGGAACTCGCTGCCTCTCACTCCTCCATTCACAGCAGAGCTTCACACATCCGTCTGTTTAGAGTTGATATGGAACAAATTAAGGCATATTATTTATTTTTACTTCTGAAAACCGAATTGCTGTGGAACATCATTTCAAGAAAAACAAACAGTTCAGAAACCACATTGAGCTGCAGTATGTCCTGCTGCCATTTAATTCTATGGGAAGTATAAATACCATTTGGTCAAATATTTGCGTGTGGGAAATAAGTGCAGTTCTGGGCTGGACTGAAACATCAGTGCATCAATCACTGAGCACCAAATCCTCTCACTTACTGCTATTGATTTCTTCATTCAGAGTTGATTTTTGCCAATTCAAAGAGGAGGCACTGCTTGCATCAACATACGGAATGCTGATTATTGCTTTAGAAAACAATAAAGTCACAAATGTCCAGCATTAACATGTTGATTTTGTCTTGGTTGTAATACTATGACTCCTGCATAGTATTTTATCACTAAACATTCAATTCTCTCTGCTGAAACATGATATGACGATCTCTACAGCACAGACACAACTTGCCAAATGGCCATCCGCACGCAGGTCGAGTCGACACCAGGCAATTAATCTGCTATCTGATGCCATGGTGAACAGATTGCTGCCTGAAACGATACAGCCACACTTACTCACAATATGTCAGCTGAGTTCATGAAAACAGGCCCTAAATGCTCCATGTGTGGGTTCTAATAAAGGTATGTTCCTTTATACCAACTTACTATGATGCTTTTCAAAAGATCATAAGGAATCAAATTTCCCCTAATCTTATGAGAGAACATTGCAGTATGAAAACATAATGTAACTAAAAAGATCCAACCTGGTTATAATAAAATAATACAATTACATAAATAAGAAAGATTAATACGTTTTTTATTGAGAATTCTAAAACTTGGCCTGTCTAGTAGAAGTTTGTTTCCACAATGTAATACAAATATAAAAAATGTAATTGAAATTTAAAAACTTAAATTCAGACTTTTGTCCTCAGAATTTAGTTTTTATGTTGCAATTACAAATTATAAAATTTTATTCATCTTATTTATTTATTTTATAGAATTGTGAGATATAAACTCAAAATTATGAGAAACAAAATCTGAACTGTAAGATGTAAAAACTCTAAATTCTGAGGGAAAAACAGAATTGTGAGATTTAAACTGATGAGAATTCTGAAAAAAGACAGAATTGTGAGACGTAAGCTCTGAATTCTTAGAATAAAATATAAAATGTGAGATTTAAACAGAAAATTCTGAAAAAAGTCAGAATTGCAAAATTGAACAACAGAATTCTGAAGAAATTCTATCAAAATTTTGAGATGTAAATTCAGAATTTTGAGAGAGAAAAAAATCTGAATTGTGAGATTTAAACTGAGGAATTAAAAAAACAGAATTTTGAGATGTAAGCTCAGAATTCTGAGAAAAAATCCTGAACTGTGAAATATAAACTTATACATTACAAGTTATTCAAAAGTCAGAATTGTGAGATGAAAAGTCACAATTGTGTTTTATATATTCTTATTCCATGGCAGAAATAAGATTCCATGAACATAATAAATAATAATTTAATGTGTGAATAAGCTGTTTACATAAATTACATCAAATATAGAACAGCATCAAATAAAGACCCATTTAACTTTAAGGCTTAAAGGAAAGGGTGGGAAAGAGCCATGAAAACTAAAATAACATTTATTAATTTCATTTATTTAAAACACTAATATAATTGATATTTAATCAATAATAAAAAGAAAAGAATTATAGGTTGTTCTCTAATATCAGAGAGCTTTATGTCAAACTTTGTCACATGCCTCACCCTCTGAAAGCCAAGCTGCCCTTTAAAAGCCTGACATCAATAAGAGAGGATCCACCGGCATCCACAGGACGACTCTGAACATCAACCAATTAACACATCTCAAAACGAGGCAGAGCCTTTAAACACCGCTACATCTGAGGACATGTAAACTATCAGTGATGGCTCTAGTTGTACTGCAGGTGGTCTCAAGCTCCGAAAAGGTTGCATTGCTCATCTGTTTATATGTGAATATGAATTTCATCACTTGGATTAAAGGGAGGAGAATCAAAAAACCACACAGGCCTTTTTGTTAGATTAATACCAGTCGGGAAGCAATCTGAAATATATATATATATTACTTAGAAATTAAATGTTTAATTAAAAAACATATCACAATATTTGCACAAACTTGGCTAAATAATATGAAGATAGGGTAAGGAGAAATTGAACAACAGAAGAGATTCTCCTTATTATTGAGCCCTGACAATGATACAAATATGACTTTTTATGAATAGGAATAGGACTTTTACACTTCTTTCAACATAGCAGATTTCCTCAGTTACAGTTATTATGGGTTGCAGAATTGTAAGCAACAGGAATGCAATGAAGGTTACAGTTGAATACAGAGAAGAATGTGACTTTGATATAAACAGCTTTTTTCTCTGTTATTGCCCTATGTCTGATTAATGCTTTCTCGCACAAAAACTCTGTCAAATATGAGAGCAAACAGGTCAAACAGTGTATTTAGATTACATTTAACTGCATATTTTTATATTAAAAATAAAAAATGTATTCAATTAATAATAAAGGCCATATTCTGCCTTAAATGAGGAAAAACGAGAGTTTTTACATTACTAACTCTCCAATCAGGTTTTGCCAGTCTGAAAAAATAGTTCTCTGTCACACATGCAATGGAGGAGGCCTCCACAAAAGTGTCTTTCAGATCTACACACACTGACAGAGATCCGTGCATCCCAAGTGTCAAACGAAACGGAGGTCAGACCGATGGCCGTGTGCCCAGTCATCACATGCAACCCAACACCTGCACCTCCCTGCCTGCCACTGCACCACCAGACCCCAACCTGCCGTCGCTCGGCAACCTTTTACAATGCCAGTCTGTCTACCATATATTCCCACCTAAATGTTAAGCAACACACAAGCTTTTCAACATGGATAATAATATGAAACATTTATTGTGCAGCAAATCAGCATATTAGAATGATTTCTGAAGGATCATGTGACACTGAAGTAATGATGCTGTAAATTCAGATTTACATCGCAGGAATAAATTACATTTGAAAATATATTCAATAAGAAAAGTACATTTTAAATGATGTAATAATATGTAGTTATATGTCATTAGAATAGTAATAATATGTACTGTATATCCATATATTCCTGTGGCTCAGTGGTAGAGCATTGCGATAGCAGCGCAAAGGTTGTGGGTTCGATTCCCAGGGAACACACATACTGACAAAAAATATGTATAACCTGAATGCACTGTAAGTCGCTTTGGATAAAAGCATCTGCTAAATGCATAAATGTAAATCTATATATAGAGAGAGAGAGAGAGAATACCAGATAGATCAAAAGGTCTCCCATAAATATTAATAAAGATTTCTGGATCACCACATTGAGCAGTTCATGGAAGCGTTTTTCTGCCACGAAGAACAGTAAAAATAATGGCATCTTTTTATCTCATGATTCTGGCTTTTTTCCTTTAATTTCTTTAAGTTTGTATCTTGCAATTCTGAATAAAAAAGGGCAGAATAATATTTTTTACATATGGACATCTAATGGACTTCTAGGTGCGACTTTTCATCTCATAATTCTTAATACTTTCAATTCATAATACTTTTTTCTTGCACTTTTTCTCTAGTTTACACATAAAACTTATAAAACATATATGTTTTATATATAAACTAGAGAAAAAGTGCAAGAAAAAAGTTTAACAAAAAATCTGAATTATGTTTTTGTATTTATTTTTACGGCAAAAAAATTATTGGAAGATTTAAACTAAGAATTCTAAGAAATTCAAATTTTGAGTGAAATTTGAAATTGAAAGAAAAAAAAGTTATTATGAATTATGAATTGAAAGTATTAAGAATTATGAGATGAAAAGTCGCACCTATAAGTCCATTAGATAAGTTCAAGACATTTTTCTCAGAATGTTGAGACAAATTTGAAAATGAGAGAGAAAATTCAGAATTTTGAGACAAATGAAAAACTGTGAGAGAAAAATTCAGAATTTTGAGACAAATGAAAACTGAGAGAAAAATTCAGAATTTTGAGACAAATGAAAAACTCTGAGAGAAAAATTCAGAATTTTGAGACAAATGAAAAACTGTGAGAGAAAAATTCACAATTTTGAGACAAACTAAAAACTGAGAGAGAGAGAGAGAGAGAGAGAGAGCAGATAAAATTTTATATTGCGGTTATTATTATTTTTACTCTGGTAGAAATAAGCTTCCACATTATTTACTTTAATAATCACAATAAAAGAAAATGTTATCAGGAAATTAGCAATTGATAACTATTATAGACTTGCATCATGAAATCTAGTTTAAAGACGGTCACATTTACATCCAAGTGGAAATGAATCTAAACATAACCCAAACTCTAGTTTTATATTGTTTGAATCATCTGGATTAATTCATGCTTACTGAATTGTAAGAGTAGAACTGTCACTGTGAGTGAAACAGAACAACATGAGGTCTAACTTTTTCTTTTTAAAGTCAGTGAGTAGTTCACTCATTTATTCTGTATTGTCGTTTAAAGCACATATTGTGAAATGTTGTAGATGAATAATGATTTACAGTGTATTTTCACAATGTTCTACTTAGCATGCAATGCAAAAATAGTCTCAGTGCTGAAACTCCACCTGCAGCTGCTCTTCTGCTATACAGCATCATAAAACCTGCATCAGGTGTGAGGATTTCATTACAGGCATGAAGCAGTATGAATAAAAGTCACTGAGCCTGAAAACAGCAGGCAGGGTCTCGACATCTCTCACCTGATGCAGGTTGATCAACACATCAGTCTCGGGGGCATGGCCTCCTGTCGCCATGGGGACAGGGAGGGGCACAGCTGCGGGAACACGGGGGGTGAAGGGGTGGGGCGGGGTCCGGGATCAGCCCTTCTCTTTCACGGCTGGATTTCCAGTTGGCCTGTGGGGTGGCATAACCTGTAAGAGCGAGACCACATTAGGCCATAAGATATATCATATCACTGAGACCCCAAAACAAACACAGGAGCTAGGGAACATGGGAAAAAATGTTGCAGAACATGGTCTGTTTTAAGGACACACAGGGAAGACATACACAACCCTGCGTCCAGGTATTGTGTTACAACGCAGGGGCTCATCAATAACCACTGCTCTCATCAAGTGACATTGTTTTGATCGTGTTAAGTTGGTAATCGATGAAACAAGCATGTTGATAATGAGAGATCATTCCATTAATCAGTTTAAAATGTCTGTTTTGAATTGAATAAATTCAACAAACATGTTCAGAGCTGCATTTGTATCGTTTTATTATAAATATATGAATGTAATTATTGCTGTTTATTAATTTCCATTGTTATAAAGGGCATTGAAATGAAAATGATCGTTCCTTTTGTTTTTGAATGTCTCTTATTACCAAGGCTGCAAAAAAAGAGTAATATTGACAAATATTATTACAATTTAAAATAACACTTTTTTTGTTTTATTATATTTTAAATGTCATTTCTTCCTGTGAAGCAAAGCTGAATTTCAGCTTTTCAGGTAACAATGTTAAAGTCTTTATTATAATTTGATCCATTTAATGTTTCCTCGCTGCATAAAAGTATTCATTTCTTTAAAAAATAAATAAATATTACTGACCCCAGTTTTATTAAATGGTAGTGTATAAATAAAAGAAATCAATTTATTATATATTAACCCATTAAATCTTATATATATATGTATATATATATATATATATATATATATATATATATATATATATATATATATATATATATATATATATATATGTATATATATATGTATATATATATATATATATATATATGTATATATATACATATATATATATATATATGTATATACTGTAAATATAAGTGGCTGGTACCACTGTAAATACTTTAAATGCAGACCTTGAGCCAAAACTCATCACCAAACACCAATGACTTGTACATTCATTATATGGACAAAAGTACTGGGACGCCCCCTTCTTTAGAAGAGAGTCTGTATTTAAAGTCACACCAGAGGTGTTCAGCTGGGATCAGGACTTGTCTTTCTGTAGAGCAGTCAAGTTCTTCCACACTGACTGAATCATCATTTCTCTCTGATCCTTGTCTTATACACAGAGACACTGTCATGTTAGAATAGAAAAGGGTTCTGTCCAAACTCTTACTATAAAATTAGAAGCGCACAATTCCCTAGAATATCATTATATGCTTAAACATAATTTATTTAGCAAAAATGAAAATGTGTTGAAAATGTATTCACCCTCGGGGTATCCAAAATGTAGATTCGTTTTTTCTTCATCAGAAGATATCTGGAGAAATTTAGAAACTTGCTCACTAATGGATCCTCTGTACAAACAGCTTTTCACTTCACAAGATGTTAACTGATGGACTGGAGTCATGTGGATCACTGTGATGTTCTTATAGACTCTCATTCTGATGGCACCCATTCACTGCTGAGGATCCACCTGTGAGCAGGATACATTGCTGAATGTCTCCAAATCTGTTCTGATGAAGAAACAATCTCATCTACATATTGTATATATCCTGAGAGTGAGTACATTTTTGCAGTTTTAGCAACATTTCTGGTTGAGCTATTCCTAAAATGAAAGCTTATGCTCACACTAAAACACCAGTGAAGTAAAACGGTGTTCTCCTACCATATAAAAAATCGAATTCATTGTTATAAAAAGCTTATGGATACAATCAGTACCGCACCATGCAGCATTTGTGAGTCTGCTATGTGGTTGTGCAATCGTGACAGTGTGCGCTCTGCCTCTGGAAGTCCAGTGTCTGCTGTATGATAAACAGCTCTTCTGGGAAGCCGGCGCTGATGACTCATGTCTTGAGTTTGCGTCACTGCAGGCAGCCCTAGCATACGTCTCATTTATGCCAAACCGCACCCTGCTGTGTATCATTTCAGCATCCTCCTGCTGGAATGCAGATTCATGATGGACTGCTTAACGTCAGCGGCATCGCCATGTGCCAGCATCACTCATCAAAACACTTCATCTCTGGCCCGAAACGTCACACTTCTGCCGCCTTGGAAACATTATCAGTGAATCCTCACAGAACTGATGCCAATCAGACTGAAATGAAAAGAACTGGTTAATCTTTTCATCGCTGAGCTGGTGTCACACTGCAAAACATAAATACATTCCATATGCATAGAAAAAATATTCTATGTGGCATTTATGTATGAAGAACCTTTAACATCCATAGACCCTTTCCACTGCACAAAGTTCTCTATAGTGGAAAAAGGTACTTTAGATTATTAAAATCTTTTAAAATTTTTAAATATTTATTTCAAGAACTCACTCTTAAAGATAAAGGTTCTTTATTGGCATCAATGGTTCCACAAAGAACCTTTACCATCCATGGAACCTTTTCATTCCACAAAAGGTTATTTACAGAGAAATAAAAAGTTTCTTTAGGTTATTAAAATGTTCTTCACACTAAGAAAGAATGGTTCTTTTAAGAACGTTTTACTGAAATATTCTTTGAGGAACCAAAATTGGTTCTTCTATGGCATCACTTTTGGGAACTTAGAAGTATTTGTTGAGAAATGGTTGAGCTCATAATGAGATCTCTGATCTTTGATTGCAGACTGTGATGATTTGGAAATCAGAGCACTATTTGGAAAAAGTCTCCCTTCTCCAACACCAAAGAAACTAGCCCTCGGTTTCACAGATATGGCTTAAGCCTAGTCCCAGACTAAAATGTAAATCTGAGCTGTTTTAACTTAAATAAACTTGCACTGACTGATCTTAAAACATGTTAGTGCCTTTGTTTTGTCTCAAGATGCACACCAGTAATGTTTTTTTTCTAAAACATGTTTATAAAAATTACTTAAATGTCCTAATTGAACTATAGCCTAATCCTGGCTTAGTCTAAACCCTGTCTATGAAACCAGCCTCGGAGTGTCAATAATTCAGATGATATAAAAAAATAAAACATAATCAGATCAAAGCATCATTAGAGTATACATGGGCAAATAATTGCCTAATAAATAATAATAAAATATGGTGCCCTGACAGGTGTAATGGGCCTTCAAGACAAAAGTCACCTAAAATAAGGATTACTATACCAAACTTGTCTTTTTGATGTTGTATTTAAAAGTATAAACCCCTGGGCTTATACGTTAACATTTTTTGTTTATGCTCAGTTTAAAAAATAAAATAAAATGCAGGACCACATTTTAAGGGGCTGTAATTTAAGCTGGACTGTGTGAGAACACATTCACTGTAAACGGGAAACAAATGAACCTACTCAAAGTCAAATTCGGCAGGAGTGGGTGGGTGTGGAATCAAACTCACAGTAGTGGGATGGAAAAATCAGTTCACACAGAACTCTGCACTGCAACAGAAACGTGTACGAGTGAGAGCTCAGAGCTGCACAAATATGATGTTGTAGGCCTGAATATTAAGTTGTTTTAGTATTTTAAATACAGTTATTTGAATATCTTATTTTAAAGAATTCAGAATTGGCCCTGTTGGACCCTCTAGTACAGGGATGGGCAACATTGAGCTCCAACTCTAATCAAGCACACCTAAACATGCTAATCAAGGTCTTCAGGATCACTAAGGCTACACACAGGTGAGATGTTTTTATTTTTTAGGTTGGAGCTAAACTCTGCAGGACATCGGCGTTCCTGAAGCGACATTGCCTATCCCTCCTCTTGCAGCTCCTTGTCCCATGACTGAGGAGACATGGGATATTTCGGAGGTCTTTTTTCAGGAGAAAAATCTGAGAAGCACGAGATCTCAACAAGAATCTTCATTTGCTCTCCATTTAAGCTATGAATGCTGTCAAGGAGAAACAACTGAGATACTAAAAAGGTTTTTGTGAAGTTTGTGATTTTATTTACCAGGATTATCATAGTTCAATCATGACAACTCTCAGGATAGATTGTAAAATCTTTATTAATGTAAATATAATGTGCATATAGGTTTGGTCTTGGTGGACTAGATCTGCTACACTGCTGCTGCTGTTGCAGAGCAAGTAGACTTGATTCTTTAGATAATAGAATTAAAAGGAAACATGCTGCTGCTTCTAGAGAGAGGAAGGTCCTCGTAGCAGATCTAGACAGGTGGTGCTGGGGAGGCGGTAGGCTAAGATGAGGACACACATATACGCAGACATAGCATTCATTGAATACGACATGGTTATATAGGTAAACGGTAATGAGTAAGTGAATATGATTGGCTGAGAGCGTTGAATTGAATGAACCAATTAGCACACAAGTTTCATGGCTAAACTATACACTTAACTAAAGCTAAAATAAAAAAATCTTACGTTGAATAAATTAAACGTATACAGAAATAAAATAAAATGTTTATTACAAAATAACTAAATCTATCTATTGATCTATCTATCTATATATCTATAATAAAAACTATAATAGTATGTCAATTATACTAAAATAACACTGGCATACACTGCAAAAATTATTAACTTACTTAGTATTTTTGTCTAGTTTTCCCATTTAAATATCTAAACATTCTTAAATGAAAATACATTTAATCAAGAAGAAATTGAAATAAGATAAGAAATGTTGTATCCTGAATAATTGTATCAAAATTGTGTATTTTTGCTTAAACAGAGAAAAATATGTCAGCGGGGTCAGATAAATCATCTTGATCTCCGTTTAAATTAAGATGATTTTTGGGGGATATTGTTCTTGTTACAATTTTTCCAGAAACAAGATTTATTATCTTATGTCATTTTTCTGCTGATGAAGTAATGTATCTTCATTTAAAAAAGTTTAGATATTTGCAGTGGATAATTTTTTTGTAGTGCAAATACATCAAGATCCAGTTGATTGATGGAAATCGTTCAAATTAATATTTCAAACTTATTTCTTGTTTATAGAATGCCTTATTTAATCTTTTTTGGCAACAACTCTAAACGAGGAGCATAACAATGTTTCGGGTCTTCACCCCTCTCTCTCTCTCTGCCTTCAACATACACACAGCAGGAAATGGCTTATCTGACATATTTATAGAGCAGCAGTAGACTATTTCATCAAATGGTTGACTTGCCGTCTGCAAATAACCCAAGTGGAAAACTGCTATTAATAATGAAAAGCACGCTCAGGGCATCATGGGAAAAAATGTATAGTCCCACTTGTCACCAGAATAGATGATTCGTGCTCACCTGGGAAAGCAGCAGGTTCCCCTCATGCATGTAAACACTTCTAGAATATCTGATCCCAAATAAGCTCGGACATCTTCCTGACCTGAGGGTAACATCCCTTTCTGTCCCACTGTCACTCTGAGTCCAGCGAGCTCAAGCTCATGTGGAGATGAAACTAACAGACACATGCATCAGTTTGATAAGTGACCCTGTCTGCTTCCTGTGTGTCTGACCAGCTCTCATCACGCACTTCCTCTTCACCGAGCCATCAAAGGACCACAAATGATTTATGAGCTGTACAGGCAAACAGAGTTGCCTTTGTAAACAGAGATCAGCAAAAGAATGGTCACTTGATGTTCCCTGCAGCTAGGACTGTCTTTATATGAGTGAATAATGATAAAAAGATAATTACAAACAATATTGAATTAATGTAACAAACTAAAACACAATTATAAATTAAACACCTGTAAAAAATCTAAATGGAAAATCCTTCATATTAATACATTACATTGTGCCATACTTTTACAGATTTGATTTATAGTGTGGATAAAATAAAATAAAGTACTCTAAAATTCAAATAAAATAATTAATAAAGTGAGAAAGTAGACTTAAAAGTATTTAAATTGCTTCAATATTTATGTTATTATATTCATATCATTCTACCCTGAGCAAAGTTTACAAAAATATGTACATTTTATTCTTGTTTCAGTAAGTTTAGTGTGAATAAATTACATTTTTAAGGTGAATGCATGGATATTAAGCGTACATATTATACAGTATAGGATATATTAACCATTTCACTCTAAAATGTCTAGTACATTTCAGAAATAAATTTAATTTATTTAACTTGAACTTAAATCATTAATCAAAACTCATTGTTGCCAACCCAGCTCTACAATGTAACAACATTTTTCGAGGTTGTAAATAAAGATTATTGGATTACATTTGACAAGAAAATGCTATTTCAGTCTTTTACTTCAAAATTTAATATTTGATTCAATGTGTTACTTGCCATTTCATTTACAATTATTTGTGTTAAAATCGTAAAAAATTAATTATGCTTCAGTCATCACTTCTTTTTCAACACCCTTTTGAGATATAACCTAAAGACACTCAGTCTAAGACGTCATGAACATTGTGACATCCGGCCGGAGTAAAGACTGTAGCAGGACTGAAATCAGTTTGCACTAGTGTTCAAATCTGGATTCACGTCTTTAAGGGCCCATCAAAGTTGACACACGCACCCATTAATGGATTCACAAACATCCACATGCTCCTTCTACATCACAGGACACATTAAGGTCTGTGCAAATGAGCACACATCAGGGCCAGATGTTTGCTTCTGACGGAGCTCTGGGTGAATTATTAACGCTAATAGCCTCTTATCGTGAACAATTAAGCACACAAAGCACAGCATATTTAGCTAATGGCCCCTGGGGCCTTGGACTCTATAGAAACGAACAGCTTCCAGCTTTATAACCACGAATGCCTTCACCTTTAGGTGCCCTTAAGCGCCGGTCTGAATTTGGACACGGAGCAGTCGGCTTACATGCTGAGCAGGGGCTTAGTTACAGCTGCACACATTCAGCTCAATGTAGAAAAGTGTGGAGAGTTCAAACACACTCAATGCAAAAGGCGATCTCGCTTGTTAGCTTGTCTTCCAGCTGTCTCCGGGTCCTGGATTTTACAACAGTGTGGTTCCACAGAGAGCTTTGGCTGTCTAAATAGAGCTCATCCAATGGCTAACCACAGGCATGCCTGATCCCACAGCCTCAACATGCTCTAAATAAAGAAATCCCCAATGCACACGACTCATAGACTCTTTGGAGCCCTACCTTGGCTATTTTGGAAGTTAAAAACCAGCAGATATAGTAACTATCCACCGAATCTTCTTGCTCATTGGACTTCTGTCTGCTCTTAAGATGCACTGGGGAATGAATCTGAATAAGCTCTTTAAAACATTCTTCTACGCTTCTCATCAGGATACATCTCCATTTATAATCTTCTCCATTATTTCAACATCATTTGATGATGCTGACACGATCAATAGAAAGTGCACACAAACAGCGATATTAAACAAAACCAATTCAATTACATTTACACCCGCTTTGCATGGAAAGTAACAGAGCAGCATGAACAGTGCCAAAGAATGAGTTTGATGAATAAGACTAAATCTACATAATACTAATCTATAAATCTATAATTGATAAATGTGCTTTTAAAATGTATGCATTTCGCAGATGCTTTTATCCAAAGTGA
This sequence comes from Gymnocypris eckloni scoliostomus, assembly GCA_027564155.1. Classification (NCBI taxonomy): domain Eukaryota; kingdom Metazoa; phylum Chordata; class Actinopteri; order Cypriniformes; family Cyprinidae; genus Gymnocypris; species Gymnocypris eckloni. The sequence goes on along the minus strand of CM050425.1, from coordinate 13,319,192 downwards.
GTTACTTTGCATAATGAGTCTAATTTGTCCCAGCAGAAGACTAGTGCCATGTCATTTATAAGCAAATCAGTGGTTTTGAATTAATCAAGTCAGCAGTTCACATAACTGAGAAAAATTGTCTGATTGTCATGTACATATATATATATATATATATTGGTCTTACTGATTAAATGAACTGGATAAATCAATATTCCCACCACTAAAAATACATCACAGAAGCATTAGTCACTAACAGTAAAATAAAATAAAATACAAAGTGGACTTTAAATACTATATTATTTGAAAAATTACAAATATTTTCATATTTATAATATTATATTACAGTCATTATAACCTTGTGCAATATTTACTTTAAATTATTTTCCCCCAGTATTTCAGAGTAAATAAATATTATTTTATTAGGTATATGTGTATTAAAATTAGATTGTAATTTACTAAATAATCGTATAAATCAAACATAAAACATAATATATTACAATTACATTATTAAAACTAAGCAAAAAACGAAAATATCTTTATTATTATTTTGAATACTGTTTTTTAAATAAATAAAAAACGATTAAACTAAAAATTTAATCATTAATCAGTACAAACTGTAATTATATTACTGTTGGATCAAATATTTCTGATAGTCTTCCTATCCCTAAATAACACAATAAATAAATGGACTGTTTGTTTGCTTTACAGATTTGTCAAAGTCTTGTATTTACGGGTTGTACTTGACAAGAATAAGCAGCGAAGTGGATCAACTTTTGTTCAGGGTAAAAGGTCTCTATGAGAACATATATTTGATAACTCACAGCCAGATAATATTATTACTAATTGTTCAAGGTCACAACATAACCAACATGATTCTGCCACATTTTTCAATTGAAATGTCTTCAGACTACAAATGTAGTCTGGCATAATTGAATCACACGTTATTTGTGTAACTTATAATTATCATTTGTTGCTAATCATAATGCAAAGATATAAAAAGCTATTTATCTCATTCTTAAGAAAGCTTCAGCACACCAACTTCACAGTTATTTCTTTAGAATTAACTAAATGGAAAACTTACATATAGATAGTCAATTCGCATGTTTAAGCCAATGCATGCAGACAGCAAGCAAACCTTTGTAATTAAATAAACTTCTCATAAAATGAGATTACAACAAGCACCTTGATATGTGTGAAGCTACACATAGGCGATGCTAAACCCAGCGCATCCCCCGTGAGATGCTGAATCAGTTAAAGAGGCCGTTTTATTGAAATGTCTTGTTCTCGGACTGTCTGAGCCTTTGCTATTGTGCTAATAGGTGTGAGCACAGCCCAGCACCCTCTCATCACAGATTCCTGCGGCCCGTCTCCGCCTGTCAGCCATCACATTAACAACACAGCTTCCCTGAACCCAGCCACGTGATCTAATATGACTCTGGATTGGAATCATGAGGAATTTAATGATTCTTGTTTCTAATCAGATTCCATTTCATGATTCTGGTTCCATAATGATTCTTTCAGCCCTTCTGAATAGGGCTGGGCAATTAATTATATGTGATTACCATGCGTACACCTTTATATGCAAAAATCTGTCAAATCTTGAAACGTGAATGTTGTAAAGTCTCTGGCTCGAGACAAAAAAAAGAGTTGAAAGCATAGCAAGCCGCGAAAGAGAGTTTCTTCAGCACTTTACACGAGCGCGATTCTAGACAGACAAATTTGTTTCATTAATTCGCTCATAACCACTCAAATCCCCCCTTTTACTGACGAGATGCCCATGAGAATCTATTAATTGCACAGCCCTAATTCTGAACAGTGTTATTTTAGTATTGAGATATTATTAGTTTGTATTAATAGTTTTGTATATTATATATATATATTTTTTATATATATATATATTTTCTGCTTTCATTTTAATGTTAAAGTTTTAGCTGTAAACTGCATTTTTAAAGTTTAAAGTTTAAAATTTTCAGTTTTTGATTTAGTTTTTCTGATGCATCAAAATAAATTATAATACAATTATTAATTTAAATAACTTATGAATATATATATATAATTTCAGTTAACGTTTATTTTATTTGACATAATGAAAATGTATTTGTATGGATTTAGTTTTAGTTAACTATAATAATCTTGCTAATGGCTAGGCATGACACTGATTAAAGGCAATATTCACAAGTATTTTTTCTTGCCTTTTAGATTATGTCTCACAATTATTATTATTTTTTTTTGAATTGCAAGACATATATTTTCAATTCTGAGAAGAATAAAAATTCTGTGAAATATAAGCTCACGATTGTCAGAAGAAAACACTGAATTCTGAGGAAAAAGTTGCAAATACGTTGTCTTTTATTCCATGGTGGAAACAAAAAAACAGAATTGCGAAATGTAAATTTAGAATTATGAGAAAAAAGTTTGAAGTGTGAGAGATGTACAACCCAAATTTCGGAAATGTTGGGATGTTTTTTTAATTATTTAAATAAAATGAAAACTAAAAGGCTTTCAAATCACATGAGCCAATTTGTTTATTCAGAATAGAACATAGAGAACATAACAAATGTATAAATGCAGAAATGTTACACTTTAATCCACTAAATGAGCTCATTTCAAATTTGTTGCCTGCTACAGGTCTCAAAAAAGTTGGCACGGGGGTAACAAAGGACTGAAAAAGCAAGACATTTTGAAAAGATTCAGTTGGGAGAACATCTAGCAAATTAACTAATTAAGTTAATTGACATCAGGTCTGTAACATGATTAGCTATAAAAGGGAAGTCTTAGAGAGAGGCAGAGTCTCTCAGAACTAAAGATGGGCAGAGGCTCTCCAATCTGTGAAAGAATGCGTAAAAAGATTGTGGAATACTTTGCAATTTGACATTTTTAAAAGCTTTACAAATCTCATCATCTACACTGCATAACATCATCAAAAGGTTCAGAGAAACTGGAGAAATCTCTGTGCGTGAGGGACAAGGCAAAAGACCTTTGTTGGATGCCTGTGGTCTTTGGGCCCTCAGACGACACTGCATCACTCTTCTGCATTATTCTGTCATTGACATTACTAAATGGGCCCAGGAATACTTCCAGGAAACACTGTCGGTAAACACAATCCACCTTGCCATCTGGGCATGCCAACTAAAGCTCTATTATGCAAAAAGGAAGACATATGTGAACATGGTCCAGAAGCACCATCGTGTCCTGTGGGCAGAGGCTCATTTAAAATGGACTGTTTCAAAGCAGAAAAAGTGTTCTATGTTCAGACGAGTCCAAATTTGACACTCTTGTCGGAAATCACGGACGCCGTGTACTCCAGGCTAAAGAGGAGGGAGACCTTCCAGCGTGTTATCAGCATTCAGTTCGAAAGCCAGCATCTCTGATGGTATGGGGTCCAGATCTTTCACCTATAGAGAACATTTGGCGCATCGTTAAATTAAATATTTGTCAAAGATGACCACGAACTCTTCAGCAGCTGGAAAAATGAGACCTAAAAAAATTCCAACACCAAAACTCCAGAAACTCATAACCTCGATGCCCAGATGTCTTCAAACTGTTTTGAAAAGAAGAGGAGATGCTACACCATGGTAAACATGCCCCCGTCTCAACTATTTCGAGACCTGTAGCAGGCATCAAATTTCCAATTAGCTCATTTTGTGCATACAATTTAACATTTTCTCAGTTTAAACATTTATGTACTATTGTTAATAAAATATTGGCTAATGTGATTTAAATTATTTTAGTTTATATTTTATTCAAATTTTAAAAAACGCCCCAACATTTCCGGAATTCAGGTTGTAAACTCAGAATTGCTAGAAAAAAAATCTGAATTTTGAGATATACTCAGAAAAGCAAAAGGTGTTCATTGAAAACCTATTGCATGTTGATTCAGAAAGAGCTCTCCAGCAGTCACACTTCAGTTTGTTGTTTCAATATAACGATTAACTTCTTAAGCATCAGGATGAACAGACAAAAAAGAAGCAGAGGGAACACTGTTTACATTCCCGTCTTTACAGATGTAAACATACTACTGACAGCTGAAGAAAGAGAAACATTAGGCCAAACAACAGCTCAAACCTCAAAGAATGCCTGCCGGGAAAATACCGTAGATAAGCGTTTTGTGTGTAATGTGATTCAGCTAAAACAGACACAATGCACTGTAAATGTTTCTGTAAGTACTGTCAGTGCAACTGATCCACTATTAACAGCACAATATACACAAATGTTCGGCTGTGTATCTGCCTGTTTTTTTCATTTATAGTTACTCTCAGTTAAATATTAATATATATATTTATTTATATATATATGTTTTTCATTTTATTAACTTTGTATTTTGGATGCTGGATGTGACGCAAAAGTTCAGATATAATTATCTTTTGTTTTTGTTTTTAGTTTCGATTTTAATTTTGTATTATGTTTTAGTAATTGTATGTGCTTTTGTCGTTTTATTATTACTTTTTAATATTTCCATAGTTTTATATATTTTTATTTCCATTTTAGCTTTAGCCATTTTTATATGTCAACCAAGGCAAGGCATTCATACAACTTTGCCATCGAATTAATTTGTTAATTTCACATGTAAATGATATAAATCATTAATATAAATCAGTCCTGCTGAATGTTAGCTTCACAAACATATTTACCACAGTATATGTATAGCAAAATCAACACACAGATAATATATTTCTAACATGTCAGCCCAACTGATTGTCACATAATTACTCAATTTCCTGCATAGTATTTGAGCTTTTTAAACCTTTACTTCTTCTTATAATTCCTTATTACTGCATTGTGCTTGTATGAAATCAAATACATCTGCAGGTATTCCTGACCTACTTCAAGCTGAGGAACATTTATCTGTGTAACAGATGAGACCTAATTACAAGCGATGCTTTGATCATTTAAAGGAGTCCAGCAGAAGATGCTGAAGATGTTTCAGTGCAATCCGGACAGTATAAATATGGGCTACGTGGTCATATGCAGCTAGTGTTAGGATGCACTGATGACTCAAGACAACACCAGTCAAATTTTCAGATCTTACAGATTTGAAAAACAAAGCATTCACAGTTTTTTTCTTTATGATTACTGTCTGAATAAGTCATATTTATCTAGTTAGAAGTTATTAAATCTATTGATTATAAGGTCCAAACGGCTACAGCAGTGGTTCTCAATTGGTTTTGCTTCAGGACCCAGATTTTTTACATTCAACATCAAGTAGGCCACGTACACACTGCAAAAAATTTGATTTGTCACTTCACTTTTTACTCCTTAATCGCATTCTGTACACATATAATTCACTAAAATACAGGAGTGACAACCGCATTAACTCCCGGAAAATACAGGTAGTGACAACCGCATTTACAGATTTCTTAAAAAAACTGTTCTTGTGGCTCAGTGGTAGAGCATTGCATTAGCAGCGCAAAAGGTTGTGGATTCAATTATCAGGGAACACACATACTGACAAAAAAACAATGTATAGCCTGAATAGGCTATATGAGTCATATATAATAGGCTTTGTGAATAAAAGCATCTGCTAAATGCATAAATGTATTATAAATGTAAATTTAAATGTCCATCAGAAATCTATCTTTGTCTGTATGTGAGATGCAAGAAAATAACAGTGAAAGAAGTCTTAACATTAGCACATTTTGACACGGGGTTAGTTGTGCTCCCAAGCCCTGCTGTAAAGTGTCAATGTTGCCAGATCTTCATAGAAAAAAATAGCAAACAAGGAAAAGCACACAAAATGCTAAAACTCCCAAATGCTTTGTTTTATAACACCAATAAAAAATCATACCTCATCCTCATCAGACCGCTTTATTAACTTCATAAAGTGCCTAGCTTTACGAGATAAGACCTAACAACATAAGCATTTGTAAATATGAGGACATGGCAACACTAAAAGACAGCGCTCTCTAAAGCAGCCTCCCGAGCATAAACGACACACAGCACGTCTATCAGCGGTAGTTTAGTTAAAATGGACTTTAACAAATGCGGGAGTAACTGTTGTTTCGTACACACATCGAACTATAATTTAGGGCATTCACTCCAGCATGTAAATGCGGTTGTCACTCCTGAAACTTGCAGTGTGTACGTAGCCGTAGTGTCCCAACACAACAGTTTACCATACTAAAGTAAATCAATATGAACCTAAAAAACATTGATATTGTCATGAACTGTACTATATTAACATGACATAGCTGATATGTCCTCAAATACTGTCCTCAATAACAACAAATAATGTTTTTCTCTTCTCATTTACAAGTTGATAAACCTATTTATAAGCTTATGACTTTTGGCCTTGTTTTTATTCCCTCCTGTTGAAGAACAAAAATACAAATGTGCTGAATATGCACTCACTCTCAGCCCATCCAAGATGTAGATAACTTTTGGAACAGATTTGAATAAATTTAGCATTAAATCAATGGCTCACCAATGAAAGTGAATGGGTGCCATCAGAATGTGCCCTAACAGCTGATAAAAACAGTCCACGGTAATAAATGTCATACTTTATTTTAAGGTCCAATTAACCATTAACCATGAGTTTTCCCTCAATAAACTCCTACTTTGCTGCTTATAATTAGTTGTTAAGTTTAGGTATTGGTAGGATTAGGGATGTAGAATATGGTCATGCAAAATATGTGCTTTATAAGCACTAATAAACAGCCAATATGTTAAACATTTGCATGCAAATAAGCAACAAGTTAATAGTAAGAATTGGTCCCAATACTAAAGTGTTACTTCTGATGGGTGCCGTCAGAACGACTGCAGAGGATCCATTTTTGAGCAAGCGATGTAATGCTACATTTCTCCAAAACTCACCATTTTGAATGGCCTGTAAATTTTCCACAAACTTCGGGTGAACTATTTCTTTAACCATCATATCAGAAAAGATATGTGACCCATTTTTGTGCTGTAACCCACCACTTGAAAATCTCTGGTGTACATAATGCAGCTTATGAATGTATAATGTCAGAGCAGCACAGATGTAGACATGTCCAATGCCTCCGCCAGGCTCCACCTCTTCTGGAAGTATCTATCATTTTCAGCCTACTTAGCATGATCCACAAAATCCTATCCATTGATGTATGGATCTATATTTGGATATGTGCGTAGGCATAAGAAACAATGTAGAGGGCACATCTGCAAAGATCTAATACTTGCATGTAGACTGGAAAAAACACTTGAAGTCACCAACATGCTTCAGCTACACTGCCTTAGTTCTGTTTGAGGGAATTGTAGTCCAAAACATGCAGAAGATGAGGACAGGTGTAATTTGGTTAAGTCAAATTTGAATTGTAAAATATTAGGGTTGTGGCATTAAGACTCCAAGGACATGAAAATCATAAGCCCTGCTACAAACCAACTCCGCAATGCCATTCTTTTTTTTCTAATCATCATCAGAGAATCACATTTGATCATCAAAGTTCAAAAAGTTAATGCAGATCTTAATATGAGGGGAAGAGATCAGGGCTATCTCATATCTCTAACCTGAATCAAACTGCACAAATGCTTGTTTTGTCTAACAATGGTTTTGACACACCTAGTTGAAGGTACAATCACATTTACATTAGCACACACTTTTATCCAAAGCAACGTCCAGTACAGGGGCATTAGCAATTCATCTCATAGCCAGTTTATATCCAATAAATAAATAAGCAAGATTAGGAGAAATACAAAGATAAAATAAGAGTGTTTATGTTTTGTTTGCAAGTGCATTGGTTTAGGGTTGTGGTATTTTAACCAAAAGTTTGAACTGTTTCGCTACAACAAGGCCAATCTATAATATGCTTTTTGATGATAGGTTGTCATTGTGACAACATTCACTGTTATCAGTCAGACATGAATGAACTGGATCTTTATATGTGTCAATGCAAATATTCATTAGAAAACAATTTATGAACAACACAAATAAACAACTAAATAGGTAACTGACATCCTAAACCTTACTACGAGACTTAAAAAATAACTTACGGAAACAATTTCATTATTATAATAGCACAAAATCCAAGACAAAAATGAATATATGCTTTTGTTGATATATGGGTCAATGGCAAAGATGATAAAAAAATTACAATTCTTCAGAAAATGTTATTAAAATAATAATTATATGTGAAAATTAAAAAAAAATTACAAATAAATTATTAATATTTAAAGCCATTTAATTGTATTCATTGTGTGACTTTTTAGTAAATAACAACAATAATAATATCAGGGCAAACTACTTTGTTTTAAAATTCTAAATAGATATTAAATTCAATAATCTGATATTTGATCACCTTAAAACAGGTGTATTCAATTAATTGCATTATTAAAATATTTTAGACTACCTTAATATATATTTTGGTGTCAATTGACCCATATATCTTCATTTCAACAGTTTCTGTCATAAAGCTTTCATTCTATTTATAAACCAATAACTGGGTTGGATTAATAACTTCATGCATGTTCAGGAGGACTAGCTCAAATAACCTACTTCAGCATCTTTCAAGCATTAACCCTTTCAAGACATGTGCGCACCAAACGCTCTGTCCTTTATTACATGTTTCTCGATAGGCTATTCTGAATCGGAATGTCGTTTCACATTATGTTTTGCACAAATGACAATCTCAAGAACATGTCTGCACACACAGGCTCAACATCCCTTAGATGCATTGTATCCAACCCGTAAAATGTGTCTGCAAACGCTTCACCTCCCTTTACGACTCCACGCGAATCTCCCCATCCACCTGAATGACCCGTTCACACATTTTACGCATTCTAATTGAGTGGTCTGTCGGTGTTGTTGTTATAGCACACACCCCTGCCCTAGTGCCCTGCCTTAATCATATCCACGGGGAGACGCGTTTCTGTCATAGGCTCTGGAGGAAGGAGCGCCTGCACGCACTAGTATCCATGCTAGCCAAGATGATCTGCGCTGCTCCTCATTGTGCCACCATGAACATGTGTGATGCTGCTAGAGATCTGCTCCCGGACAGTGTCGCGCTCGCCTACCTGTGTGTTTGGAGAGTTGTCCGAGCAAAATGAGAGTGAAGACGATCGGTCAGAGAGCGCAGCGGCCGTGCTGGTCCATAGTGAAGCGCTCCAGCTGCTGCTCTCTCTCTCTCTCTCTCTCTCTCTCTCTCTCTCTCTCTCCTCCGAGAGTGATGCTCGCATCAGCCACTAGATGCTGCTGAGGGTGCGCGCGTCATGGCTGCAGGGCTTTTCGATGCCACGGGTCCTCAAATAGAAAAATCAGTAACCTATATGTGCAGTCCGATTCTCAAAAGTATGACACCTATGAGTCAGGTTTTTTTTGTGAATCAAAGCTTGCAGCACGACTGGTGTAGTGCGACTGACTGTGTTAAACCGGGTCTTTTAGTAAATCAAAGCATGCAGCACGACTGGTGTAGTGCGACTGACTGTGTTAAACCGGTCTTTAGTGAATCAAAGCATGCAGCACGACTGGTGTAGTGACTGTGTTAAACCGGGTCTTTTAGTGAATCAAAGCTTGCTGCACGACTGGTGTAGTGCGACTGACTGTGTTAAACCGGGTCTTTTAGTGAATCAAAGCATGCAGCACGACTGGTGTAGTGCGACTGACTGTGTTAAACCGGGTCTTTTAGTGAATCAAAGCATGCAGCACGACTGGTGTAGTGCGACTGACTGTGTTAAACCTGGTCTTTTAGTGAATCAAAGCATGCAGCACGACTGGTGTAGTGCGACTGACTGTGTTAAACCGGGTCTTTTAGTGAATCAAAGCATGCACGACTGGTGTAGTGCGACTGACTGTGTTAAACCGGGTCTTTAGTGAATCAAAGCATGCAGCACGACTGGTGTAGTGCGACTGACTGTGTTAAACCGGGTCTTTTAGTGAATCAAAGCATGCACGACTGGTGTAGTGCGACTGACTGTTAAACCGGGTCTTTTAGTGAATCAAAGCATTGCTGCACGACTGGTGTAGTGCGACTGACTGTGTTAAACCGGTCTTTTAGTGAATCAAAGCATGCAGCACGACTGGTGTAGTGCGACTGACTGTGTTAAACCGGGTCTTTTAGTAAATCAAAGCATGCAGCACGACTGGTGTAGTGCGACTGACCGTGTTAAACCGGTCTTTTAGTGAATCAAAGCATGCAGCACGACTGGTGTAGCGACTGACTGTTAAACCGGGTCTTTTAGTAAATCAAAGCATGCAGCACGACTGGTGTAGTGCGACTGACTGTGTTAAACCGGGTCTTTTAGTGAATCAAAGCATGCAGCACGACTGGTGTAGTGCGACTGACTGTGTTAAACCGGGTCTTTTAGTGAATCAAAGCTTGCTGCACGACTGGTGTAGTGCGACTGACTGTGTTAAACCGGGTCTTTTAGTGAATCAAAGCATGCAGCACGACTGGTGTAGTGCGACTGACTGTGTTAAACCGGGTCTTTTAGTGAATCAAAGCATGCAGCACGACTGGTGTAGTGCGACTGTTTCCTACCTCCCATTAAAACAGTGGGTAGTACAATTCGACAACGAAAAATACTACCTGTTAAATTATATTTTATTAATTTGTACACCTACCACAACCCTAAACTTACCCTTAGAGTAATGTACATACAGTAAGTACGTGTTATATTCGCGGTTGTGGATAGAAGGGATACATCTAGTACCGGAAACCAACAATACATATTTTTTCTAGCTATTAGATTGTGTTTTATTAACGTATACACCAACCCCAACCCTAAACCTACCCTTACAGTACTTCAGATACATTAAATATTGTTATTCAGGGTGAGATAAAGGATGCAATATTGAGGCGCGCATGCGCAATAAGCCGAGGTAGGAAAATCTGACGGGTAGGATAAAATGTCAGGACACCTGGTCTTTTAGTGAATCAAAGCATAGTGCTTTCGATGCAAGTGCAGTACACTCCAATTCCCAAAACGAATTCCCATCCAACAACTCTTATGAACTGGCCCATTTTGGTGATTCAAAAAAGCGCGATCGTTGTCGTCCGATTTCCTACCGAATGAATCGTGTTAATCGGTACTTTTAGCGAATGAAAAATAGGCTACAGCGTGACTGGTGTAAGAAATGCTAAATCGTGTAACGCGGTTCAATAAATCAAAAACTTACAATGATATTTCTGATACCCAGACTCCTATGACTCGGTTTCCATCAGTGAATTAGCCGACCAAAATCAGCCTAATTAATCTTGTGAGTCGTTTTCTTTCTTCTTTTTTTTTGGCGATTATAAAATCATTGTAATAGGCTATTACTCACTTACTGAACCGTGGGTTATTGCTTTCGTAATGTCTTACATTGAACTATGAACTAAAAATTTAATTAACTTTGAATGGGTGTTTAAAAGGACTTGGTGTGAATGAATAAACAGCAAGTAGATTAGTTGAATTAAGTTTGTTTGGGCCCAACATTGGCTTTCGTGCTTTTCTGCATATAACCATTTATAAGTAGGCTAATATAATTGTACTGGTTTGTGCACCTTACTTTTCGAATGTACTTACATGCTTGTCATAAAATCAGAAAGTGTTACCTGTCAGATTGGATGAGACTCGAGGCTGTACGACTGCTTGCTGTCAGACATATAACACTCATTTGCCATTCATCAGCTAAATTAAACCAGCATACTTCAGAGGGTCTGGAATGAATGCAGTGTTGGACTGATGAATTCATGACTTGGACTGTTTCCAAACACACAGATTGCTTATTTTCTTATCCCTAATCACTTGTTTTGTTGTCATTGATTTCTCTCCTGTCGCTGAGAGATGAGCTCAAAGGCAGAATGCTCTTCTCGTGCTCTAACACAAAAGCTGGCTTATGAAATAATTGAGAAGAGCTAAATTAAACACATGGTAATGGAGTGCTTTCCTTGGATAACCCTGATCCAGTGGGTTTGCCGATGAGGAACAGCCTTGTTTTTAGAGTGAAGGTGATTACTTATTTAAGTTGTATTCAATAATATATGTCATGAGAGGTTACTCGTGTGTTTTGTGAAAATATTTTAGATTAAGATGCTGACCCTGATTCATTTTAGGAAGCTGATTCTGTTCTAGGCCTACTGTTGTTTTTTAGTGATGGCTAATTTCACTAAACTAACAAGGCTTCCACACATTTAACCCTAGGTTAAGGTAACCCTTTTTCTTGAAAATGCATGTGTTTTTGCATATGACTAAGTTGCGTAAATTACAATAAAATAATAAGTTAGTATGTAAAATCTGCACAGATACAGAAATATCTTCAGTACAGTAAGATTTTGTACACTTTCAGATTTTGCTGCCTCCTTGTGGCTAAAATGGGGTACATTTGATATCTGAAATCTTGTTATCTGAAATCTGGTTGCCATATGTGAAAGACTTTATACCATGTTTTCACAATGTGATGACAGGCAATGATAAATGCAGAGTAGGAATAAGTATCACTATAACTATGGCTTATACTTTGGGTTAGAAACTTGAATAAACCCCTAAAACCAGTGACTAATTTCTGCAGCTTCCAGGGAAATATGCAAACACAACACTCGGTCTAAAGACACAAATGATAGGAGAGGTGCACTATCTTGCCAAGCACTCACTTTTTCTTTGGAAAATGAAAAAACCTATTTCACATTCAGTCTCTGAAGATAAACGTCCAGTGTCAGCAAAATCTCTAAAATATGCATGAGCTTTTAAAGGAAGAGCACATTTTGTTAGATGGGGGACAGTAACTGTCTTTCCCATCAGTGCAGGAAATAGATCTCAGCTGCAAGGCCCTGTCTATATTACTGATACAGTATATCAACATAAAAAATATTTACATTATAATGATGTAGTTCCTAACACTAATCCATCTAAGAAGTGGAATGAACATACATCAGCTAGTTTTATGTTTTACACAGTAATCAATGTTTTTACCAAGAGAGACCAGGGATGTCTGGGACACAAACTCTTCGTCACAACAAGCTGATTACACATACTATAAATATGCTCAGTAATGTTTCCTCTCTGACTGAGAAATCACAGCCATGGTCATAAACACGGTCAATGTTTATATATATATATATACTTCTGCTGTCTAATGTTTTAATGCCAATCAATTTAAACTGATGTCTATTTCATCTCAAAGTTGTTGGTTAAATATTATTCTTTACTCACTATCTGATTGATATATATATATTTAAGTAAAAATAATTTAACAAACTCCAATAATTGCAATCAAGGTACAACTCAGATTTTGTTAAAAACATTTCCTGACAGATAAATGAATCACAACCGTATGGTGAAAATGTGAAAACAACTAAATATTAAATGTTATTTAAAGTATTAAACCGAAAGATAGAATTAGTGTGTTATTTTTTATGGAAGACCATTTCCATCTCAGAGAGTCTAAAAAATCTAATTGTGATATTATATCTCACTTGTGTGACTAATTATTTGCATCTTTATATCTAACAGCAGCATCTTTATAATTCATAAAGACTAAAATCGTATTTAACCCTTTCACAATAACTTTTTTTTCGACTCTTGAGGTGGAAACAGGCTTTACACCACCATTCGAAAGCTGAATTTTCAGCATCATTACTCCAATCTTCAGTGTCACATGATCCGTCAGAAATCATTCTATTATGCTGATTTGAAGCTCGAGAAATGTCTATTATAAATAATATTTGTGTGGAAACTGTGATGCATTTTTGCAATATTATGTGATGAATAGGAAGTTCAAAACAGAAAAAAACAGCATTCATTTATGTTACTGTCAGATTTGACCAATGTAATGTGCCCTTGCAGAGTAAAAGCATTCCATTCTTAAAAACTGGCTTTTGCATCCAGTCTCCCCTTAAATCTTGTACAATTATATTACAGTGAAAGCGCTGCAGTATCCAGATCCATTACTCTGAAGCTCTTCCTCAAATTGCTTTTCTTATCTGCTCATTTTTCACCTTTCATTTTAAAAGCCATCTGTCTCAAATCTGGATCTTGTTAGTGACACAGCACTGTTCTCAGAGCTCATTGCCCAGACTTGTTGTCAGTGGTGGTGGTCTGCTTTTAAAGTGATCTTCTCGACGTGAATCCCAGAAAGACACGGATCCAGCAATCCTTCAGAACGCATGCGTCAGCACAGACCTGGAGGAGTACAGACATTATTAGCAGCACCTGTCATTACTCAGCCACAATAAGGAAGACAGTGTATCAGTGCGCATGAGGTAGAGACTGTGGGTTGTTTTTACTACATCATTCTGCCAAACTAAAACCCCAGCCCTGAAATAGGAGGATACAGTCTGTCTGTCAAAGCAATGCATGTGTCAATCAGCATTATATTCTGCATACTACTGGTGTGGTTTACATCGGACTGCAAACCGTGCCAGTGCAATGCAGGTTTCAAACTGTTATAGCACACATGATCGATCTGTTTTTGACTGTGTGTTTGAGTCAGAGATTCGCCAGGCCTTCTACCGTGATTCACTGAAGCTCACAGTCATGCAAACAGAGGTGATATTGCTAAGAAAACATGAATAGAGAGCGAGGGCAGACATCTAGGTGATGAAACGTCTTGTTTTTATGGTAGGTGTTTCCAAACCACAGTTGCTCCAGGTATTGCTCCTGTCAACCGTGTTCAAACTTTCTATAGCAGGAGCGTAAACAGATGCTGTTGATACCGTACAGGGTTATTATTATGAACTAAATCTAACAATAAAACCATTTTAGAAAAACTGAAATAAACTATAACTGAGATTAAGCAGAACATATGAACAAAATAAACTAATTTCAGCTATAGGTGCCAAAGCATCATTTTTATTTTGTTTTCTGTTTAACTTTAAGTATTAAAAATAACTAAAACAAAATCATAAGAACTATATATTGAAAAAATAATAGTAATAAAAAGAAAATATACGAAAAATACTAATAAAGCATAGCTAAAAATAAAAATATGTATATATATATATATATATATATTATATAGATATACATCACCAGTGGAAAATACGTCTGTCATTTAGTTACATATAAAACTGTAGTAAGTAACTTAGTATTTTTACCAAGTAAACTTTCAAGAGTGAGAGAATTTCTTCAGATTTACTTTAGATTCCTAATATAGTTGATAGCAAGCAGCGTTTTTTAAAGAGAACACGTAAATATAACTATGGTTTCTTTAAATAAATGACTGTACTGAAGGTTGACTCCTGGTGTGTTTCTCACTTTCTATCCACCAGAGGGCAGAATCAGTCTATTAGAATAAGCCTTTTTATTCTTTCTTTTTGTTAGCTAGTGTAAATATGTCAGACAAAGATGACTCACAATAGTATCATCCATGAAAAGAAAATGTATTTAATCATGATAGATAAGATCAGCGTTGTGTTGCTTTGGTTTCAAAATCAAAACTGCCAGACATATTTTTCTTTTCTTTAATTTAATTTAATTTCGTTTTCTTGTTTTCCAGGATTCTCAACTTCAAAGATTATTTATCAACTTAATTTGTGCTTTTGGGCAAGCTTGGTATTCAGATAGAAAATCAGAGATACTTAAATGGTAATCATTACACTTATATTAAGATTTTCTTTGAAAAAATGTGTCATTTGTAAAGATTTTTCACCATGAAAACTGTTATGCATTTATGTACCCTGTCTGAAAACATCCCTATGACGTTATCTTGTAAAGGTACAATATCAAACGACTGATCTGAACCTGAGCTGCTGGTTGTGGAAAGAACAAGGGTGTTATAACCTGTTCAGACATGAACGCACATGACTGCAAAATACCTCCTTTCTTCAGTCAATTTAAGCTTAGCATTTACAAAAAACAAGGCTGGCCACGGAACACACGGGGGTTGAAGATTTGGTGCCCACTGACTCTTGTCTGAAACAATGATAAGAACAACATTAATCCTAAAAGACAGTTTATTTCATGATGTCTCACAATATAGTTGGTGCATATCATATTAGTAAAATGTCTTTAGTTTAAGTCAATCTTCTGAGAAAAAAAATAGCTTAAACTGGTCAAGTGGTATTAACTGGTTTAAGACGGTCTTCAAAGCTGGTTTATGATGGAAGCCAGTTCTCCCAGTCCAACAAGCTAAAGGGTGTGCAGAACCAGTTTAAAACACGGAAACAGACTAGTTTGTCTAGGCTGAGAGACCAGCAAACAAGTTTAAGCTGGTTTGAAATGTTGGTTACACTTTATTTTAAGGTGTCCTTGTTACAGTTAAGTACTGAGTAATATTAACATGTTCTTACTATATGGTTAGGATTAGGGTTTGTCTTAGGGTAACTTGCATGTAATCATGCATAATTCATTGTTATTATAATAGCAAGTGCATGTAACGTGTAACGAGAACACCTTGAAATAAAGTGTAACCAAGAAGTTGTATCCAGCAGTTTCAGCCATTTTTCACGGTTTTATTTGTTTTTCACAAATGTTAAACATGATCAAAGGGAAATAAATGGGTTAAGTTACAAAAGTATTGTTTCAACAAAGCTTTGCATGTGAATGTACGCTAAATAAAAAACAGACTCTCCATCTCATTTCTTTCATTTAACAAAAAATTTAACATTGTACCCCCCCCAAAAAAAAGTGTCCTGCAATTTTTCTGACCTTTAACATTTATAGTGACAGCAAAACCTCAAATGAAATTTCCCATGTTGTGTGAATAAAGATTCGTTCAGCTCGTCCTTGAAAACACTTTATGTTTAGTCATTTCTTCAGCTTAGCAAGCTAGCTTGCTCACTTGAGACAATATTTGCACTGAGTCGATGTTAGGGAGCAGCAGCAAGCGTGTGAAGTTTTTTGGTTTGGTAACCAGATACATTACAAACTAATATGATGAAAGACTAGAATGAAAGTATCAGAACATCAGCTTGACCAGCTTTCCTTCACTGCAACATCCTGTCGAGAGCCACAAAACATAGCAGAGATTGAACAGCATTGAGGATACTTAAAGGAACAGATTTGATATGAATGAACTGTCAGAACACTCTCTTGAATCTGTCCCAGGACATCTGCCTCCTCCTCTCTCTGAATCCACACTCTGGCAAATGTTCAAGGTGAGGATCAAGGAGCAACAACAGGAAATGAACTGCCCCACAGGGCTCCTTTTGTTTGCAGAGGCCCTTTAATGCTTCTGAACTGAACCCCTGTCCAGAGGAACAGGTTGAGAGGGTTCAGTAAAGCAGAAGAGTTTGTAGTGGCTCTTTTTATTTGGTGCAACCCTCTTATATTAAGGGGTCATATAATGCTACATGCTCTTTTACAAGTTGTTTGAACTGAAATGTGTGTTGGCAGTGTGTGTACACAACCGCCCTATAATGATAAAAATCCACCCACTGTTTTTTTTTTTTTAATCTACTCAAATCTTTCCCCCTTTCTCAAATAGTGCCGTCTGTCTGTGTGACGTCACACGGACGGAGACCCCTCCCACGATTGTTGATTGACAGTAGCATTTTAGCACAGACTGCACTGGTGTCTAGCCGCTGAAGAGGATTACGTTTGGTTTTGAAGGGAAAGGTTCAATGGTTCTTGTATTGATTTGTCGCCATCATTCATACCCAAGCTTCATCTACAGTAGTGAAATGCAAGTAGAATTAATCTTTGCAAATACAGCATTTCCTAATAATGTGCTGGGTTATCCCCAGACTATGCTCCTTGGGAGTACAGTGTGAGAACAGGAGCTCAGCAACATTTAAAGGAGAATGACACAATGTGACTTGCTCTGAAAAGAGTGTTTTTGACAGGCTAAGAAAGGTGTTTTTTACACTACCAATAAAATGTAACCAAACGATGTTACAGACTTTTCATTAAGACCCTGAAGAAGCGATATCAACTTGGTGAAAATGGGCATTATATGATCCCTACCCCTTAGGGTAAGAGCCGAGAGTGCCCTTCTGCAGCAGGCAAAGTTTTTTGTTTAGTTGAAATCAATCTTAAGGCAAAGAGAGTCTTTCTTTGTACCTTTGGACAAGTTCACAGGAAACACATTTCTGATTTTATTTTTTCTTGTTGTAGTTTTTGACCCTTTTTGGTCTCAATTTTAATCAATTTCCTCTTGTAAACAACTATTTTAATCTGTTAGAATCCATATCTTGCAATAAAGTTCAGGCAAGACTACCTGTTATCATTACCTGAAAAGGTAGATATCAATGTCCTCATGGAAAGAGCCGCATAGACACAATTATTTATTCACTTTTTGCCCATCAAGTCTATTTTCAGTCAGGTCTCTAAATAAATTATACAAGGTATACAATTAAGAGAAAGGTTAATAAAAGACTACTTTAGTTTAGAGCAGTGCTATTATAATTACAATTAAGTATGCATAATTAAATGATAAAGTAACCCTACGCCTCCGTATAGTAAGTAGAAGAGTGCCCTCGACCTAATTAATGCATCAATACTTCATGATTTGTGCATAAAATCATTCGTGACCAGTTCATCTACAGAAGAAGTGAGTACAAGGTTTTTAAATTAATCTTTGCAAATCACCTTTCCTAATAATGTGCTGGTTAGAAAAATGAATATGAACTCGGAAGAGAGGGCGGACATTGAGCTCTTTCTCATTTGAACTGGACTGAATGACACAATGTGACTTGCTCTGAAAAGAGCTGTTTTATCATAGTGGGAGGAGGTTTTTTGGCATGGAATGAATCCTTCTGATTAAGACTCATTCATTAAAACCCTAAAGAATAATATCAACTTGTGAAAATGGGCATCATGCCTGAACCTATCCCTTTTGAAATAAGAGCATATTTAAAGATCTTTGCAGGCAAGGTTTTTGTTTAGTTGAAATCAATCTTAACAAACTGAAATTTTTCTTTCAGAACAGCCTTCCTAGACAAGTTTTCAAGGAAACACATTTCTGGTTTTATTTTTTCACTTGTTGTAAAATGTGACATTCCAACCATTCAATTTTCCAGCTGACAACAAACAACTGCAGTGACCACTAATATCTTGCAAACAACAACAACAAAAATCAACTCTAAGATAATAATAATACTTATATATTATTCATTTAATGATTTATTCAATTTATAATGTTCACAAAGTCTATCATGGCGATCTCTGAATAAATGATACAAGGCAGCCAGCTTTAAGATTGAGTTATAAAAGACTACTTGTTTTCAGTTTATGCTACAAAAGATGAGTAAATTAATTATGCATAATTACAAAGTAAGTATATGAGAACTCAAACATATCCTGAAGCTGGTTGCATAAACTAAACTGTAACAAGGGCATCTTAAAATAATGTGTATTCCTAATTATACATTTCTGCAAACAACATAATGACATATGAACTGGGGTGGACATTGGTACTGTGAACTGGACTGAAAATGTGCTCTGCTAATTACAGGTTTTATCATAGGGAGGAGATTTGGCATGGAATCAATCCTTCTGATTAAGACCCCTTAATAAATTCAGCTTGAACTTACCTCCACACTTTATCATGCCTGTAAGAGTATTCAATTTAAGATGATGGGGCATATTAGTCATTTGAACTTGAAAACTTAAAGTTCAAGTTCAAATTAACATTGACAGACATTTTTTCAAGAAATCAGGTCATTGAACAGTAACACACTATAGCGTAGCCTCATTTACTATAGCCTACAGATTCACCGCCATAAATGTAGGCTAACCATTCATGCAGCTGACAACACAAAGCACTGCAGTGAACATTACCATGTGTGTTGTCTCTAATAATACTAATAATACATAATAGCATATTCATCCATTTAATGATTTATTACATTGTATATTTAATGTTCACAAATTTATACCACTATTTACAAAAAAAAGGCATTGCGTTTATGCTAGTGTAATGGATGTATGCCATTTACTGAATAAACCTTGCTCTCCTGACCATATCGAAAAAGTCTATGTGACTTTGTGCGATGGGACAGGATAGCTTGAATAACCAGTGGATCTGTTCACAGCATCCATATGTGTTTATGGCGGACCCATGTCAAACTCATTGGTGCCAAAACAATCCAAGGGAGTTAGGTTTAGTGGGGTGAGTGATTAACAACTGTATGCCAGATGTCACCGATCTAAATATTCGCCTCACAGTTTAATAACACTGACTATGAATTTCTTCACTGATAAAATAGATAACATCACGACAATAACAAATGTAGATTCTACAGCGACCCTAGTACTTCAGCTTACATTCATCACGTGACCCAAAGAAATACAGCATTTACAACGGATGTATGCCAGTAAGGACTGTGTGTAAATAAACACATCACTGCATCTAAACCAACAACTGATGCTAGATCCTGTACCCACTAAACTATTGAAAGAGTTGTTACCCGCCTAGCAGAAGAACCGCTTCTCAATATTATTAATTCATCGGGGGTTACACTACAAAAGATGAGTAAACATAAAATCTCCTACACAAAACAAGTTGAGAGAACTCAAACATATCCAGAAGCTGGTTGCCTTAAACTTTAAAATTCTGTTTATGTCAAAATATTACAATGAAAATTAAGTAGTATTCCAATTGTGCTCCTTCTGTAAAAAAAATACAATGTATCTATGAAGAATTTCACTGATCAGGTTTTAGGCCAGACTATTGAGCAGAGATGATCAATCTTAAAATTACAAAACCTTCTTAATAAATTCAGCTTGCAACTTACCTCCACACTTTATACTGTAAGATATCAATTTAAGATACAGATAAGCAATTAGTCATTTGAACTTACAAAACTTACAGGTATTCAAGGGCAGGCTTATGACCAGATGAAACTTCTAAATCTAAGCTAATCAGGTCATTGAGTAGTAAACTATAGCGTAGCTCACGATACTATAGCCTAATAAATTCACCCATAAACCTGTATGCTAACTGTGACATATATAAACCAGCCAAACCAGTTAGTTGTATTTACCATGTGTGTTGGTCTCTAATTACTTGGTACATTAGCAGCTTTATTTCCTTCCTCTAAAGTCAAAAATTGTTTCGATTTTTAATATTTAGAAAAACATGCTAAACTATTTTTGGAAATCATATTTACTGTTATAAACCTCCATGCATTTCGAAAAACATGTGACTTTGCGATGGGACAGGATAGCTTGAATAACAGCGGACTGATCTCGCACAGCATCCATATTAGTTTATGCATATCCATGACCTCATAGACTGGACTATTGTAATGCAAAACAATCAAAGGTTTTTATTTAGCACAGTGGCTACATTAACAAGCTACAGATATCTCACCAAAATCTAGAATATTCCCTTACCAGGTCAAGAAACACTGACTATGAATTTTTACTGATAAAATAGATCTCTGCACTGGCTACAATAACAAATGTAGATCCATATCAGTTACAAAATATTCATTCATCGCACCCAAAGAAATACAAATGATTTAGCAACTATAGGAAAGGATGAGCTAATAAACTTATCACTGCATCTAAATCCAACCCAACATGTTTAAGATCACAACCCACTCTAAACTATTGGTAGTTATTACCTAGAAGAAGCAAACCGCTTCAATAATTAGGAGGTAGAACTTTTCAAGCTGGTGGTTATTAAGCCTCTTATTAACTCTGAATAGTCAAAACTGATCCTTGTGAACTGGCAAATTACAGACACATTTCAAATCTTCTGTTTATTAAATCTAGATTAGAAAAAGTAGTATCTTCAATTGTGCTCCTTCTTGTAATGCATCTCATAATATTGTCAGTCAGGTTATAGGCTCATCAAATGCACAGAAACTTTAGCTTGTTAAAATTACATAATGTTTGCTTTGGATAGACAAAGGCTGCATCTGTTGTTAATTATGTCTACTTGATCTTGTTTGCTGTGTTCGCCACAGATTAACATCATAGATCGATTACTAGGAAAGAAAAGTTCAGTCTGGATCCAACCTCTAAATGATCTGAGATGCACAGCTGAGAAGAGATGTCCTGCATCAGACAAACAATCTACAGAATTAACCAAATTTTGCCATAGAGTCCTAAATACCAGGTCAAGATATATGATATATTGTAGAAACTTAAGTTTACAGTCTCTGCACTGGCTACCTATTAAGTTCCATATCAGTTACACATAATTTATTAAGTTGCCTGTAAGGCCCTAAATGATTTAGCTCCTGCGCATAAGATTAATTCTAAATGGGAGGCCGTTTTATTTCATGGCCATGAATGTAAAGGTCACAACAGATGAGGAGGCTCTTGGTAGTAATTAGAATAGCAAAGCTCTACATGCTCAAAGGAGGTAGACAGCTCCTGGATAAAGTCACATATTTGACAAACTCTGGAATTTTCCTGATAACGTTCAGGTCAGAGCTCTCCGCTTTACTTTATCTATATTAAAGATAAGCTTTTAACCATCCTAAATACAACAATCCAATTGCTGTTCAGATCTTGAAGGATTTGTTACTGCCGTGGACATGCACTGGCTGATACCAACAAACTGAGATATGTAACTCTTTAACCATCTAGTCAATATACAAACATGAGGATACCATTTAACACAGGTTAATATGGATCTGTCAGCCTTTCTGTTTCTGTGCAGGTGTGGATAATGATGATAACTAGGAATTACACAAGCTTGTCTGGATCAGGAATCCTTAAATGATCTGAGATGACGAACACCTGAATATACAGATGAGGATCCTCAACCCCTCAAAGAATGAGATTATTATAATGAATAGATTCATGTGTATGAACTGGTTCAATTTACCTGCACAAACATCTATTGATTATGAAACTATTGCTAAATATTTAGTTAACTGCATGTTCATCACCAGTATTTAAAAAAAGTTTAGTGTAAATTTAGTAGCTGTCTTGACTGATGCAGTATATGATTGCGCGGTTTTCCAGTTCTTAACTGATTAATTCTAATGAATGATATAATGAATTTCATGGCGAAGAATGTAAAAGAAAAGCACGACAGATGAGGAGGCATCGTTTCAGAGTAATTAACAAGAGCTCTACGTGCTCAGACAGCGTTCAGACAGCTCCTGGATAAAGTCACAATTAACATGACAGAATCTGAGATTTTCCACTCTGACACAGGTCAGAGCTGTTTGCTTTACTTTATCTCAGTAAATCAGATTAGATAAGCGTGTGGATCCATCCTAAAACAACAATCCAATTGCTTTTCAATTCAGACTGCGGCTGAAGGATTTGTTACCGTGGACATGCACTGGCTGGTACCAACTAACTGAGATGTGTAACTCTTTAACCATCTAGTCAATGTACAAACATGAGGATACCATTTAAACAGGTTAATATGGATCTGTCAGCCTTTCTGTTTGTGCAGGGATGGTCATTTTTAATCTTTGTACTAATCAGAACTAATATACAGTTCTTGTATTTCATCCTCAACGTGCAAAGAATGAGACTATTATAATGAATAGATTCATGTGTATACTGGTTCAATTTACCTGCACAAACATCCTTGTTAAATATTTGTATTTAAAAATGTTTTGACTGATGCAGTATATGAAAAATATAGACCCAAAAATATAAGTAGCACCAGAGTAGATGGATTTGCATTGCTGAGAATGTAAGTAGATCTTATTCAGGGTGGAGCCATATTTAAGTTATGTTTCGACAGGATGAAGAAGAGGCTGTGCAGGATAGAAGTGCAGAGTTTGATGTATTGTTTTTTTTAACAACATACCAATTTTTCAGCTGATGAAACGCCTCTCCGGAACATGTGAGCTGGCAAAAATTACAGGATCTCTGCCCTTACTTGTGTGTGCCATTGTACAGAGTAAGTCTGTCCATTAACAGCCTCGTTTTCATCTGCATTAAAATATTGCATCTAATCTGACTAAAGTCATCGCCAATGAATCCCAGTTAACCCTTGAAAGTGATCAAATGAATACCTTGAATGCACTAAAACTAGTCAGTTGGCATGGAGGGAGCAGACATTTTCATTTCATGCTCAATGGGAGCTGGCTGACAGGCTTGTGCAGGAGAAAGTGGTAAGAGTCTTAAAAACTTGAGAGATGCATACTTCAAAATAATATTAAAACAGAAAAGCCAGGTGCACTATAAACAAATCCACCTTTACTTCAAGGTCAAAAACTAATAGTTCAGTTGCTACACGTCTTAATTTGTATTGAACTGATTTTTTTTTAAATAGTTGAATCTCATATAACTTAAATGTATTAAATTATTTTTGATTAGATAAAATAATGGAAAAACATGTTGCCATGACTTTATTGATTTTTATTATTGTGGCTGCCAAACACTAAATGTCAAAATCTTGGATTGGCCACACACCACAGGAAACGGAATTGGAATGACAGGAAGTGGAATCTATTACATTGCTATTCAAAGAACTTCAAAACAAGTAATGCCATTCGGGGATTTAAAAGTCCATAAAGTATATAGACTATTATGAAATATATAAAGTAGTTTTAAATTTCTATTAGCAGGATTTCTAACATAACTATGACCTTCAATATTCTAGTTTAAAATAAGAGTATTATTTTTTTTATTTAAATCAATTTAACGCTTCCTTGCAACAAAAATCCCTTCCACTTTTTTACCTCAATTAAATTCCGAATGGCACATGACCCTGCTAGCATGCATTCACATTGTATTGTGACCATTATGCCCCAAACTATTCAGCACACATTCATGAATGGCATTTTCAGAATGCTACTGGTGTTAAAGTGCAGCTGTTAGAATATGTATCCATTAGGACAGTGACAAAACTGTTTGTCCTCTGGATGCCTGCTTTGTGGAATCATTTGCAGATGTTGTCTGACTGGTGCAAAAGTTTCAAGGCCAAAGAGAAGTGTTATTTCATTTTTTTGGGTCTGAATTCAGGAACATGCTGATAAAGAACTATGAAGGAATATTTCGCTGTGGTGCAGGGCATGGTGGATTAGCACACAAGCAGAGTTTCATGTGTTTAAGCAAAGACAGGCCTATTCAGCTATTCTTCCCACAGCTTTTAGTGTCAGTCAAACAGCTGTAGACAAATGGGATAAATCCGAAGATGATGGTGCTGGATGTCTCCACTGCCAACAACCAAAAATGGTCCAACTCCCTTTAGTGAGTCAAAAGTCTAAGTTTTGTTTGAAGAGGATTTCAAGCCAAAATAAAAATCTATGTGTCATTGTTTTATTATGAATATTATTACTCACTGTAATACAATGGTATCAAATTGAGGCCACACATTAGTCAGTGGTTTTCCCTGAAGAGTGAGCAATCTCTTTCTTTATACTCCCCGCAATTAATTATGATAAAAGTATGCTGGGCTGAACACGGTGTTTCTGTTCAATCAAAATTTAACCTTAAATGTATTTCCTTAATGCACGTTTGGATTTATTTTGGACGATTCATTGTGCACATTATAGGTTCATAGATTTTAATCAAAATGTAGAAACTTTCTCTTCCTCTTAAATAACTTTCTGCTGATGTCACTTAAAGGTCACGTGGATTATTGGATGTTAAGCAACAGCTACGTAGGCACAGATTTATCAATTCAGCATGACTAGCAATTTTGGTTTGTAATGCCCACTTTTCACATTCCAATCAATTCTCAATAGATAATAGAAAAATACAACACATTAAGTAAGTAGAATTCAGTTGCAAAAGAAAATGTAAAATGTTTAAACCAGTACTACTTGACAGATGAGAATTAAGTCCTATACTCGAGTTTTGGCCTACGGTTAAGTTTGTCCCTTCTGCTTTTGAACAAAGAGTTGCCACACACCCTAAACATGATACAGACGTTGGCTAACAAATGAGGATACAAAAAAGCAACTTGGATAAAAAGGATATATGTTGAAGTCCTAAAGGAGTGGTTGAATCTGCACATTCTGTTGTTACATTTTGCAATAAGCACCAAAAGGCAGAGAACTCGAAAAGAGGTCAATCCTTTCATATTCTCTGAAATTCACAACTGGAACTGGATTTGTTGAGAACCGTTTTTGGGGAAAGGTATTTTAAAGATCTGGGCTTACCATTTGGCACCAGTGAGCTGAAAATGGTTAGAAATAGAAATAGGATAAATTATGCTTGGCTACTTTCCTCTTGTCCAGCTCAGTTTCCTCCTGAGAAAGTAGACATGGATATAATCATACCTGGTTAGAATAATATCACCCACAATGCACTCGCCCTGAGAAGCTCTTTAGGCAATCACTTTTTATTATTTTACTCCCAGTCCTGGTCTCTAGGACATATCGGTTTTCATCAAGAAAGAATAGAGTTGGCTAGGGTTGACTCCAGTCTTTTTATCTGTTTAGTCTCCTGTGTCTTCAGCCAACAGAGAAAACCCTTTTGAATAGCATGCTCCTCTATAAAAAAATTAAAAAGTAATATAAAAGATATATGTACAAGCTTTGGGGGCAGAAAATCTTGATTTCATTGCTCATGTCGTTGCCTTTTACCTCGACCGTATCCAAAAGGGATAGTTTGATCATTTTTTCACCCTCACAGCTTTTAAAACTCATGTGCTGCTATATTTTCTGTGCAGCAAAAGGACTTGGAACTTGGAAATAATGTTGCATGGTTCTCTATGGACTACTTTATGATGCTTGTATGTGTTGTTGCATCCTTGTTGAAGCCTGACAGCCCCAATTCTCAGTCACTTTTCTTAAAATAAAAAGTGTCATTGAATAAATCACCTTTTATGTCACACGGAACAAAGAAAGTAAAATGGGTTTGCAGTGACATGAAGGTGAGTAAATCAAGTCAGAATGTTTCTATCTGAGCAGATCATTTCTTGAAGATTTTGCACCAGTCTTCGTGTCAGTTGACTCGGTTTATCACCTGGAACACAGTAATGAAGAAGAAAGAACAGGGTGGGTATTCTGTCAACAGCATTGTTATGTTTAGGTTCTGTTTCACTGGCACAAGGTCAATGAATGTGGATTTTACTTGTACTTGGAGTAATTTTTTTTTCTTTTCTATTAGAAACATTCCCAAACACATTAACTATGTCAGGAAATCTTGATTCTTACCTTTATAGATTATGTTGATATTGGGTGATAGACAAAGTAACCTAATAATGTAAACTATATGCATAAAAATCTGTCTGTTTATGGGTGTCATGCCATGACATTAATACGACTGACTTCATAGTTAATGTGAATTTAACATGAAATTTAATGTGAATAAAAACATTGCAAGTTTAGTTAGGTTCCTAATAATAACACTTTAATTGAACAGAAAGAGAGCAAAGAACATTCAAAGAAACATGTTCACTGACAGTCTAGTTCAAGCACTCTCGAAAACTCTCATTAAAATCACTGAAGCCGTTTACAAATGAATATTTTACAGATTCATACACATATTTGCACGTTATTGTTTCTGACGAGAGAATTCGCCAGAAAGAGGTATTCGGTCAGAGAGCGAGTGAAGAAAACACCGCATTTTAGCATGACTCATCTGAACGTCTCTGATTATTATTCATAAGCTCAACAGAATCGTGTGTGATTGGTTATAATACACGCAGTGCTGTAAAAAGCATCTGTTTCTGACTCAGCGCTATCTCGCGGCAATAAATGGCGCATCACACACGTGGGGTTATCTGATGGAGAGACGCAAAGCAGTTTAAAGCCGAGTCCTGCACGGGTCCTGTTTGGTAAACGTCCACCAGCAGTACTTAACAGAACACCCGATCCCTTATCAGACAGCACTCATTTATTTCTATACCAGACCAGAACCGTTTGACAAAGACCGCGAGCTATTAATCTACAACATCAGGTAGACAAACTTATTTTCTCATGTAACACAAGCAATCAAACCAACATTAGGAAAGTTGGTGCTTTGAAGAAAAACAGACACGCAACATGATAATAAAAAAATGAAAAAAAAGATGAGAACGCCTTTCTGTGAACAATACAAAATTGGTCAAAATCGTCTCAGGTTACGTATGTAACCATGGTTCCCCAGTGGGGAACGAGACACTCGTCCCCTAGGGGTCGCTACGGGAACGCCCTCAGCGTGACTCGGTCTGAAGATACATATGAAAAAACACCACCTGTTGGCGGCGACAGCCCAGCGTCACTACGGCGTACCACAATATAAGTGCCGCCGGAGGATACATCATCAGCTTCTTCGTCTGAAGCTTGCGTCGAAGCATGGCTCAAAGCCCAGGGGCGCAGTGTCTCGTTCCCCACTGGGAACCATGGTTACACACGTAACCTGAGACGTTCCCTTCATGGGAACTCGAACTGCGTCCCCTAGGGGTCGCTCACGGGAACGTTATACCCACTTCACCATGCTGAGGGGAATGCAAGCCAATTTCGCAAAAAGGCGAGCACTAAGCCAACTATACCCGGCTTAAGGAAGTTTCCCCGGGACGGCTGATGGCTGTCAGTGATATTATCCCCTTCGCCAAAGGCCCGAGCTGCGTACTCTAGTACTTACCTGTTAGGCGCCGGGATTACCGGGCCTAGGGTAGAGCTCAAGGTCTTGGAATCAGAAAAGATTCCTTCAGGGGATATGGCCAGGCACCTGGCTCACCAGGTCCTGGCCGATCACTCAGGGTTACCACCTGCTCTCCCAAGCTTACTGAGGAACTGTCTCAACAGACCTCTTGGTAGTGTACACCCCTTTCCCTTTTTGGACCCAACATATATGGGACAGGGGCGGGGCCCAAGGCACAAACCGGGGCTTTAACCAGCTCAAAAAGGGCACGAAGCAGTGCGCGTAACCCTACCCTTACGGGATTTTTAGAAAGAGCAGAATCTTTAATGTGCGGACTTACCACTAAGTGGATTTTAGAAAAGTGCCCAAAGTCTTGCGTGTGCACTTATTAGAACGTTCTATGCCTTGGAGCGGAGAACTACTCATTCCTCGGAGTGAGAGGGAACTCAGACGCTCAGAAGGGAGGCGGCACGCTCATAGATGACCCTCTGGTTGAGGGGAGCAATGCTGGCTCGACCAACAGGCGGCGACCTATCACAGAGCTCTGGGGGCGGAGAAACTCGGACGCTCAGGACGGGAGCGGCATGCTCATAGGTGACCCTCTGGTTGAGGGAGCAGTGCTAGCTCTACCGACGGCGAGCTCTGGAGGCGGAGAACTCATTCCTCGGAATGAGAGGAACTCAGCTACCAATGAGGAGCTCTAGGCGGAGAACTCACTCCTCAGAGTGAGACCTATAACGAGCTCTGGAGTGGAGAACTCATTCCTCAGAATGAGAAGGCACTCCGCCGCTCAGAAGGGGCGGCAAGCCCCATCATGAGCTCTGGAGGCGGGGAACTCATTCCTCAGAATGAGAGGGAAACTCCCCGCTCAGCAGGGAGCGGCATGCTCATAGCTAACCCTCTATAGTGAGGGGAGCAATGCTAGCTCGACCAGCAGGGAGCGATTATCATAGAGCTCTGAGGAGGCGGAGAACTCATTCCTCAGAATGAGAAGACACTCCGCCGCTCAGAGGGGAGCGTCGAGCCCAACCATGAGCTCTGGAGAGCGGGGAACTCATTCCTCAGAATGAGAGGGAACTCCGCCGCTCAGAAGGGAGCGGCATGCTCATAGGTGGCCCTCTGGGTGAGGGGAGCAATGCTGGCTCTACCAACAGCGAGCTCTGGGGAGCGGAACACTCATTCCTCGGAATGAGTGGACATTCAGACGCTCCGAAGGGAGCGGCATACTCATAGGTAATGCTGGCTCTACCTATAACGAGCTCTGGAGAGCGGAGAACTCATTCCTCAGAATGATAAGGAACTCAGACGCTCAGCAGGGAGCGGCATGCTCATAGATAACCCTCTATAGTGAGGGGAGCAATGCTAGCTCGACCCGCAAGGAGAGGCGACCTATCACAGAGCTCTGAGGAGCGGAGAACTCATTCCTCAGAATGAGTGGGAACTCAGGCAGCTCCGCAGGGAGCGGCATGCTCAAAGGTGACCCTCTAACGAGGGTAGCAATGCTAGCTCTACCTATAACGAGCTCTGGAGTGGAGAACTCATTCCTCAGAATGAAAAGACACTCAGCCGCTCAGAAGGGAGCGGCATACTCATAGGTAACCCTCTAATGAGGGGAGTAATGCTGGCTCTACCTATAACGAGCTCTGGAGCGGAGAACTCATTCCTCAGAATGATAAGGAACTCAGACGCTCAGCAGGGAGCGGCATGCTCATAGGTAACCCTCTATAGTGAGGGGAGCAATGCTAGCTCGACCGCAAGGAGAGCGACCTATCACAGAGCTCTGAGGAGCGGAGAACTCATTCCTCAGAATGAGTGGGAACTCAGACGCTCCGCAGGGAGCGGCATGCTCAAAGGTGACCCTCTAACGAGGGAGCAATGCTGGCTCTACCTATAACGAGCTCTGGAGAGTGGAGAACTCATTCCTCAGAATGAAAAGACACTCAGCCGCTCAGAAGGGAGCGGCATACTCATAGGTAACCCTCTTATCGTGAGGGGAGTAATACTGGCTCTACCCTTGCAGTGGTGACCAGAATGACTGAAGATCCAGGAGGATCCGCAGAAACCTCCGAGGGGACTCACGTCCAGACCATCAGTAAGGCAGTTCGAGAATACAGAACCTGCCTGAAGTCATCATAAGTCCACCTGACTGCAGTTCTTAGTTGGGAACTCATTCCTCAGAATGAGAGCCTATAATGCTACCTATATGGAGCTCTGGAGGCGGAGAACTCATTCCTCAGAATGAGAAGGAACTCAGACGCTCAGCAGGGAGCGGCATGCTCATAGATAACCCTCTATAGTGAGGGGAGCAATGCTAGCTCGACCAGCACGGAGAGCGACCTATCACAGAGCTCTGAGGAGCGGAGAACTCGTTCCTCAGAATGAGAGGGAACTCCGCCACAAGGGAGCGCCTCTAGGCAGGAAACTTCCACCTAACCTCGGTCGGTGGAGTTTACGGTGGTTACAGGGAATTAGAGAGGAATGAGAGGGCTTGCCTCTCTCTGACCCACGCCTCTGTCTCACCCTAGCCGCAGGAGGGGAGGGGCATGAGTCGCGAGACTAGCCTTCTAAGCCCATCTCTGATCCTCAGACCGAGATGGGTTAGGACCCTGGTTGTTCGGGCTCAGACCTGGACCTTATCCAGGACTTTTAGCAGGTCAGTCTGGTACGCCTTGTGCAACGAGCGACGGTCTGACCTGCTGCTGCATATGCCCTGCCATTTAAGCGAGATTCAGGGGCTTAGATGGCCAGGAGGGAGCCTTGAGAGAGGATGTCTCGCCATAGAGAGATAAGCTAGTTATCTCTTGCACAGGGGCATCCTCATAGCCATTTTCACGCATCCTCAGTGTCAGCATAACTAGTATGCTGAAACCTATAAATATGAGAAAAACTAGCTTTCCCACTCCTTCTCAACCTCCACATCGAGATTTATGAAGAAAGGAAGGCTCACTCGAGCTGGGGGTTATTTAATTTTATAATCCATAACCTCCAAAACTCGTTCATATGCAGCGGAGCACTAGCTGCTGTATCTAATGATGTCAGAAAGATCGCATCATCACAATGCAGCAGCTCACTCTGTTCTCGGCCGACGCCAGCGAAAAGGGGCGGTCCCTTTCCAGCTTATCGCCACCACCAACTGCGAACCCCACGATTTCATTCGCCTCCGTGCCTCGGCAACGGTGGGTCTTGAATCGCGGGAAGACGGCTGCCCTCTTTCCTCGAAAAGAGGGACAGGCGAGAGCTGAGCTTCCTCACAGAGAGCCGCTCACAATGCACGCAAACCGCCCCCTCAAGGACATCGGCGCGTGCTCCATGCCCAAACAAAGACGCAACAGTCGTGTGTGTCATCGGGTGTCAAATAACGAGGACACGGATCCACACACTTCCTAAACGCCTTGCTAGTGCTCGCCATAGTAGAGTTAGAAAACTGTACTCTTACCAGATTCACTCTGCACGCTTCAAACAAACCAGTCAGTGAAGACGAAAAAGCTGATGATGTATCCTCCGGCGGCACTTATATTGTGGTACGCCGGTAGTGACATGGGCTGTC
The DNA here is from genome assembly GCA_027564155.1 of Gymnocypris eckloni scoliostomus. Taxonomy (NCBI): domain Eukaryota; kingdom Metazoa; phylum Chordata; class Actinopteri; order Cypriniformes; family Cyprinidae; genus Gymnocypris; species Gymnocypris eckloni. The sequence goes on along the minus strand of CM050425.1, from coordinate 13,287,400 downwards.
GCCGCCAACAGGTGGTGTTTTTCATATGTATCTTCAGACCGAGTCACGCTGAGGCGTTCCCGTAGCGACCCTAGGGGACGCAGTTCGAGTTCCATGAAGGGGAACTTGTGATCACCCTGCCAGGCTTTCGAACAAATATGCAGAGTCTAAATCACATCATACACACGTTTATAATTCATAAATAAAGAAAATAACATTCAAATATGAGCCTTTAAATAGGCCTAAGATTGCCATTATTATTTAATTGAATTAGTCCCAGTTATGATTTATGCGCGGCTGTTGGGATTTTTGTACGAAAAAGTGCACAAGACACGATAGTTATACAATATAATTATTATGGTATAATAAAAAAGACATAACCAAATTTGGCTACGTTTAATTTCATATTAAATATCTCAACAAGCCATTAGATATGACATCAAGCGCAACTGGTCTAGATTTATTTAGTAAAAAGGCTTGCTTCCTTTGGTGTAGATTTGTATACTTTTACCATCTAATCAATCTCAGCATGCATTCATTTTGTGTCGCTAAACGTTTGTCTCACTAAGGTTAAATTATGCCTACGTCTTTGGCCTTCGCTCTGGAAGTGATCTGTTGATTCTGCTAAACCTTAATTAAAACTGAAACTAAACTATATAAAAACAAAAACAAAATGTTTTCACAAAATATACTATAATAGTATAATCTACATAATAGTATAAACTACAATAACCTTGGTATGGTTACCCATACCAATTTGTGCTCTGCAATTAACCCATTCAAAGTGCACACACACACACAGCAGTGAACACACACATAACGTGAACACACACCCGGAGCAGTGGGCAGCCATTAATGTACCTATAAGTTGGGGGTTCGGTGCCTTGCTCAAGGGCACCTCAGTCATGGTATTGAGGGCGGAGAGAGCACTGTACATTTACTCCCCCCCACCAACAATTCCTGCGGGACCTGAGACTCGAACTCGAACTTATCGCACCTGAGTGGAAACTGCTAGAGTAATCTGGGGCAATTTAAAGGAAACAGCAAAAAAAAAACAAGTGTACATCCTTTGAAATAAAGTCATAAGATGAAACATGTAAAGTTTAAAATGGACTGTAAGCACTATAGAGAAGAAAAAAGGTGCGAGTTTATAAATAGCATTTATTATAATACCTGAAGTCTGCGGATCAGATATTTGGCATATTAATATATTGAAATAATAAACTACCTTTTACTACCATTTCTCACACTGATCCCTGGACTTGATTGTAGTTTTAGGATAGCAAGTGTAACAGGTAGACCATGTAATGTCTTTCTTGGCAAATTACTGTTTGAATTGCGAACATAGGCGCTCGATAAAGGCCTAGAGCTTGAAGAATCCTCTGCCGGCTGATCGCTCCTGCTTCACGGCGAGCGAGATTACAGAAACAACGTGATTACTGATCATGAGCCCAACATCCAACAAGCCAAGAAGACATGCAATCTACCTGAGGGAAGACGTCTTTCACTTCTAGTGTATTCTTAAACCTGGATTTCATCATTGAAGCACAAATCCAGGCACCAAAAGCAGCCCACCCCAAGTTCTCAGTAATTAAAAATATGCATTTTAATTTATTCATAGGCTACAATAACATTTCAGTTCAAAAATGTTGCCATTGTTAAAAAATGTTTTACTGACTGACGATTCAGACTTTCAGTTGTCATGCTCTCAGAATGTATGCCATATATATGTATGTCCTAAATTATTACACCACTTGTGCAGCCAGTCACAATTCACAAAGTTCATTTACTCAGGACGTTTTTTTTATGACAAATTCAATAATATGATGAATAAATAGGTTTAGCAAAACAAATGATTATTGTTATTAAACCTTGTGATTATTTTTCTGCACCTGTAAATACACACACACACACACACTTAACTGCAGACACAAACACAAATGTTTTAATCCTTTATCCTCCAATAAAGAATCACAATAGTCTCGTATTATCCTTTTCTTGACCGTACGTTATGAACCATATAATCCTTCTGGGAGTGTTTCATTGATCTTCCTGTGGTAGTTGTGGCTGCTGTGACCATAGACTGACAAGTCGCTTAGCTGTGACTCAGACACAAAAATGGCGGCGATAAAACACTGTGATGTCACGTGGAACCAATGAATTAAAAACATGCAAAGAAAACAAATAGAACATTCAAAATAATGCACTTGCAATATTTTTGAAAAAGACATCTACAGACACAATATTGGGTAACACTTTATTTTGATAGTCCACTTTAGACTACTAACAGTAATTAACTGTACAACTACATGTCAACTAGCAGTCATTGGAGTATTAGTAGACTGTCTGCTTAATATCTTCTAATATTAATATCTTCTATCAACTTTATTTTGATGGGTCCACAACATAAAACGTACTGACTATGAGAAACTTTGTAAGTATTTGTAACCCTGAACTTACCCTACTGAGAGTATGAAGGCATAGTTGCACATTAATGAGAATTAGTTGACATGTAGTTGGTTACAAAGTTACTTATAGTTAGTAGAATGTATAAAGTGGAATAATTCAGTCATAGTGAATAATATCAGGGTTTGACCCAAATTAGTTGTGTGATATGAAGCTAATAGTGAATGAACAACGGTACACTGAAGCACTTTTCTAGCAGGTTAATATACTCAACCCAAACACATCCTACACATATGAAATTAATCAAATACACACACACACACATCATAAACACGTTTGAAAAAATAAGAGAAATGGACAAGTGAACTATACTCATCACATTAATGCACTATAAAAAATAAAAAAGGACACTGAATAACTTAAGCATTAATTACCATTTACACTAAAAAAAAGTAAATGATGTTTACACTAAAATGTAAATAGAGGTAGATACTGTTTGAACCAAGAACAAACAGCAACAAATAGCATATTTACACTAAGTATAATGATAAATGCTATTCAGACAAAGTGTAATGCGCTATTTGTACAAACGCTAAAAATAACCGAGTAATGGTGGGCGGAGTTTGGGAAAATAACCTTTGCTAACAAGGTTGACTATTTGCACTGCAACAATATACTAGCTAACGAGTTTATTTCTCTCTCTCGAATGAGTGAATGAGGCATTTCTATTTATTAAATGATACATGTTTAAATTAATGTATCAAATGTTTTTAAAAACTTCAGAACATTTTCATTTAATTTCCCAGTTTCTCATCTCAACAAAGCATTTTTGAAAATGTCATGTCATTTAAAAATACTGTCCAAAAAGAAAAAAGACAATAAACAGTCCACAACAACAACAAAAACGGAGTAAAATGGAACACCAACTTTAGTTGTGTGTAAAAAGTAGGTGAAATCCCTCGACTAAAGGCTGGTTTACTCTGTCTCAACACCAACAGGATTAATAAACGAATCCAGCATAACCCAACAACCATTGGAATTTGTTGAGAGGGCGGCAGCTTAAGCCTCAAGAACCTGAGAGTCCTTTAAGAGGTAAGGAATGAAGACGACCTGTGGAGAGCATTAATCATCTACCAAGATCCTTGAAGACTGGGCATTAAACTACTACATGAATATTGAAAGGAAAGAGCAGATTGGCTTTAAATGGGACCCACATTTTAGAAAATGCACAAACGAATGAAATGTACTTTGTACGTGTTAGTATGCACTGAATTTCAACCGCTGTCACTTAAAATGATAAAGTAAGTTATGGTGTTGCTTGAAAAAGTAATGCTCATGGTTTAAGCTCTAGCTGCACTCTACATGCACTAGACACTTTCACACAACACTGTGTGTCCATAATCCCACAAAAGACTGATTGTAATATATGACTGTAATATATGTACGTTTACTGGCTCACGCACCACAAATCACCTCACACTGTTCCCCAGCCAGCTGCTTGAATGTCTCTCTTTTTGCACATGTACAGTATTTGAAGTCATCTGCACAGTTGTACAGTTTGTATTTTTTTTTAGTTTGTATAGGTAACCACTTTTATATATAGCATATGCATAGTCAAAGCTGACAGTAGGTTAGTTGTGTATAGGTTTATACTGTTTTACTTGGTGTTGTATATCTGTATTAATGTAGCACCGTGGTCCTGTGAGGCACGACATCTCGTCCCACTGTATGTCCACACATGTAGCGGAATGACAATAAAGCTCAACTTGACTTGACTTAAGACAAACATAAGACATGAAAACCAAACAGCAATGAAAAGTAGGTGCGATTTGGTTTGTACAAATTTCTTCCACCGCAGACTAGAATAAAATAGTAATTTGCTTCCAAACGCTATTGTTACAAGCTCCGTTCAGGTGCAAAACTCTGAGGTATTTCTTTCACAGTACAAATTAAAAAGTTATGCAGCCACATGCACTTTTAACAAACTGGTGGACGGATGAGGGTAGAAGTCTCAACCCACAATGACCTCTTCAACTGAACAGGGGTCCTTAACATTTGTCAGGATTCTTTGCTTTGTTAAAACATCAGCCCTTCCTCCTCCATATTCAATTTACTGAAAAGCAGGTCATGACACTGAACGCTGTACTAGCATTGTCCTTTTAGGAGTTCAAGTTTGTAAAGTGTGGCATCTGCACCATGTGGCTTTCTGTTATGCGTATGTGATTGCACAGCCTTTCAACTGTGAAAGCATAAAACGGGACCGTTGTCGGCCAAAGCAGGTGTGAACGATGAGCACTGAGGTGTGAATACTTTAACCAATTACATGCTTCCCTCTATTATGACTGCTCAGTTGGACAGGACAACATGTTCGATCTCATTCAGCATGTGTGACATTAATGAACATAAGGTTGTGTTCCTAGCGCTTTGGCATGAAAATAAATAATATTTCATAGCTTTAGACATGATCAACACCAAAAAAAAAGTTGCAAAGAAAACTTATCTGTATATATATTCTTGGCCAATGAAAATATCTTGTAATATTTTTTTTTCCTACCATTTAAATCAAAATGATTTTGTGGAAAAACAGAAACAAAGATAAACTTTAGGGTCCGTCTCTCACATATTTAAGAAAACTACTATTGAATGACATTCAATGTCAAGCAACATGAACAAATATCACATCAGCCCCAAAACACACACCCACCTTCTCCACACATTATGTAGATGGAAGTCATCAACTTTTCCATTCGTGCATGCACAGTCACTTTCTCTATCCAAGTATTTCTGAGATGCATCATTCAAACAAACAATGCTCTGCTACACTGTTGTCTTGTCCATAAGATGCAACCTTCTCTAGAAATTCCAAATACCTTAGTAAATTGAGACTTCTTTTTTCCTAAAACAGAGGTGCTTTGTGTGTGTGAATGTTTTCCTTAGAATGTGCTGTCTCGGGGCAGAGCTGACCTATAAACCACGGTGTAACTAAAGGCTCCTGTGAGGCCCCTCGCTGCCCACACACTGACAGAAGCCTGAACCGGACATCATCACGCAAGCATGACTTGGACACTGTAGTTCTCTTGATACCAAAAATCGAGTTGATGCTATTTATATTTATACATTAAACACAACACTTAAAGGTATCAAATTGAGAGGAGGAAGATATTTAAAAGAATGTTGGCGTTCAAACAACATTGGACCCAATGAGTTTCACTGTACGTACAAAAAAAACTGATACATTTCTTAAAGATCTTGTTTTGGGGTTCACAGAAGAAGGAAAGTCATACAGGTTTGGCATGACATGAGGGTGAGTAAATAATGAGAAAATCTGAATTATTTGGTGAACCATCCCATTTAATTGATTGTACCACACGTCATGATGTGAATTATTCTGAACTTAAACCAAAGCCACAATCTAAGGAAACTCAAATAAATTCAATTAATTTTACTATGTTTTTGGACCGCTCTAGCTTACTAAATTATTGAATATTGACTGTAAAACTTACAGCAATCGTGCTACTCTTCCAATGACATGTGAACAGCTAAACTATGAAGCATCATCCTTATTATTGCAAACCACTTAATCACACTGGGCTGGGGCACTATGAAGAACCCCTAACAATTACAGGACTTTATGACTGTGCTCACATAATTTATACAGTTTAGCCTAAATGGTTTGACATCCAAAATACTGACTATTAGCAGATTATACCACAACACACCCATGATGTGTGCAGGCAGCACACTTGGGCAGGGTTAAGCATGAGAAAATTATTGTGAATTCTGTTGTGTTCTGAATGATGGAATTAATTCTATAACATACCAGATTCAGGTAAAACAAAACAGTAAAGATAAAGAGGTTTATAGGTTAAATTTGTACCACATGGGTTAACTAAATTGGGCAAATCATGCAAATAAATTGTTACATTATTGTATAGCAAATGTTCTGGTTTTGAAGTGTCCTATATTCTTTCTGGTTTGTTCCTCCCTTTTCACAGGTAACCGTCAATGACGGAAGAACTGTGCAGGAAGGAAACTTTTAATGGTGATCTTTGAGAAAATGCTGTTTTAACCCACACCCGAATGGCTATACCTCCAACCATCTGTTACAATGTCGGGGGAGTTTGAGGCCAATTCTGTCTGTTTCTATAGCAACACCCTGCCCTTTTACTTAAAGGGGGTATCACGTCCTGTATTTTTTCACCTTGTAGTCATCAAGTGCTTGTCTTACTACACTATCCTCCCTTTACCTTTTTTGAAACAGGAGATTCACCACCACCCCCAGCCGTTATCTAACACAAGGGTGAACCAACACAAAGTGCCCAACCCCCATCTACCGGTTTGTACCCCAACCCCCAAATGGCTAAGCTCTCACATTGAAAATCCCCTCCAGACAGAAACATACTTGCATAGCCAACCTTCTAATCTGTTTTAGAGCTTAATGAGTATGTGGACACTCTTTTGATCTTAAATTAACAGTGCATTAAAACATTTTATTAACTCACCTTCATTCCAAAATTGCTATTTTTATCATGAAACACACAAGGCAGGACAGTCACAGTTCTAAAAATGACAAAAACACACCATAAAGCACATTGAAATACTACAAATGCACATTTAAATTATTCTGAATAGCACAGAAATGTAAGTTTTAATTTGACTGAAAAACTTCACCTCTTTCAACACTGTGATCCAAAACAACGCAATCAATGTCACCAACCATAATGCATCAATCATTGTTTAAACCAGAATTTAAGCACAAATAAGATTTTTGCAGAAAGGAATATCATTAGTGAATGAAAACATACATTTTGGTTGGTTCCTCACACAAAGGGTTCTTCAAAATGTGTCCATGTGTTCCACTGAAAAATGAACGCATTGGCTTGTTTACCTCAATGGTGTTGTTGGCAATTAAAACCACATTTGTCAAAGTCAACAGCACTATGAAAACACAATATAAATACCTTATTAAATCAGTGGATTATTTTAAATCATTTGCACGATTTTCCTGAATCAGAAAAATGACAGGTGTGAAGTCTGAGGGACCTGTAAGTGTGTTACAGTAAAGTATAGTAAGTAAAGCACAAATTAGGCTTAACGACACAGGTGCTAAACTGTTGGCACCTGATTCCACTTCCTGCAGAACTATAAATGAAGCTCTAACAATGTGTGTGTTTATGGAATTAGTTAATCACTAGCATTGAATAGCACCGGGACTGCAACTGAAGGTGTTTAGGCCATTTGTGTTTATTAAACAATAACCAACCTCTGGAAAAACTGCAGTGGAGGTTCACTTTAGGATGCTAGTGATTAGATCCACACATGTTTTGAATAATGGAAGACTGTTTTCTTGTCAAAAGCGTTGCGGGTAGCAATAAAAATACCATGAAACAAACCACATTAGACAGCTGCATTTATCTGACTGGCAGGCTATCAGGTTCCTCTATGAACCGGCACTATAAGAGATTTATTTGAAATAGATTTCTAAATTACTCTGGCGAAAGAAAAAAGGTCCCTGTGCCAAAATCTTCTGTGAAATTACCGCTGTCTATAGTTAACAGAAACGGATGCATAGCATTGAGAATATTATAACAAAGGCTCAATAACGGCTTGACATTTTATTTAGGGTTGATTATATCTTGATTTGTGATGAAAAATGAGCTCAGCCTCAGTTATTCCGTGGTTATGGCAATGGGATATAAAGTCTGAAGTCTGCGTTTTCTCTGTTTAAAATAGATTTCAGTAGTATATCAATGTATGTCTACCACACAACAGTGACTGGCAGAATTACTGAATCACAGAAATGCAATTTAAATAAGCATGTCATGAATTCTGTCAAGACTTATCTTTGCCACACTGCTGACTAATGCAAAAACTAGACATGGCAAAATCATGCTGCAAACTGCTTGTAGTCCAGCATTTCAACATCTTTTCTCTGCTGCTGGCAACAGCTCTCACCCCTTGCATAAACATGCCTGCCTTGACAAATCAAAGCCCTACTAGCTATCCTGCATCTTGAGAGCTGAACAGAAATGGTTGAATATAGAATTACAAGACGCTTAAAACATTCATGTCTGTAGCACAAACAATGCAGGATGTGTCAAATTTGACAACATTTAAAACAAAGTCTGACTCTGAACCCTACAAATATAAGCAATAGTAATACATGTGTTTGCCCAGTTAAACACCACTAATAATACTTACCCCGGTTTCACAGACATGGCTTAAGCCTAGTCAACCATGTAAGTGTGATCCGTTTCAACTGAAAGAAACTTGCACTGACTGATCTTAAAATATATCAGTGCCTTTGTTTTGTGTCAAGATGCACACCAGTAATGTTTTTTCTAAGGCATGTTAATAAAAATTACTTAAATGTCCAAATACTGGCTCAGTCTAAGCCCTGTCTGTGAAACCAGGCCTTAGATTTGTATTGATAGTAATTCTACCAAATAAACTGCACCTGGACTGCATTTCAAAAGCATGCCAGACAAAACGTGATAACTTAAACTTGTGAACATCTCTCACATTGCCATACAAATGTAAATTCAGTCTTTGCTATTTACTACCTGTTAAAAACATACCCAGAAAGGGAAGCCCCCCCCCTTAAAGCCTCATCCTGTAGAAAACGCAATGGAGGAAAGACCTTCAATAACAACAACTTCCGAGCACCATCCTCGACAGGAAAAGGGAAAGCTGTTGGTTACATACAATGACATGTTGTGTTCAAGAAGTGTTTATATGGATATTTATTTTCCTTCTTTCTTTTTTTCTGAGCAGGTATACACTGAGAGTAGAATATATATATATATGTTATATAATATATTAAATATATAAACATAGTTTTTAAATCAAGTGTTTAAATAGCTCTTAAATTGGAATTTAGTTAATTTCCCAATCCAATCGTTTGTGTGCTTGACAATAAATATATTGCATGTACAAAACATGCATTCAGAAAATGAAGTGGCATGACTGAGTAGTTGTCATTGTCATCACATGACAAACTCACGGAAAATATGTTGCATTTAAACGCGAGTGATATATTGGATTTTTATTTCCTAAGTATTGTTTGGGCCAAAATGAAGAAGGAAGAAAAAACGGTAAAAAACTAAATCCATCAATGGTGTAAAAACCCCACATTAACAATGACTTATTGAAATAAACGTGGCAACAGAAAACTGGTTAAACAAACTGGTTTTTGAAAGTTGGTGACGGAACTGTAAAAACTACTGTCACCTAAATGCATTCCTGTACTACTTTTACATTCACCCTTGTAATGTGATAAAGAAACTAATTAAGTATTGCGTTTTGGAGTAGTTCACCCAAACATGAAAAGTCTGTCATCATTTACTCACCCTCATGTCATTCCAAACCAAAATTACTTTCTTGGAGCACAAAGGAAGATATTTGCATGTAAAGGTCTCAATCAAAGTAGTTCCTTATTTTGATTACTGGCAATAATCTGAATACTCAACACATTTTATGCCAATCTGAATCTATTTTACATTTTGGCAAATTGGTGGCTAATTCATACGATCTTGATTTTGTCAATGTGCTTACGCCTCAATGATGTTTAGGTACATTTTCGCATTAAATCACATACAAATTTATGAAATCGCCACCTCAAAAAATAGTTTTCTTATAAGATTGGGTATTATAAGATTGGGTATGTGTTTTTACTTGGATGCAGACATATAGACATATATCCATTGTTTATATCCTAATTTCTCATGCTAAATAATACAATTGTTTAAAAATCAAAACATTAAGCATGATTCAATCTTCTGAATGCTAAACATGCATACTTTAGTATTTACCCATCCATCACCATGAATCTGTGATTTTACACTTACAAAGCCCCCATTAAACAGACATTTAAAATAATATTGGGTACATGCTGCCACTTAAACAAGTGCATTCGTGTAATGTGCAATAGTAAAATAAGACATTTTTTTATTTATTTATCGAAGTATTTTTTTACATTTCTTCAAAACATGTGATGGGATGCAAATCAAGAATGTGACAGCAGAGTATGAGCTAAAAAATGTACTGTATCAAACTATAGACTATATCAAATTTCATACTGAGGCCTGGAAGGGGGTGGGGTACGCAGGCGGGAGGAGCGCCAGTAGCCTCTTTGTTTCGGACGCTATATGAACCCCAAGACGGCGTGTGGTACACACACATGCTGCAATACTCCGAATGGGTTAACAACGAGTGTGTCGTTCATCGTCAGAGATAGCTGAGCAGGGATGTGGTGATATTTCAAGCGTCCGTACAAACTCTTACGAAGGACTGAGGAAAAGTGTGGAAATCGATTTAACGAGGTATGTTTTTCCCGCACCTTAACTGACTGAGATTTGCTAACGGATTTTCTGGTGACATCTCGCGTATACAAAATAGCTTAGCTTCCTTTTTCTACGTTATCGGTTGTTTAGTGGTAAGTTTATGCTCGTATTTTTACACTAACAGCACCATTCGAGTTTAATTAGTGCGTCGTTTCATAAGGGACTGTCGCGTCGTTCTTGCGTCAGTCGGAGAACAATAGTGAACTTACAACTGGATGAGCATTTCTTGGCAGGATAACGAACAAAACGTCGTAGCTGTACAACGAACGGTCTGTCTGTGGTCGATATTTGAGTTATCATGTTCTTCTGTAACGTTAAGTGGCGTTGAAACTCAGCCACGCTGCTGCTGTTTGGGATGTTGGCTTTTTTCCCTAATGTTACTTCGAGAGGAGCAAAAAAAGATTCACTGCAGGTAAAAAAGCGCGCCACCGGTCGCGCGTCCACCTCGACAGTTAAATAATTATCGAAATAGTGTTTTTAATTTTTTGGGCTGAATAATCAAAAACCGTATAATCCATATTTAATTTTGCTGTCTTTTATTTGTTTAAAAAAATCCTCAAACACGGCACTATGTCGTATCTCATGACGATATACTAAAATAATTTGAATCCAGTTGTCTTTTACTATTGGTTGGCACTTGGCAGCCCAACAAATTAAACTACGAAGAGTAAAAACTATCTTAACGTTATTTATGTGTTATGCAAATATGCGTTATCACTTACGTGGTCACGTTTATTGGTAACGTTACTTAGTTTATTGTTGGGTGCTATTCATAAATTCCCTCGATATTAAAGATTCAATAACTAAGAAACAGGAGTATTGCTTTATATTTGAATTAATGTATAGATAAAACCGATTTTCTTTTTAATGCTCTTCGGTTAACCCCGGCCTGCAAGAAAACTCTTCTGATAACCCTAGGGTTTGCAGAGTTTAAAAATGTAAACCAGGTTTTAAACTGGTTATTTCATCGAGATTATTATAAAATGTCAAGTATTTTATGTTTTAAATGGCAGAATTTCCCACCAACCTGCCAGAGTAGTTCATAAACTCACATTTTGTGAATATCATTTGGTATAGGGTAAGTGACCCCCATACTTTTTGAAAATATAAATGTGCAAATATATGTGTGTATGTGCATCATATAAGTTATTGTACAGCAAATGCACATTAAATGTGGTGATTCTGCATCAAGCTGCTCTTAAGTTTCTTAGAAACTGATATGTTGTTTTGAGGTAAGCAGTAAGCACCGGTCTCTTGTCCTTTCCCCAGAGCTGAAGGAATCTGGATTGGGAAGATAACGACTTTCTCAGATGTCTCCACAAAGCCACACTGTTCTCTCTCTTAAAGTTAATGTCTGACGTGGTAATGTTTCCTCTGTGTGGTGCTGCTTGACTTTTGAGGTCAGGGTTTGGTTAGTTTAGAATCTAAACTCTTTCTTTAAGTTTTTTATCCCTTAATCTCTCCATCCTGATTACACCTTTATCTGCACTTCAATTACTTTAAATATATGATTCAAAGTCTTGGTCTAGTGCTACATTAATGACCATTTGTCATTCATCGACCAAAAGTGTGTGCGCCCAGTTGTAAGATCACCCCCTTTATAAGATCATCAAGCTAGGTGTGTTGTAAACTTAGAGACTGTTTGGGGCCCTGCTGATGTGTAATTTGAGGGCCAACTGGGCACCACCTTTGGAATGTTGCAAACGACAATCACACAATTGTACTGCTGCCGGCGATGGCCCTTTTGTACAGAGTACAAATTACAGTGATTTGAAGCCTTTAAATGGCACTCGTAGTCGGTGTTCTCTACCACAACAGTGTGTCCCTCACTTCGTGCAACGGTCTCTAATAAACACTTGGACAGAAGATGTGGCCATCGGCAGTGTGTCACCACTAGTTCCCATGAGTTTTATTTGAGTTTTGGGTCAGACTAGAGTGGGAGTCCAGGTTCTCGTGGTTGTAGACTGTTCTTATTGGAGACATTTCTTGAACTCAATACTATACTAATCAAGTAAAATGTGTCTCTATTAAATCTAGCGCTGCTTTGAAATTACTCATCCACTAATCAAGAACAAAGTCATAAGTCTGTGGTCAATAATAGAGGGATCCCTAGAGAGTCTTTGTTTTGTTAAATTCACACACTGAACTTTGTGGAAAAATCAAATCACGGCCATGCCTGAAGTGCCTTTTGTTTACTTGGAGTTGGTGTGGATTGCACTGTTTGATTAGATCTGCAGATGACCCCATCTTCTCTCTACTCCTAAAGTTGCTGGACTCCAGATTGACCAAACTATTTTCAATTTGTTGCCTGTTTTGGATTTGCTTTGTTGGGGCTGCCAATTCTACAGTGACTTCTGGGGCCTTTAGTTGTCCAAAATGAGGAAAAAAAGTCTACATGAGACCCATGCTCTATTTGCTTAACACTAGAGTAACTGAATGTTTTAATAAGTAGGTGTTACACTAGCGGTCATATAACACTAAGGTGGTAAATGCCTCAAGCTATTTTTTTTTCTCTTTGGTCCTTATGTAAACCTGGGTCTTATTCAAACTTAATTGAGATTCATTCTTTTTAGTTTAATTCATTGAAAGACTATGCAAAGTGAGGTGAATTTGAAGTGTATATTTTATGACATTCAGTCTCCTGTTTCTTCCTCTAAGAGCAAAATAACTTCCACTGATATTCCTTCACCCTTTTTCTTAGCTGACTTGTTTCTGTGAAAGAGCTTGCTAGAAAAGTGACCATTCAGCACCATCTAGTGGATATTTCTGGTCAGTCAAGCCTTTAATAAAAGGCTCTTAACTTTCTCAGTTGTTGTTGTAGGCCATATTTGCTATTGGGATGTAATGTACTAATGTTGTAAATTCTATTTATGATGCTTTTTTAAATTACTAATAGTTAATGTCTTGTTCTCGTGCAGGATTGAGACAGCGGTTCTTCTTGAAGCACCATGAGCTGGAGCTTTCTAACGCGGCTGTTGGATGAAATCTCCAACCACTCCACCTTCGTGGGCAAGATCTGGCTGACATTATTTATCATCTTCCGCATTGTGTTAACTGTTGTGGGGGGAGAATCGATATACTACGATGAACAGAGCAAATTTGTCTGTAACACCCAGCAACCTGGTTGCGAAAATGTCTGCTATGATGCGTTTGCACCGCTCTCTCATGTACGGTTTTGGGTTTTTCAGATCATTTTGATCACGACCCCCACTATTATGTACCTGGGGTTTGCTATGCACAAGATCGCTCGCATGAATGATGCGGAGTACAAGCCGGGTAACAGGAAACGCATGCCCATGATTAAACGCGGAGCCAACCGTGATTATGAGGAGGCTGAGGACAACGGTGAGGAAGATCCCATGATGATGGAGGAGATCCTGCCTGACAAAGAGAAAGCTCCTGAGAAGCCCGGCCCTAAACACGACGGCCGGCGGAGGATAAAGCGGGACGGACTCATGAAGGTGTACATCCTTCAGCTTCTATCTCGGGTTGTTTTGAGGTGGGCTTTCTCTTCGGCCAGTATATCCTATACGGTTTAGAGGTCGCCCCCTCATACGTGTGCACTCGCAGCCCCTGCCCACACACGGTGGACTGTTTTGTGTCGCGTCCCACAGAGAAAACGATCTTTCTGCTGATCATGTACGCCGTGAGCTGTCTCTGCTTGTCTCTCACAGTGCTGGAGATTCTTCATTTGGGCCTCAGTGGAATCCGTGATGCTTTTCGGCGACGCGCGCGTCACAACAGCGTTGCACGTCCCCGTGGCACCATATGCAGACAGGTGCCCACAGCCCCGCCAGGGTACCATACAGCACTGAAAAAAGACACGCTATCCAAGGGATTGAAACCGGAGTATAACTTGGATCCTGGTCGGGAGTCTTTTGGTGACGAGTCATTGCGAGATATTGACCGCCTGCGTAAACACCTAAAACTGGCCCAGCAGCATCTGAATATGGTCTATCAGAATGGGGAGAGCAGTCCTTCACGCAGCAGTAGCCCAGAGTCCAACGGCACTGCTGTCGAGCAGAACAGACTGAACTTCGCTCAGGAGAAGCAGGGAAGCACGTGTGAAAAAGGTAATACAAAAAAATGTTTGTGTGTATCACTTCTAAAAAAAAATTATATATATATATTTATGTGTGTGTATATATATATATATATATATATATATATATGTGTATGTATATATGTGTGTGTGTGTGTATGTATGTTTTATAGATGCGAGTTGTCTCTATTTCAGGGGTTACTGTTGTGTCTTTCAGGGGTTCCCAAACTCGTTCCTGGAGCTTCCCCAACACTGCACATTTCGCATGTCTCCTTTATCAATCACACCTGATTCAACTCATCAGCTCATTAGTAACAAAAGGAGACATGCAAAATGTGCAGTGTTGGGGAGGCTCTATGAATGAGTTTTGGGAACCCCTTCTCTATATAATTTGTTAATTAAATATATGCACTATTTATATGCATATGTAATGCATTTATATTTGTTTAAAAAATATTTTTTATTACAAGTATAATACATTTTTTTATTTTGTTACTTTTTTTGAGAATGAAGTTCAAAATGGAGACTAATTTTACTTTCTCGAAATGAAGATGTGAGTTTGAATGCTTTTTAAATTTTTCTGTTTCTCTTTCTGTCTCTCATAGGGATCCATGCTTGATTGAGAATAATAGACTTTTGTCTGCTTTCCTGTGCAACAAAGCGCCCCACCTGTGGCTGGCATTGCTCATCTTGAAAAGCAGAAAGTTTCTGTATGTGTGTTGTGTATTTTATGTTTGGCTGCTGAACATTGTGTGGAGCATGTGTGTCCATGTGCACACAGGTGAATCTGTGAGAATGTGTCATGCAGTATTATGGCAAGTGAATGCTAAGTTAAAATCTCAGAAAGCAGCGTCTCACCAGCCAGTTATACTTGACATCAGCCAGTCTGCCTGATACTCCAAAGTGCCCAAAACTAGTTCGGAAGATGGTTGTTATACTCCTCAGTCACTAGGCGACTGTGCAATGTCTCATTTCTTTTCATCTCTTTTTTTTTTTTTTGCATAGGAAAAATAAATGTGGTTCTTCCAATTGTTTACCACACTTCTTATGAAGTGCCAAGGGTTGCATCTTAAAAATGCCTTAAACTGGAGTTTACATATTTTTGCCATTCCAAAATGAGATGGACGAGCCAGTGTAAAACCACATCAGAAATGTAGTTTGGTATGTTTAGAACAGTTCTGTGTTTTGAGTAGTTGACCACAATTAGGCCCCGTTTACACTAGTGTGTCTCCGTAACACCGGAGTTTTCAAATTAAAATGACAGTTTGACGGCAGCGTTTTCAAAAGTCTCTGTTTTTGACCTCAAACTCTGAAGTATTGTAAATGATAACCGTAACAAAAGTTATGCGTTTTAAAATGAAAACACGCTAGTGTAAACAGGGTCTTAGTGTATGTTTGTAATGAAATGGAAAACCTGGAAAATGCTTGAATACTTGTGAATCAATTATTGATCTACAAAGAAGCTTTTGATATTCTATTTGCATATTGCGTACTTTACCTGTATATGAGAAGTATTGGTTACCATCCCTCTTATTTTGAAGAAGCTTCTCTGTAGAAATATTACAATTTTAGTCTTATTTGTTTACTTCTGTTATTTTCTGAGGCTCTAAACCAGTTTGACTGTTCACACAATTGAAAGCATTAATAAATAAAATTGTTTTGTTTTCCTTTCTCTCTTTCTTTTTTTTATTATACGGTTTCTTTTCAGGTTGGTGTATAATTTTGCCACCTTTACGCAAATGCAAATCATAAGTTGGTCCAAAAGCAGTTTACACTGAAAAGCAATAAGGTCTCAGAATTGAAAGCCATAGAGCCCAATGTTTTAGACATGGTACCAATGCAATCTCGTCTTGAAACAGTTTAATTCACCCATGTCTGTTAAGAGCCAGGTTTTCCATCTTTTCATACATTTCTTCATGATCATCTCAATTTTTTATATTGTTAATGCTTTTGTAAGGTTTTGTATTCTTAAAATAAACATTTGGTTTAAAAAAAATGCAACTATGCCTAACTTCATTTTTCTGTGGTTCCAAGAATGATTAATTGGTCTTGAAAAATGATAGACTGATATCATTGAGGCTGGTTAATGGGCCAGTATTTGGCTTATTTTAGGTTTTTAGCCATTGCCTGATAAAAGGTCCATTGTGTTATAAATCTTATGTCACAAATATTTACAGCGAGTTAAGTAAATGATCTCTATGCTCATGTATTTAATTTCTTTATACAGTGGGGCAAAAAAGTATTTAGTCAGCCACCAATTGTGCAAGTTCTCCCACTTAAAAAGATGAGAGAGGCCTGTAATTTTCATCATATGTATACCTCAACTATGAGAGACAAAATAAGAAAAAAAAATCCAGAAAATCACATTGTAGGATTTTTTAAGAATTTATTTGCAAATTATGGTGGAAAATAAGTATTTGGTCAATAACAAAATTTCATCTCAATACTTTGTTATATACCCTTTGTTGGCAATGACAGAGGTCAAACGTTTTCTGTAAGTCTTCACAAGGTTTTCACACACTGTTGCTGGTATTTTGGCCCATTCCTCCATGCAGATCTCCTCTAGAGCAGTGATGTTTTGGGACTTTCAACTCCTCCAAAGATTTTCTATGGGGTTGAGATCTGGAGACTGGCTAGGCCACTCCAGGACCTTGAAATGCTTCTACGAAGCCACTCCTTCGTTGCGGGCGGTGTGTTTGGGATCATTGTCATGCTGAAAGACCCAGCCACGTTTCATCTTCAATGCCCTTGCTGATGGAAGGAGGCTTTCACTCAAAATCTCACGATACATGGCCCCATTCATTCTTTCCTTTACACAGATCAGTCGTCCTGGTCCCTTTGCAGAAAAACAGCCCCAAAGCATGATGTTTCCACCCCATGCTTCACAGTAGGTATGGTGTTCTTTGGATGCAACTCAGCATTCTTTCTCCTCCAAACACGACAAGTTGAGTTTTTACCAAAAAGTTCTATTTTGGTTTCATCTGACCATATGACATTCTCCCAATCCTCTTCTGGATCATCCAAATGCTCTCTAGCAAACTTCAGACGGCCTGGACATGTACTGGCTTAAGCAGGGGGACACGTCTGGCACTGCAGGATTTGAGTCCCTGGTACAGTGTGTTACTGATGTAGCCTTTGTTACTTTGGTCCCAGCTCTCTGCAGGTCATTCACTAGGTCCCCCGTGTGTGGTTCTGGGATTTTTGCTCACAGTTCTTGTGATCATTTTGACCCCACGGGTGAGATCTTCGTGGAGCCCCAGATCGAGGGAGATTATCAGTGGTCTTGTATGTCTTCCATTTTCTAATACTTGCTCCCACAGTTGATTTCTTCACACCAAGCTGCTTACCTATTGCAGATTCAGTCTTCCCAGCCTGGTGCAGGTCTACAATTTTGTTTCTGGTGTCCTTTGACAGCTCTTTGGTCTTGGCTATAGTGGAGTTTGGAGTGTGACTGTTTGAGGTTGTGGACAGGTGTCTTTTATACTGATAACGAGTTCAAACAGATGCCATTAATACAGGTAACGAGTGGAAGACAGAGGAGCCTCTTAAAGAAGTAGTTACAGGTCTGTGAGAGCCAGCAATCTTGCTTGTTTGTAGGTGACCAAATACTTATTTTCCACCATAATTTGCAAATAAATTCTTAAAAAATCCTACAATGTGATTTTCTGGATTTTCTTTTCTTATTTTGTCTCTCATAGTTGAGGTATACCTATGATGAAAATTACAGGCCTCTCTCATCTTTTTAAGTGGGAAAACTTGCACAATTGGTGGCTGACTAAATACTTTTTTGCCCCACTGTATGTATCTTTCAGTGAGCTAATATTTGTTCACTCCCTGATTTTAAAGGACATTTGCCTTTATCTAGTATCAACTAAAGTGCTAGATTACAGTAGAGTTTCGAGTATGCAGGGTTTTAGTGGTTTTAGTCAAATCTGATTTAACTTTTTCCTCAGTTGTCCTCTCAAAGTGAACATTTTGTAGTGTTTCACAAGCACAAGCGGCTGGAAAAATGACTATTTGGGAAGCTTTTAAAGAATTTTCTCATATAATGGACAAAAATGTTATGAGGACTACCGGGCATTCAAAATACATCCTATAGGCTAAGTTAACTATCTTGTCTTTCAAAATGTGCTTCTCTGTCGTTGGATTACAATCGGATGAGGGTCTAGGCTCAGTATGGCAGCCGCAGTGGACGGATAGGCTACCAAAACGCGAACTAGCGACCTGAGACAATAGCTTCAGCACTCGAAGGGTTAGGGATAGAGAGACCAAACGTCCCCGTTCTCCCGGGAGTCACAATTCGTGGTCGATTAGCTTAAAGTTAGTGTAGGTGGGCTAGGCGGGATCGCGCGGATAGAAGTGTCTCTCGCTCTCGCGCACGCTCCACTTCTTCAGGTCACAGACAGCGCGCGAACAGTGCTCTGCTTAAATACACACACAGCAGTCCAAAAGACTATCGTGTCGAGTATCTCATGTAAATACATTCGGTTATGACTTAAGTGAGCGTAAACGGGTGGGTGAAAACTGAATGTGCATCAGTACCTTCCGTCTTAAAGGCACAGCTTTCCTAATTATCTGTCATCAGTTAACCAACAGAGATTTTAAATAAATATATACTTGTTAAGTAAACCTACAGTATCTGAATTTTTTTTTTAATTTGTATCATCAATCCTTGATTCAAATTTATCATAAGCTTTATTGATTTGGTTACTATTTTTGTTTGAATACTACTTATAAAATAGCTACCAAAATAAATGTTGGTAACTGCAGTTTGACTAAAAGTAATGCCTTGCAATGCAAAAAAATGCAATGACTTTTCGTCGACTAAAACTATGAAAGACTCAAATGACTAAAATGTGACTAGGACTGTGACTAGAAGCATTTTTGTCTCCAGATAAAGACTAAGACTAAACCAAAAATGGCTGCCAAAATGAACACTGCTCTCCAGGAACTGTACTCATCCAGAGTGAGCAAAAGAGCGGCAAAATCACTCTGCACCCAGCACACTCCCTCTGAACGCTATTTATATAAATAAATAAATCATAATTTATATTTAAAAATAAAAGTCATGTTTTGTAAAGATTTCACTCAATGAATTTGTATTATTTGTGTCTTAAAAAGAAGTGTAGAGAATATGCTTTTGCCAATAGGGAGGCGAGATATTTTAGTGATCGGTACTATTTTTTGACATTATGATTTCTGCCATATTTCTATGACAAAAACTATTTATGAATGGATTTAGATGGATCTCTGTGATCTCTCTTTGTTTCACCAACTGCCGCTACATCCTGGAGATCCTTATGAATTTTTATGGTGGTCACAAGCCAAAACCATAGGAATCCGTCTCTAGGTGGGTGAAGCGCTGAAAAGGTCCTTCCCGGGCTTGGTACCAGAAGCCTGTCTTCTTACCATCTAAGAGGTGAGTGGCTGTTTTCCTAGTATCTTTATCATCCATTAGCGCTGGATAGTTTGTTTATGTTATTCCACCAAGATCCAATCAAAATGTAGCAAACCTTTGTCCACTTTTGTGGTCATAAGCTGGGCCCTGGAATGTGCTGTTCACAACAGATGAAAAACAGCAAAAAATGAATTGTGTGGTGTCTCTTTATGGTCTTGCCCCTTTTAAGGTTAACAACTATAATTGACTGTTATGTCAATGCATAGTGACAATGACATTGTATTAAAGCCTCGCAAACACGCACATTGAGATAACAGGTATGATAAAATTTAATATCTTTGCTTATTCAGATTTATATAACAAATACGGTTTCTCTCAAGGCAAAGTTCACTGAAAACTGATTTTCAAAATAAGATTGCTTTGACTGTTTAAATGTACCAACATTACACCCATGTTGAATGGAATGACCTGCCAAACTCAATCCGAGCAGTCATTAGCCATCTTCAAGAAACGGCATCTCTTCCATCTTTATTTGACCCTCTAACGCTAGCACTCTATATTATATGTATCTATTTGTTTTCTTCTTTGGTAACACTTTATAATAACTTTCATTAATAAATCATTAACAAACATTATGTAATGCTTAACAGGTCATTGGTTAATATTTATTCACATATCTAGAAATGTGAAATAATGTGCTTGTTAATGTTTACTAATAATTGCAATTAAACTTTAAACATTACCTAATATATTACATTTCATGTAAATTAAAATTCTTACAAATGTTATTAAACTTCTAATTCGTGCACAACATGAAAATGTAGCAATGATTTTGACAGATGTTCTACAATGATTAAAATGCACAACACTTGTGCTGCTGTTGAGGTGTGAGACGGGTAAGGTCAGGGACAGGTTTGCTGTATGGGTTGCTTTAAGGGTTGGGCAAGGCAAGGGGTCAACAGTGTACACTGTACAGGGGTCACTTTGATTACTATAACATTCCAATCTTTTTATATTGCATTGATTTGATCAATTATAAATTAAGTATTATCTTGAAACAAATGTTTTTGTAGTTTCCCCCTCCTGTTGATGTATGTATTCTATTTAATGATGAAAAAGTATACTAATATATGTGTTGAGGCAATAAAAACACGTTTTGCACCCAAATTACAATGTGTACATGTCTTTACCAAGCATTTAGCTAAACTTAACTAACCACCATTTACACAAACGTTGTTACAGTAGCTTAGATCAGTGCCGATAAAGATACAAAAAAATGAGTAAACGTGTATAAACATTTACAAATGATGAATAGTCTTAACTTTAGATTGGGTAGTGAAAAACCATACACAAATGATTAAGATGTGAAAATAGTGTAAAGTCCAGTCATTTTTGAATTTTTGCCATCATAATGACTGCATATGAAGGTACTTATGATTAGTAAACATTTATAAATATTTACAGTTTATGAATAGTTTCCACTTTAGATTGTGTACTGCAGAAACATTAACAAATAATGAATAAATGATTTAAGATGTCAAAATAGAAGTGTACACAACAAACAAAGACCAAATATATTACCTTTACATACTGTGATTGTGAGTTAATGAATATATGAACATGAATAGTTTGTGAAGTGCTTAAAATTAATAATTAAACTATATTTTTTACAAAGTTTGTAAATGTATAAATGAGAATTAGCTAATATTTGAACTGAAGTTTAATGACACTTGTAAGCATTCAACAGTACATTAGCTTGTAAACATTAACTAATGATCAGTTAAGCATTATATAATGTGTGTTAATGATTCATTAATGACGCTTTTAATCATTGTAAACCATCTGTCAAAAACATTTGATTTAAAAACAATGCATAATCATATGAATTGAAATTTGAATGTATTTTGCAAGCATTTCAATGTACATTAAATAATGATATGTTAATGAGTTTATTAGTTAACATTAACAAGCACGTTATCTCATATTTCTATATATTTGAATATATATTAAGTAATGATTAGTTGAACATCATGTAATGTTTATTAATGTTTTATTAATGGAAGGTATTATACCTTGTGCTCTATAACGCTAATTTGCCCTGTTTAGTAAATCTGGGCCTAAGTTCATTAAAATAACAGCATAGTTAAGTTCATATATATTTGGACACAGGCACAATTTCTATTATTTCAGCTGCTGACCAAAACATTCAAATTAAAGTTACACTCTGAGCTTTCATTTGAGGGTATTCTCATAAAAATTGAAGGAAAGTTTAAGGAATTACAGCTCTTTAATATGTATATGTACAATATGTACAGTGTTCCTGTGGCTCAGTGGTTAGCGTTAGCAGCTCAAAAGGTTGTGGGTTCGATTCCCAGGGAACACATATACTGATAAAATAAAAATGTATAGCCTGAATGCACTGTAAGTCGCTTTGGATAAAAGCATCTGCTAAATGTAAATGTACATCCCCCTTTTTCAAGGGACCATAAGTAATTGGGCAGTTGACTCAAAAGCTGTTTCATGGACAAGCATGGGCTAATCTTTGGTTATGATTACATCTATTAAGCAGGAAAAAGGTCTGGAGATGATTCTAAGTGTGTCATTTGTTTTGAAAGCTGTTGCTGTGAACCCACATCATGCAGTCAAAGGATCTTTCAATACAAGTGAAACAAACAATTGTGAGACTTCAAAAACAAAACAAATCCGTTAGAGAGATAGCAGGGACATTCAGAGTGGCCAAATCAACAGTTGGGTACATTCTGAGGAAAAAAAGAAGGCACTGGTGAGCTCAGAAACATAAAAAAGCCTGGATGTCCAGAGGACCACAGTAGTGGATGATCTGATGATCCTCTCATGGTAAAGAAAAACCCTTTCACAACATCCAGCCAAGAGAAGAACACTCTCCAGGTAGACGCGTCACTGTCAAAGTTTATAATCAACAGAAGACTTCACAAGGGCAAATACAGAGGATTCACCACAAGGTGCAAACAAGGTCAGATTAGACCTGATCAACCGATAACAGAATGACGGGAAGAAAAAAAGTATGGTACAGCTCATGATCCAAAGAATACAACATCATCTGTGAAACAAGCAGTGTGATGACATGAGCGTGGCGTCCAGTGGCACTGGGTTACTGCTGTTCATTAATGACAAGACAGAAGCAGCCGGGTGATTTCTGAAGTGTATATGGATATACTCTGCCCAGATTCGGTCAGATGGAGCTAAGTTTATTGGGTGGTGCTTCATAGTACAAATGGACAATGACCCAAAACATACAGCAAAAGCAACCCAGGAGTTTTTGAAGGTTAAAAAAGTGGAATATTCTGCAATGGCCAAGTCAATCTCCTGATTTCAACCCGATTGAGCATGCATTTCACTTTCTGAAGACAAAACTAAAGGCAGAAAGACCCACAAACAAACAACAACTGAAGTCAGCTGCAGTAAAGTCCTGGCAAAGCATCACAGAGGAGGAAACCCGTCTTTGGTGATATTCATGAGCTCCAGACTCAAGGCAGTCATTGCCTGCAAACGATTCTCAACACAATATTCAAAATGAACATTTTATTTATGTTTATATTTATTTGTCCAATTACATTTGAGTCCATGAAAATGGGGGTATAAAAATGGTTGTAATTGCATAAATATAGCATTTTATGTTATATTTTTGTTCAACCTCTTGAATTAAAGCTTAAAGTCTGCATGTAAAGTTCATCTTTATTGTTTTATTTTGTTTTAGTGGCATACAGAGCCGAAATTATGAAAATTGTGTCAGTGTCCAAATATATATGGACCTAACTGACCTACTTTAGTATTGACACAGAAACCCCAGTACTGTACAATCTTTGGTAAAGTGTTTACCAATAACATAAAACAGTATTAGTGAGAGGACGAGAGAGAGACAGAGATCTATTCAAAACACTGAATATGTTGCTTTAAAACCTAAACAATACATTCCACAAACATGTGTTTAGCAGAGGCCATTGATACAGCTCGTACACGTGAAGCTTCTTTATAGGATCAATAAAACATCTCGTTGGGGTCCAAATGGCAGCTGGAAAATTCTGATTGTTAATCCACAAACATGTGCACAATATTATGCAAGATATCGAGGTCAAGGTCAAGATACACTGACGTCCATAGTTATCCAATATTCATCCACAGGCCTTATCAAAGGTTGCATTAGGGTCAGTGTGATGTTATTACAACAATAAATTATTGATGGTGTATCACCTAAAGATCTGAAGGTCTGCGTCAAGAAACTGGCAGGTGTGACCTTTTTAAATTAGTCTCTTATGCAAGAAGGAGTACCACGCTTATTCAAGTCCTCTGTTATCATACAGGTCCCTAAGAAATTAGACACAGGTACTCTCATTGATTTTAGGCCAGTAGTATTACCATCAATCGCCATGAAGTGTTTAGAGAAACTTGTACTTGCATAAATTAACTCTGTGTTTCCAGACACTGTTGATCCCCAACAGTTTGCCAAACACCTCAAACAATCAGTGGACGGTTGCCACAGTTTAGTATTATACACTTCAACATCTGAACTGCAGTGAAACATATGTAAAGATGCTCTTCCTGGATTATAGTTCTGCTTTCAGTACCATCTGACGGGAAAGATAATTGGGAAGCTGACAGACCTTGGGGTCTGGAAACTACTTTCCAAATCTTTTTCTTTATATTCATTTGCATTCAGTCACAGACACCTAATGCAGCATTTCCACATCTGTACTACAATCACATGCACTTTGCTTGTTTACTCAACACGTAAATGTGATATGTATGTTGTGTGGATTATTGTGATGTTTTTATCACTCTCTTTCTGACGGCACCCATTCATTTACATTGACATTTTACATTTAATCATTTAGCAGACGCTTTCATCCAAAGCAATGTACAAATGAGGAGAATAATAGAAGGAATCAGACCATCGAGAGAGCAACAGTATACAAGTGCCATGACAAGTCTCAGTTAGTCTAGCACAGTACACATAGCTAGTTTTTTTAATTATAATATATATGTGACCCTGGACCACAAAACCAGTCTTAAGTGTCAATTAAGTTTTAACAAAAAAGCTGAATAAATAAGCGTTCCATTGATGTATGGTTTGTTAGGATCAGGCAATATTTGGCCGAGATACAACTAATTGAAAATCTGGAATCTGAGGGCGCAAAAAAGAATCAAAATATTGAGAAAATCGCCTTTAAAACTGTCCAAATTAAGTTCTTAGCAATTCAAATTACTTATCAAAAATGAAGTTTTTATATATTTACAGAAATAAGTTTCCTAAATATCTTCATGGAACATGATCTTTACTTAATGTTCTAATGATTTTTGGCATAAAAGAAAATGTTATAATTTTGACCCATACAGTGTATTTTTGGCTATTGCTACAAATAAACCCCAGTGACTTAAGACTGGTTTTGTGCTCCAGGGTCACATATAATAGAATAGAATAGAATTCACAGCGGAGAATAGAATTCACTTCAGATGACCCACTGGTGAGCAAGTGAAAAAATGCTACATTTCTCTAAATCTGTTCCAATGAAGAATCAAAACTGATCTGTGTCTTGGCTTGAGGATGAATCAATTTTCAGCAAGTTTTAATTTCTGCATGAACTATAGTTTTGAAGGTATGTGCGATGTCTGTTGTGTGTGTGCAAATGTGTTAGATGGACATCTTTGACAGCTGTGCCGTGTCTTGCTGTTTTTTTCCAATACCACACACCACAGGCATAGTCCTTTCAGTATTATGTGTCAAGCTAAAGGTTCTGTTAGTTAGTTTTATTTTATTTTAGATATAATGTATCTACTGCCTAACAGTTATCACTGAAATAGGTGTCTTGGGAAGTCACACTTGTCTCTATGACAGCAAACAAGAATCTGACGGTAGGTTACAGTTATTTAACCAATCAAATGTATAGGCACTGCTTACATGCTCATTTTAAATGTTTGGGGTTTGCTGATGTTGAGTTTGCAAATGTGTGTTTAAAGTTTCTTAGTATGAATTTTGGAGAAAGTGACTGGTCTTTGTCAGTGTTATGTAGATTGCTTATAAATTATCTCTGATTACAGAAAACACATTCCCTTCTTTGATATCAACATGAAATACAATAAACACCAGGGGTTCTCAAACTGGGGCTAATTTAAGAACTGCAAAGGGTTTGTAAGTAGATAAATAGCTAATAATTATTGCTGTCTATTTTAGTGGATGTAAAAAAACATATTAATTTAATTAATTAGTTATGGAGGGAGAAAGTGTTAAAATGATTAATGCATTTAAATACCCCTTTAGATACTGTGTCAAAAATACTCTTGTGAGAGTTTATTTATTGTATTTATATCATATGATATAGTTAGACAATATCACATGAGCAATTAGTGCTGTTTTGAATAGCATGAGTGCAAATGCGATTCTGATTTTATGCAACAGTTTACAAGTTATAAGTTAAGGTTGTCTGTTTTTGTCCAATTTAACTGATTATGTCAACATTATTTTATTTTAGAATACATTCAAGAGGGTCAAGACTTCTGAAGAGGCAAAAGGCCAATATTATCATTTAATGGCAAATGCATTTTATGCTTTCATACTAGTTTAATTTCTTGTCAGAGAGCCACGTGTGACTCGATCACCATATGTTCCTGGCAACTGATCAATATGACATTTATGAAATTTAACAACTGCCATAAATTGTATCAGTAGTTAGATTAAAGTTAAACTGCAGGATTGATACTGCACTGATATGTATGCCTCCCCTTTAGATTAGAAGTTGTACTTACTTATAAAAAGAGCTTTGAACACTCGTACCCTTTGTGAACAGTCATGATGAAGGTCCTAGAGGCATTTCTTTCACTAGGTTTCTTGGCTGTTTTTTGGAGCTCCAGTAATGCAGAACAACAGAATTTCATGTTACTTGCTGGCCCTCTGAAAACCAGCCAGACTTCACCATCAGATGAAGACAATGTATTTAACTGTGGAGGTCCACTGCCACAACAATCCAGATCCCACTTCCTGTACCTTCAGAGCAGAGGGGTGACCCACTTTAAAGTTCCCCTGTCCTGGTCTCTCATCCTTCCTTCAGGTGATCCCAACCAGCCACATGAAGACACTGTGAAGTGCTACAAGACGCTCGTGCAGCAGCTGACTGAATCGGGCATCAAACCTCTGCTGGTTCTCCATCGTTCTGCGGTACCAGAACTCTTCAGAGCCAGATATGGAGGCTGGGAGAATCCATTACTGGTGCAGATGTTTGAGCAGTATGCAGGATTTGTGTTCAGTACATTTGGAGATCTTGTGGACACATTCATCACGTTCAGTCACCTGCATGAGCTACATGAAGTGCAACTTCAAAATGCAGTCCAGTCTCATGCAAATGTTTACAATGTCTATCATCAAATGTTCAAAGGTAAGACACTAGTTTATTAATTAATTTATTATCATATGTTATAATATGTTTAATGAGTAAAATGCTAAATGGTTTTATGGTTTAAATGCAGTTGAAAAAAGACTAAACAGCTAATTTTATGGCCCACTGAGACAACTTACACATTTTTTTGTGAAAACAGGCCCATATGCGTGGACAAATGTCAAAACAACAAAAACAAAACTTAAAAAATAAACTTTTACAAAGTTTACATTACATAGTTCTTTATAATAATACAATGATGGAGTGTTTCTCTCTCTCTCTCTATCTCGCTCTCTCAGTACTTCATTTGTCTGTTGGGATCAGAACCATTGATATTAAGTCCATTTATCAAATGGGGTCAGAAATCATGGTAAGTGTACAAGACGGATCATCATGTTATGCTGGTCAATAGTCAACATTATGTTATTTATCACATATGGTTCTTGTCTCATCTTCAGGCACATGTGGATTTCATATCTCTACACATGAAGTACAACTGCAAATTGGAGACACCTCTTACGGAGGAATTGAGGAAGTTACAAGTAATGATTTGTTGTGGCTCTTGAAATATTATATAATAATTTTTGCAATAGTGAAAAGTCACCAGATTTCACAGCTGGTCACTTGTTTTTCTGGACATTTCAGGACACTGGAATGACACTTGATACTCTTGTTTCAGATTGGCAGTGGTCAAAAGCCTATCCTAATGTATCAGCTGACAGTCGAAGACTGTGATGGATATGAAAATAATTTCCAACCACTTCACACAATTCTCGGAGGTAAATGTTAGCATATTTATTTAAGTGATAGCTCCAAAATCTAAGATGCTTTTTATCAAATTAAAATGTCTGATGCTAACCTTATTTTTGTCAGTTTTACAGAAGAAAGATCTTCACCTCATGGGCTGTGACATCACACACCTTTTGAGAAGCTAGATCAAGAAGAAACACTCAAAAGGTAAAGCTGAGACCAAAATAGTACAATTATCAGTATATAATAGCTATCCAGAAGCCATTATAACAACTATGTTCTCATTTAGTTTGCAGATGGAAAATACTAAGACAGTCTCACACCAGAAATCAGCTTCTGCATTCTCATACCAAAAGGTCTGGGAGAAATTCAGAAGTCAAACTGAAGCTGAGCGTGATCAGTTCTTGAGTGACTCGTTCCCAGTTGATTTTGATTGGTCTGTCTCCAGTGAGAGCTTCAAAGTGGAGGGTGGATGGGCTGAACATGGGAAGGGCGAGACCATATGGGATCGATTTAGCCATGAGGGTCATGTCAGTGGAAACCAAACCACTGATTTGGCCTGTGATAGTTATTACAAGGTGGACTATGATGTGTATCTACTTAGGGGCATGATGGCACCTAATTATCAGTTCTCAATTTCCTGGGCTCGCATTTTCCCCACCGGACGCAAAGATAGTTTACTTGAAAAGGGTGTTGCTTATTATGACAAGATGATTGATACACTCCTACAATCCGGCATCGAGCCCACTGTTACCCTGTATCACTGGGACCTTCCCCAAACTCTGCAGGACTCAGGCGGCTGGGAAAATGACGCTATTGTGGAAGCTTTCAAAGAGTTTTCTGACTTCTGCTTCTCACATTATGGAGACAGAGTAAAAACATGGATCACCTTTAGCAGCCCATGGGTAGTGAGCAACTTGGGGTATGGAACGGGGGAACATCCTCCAAGAGTGAAAGACCCAATAATCGCATCTTACAAGGTGTGTCTGTCAATCTGAGAAAGTACCATAGATTTTTCTGATTTTAGGAAGTGACAATGTTTTGTTTGGTTTTGCAGGTGACGCACAATATTCTAAAATCTCATGCTGAAGCCTGGCATATATATAACGATAATTACAGAAAACTGCAGGGTGGAAAAGTGGGAATTGCTCTTAACTCCGATTGGGCAGAGCCGAGGAATCCCTCAAGTGTTCAGGATGTAGCAGCAGCTGAGCGTTATCTAAACTTCATGCTGGGCTGGTTTGTTCATCCCATATTTGTAAATGGAGACTATCCAACCGTGTTAAAGGAACAAATTGAGAAAAAGAAAGCTTCATGTGGTAAAGAGCTGGCAAGACTCCCTGTTTTTACTGAGACTGAGAAACAAAGAATTCAAGGCACAGCTGATTTCTTTGGACTTAACCACCACACTTCCCGACTGATAAGTGAGAGCTTGAATATTTGTGATGCTGGACCGAATAATGTCGGGGACTTCCAAACTCATATTGACCCCACATGGCCCCTCACAGCTTCTGACCAGATCCAGTCTGTTCCGTGGGGCCTTCGAAGATTATTGAACTATATCTCTTTAGAGTACACGTCCATCACAAAGGTGCCCATCTACATCACAGGAAATGGAATGCCAACTGAATACTATGGTGATGTGTTCAATGACGTTGACCGCGTCGACTATCTCAAAGCCTACATTAATGAGGCAATGAAAGGTAAACATCTTAAGAAAAATTTTTTAAATCTTTTAAATGTTTAAAGAGATAACAAGTCAGTCATGGAGTTGGTGACCCAAACCTAAGGTCTTGGAGAGAATTATTCATTATATAGTATTCATATTTCCAGGCCAAAAATACTATTTGCCAAACCTTAAAGATAGTTAACCTCAAAATTAAAATTCTGTCATGAATTACTCACCCTCGTTCGAATCCTGTAAGGACTTTGTTCATCTTCAGAAGTCAAATTAAGATATTTCTTTATGAAATCCTAGACCTCTCAGACCCTCCATTAACAACAACACAATTGAATGTTCGCAGGTCAAGAAACATAGCAAGGACAT
The DNA here is from genome assembly GCA_027564155.1 of Gymnocypris eckloni scoliostomus. NCBI lineage: Eukaryota > Metazoa > Chordata > Actinopteri > Cypriniformes > Cyprinidae > Gymnocypris > Gymnocypris eckloni. The sequence continues at coordinate 13,257,030 of CM050425.1, read as the reverse complement.
CAGTAAGACAGTTGCATTAGACGCATGTGTGTGTTAACGTAAGCAGCAGCACCATGAAGCAGAAGCAAGCGCATGCTTCATGATAATCTCTCCACCTCAGCTAATGGGATGAGGAGGCAAATAATTGTTGAAGTCGTTATTTGTTTTCTTTGTGCACAAAAAGTATTCTCGTAGCTTTGTAAAATTACGATTGAACCCCTGATGTCACATGGCCTATTTCACCGATGTCCTTGCTAAGTTTCTGGAACTGGGAACATTTGAGTTGTGTTGTGTGTCTATGGAGGGACTGAGAGATCTTGGATTTCATCAAAAATATCTTAATTTGTGTTCCGAAGATGAACAAAGGTCTTATGGGTTCAAGAGTTTTGGAATGACGTTAGGGTGAGTAATTAATGACAGAATTTTCATTTTTAGATGAACTATCCCTTTAACATCAGACTATATAATAAAAGGTTGCTATCTAAAGTTTACTAACTACATCTCTGTCAAAACAGCTGTGCTTTTGGATGGAATTGACGTCCAGAGGTTTACAGTCCAGTCTCTAATGGATGGATTTGAGGGTCCTCAAGGCTACAGTCAGCGATTTGGATTGCACTATGTTTACTTTGAAGGTTCTGACAGGCCAAGAACCCCCAAATCATCAGCATATTACTACTCAAAGGTGATTGAGAGAAATGGATTTGCTGAGACTACGGCAAAGGCTAATATGGAAATATATGGAAAAAAAATTGAGATCCCAAGACTCCCTAGTCTGCCACCATCTGAAATTCCTTCAAAATCCAAGGTTGTTTGGGAAAAGTTTTCCCCTCAGACCAAGTTTGAAAGACAGCTTTATCACTATGGAACATTTCCAGAGGGATTCCAGTGGGGTGTCTCGTCTTCAGCATATCAGGTAGAAGGTGGCTGGAATGCAGATGGAAAAGGGACAAGTGTTTGGGATACTTTCACTCAAAAACTTGGTAATATCCCAAACAATGACAATGGCGATGTTGCATGTGACAGCTATAATAAAATAGATGAGGATCTATACATGTTGAGAGCCCTAAAAGTGAAAACGTACAGATTCTCCTTGTCATGGTCTCGAATTTTTCCCAAAGGCTATAAATCTTCTCTTAACCAGAAGGGGGTGGACTATTACAACAGGGTCATAGATGGTCTCATAGCAAACAATATTACACCCATGGTGACTCTCTACCACTGGGACCTGCCTCAGGCTTTGCAGGACATCAATGGATGGGACAACCCTGAAATCATTCAAATATTTAATGAATATTGTGACTTTTGCTATGCAACATTTGGAGACAGGGTGAAGATTTGGATCACATTTAATGAACCTCAGACAATTGCATGGTTGGGATATGGACTGGGTCAGATTCCACCTAATGTGAAGCAACCCGGAGATGCTCCATACAGGGTTGCACACAACCTCCTGAAAGCTCATGCACAAGCATATCATACTTATGATGAGAAATACAGGGCATCTCAAGGAGGTCTGGTATCCATTAGTCTGAACGCTGAATGGGCAGAACCCCTAGACATCAATGCTCCTCGAGAGGTGGTGGCTGCTGATCGAGCCCTTCAGTTCCAGCTAGGCTGGTTTGCACACCCCATCTTTAAAAATGGCGACTATCCTGATGCCATGAAGTGGCAGGTTGGCAATAAAAGTGAACTTCAAGGCTTGACAGAATCCAGGTTGCCTTCTTTTACTGATGAAGACAAAGCCTTTATTCAAGGAACAGCTGATGTATTCTGCATTAATATGTACAGTACCATGGTTGTGCATCATGTGACCAGCAGACTTGATATCGAGTCCTATGAAACTGATCAGGATGTTAAAAAGGACAATGCAGATGGCTATATAAATACAGCTGTTGATGAGCAGAAGGCTGTTTCTTGGGGACTCAGGAGACTTCTTAACTGGTTAAAGGAAGAGTATGGAGACCCTGAGATTTATATTACGGAAAATGGTGTGGCAACAGGCATTGACATAACAGTTGATGACACTGATCGAATATTCTCCATGAATACCTATATTGATGAGGCTCTTAAGGGTATGCTAACACTGTTTGTACTCTGCATATTTGAAGGGATGGTTCAAACATTTTAATTCTGTCATTAGATACTCACCCTCATGTTGTTCCAATCCACTTTTGGAACGTTTGTTCATCTTCTGAACGTAATTGAAGATGTTTTGAAATGAAAGCCGAGAGGTTTTTGTCCCTCCATTGGCAGCTTAAGCAACTTTCACTTCAAAGGCCTAGAAAGGTAGTAAAAACATCATGAAAGTAGTACATGTTACTCCAGTGGTTCGACAGTAATTTTCTGAAGCATCAGGAATCTTCAATTGTGTTCTGAGGATGAACGGAAATCTTTGGGGATTGGAAGTACATGAGGGTGATCAATTAATTACAGAATTTTCATTTCTTGGTGAACCATTCCTTTAAGCATAAAATCTGCTTATAAATATTTGCATTCAGAAATCAGAAATCAATACATTTTAAATAATATTATGGTAGTTGAGACTTCTGAAACCCAAACCTGTGTAGTTTTTGGTTTTCATGGTTTTGAATACAACAAACATTGCTTTACATAAACATCTAAGTTTCACATTTTTGCAATTTTTCTGCATAAAACACGAATTGTACAAAATTATTACTGAATGAGACCCAGTGATTTTAATAGTGTTACACTATAAATTGTTGTACTTGACAGAAATGTATATGTATTCTCTTTTAGCACACAGTCTGGATGGAGTACGTGTAAAGGGTTACATTGTTTCCGCTCTAATGGACTCCTTCGAGTGGCTGAAAGGCTACACTGTTGGCTATGGACTTCACTATGTGAACTTTAAACATTCAAGTCGGCCAAGAACTCCAAAGCGCTCTGCTCACCTCTACTTTGATATAATTAGAAATAATGGCTTTCCACTGACAGGGGATGAAGAAATGTTATATGGACACTTCCCAGAGGGATTTATGTGGAGCACAGCAAGCGCCATGTATCAGGTACAATCTATTTTAGCAAATTAAACTGAATTGTATCTATCCTATTTGCTCTGAGTGTCTTTAAATGAGGACATTTTATTTTGTTTATGCTCAAACACCACAGATTGAGGGCGCCTGGAGGGCTGATGGAAAAGGTCTCAGCATTTGGGATAAATTTGCTCATACTCCGGAAAAGATATTGCAGGATGACAACGGTGACATTGCCTGTGACAGCTATAACAAGATGGCTGAGGATATCAACAGTCTCAAAACACTGGGAGTCAGACACTACCGGTTTTCCATTTCATGGCCCAGAATTATGCCAGATGGAACAAACAGGAAAATTAATGAAGCTGGACTCAACTACTATCATAGGCTATTGGATGCTCTTTTGGAAGCCAATATCACGCCACAGGTAAAATATTTTGAATAACTTTGCATGCAAAAATTGCACATGTAACCTAAAAGGATTTGATTAATTTCTGACAGTCTATTCATCATTTTAAATTGGCAGGTGACTTTGTACCACTGGGATCTCCCACAAGCACTTCAGGATGTTGGTGGCTGGGAGAATGAGACCATTGTCGAGAGGTTCAGAGACTACGCAGATGTTTTATTTAACAGTCTGGGAGACAAAGTAAATTTCTGGATCACTATAAATGAACCCTTCATTGTTGCACTGCATGGATATGGCCATGGAATATTTGCACCAGGTAAGATTTGTATAGAAAATTATATTTTTGCTTTTTATACATATGATTTCGTTTATCAGCTTCAGTGTTAACAGTTAATAATGCATTGTAAAATTCGTTATGTTCTATTTCTGTCCAGGTATAAGTTCTAATCCCGGCACTGCACCATATATTGTGGCACACAACCTTCTCAAGGCTCATGCTGAGGCCTGGCATGTGTATAATGACAAGTATCGTGCAAAACAAGGTGGCATTATTGGCATCACAATAAACTCTGACTGGGCTGAACCAAGAAATCCATACAAACAGGAAGACGTGGACGCTGCCATTCGTGTAGTTCAGGTACAGTTTTCGTAGTTCAACCATTTTCTGCATCCATGATAGAGTTGTTATCTCGAACTAAAACTAAAATACTAAACATTTAAATAAATTCAAAAGAAATAAAATGGAATATAAAAAATCAACCACATTTCTAAAACTTTAAATACAATTTAAATGACTGTAAAATATAAAAATAACAACTAATTCAAAATATTAATCAATACTAAGATAGTACAGCAATTATACTGAAATAACAATACCTGTGTACATGAGCAAATAATACACCACTGTTCCTTTTTATCTCGAAACAGTTCATGCTGGGTTGGTTTGCTCATCCGTGTTCAATGGAGACTACAGCGATGTAATGAAGAACACTATTCGAGAGAGAAGTTTAGCGGCTGGCCGACCACAATCAAGGTAATAAAGATATTAGCTTTTTTCTGAGGAATTCAAAGTTTGTATTCAAATCCTTAAAAATGTTTTTACATTTTACATCTAACAGGCTTCCAGAGTTTACCCCTGCAGAAGTAGCCAGGATTAAGGGAACTCATGATTATTTTGGACTCAACCACTACACCACTGTCTTAGCCTTTTACGTTGACTTTGGGAACCAAGAGCATTATGATGCAGACAGGTAAATGTTAGTTTTAATCTACCCCGTCACACTGTTTTAGGCCCAATTTGTTTAAAACATGCATTAATATTCATCATTCTGTCTCTATTTCAGGGGTTCAGTAGTTATTAGTGATCGTACATGGCTGGAAACTGGATCCAACTGGTTGAAAGTTAATCCACTGGGATTCAGAAGACTTCTGAAATTCATTAAGGATGAGTATGGAAACCCTCCTGTTTTTGTTACAGAGAATGGAGTATCAGAAGGAGGGCCAGTAAATCTGAATGACGCCCTCCGAATCCACTACTATAAAAACTATATTAATCAGGCCCTGAAAGGTAAACTCAATTTTTTTCTTGCTTTTTTCATGCATCAATTTGAGACTATTGGTAAAAATACATTTGTGTTAATTGAATAACATTTATTTGTATTATTTAGCGTATTTGTTGGATGGTGTGGACATGCGCGGCTATGCTGCCTGGTCACTTATGGACAATCTGGAATGGACAATGGGTTATGATGAAAGATTTGGCCTCTTCTATGTAAATCGATCAGATCCTTCTTTACCACGTATTCCTAAGAAATCTGTCTGGCACTATGCTTCAATAATCAACTGCAATGGCTTCATACGCCCAGGAGAAAGTCCACTTGAATGTCAGATCCATGAACCTGAAGGTAACATTTATCCTTTTGTTCGTTCATTCATAGCATCCTTCACTCTGTATGTCTATCTATCTGTCGTTTTGTCTCTCCATCCATCCATTCAACTGAGTCTTTTCTTGTTTACAGCTACTACTCCTCCATCTCCTTCTGGTGAGGAAATGTTGGTTAATTTCTTGGGCTTGGAAGTGTCAGGTCCCGATGCTACACTGGGTCTCAATGTCCTCTTCAGTCTCACCGTTATTGCAGCGGTCGCTGTTGTGGGCATGGCGATTGGACTCGTCAAGGTATCCAAGAAGAAAAACATCCTGTGGAGAAACACATTGAACTTGAGAAAAGTTCTAAACATAACACCTGCTTTACCAATTATTCTAATATAATCTGTCTAATATAATCTTCTATATTATGACATTATAAATTTTCTTTGAAAAATATATCTGCCTTTAACAGTAAAATATAAGTCCACTTTGTCTAACTTACTAGCAATGCAATGAAAAGTCATTATAATCCTTTCAGTGTATCATCAGAAAGTATATGTACAAAGTGGCACGAAACGCTGAAATGTTATGTTAGCTTTCTTATATTATTACATTATTTTAATTTGTCTAGTGCAACTTTTGTCACATGTATATGAAATTTTTAATATGTCAGTCTTTTAAATGAATAGAGTGGATTATTCTGTTTGTGTGCTTGAATGCTTTGCATGTGAATTATCACTGCACATGCTGATTTTAAACAATAAGTCAAACAAATAAAGTAATTCAGTTGTTTTATTGTAATGCATTTGCAACTTTATTAATAGAGTTACTCGTTGGACAAACAGAAAGAGTTCAAGCACTGGTGCCGGGTATATCAAAGGCAAAACGGTAAAAAGACTACTTGATAAATAAGAATAAACTATCAATTCAAGGACAGAAGGCATGAAGTAGATTATAAACAACAGGTTTATCGGCAAAGTTTTGATTGCTGATCATTTATAGGTTCTATAAATGTATTATATGGTTTCTAGGGTGGTCTAAATGGTTGCTAGGGCATGACTAAACAGTTTCCATGATGATAATTAAAGTCTGAGTCAAAAGAGGCCATCCACTTGTCTCTACATTGTACTGATCCACAGATATACCTCTCATTTTTTTCCAATGGAATTCAATGGACTGGTTTCTAATGTCACCATTTATTGGCTGCTTGCTAAGTTGAGTCTAATGAGGCCACACCCATGTCTCTGATTCTGATGTGGACATGAGTCTATGGGGTTCTCTTTCATAGGTAACTCTACACTGCGTAGCTTGCCGCTTTGGGAACGCCTCCGAGTGACCGAGTCTTGAACCCATATAGAATCACGCCAATTCATTGGCTGATGGCGCGACGCCGTCTCTGGCGCAATGGCGTCGTCAGGTCATACTGGCGAACGCGCCATCCACTCCTCAGATTTCTCTGCCTTCGAGCGGTCACATTGCCCTTCGTTGTTGCGATTCTTACCCATCTACTACCCTTGCGATTATCCGTTTGCACTTCGCGACTGCCTCAGTGGAACTTTGTTCTCCTCGCGGTGAAGTGCCATGGAGTTTCGTCGCTGTCAACCGCCGTGCGCGCGATTCATCGCTCGCTATGACCCGCACAGATAAGTAAAATTATATGTTTCGGGTTCACGCATGCGGTTTATGGGATTTGAATGTAATTTGTGAGAATCTCCGTCTCATAACCCTCCGCTCTCAGCTTGAGGTGTGTGAGAAGGAGTCATCCATTTTCTTCCCCGTCGCGCTCCGGAGGCCTCCGCGGCTTCTCGCGAATCCGCGGCCTCTCGTGAATCCGCGACCTGGGGTTCGGATGTTTAGCTCGAGGAGACGGAGAGTGAGCAGACAGGCCTCGCCTTTTCTCTCCCTCCTTCACCAGAGCATGTGCGCGCGAATTCACCGGTTGAATTCACGCATGATTATCTGTTTCCTAGCCCGAGGGCACGTTATACTGTTTCCTTCGGGATAGATGATGTTCTGCTAACTGCGGCCTCCGACTCCGAGGATTTCGGGCCTAGTTTAGCAGATGCGCTACCGCTTAGCGGTCAGGAGGCGCGGCCTTCACCGGCCTATTCTGAGCTCGTGGGCGTGCTTTGGCGCGCGCTGAGAAGCTCTCGCATGGATTGGACGATGAGCCCGCGACTCGCTCTTCAAACTCGACAAGCGGTTTCTTAGCGGTGTAAATTCCAAAATGAGCGGAGGAAGCTGCCGTTTTTCGGTGATCTGCATCAGGAGATTTTCAGATCCTGGAAACAGCCTTTTTCTTCCCGCCTTACTAACGCAGCGGCCGCTGACTTCACCAACCTCGTGGTTTCGGTGGAGCAGGGCTATACCGCCATGCCGTGTGCGCGATTCATCGCTCGCTATGACCCGCACAGATAAGTAAATTATATGTTTGGGGTTTACGCATGCGGTTTTTGTGATTTGAATGTAATTTTGTGAGAATCTCTGTCTCATAACCCTCCGCTTTCGGCTTGAGGTGTGTGAAAAGGAGTCATCCATTTTCTTTCCCCGCCATGCTCCGGAGGCCTCCGCGGCTTCGCATGAATCCGCGGCCTCTCGTGATTCCGCGACCTGGGGTTCGGATGTTTAGCTCGAGGAGAAGGAGAGTGAGCAGACAGGCCTCGCCTTTCTCTCCCTCCCTCACCAGAGCATGTGCGCGTGAATTCACCGGTTGAATTCACGCAGGATTATCTGTTTCCTAGCCCTCCATACGATGGCCATCCTTCAGAGCCACTGACTTAGCTCTCAGAGCCACTAAGCACACCGCACGCGCCGTGGGGCGCCTTATGGCGGGTTCGGTGGCCGCAGAGCGCCATTTGTGGCTAAACTTCAGAGGAGAGCCGTTTCACCGATATGGGGCGAGGTCAGACCGCAAAAGCATTTCTGCCCGCTTCAAACGTGCTCTCCTCACTCAAAACCGTCACAGCCACCCCTAGGGGCTTAGCGTGCGGGACGAGTTCATCCTCATTTATTCTCAGTCTGGCAGTTGGGGGACGCGTTGTCTTTCCCCGCTACAGTCCGTCCTTCGCCGCTGGCGGGCCGCGTGTGGGGTCACAGTCGATTCTCCCCTGCAGCGTTCGAGAAAAGACCTGCAGGGGTTTCACCGCCACGGGCGAGGTCAGACCGCAAAAGCGTTTCTGCCCGCTTCAAAGCGTGCTCTCCTCCTCAAAACCGTCACAGCCACCCCTAGGGGCTTGGCGTCGAGACGAGTTCATCCTCATTTATTCTCGGTCTGGCAGTTGGGGACGCCGTTGTCTTTCCCCGTTACAGTCTGTCCTTTCGCTGCCGGCGGGCGCGTGTTGGGGACACAGTCGATTCTCCTGCAGCGTTCGGACCCCGTGCTGGCCACCTGTCAGTCCAGCACTTCACACTCCATCAACCCGGACAAGGGACGCCAAGGGCTCTCCTTCGTGGCGGAGGTGCCGCTGCTCACGATTCGGTCCGGCTACACATTTCAGTTTGGGAATATCCCCGCCTCGGCGGGGTTCAACTGACGGTAGTTAACAGCGCCTCAAGGCTTCTGTTCTACAGCTGTAGCTTTCCTCCCTCCTAAAGAAAGGAGGCGATAGAGGAATAACAGCCGTCGGACATCGAACTAGGGTTCTTCAGCTGAAGGGACGGCGGCCTGAGACCCATTCTGGATCTACGGCATTTTAATTTTCCCTCTACATAGGGAAGTTCAAGATGCTGATGATAAAACCATCATGTCTCAGGTCCAGGAGGAGGACTGGTTTGTCACCATCGACCTGAAGGATGCGTATTTCACATCCATGTCGTTCAAAGACACAGGAGATTCCTTGATTCGCCTTTGGAGGAAGGCTTACCAATACAAGGTCCTGCCCTTCGGCCTGGCTTTGGCCCGAGGACATTTACCAAATGCATGGATGCTGCACTGGCCCCTTTGAGGCTCCAGGGCATCCGTGTACTGAACTATCTGGACGACTGGCTCATTCTGGCTCATTCCAGGGAGCTAGTGAGTCGTCACAGGGATATCGTTCTCGGCCACATCCATTCTCTTGGCCTCAGTATGAACGCCAAGAAGAGTGTGCTCCTCCCATCTCAACGAACTGTATTTCTAGGAAAGTTCGTTTGGATTCCGTTCAGATGCAGGCCCGTTTGGCTCCTGCCCGGATACCAGTTTTTACAGCATGTTTGGCCCGCTTCAAGCTAGGCCAACATGTCTCTGTAGGTACCTGCCGCAGGCTGTTGGGCCTTATGGCAGCAGCCTCCCCTGTGTTGCCCCTAGGGCTGCTTCACATGAGGCCATTCCTTTGGTGGATGAAGGAGCTGAGGTTACACCCCGCTGTACCAGCTACTCGCCTTGTCAGAGTGTCGCGCAGTTGCTGTCGACACCTGTTAATGTGGCGAGACCCCGTCTTTCTCCGGAGCGGGGTGAGAATGGGTGCGATCCACCGTCGCCATATGATCACGATGGACGCATCAATGACAGGCTGGGGCGCGGTCTTCGAAGGAAGGCCGGCGAGTGGAGAGTGGAAGCAAGAGTTCCTCTTTTGGCATATAAACTGCCTGGAACTCAGGGCTGTCTTCCTGGCTTTGAAGTGTTTTCTCCCCGTTCTCGGGGAGCATCATGTCATAGTCAGGACGGACAATATGGCGGTTGTGTCCCACATAAACCGCCAAGGAGGTTCAGGTCGCGCACCCTGGACAGGCTTGCGCCATCTTCTCCTTTGGTCCCAAGACAAGTTCCTCTCTTTGAGGGCGGTTCACGTTCGGGAGTACTGAACCTGGCGGCGATTTTCTGTCGAGACAGAAGCTCAAGCCGGGGAATGGATGTTGAACCGTCAGGCGGTATCCCAGATCTGGGATCTGTTTTGGACCTCTTTGCTTCTCAAGAGTCATCCCAGTGCCCGCTCTGGTTCTCCCTGAGTTTCCTGACGACTCTAGGCATAGATGCGTTCGCCCACCCATGGCCGAATGTCAGTCTGTATGCGTTTCCGCCAATAAAGCTGATTCCGGCAGTACTATGCAGAGTGAAGGTGAGCGGTGCCCGTCTCCTTCTCATAGCCCCATTCTGGCCCTCCCAGACCTGGTTCTCGGAGCTAACTCCCCTCTTGTATCGACCTCCTTGGGAGATTCCGATCAGGCGGGACTTACTGTCCCAGCTTCAGGGCAAAATCTGGCATCCTCAGCCGGAGCTCTGGAAGTTGTGGGTATGGCCCATACAGGGCCAAGGGCTGTGATTGATGGTTTGCCTGCCGGAGTTCAGGAAACCATAGCCAGTGCCAGAGCCCCCGCTACCAGGAAGCTATACTCTTCCAAGTGGGGCGTCTTTGAATCGTGGTGTTTGACTCGTGCAATCGACCCAGTTAACTGCCCTGTTGGTCCAGTGCTGGAGTTTTTGCAAGAAAGGCTGACAGCGGGGGCGGCTGCTACCACCCTTAGGGTTTATGTAGCTGCCATTGCAGCTCAGAGAGAGCTGGATGAGATCCCCTTGGGGAGGCATCGGTTGGTCTCCGCTTTCATGCGTGGGGCCAGACGCCTTAGGCCTGTTCGCCCCACGGCAGTTCCTTCTTGGGACTTGTCAATCGTCCTCGAAGGACTAGTGACGGCCCCTTTTGAGCCCTTAGAGTCAGCTTCGGATCGGATACTGACTCTTAAGGTTGTTCTTTTACTGGCGCTTACGTCACTGATAAGAGTTGGAGATCTGCAGGCTTTTTCTGTCAGTGAAACGTGTATGGACTTTGCCCCGGGTCTAGTCAGTTACCCTGCGGCCTGGGCGGGTTACATTCCCAAGGTCTTGTCCACGCTCGTTCCGTTCTCAAGTGGTCACTCTTCACTCTTTCCATCCCTCCCTTTGCTTCAAGTGAGGATGAGAGACTCCACATGCTCTGCCCGGTCAGGACATTGAAGCTGTATGTGGATCGCTCAAGGTTTGGAGAAAATCTCCCCAGTTATTGATCTGTTTTGGTGCTGGTCGCCGCGGGCTTGCCACGTCAAAGCAGAGGATTTCTCACTGGGTGAGAGACACCATTTCGCTGGCTTATGAGTTGCGGGAACTCCCTTCACCTCTTAGTCTTGGGCGCATTCTACTAGAGGCGTAGCCTCCTCTCAAGCTCTTTTAGAGGGTACCCTGGAGGATATTTGTGTTGCGGCAGGATGGTCCTCTCCGCACACCTTTGTCAGGTTTTACAACCTTGACGTTGATACGGCTCCAGGTTCTCAGGTCCTGTCTGTTTGAACCGACCGTATGTTGTTGGTTCATTTTTGGGCCAGATAGGCAGCCTTTCAGCTTGGCGTGTTTTGTATATCGTTCCCAAAGCGGCAAGCTACGCGGTGTAGAGTTACCTATGAAAGAGAACGTCTCGGGTTACTCGCGTAACCCTTGTTCTCTGAATAGGGAACGAGACACCTGCGCTGCCGACAGGATTCTTTTCGGCAGAGAAATCTGAGGAGTGGATGGCGCGTTCGCCAGTATGACCTGACGACGTCATTGCGTCAGAGACGGCGTCGCGCCATCAGCCAATGAATTGGCGTGATTCTATATGGGTTCAAGACTCGGTCACTCGGAGGCGTTCCCAAAGCGGCAAGCTACGCAGTGTCTCGTTCCCTATTCAGAGAACAAGGGTTACGCGAGTAACCCGAGACGTTTTTCACCCACTGTAACATGAAAAGCCCCATCTGTTATAAAGGTCATAGTAAACCTCTCCCCAATGAGCCACATGGTTTGTTTTGTAAGCACCACTAATAAGTATGGACGATAACAGTGATGCTTTGCTTTGCAAGCTAATGGCTAGATAAGTACAATTTCTAAAAAAAAAAATGTGAGTGGTGCTTGCTGTGGGAAAGAACAGCACTGGGTAGTTACTAGGGTCTTTTTATAACGTTTTAACAATTAGTTAAGATTGTTCGAATACTTAGCTATTTACTATTAGCATGTGTAGCACGTGGGACGTCCTGTTTGCTAGCATGAGTCTAACGAGCCAAAACTATATGATAGTCTGATGCAGAGATGTTAATCTTGCTAAACAGTTACTAGGTTACTCTGTTTGGTTGTTAGAGAGTTGATTGGCATCTGCCAATGATGATAATCCAAAGACTGATTGACAGCATGAATGATATAAACCAAACTCCATGGGATGTGTTGCTAAATTTAAATGGTTGCCAGGGCATGGCTTAATAGCTTCACAGTGATCCTGAGAGCCTGATTGGTTGGCTGGGTAAAATGAGCCCACCCCATGACATTGTGATGCAGTTATGTTCGTTGCAACATTCCCAAGTTACTATAGTAGAAAAAAACGTGCCTTGAGTTGATGTTTCATGGGCAGTCCCTTCACCATAGTATGTCTATAGGGCAACTTGCACCCCATGGAGTACAGTCTGTTGACTCTAAAAGCTTAGTTTTCTCTAATGACATTCCTATGAACTTATACTGGCTGAGCGTAATGGCAAATAAATTCAAACTCACCCTGCTAAAAAAAATATTCTAATGTTTTCCTTTAAAATACCATTATAAACCATTAACATTTTCCAGTAAAACCATTACAAAATTCCCTTTTTTAGTGTGTTTTGGGCATTCTTCCAATATGATTTAACATCCCACCAATAGCATCAATCACATACCAGTAGACACCATTATAGTTTCCATTAAAACCAATACAATTCCAATAAAAACCATTACATTTTCTATTGTGTTTTGGGCAGGGTTCTTTAGTTTTTTCAGCAGGGCAAACAAGTCTTTTACAAGTGTTGTCCACTAGATGACGACGTAACACCACAGTCTCACTTCACACAAACCTTGTTCATTATCTAAGAAGTACTTTTGGAGAGAAATTACATAATTTCATTAGCTACGTTTCCATCCACCTATTTTTATGCACATTTTGTAATACATTTACATTTATGCATTTAGCTGACGCTTTTATCCAAAGCGACTTACATTCAGTGCATTCAGGTTATACATTTTTTTGTCAGTAAATGTATTCTCCCTGGGAATCAACCCCACAACCTTTGCGCTGCTAACGCAATGCTCTAACCACTGAGCCACAGGAACACCGTAATATCGCATAAAAGACGCTGAATGGAAACGCCAAGATGTGCATAAATTCAAAGAATGCACATACAGTAAAAAACTTAGGATAAATCTGTAGATACACTTTTTGTGTGTGTGTGTGTGTGTGTGTGTGTGTGTGTGTGTGTGTGTGTAAATTCCACCATGTGCAACCACGAATAACCAATGTAATTTTTTAAACTCGACTGGATATTAAGTTGACCAACCAGTTCACAGCATCAAGGAAGAAGGAGGCGGTCATAATATTTCTTGAAAATAAATAAACAAAATAATTACCAAGCTTGGTTTCTCAGCTTCTTAGAAACAGTAATACATAATAAATTCACATACAATATGGAATTTTGTATTTCCTTTGTTTTCAGTGTCAATACCTCTCCGTGCATATGTCCTTTTATGTAGACTTTAACCACCATTATCATTAAATACAGTATTTCACTTGGTAAAAATAAATCTGTAGTCCTGTGTGTGTGTGTGTGTGTGTGTGTGTGTGTGTGTGTGTGTGTGTGTGTGTGTGTGTGTGTGTGTGTGTGTGTGTGTGTGTGTGTGTGTGTGTGTGTGTGTGTGTGTGTGTGTGTGTGTGTGTGTGTGTGTAACTTACTCTTCGATAACCTGTAACCACGAATAACCAATTAATTTTTTTAAACTACTAATATTAAGTAGCATTCAGTTACAACCACAAGGATGCATCTTTGGAACCTCAGCCTATTTAAAAGTTCTCATCATGTCCACACATTTACTACAATTACTTGCACTTTGCTTGTTTACTCAACACATAAATTAGATATGTATGTGTGAATTACTTGTGGTTTGTTGTGGTGTTTTTAATCAGCCGTTTGAACTCTCATTCTGACGGCACCCATTCACTGCAGACCAAGTGATGTAAGGCTAATGCCACACACTACAAGCATTGACCTTTCAATTATTATTATTATTATTATTTTTTAATGGAATACCACACCTAACGTCCCTATGTTGTCACTGAAATAGGTGTCTTGAGAAATCACTCTTATCTCTTTGACAGCTCTGAGCTCTATAAACAGCAAACAAAGTTCTGACAGAGGATCATTGTTATTTAACCAGTCAAATTTACAGTCACTGTCTGCCTGCTTGTTTTAAATGTTTGGGTTTGCTGATACTGAGTTTAAACCTGTGTTTCAAGTTTTGAGTAAAAATTTTGGAGAAAGTGACTGGCAGTCACGGATAGATTACACACCAAACATTGTAAAATGTGTTACTTATTACAGATTACATGATAAAAATTTAATTAATGAGCTCCTCCGATATTCTAAGTTAGGTAAATGCATTCTTCCACTTTTAGATTACTTTTACCTAACTTTTTTAAACTTATCACTGTACTATATTGCATTCAGTTACAACCACAAGGATGCATTCCATTTGTTGATGTAAACATGAAAAAGTTCTCATCATAGTTCACACAAAACTGAAATGTCTAATCCCTTTGTTGAACACAAACACACCGTGTGTGTGTGTGTGTGTGTGTGTGGATTGTTGTGGGTGTGTTTGTGTGGGTGGGTAGCCGCTAGGTAGATGAGTTTATACATTCCTGGTGGACTACCCATTCACAGACTCATGGGGACTTGTGTGATGGTAGGGACCTAATTGAGATCCCCATGGGTTCAAAAGCATTATAAATTTCAGAATTGTTATGTTATTTTTTTTTGAGAATACCACACATGCAGTTTCCTGTAATGGGTAGGTTTAGGTGTAAGATTTAGGTGTAGAGTTGGTGTGAGAAACAGAAAATATGGTTTGTACAGTATAAAACCATTACGCCTATTGGAGAGTCCCTACAAGGATAGCTGACAGAGGGTCACTGTTTTAACTGAACACAAGCAAATAAACAATCAATCAATAACAGCAGGGTGCAAATGTTTGGGTTTTGCTCAAAATAATTTGCAAATGTGTGTGACACTTCAATTATTTGTCAAATAAATTAAACATGAAGGGACTGGTTTCATTTAGTTGAACTTGTTATAGATTACTTTTATTATTGCAGTGATACACATATGATGAAAAAGGTACTGAATGAATAATACTTAAGGTTAAGATGAAATGTTACAAGGTTAGGTAGATTAAACACAAATTGGTTGTTACTTAACCCCCAGATTATGGTCTAGAACCGCCACTGGCAACAAGTCAATATTAGGTAATTTAAAGGGTAATTAATGTAATGCTTTTTCAGTTTAATTTTGTCAAATAATCATGTGTGGATCATGAGCCATAGTTTCCTGACAACTGGTCCATATGATAAACTTAACAACTGCCATAAACTGTATCACTAGATTAAAGTTAAACTGCAGGATTGATACTGCACTGATATGTATGCCTCCCCCTTAGATAAGCAGTCGTACTTATAAAGATCTTTGAACACTCGTCCCCTTTGTGAACAGTCATGATGAAGGTCCTAGAGGCACTTCTTTCACTAGGTTTCTTGGCTGTTTTTTGGAGCTCCAGTAATGCAGAACAACAGGATTTCATGTTACTTGCTGGCCCTCTGAAAACCAGCCAGACTTCACCATCAGATGAAGACAATGTATTTAACTGTGGAGGTCCACTGCCACAACAATCCAGATCCCACTTCCTGTACCTTCAGAGCAGAGGGGTGACCCACTTTAAAGTTCCCTGTCCTGGTCTCTCATCCTTCCTTCAGGTGATCCCAACCAGCCACATGAAGACACTGTGAAGTGCTACAAGACGCTCGTGCAGCAGCTGACTGAATCGGGCATCAAACCTCTGCTGGTTCTCCATCGTTCTGCGGTACCAGAACTCTTCAGAGCCAGATATGGAGGCTGGGAGAATCCATTACTGGTGCAGATGTTTGAGCAGTATGCAGGATTTGTGTTCAGTACATTTGGAGATCTTGTGGACACATTCATCACGTTCAGTCACCTGCATGAGCTACATGAAGTGCAACTTCAAAATGCATTCCAGTCTCATGCAAATGTTTATCATCAAATGTTCAAAGGTAAGGCATGAGTTTATTAAATAATGTATTAAATTAATGTCAAGGGCAAACTCTCAGTAACTTAGTAGGTTTTGAGTCCAATGTCCAATTTATACATCTGACAAAACGACTCTTTTGAAAGCCTGGAAAGTTTTTCAAATAAACCTTATGTCTCCAGTCAGGTTGTCACATGCATTTTGAATGTAATGTCAATGTAAATTATCAGGACTTCTTTTCGAACCTAATGGTTCAATATTTTTGTATGACACCTGTAGACAAAAATCCATGACCTCAGACATATAGGAAGCACTGGCCATGGTCGTGAAAACACCTTTTACATAAGTTTCATAAATAACATGAACATTGATTTATGGTTTAAATGTAAATAAAAAAATAATAAATAGATAATTTAATGGCACACTGTGACAACTTACCCCATGCAATGTGACAACAGGACCATGTGTGTGTTCAACAAAATAAAAAAATACATAAAAAACTTTAGTAGTAGTAATGGCAGTATTCACTGGAATAAAATTGTGACAACTAGACCCTCTTTCTACATTACATGGTTCTAGTACAACGACGGTGTAGTTCAGTCAGTCTTTTTTTTCTGTCAGCACTTCATTTGTCTGTTGGGATCAGAGCCAGTGATATTAACTTCATTTATCAAATGGGGCCAAAAATCACGGTAAGCGTTCAAGTTAAATGTTATTACATTTTCACATTTAAAATTTGTGCATTTACCAGACACTTTTATCCAAAGCAACTCACAGTGCATTCAGGCTATACATTTCTTTTTGTATCAGTGTTCCCAGGGAATTGAACCCATGACCTTTTGTGCTGCTAACACAATGCTCTACCACTGAGCCACAGAAACACTACTTCTCACATACTTCTCTTATTTCGTCTTCAGGCACATGTGGATTTCATATCTCTCCACATGAAGTACAACTGCAAATTGGAGACACCTCTTACGGAGGAATTGAGGAAGTTACAGGTAATGATTTATTGTGGCTCTTGAAGTAATGTATAATCATCTTTACAGCAGATCAGCCCATTGAATAGTCATCAGATTTCATAAGACTTAACTCGCTGCTTTTTAAAATTCTAGACTGCTTAAATGGTTGGTGTGACAAAACATTTCAGGACACTGGAATGACACTTGACGCTCTTGTTTCAGATTGGCAGTGGTCAAAAGCCTATCCTAATTTATCAGCTGACAGTCGAAGACTGTGATGGATATGAAAATAATTTCCAACCACTCCATGCAATTTTTGGAGGTAAAAGTCGGCATATTTCTTTAAGTGATGTGTCGAAAGCTGTTCATGGAATTAAAATTCCAGATGCTAACCTATCATTATTTGTCAGTTTTACAGAAGAAAGATTTTCACCTCATGGGCTGTGACATTACAGACCTTTTTGAGAAGCTAGATCAAGAAGAAACACTCAAAAGGTAAAGCTGAGACCAAAAAAGTACAATTATCAGTATACAATAGCTATCCAGAAGTCATCATAACAACTATGTTCTCATTTAGTTTGCAGATGGAAAATATGAAGACAGTCTTGCACCAGAAATCAGCTTCTGCATTCTCATACCAAAAGGTCTGGGAGAAATTCAGAAGTCAAACTGAAGCTGAGCGTGATCAGTTCTTGAGTGACTCTTTCCCAGTTGATTTTGATTGGTCTGTCTCCAGTGAGAGCTTCAAAGTGGAGGGTGGATGGGCTGAACATGGGAAGGGCGAGACCATATGGGATCGATTTAGCCATGAGGGTCATGTCAGTGGAAACCAAACCACTGATTTGGCCTGTGATAGTTATTACAAGGTGGACTATGATGTGTATCTACTTAGGGGCATGATGGCACCTAATTATCAGTTCTCAATTTCCTGGGCTCGCATTTTCCCCACCGGACGCAAAGAAAGTTTGCTTGAAAAGGGTGTTGCTTATTATGACAAGATGATTGATGCACTCCTACAATCCGGCATCGAGCCCACTGTTACCCTGTATCACTGGGACCTTCCCCAAACTCTGCAGGACTCAGGCGGCTGGGAAAATGACGCTATTGTGGAAGCTTTCAAAGAATTTTCTGACTTCTGCTTCTCACATTATGGAGACAGAGTCAAAACATGGATCACCTTCAGCAGCCCGTGGGTAGTGAGCAACTTGGGGTATGGAACGGGGGAACATCCTCCAAGAGTGAAAGACCCAATAATCGCATCTTACAAGGTGTGTCTGTCAATCTGAGAAAGTACCATAGATTTTTCTGATTTTAGGAAGTGACAATGTTTTGTTTGGTTTTGCAGGTGACGCACAATATTCTAAAATCTCATGCTGAAGCCTGGCATATTTATAATGATAATTACAGAAAACTGCAGGATGGAAAAGTGGGAATTGCTCTTAACTCCGATTGGGCAGAGCCGAGGAATCCCTCAAGTGTTCAGGATGTAGCAGCAGCTGAGCGTTATCTAAACTTCATGCTGGGCTGGTTTGTTCATCCCATATTTGTAAATGGAGACTATCCAACCGTGTTAAAGGAACAAATTGAGAAAAAGAAAGCTTCATGTGGTAAAGAGCTGGCAAGACTCCCTGTTTTTACTGACACTGAGAAACAAAGAATTCAAGGCACAGCTGATTTCTTTGGACTTAACCACCACACTTCCCGACTGATAAGTGAGAGCTTGAATAGTTGTGATGCTGGACCGAATAATGTCGGGGACTTCCAAACTCATATTGACCCCACATGGCCCCCCACAGCTTCTGACCAGATCCAGTCTGTTCCGTGGGGCCTTCGAAGATTATTGAACTATATCTCTTTAGAGTACACGTCCATCACAAAGGTGCCCATCTACATCACAGGAAATGGAATGCCTACTGAATACAATGGTGATGTGTTCAATGACGCTGACCGTGTCGACTATCTCAAAGCCTACATTAATGAGGCAATGAAAGGTAAACATCTTAAGATAATTGTTGTCAATGTTTAAAACTAAGACTCTATTAGTCTTTTTAGAGATAGCAGGTCAGTCTGTGTGAAATCAGAGAGTTGGTGACTTAAACCTCAGGTCCATAATGTATTTCTATAAGGTATTTTCTATCGCTGATTCTAACATTTTTATATTTGAAATATTCATTATACAGTATTAATTTTCAGGCCAAAAATGCCTTTTCTAGGAAGCCCTGTATAAGGAATGAGATCTTAAAAATCTATGACTGTTGGCCATACTTGAATGATAGCCTGGGGAAAACTTCTCTTTTGCATGGAAAGTGGAGCCATGTACACCTACTTCTACTTTTCAAAAATTCATAGTTAGTCACAGTCTGATCTTAACACAGTCTTTCTACAAATGTAACAAAATATTTCCTAAGCCCTAAAATCAGACTATGTAAATAAAAAAATCACTATCTAAAGTTCACTAACTTATTTCTCTCCAAACAGCTGTGCTATTGGATGGAATTGACGTCCAGAGGTTTACAGTCCAGTCTCTAATGGATGGATTTGAGGGTCCTCAAGGCTACAGTCAACGATTTGGATTGCACTATGTTTACTTTGAAGGTCCTGACAGGCCAAGAACTCCCAAAGCATCAGCATATTACTACTCAAAGGTGATTGAGAGAAATGGATTTGCTGAGACTACGGCAAAGGCTAATATGGAAATATATGGAAAACAATTGAGATCCCAAGACTCCCTAGTCTGCCACCATCTGAAATTCCTTCAAAATCCAAGGTTGTTTGGGAAAAGTTTTCCCCTCAGACCAAGTTTGAGAGACAGCTTTATCACTATGGAACATTTCCAGAGGGATTCCAGTGGGGTGTCTCGTCTTCAGCATATCAGGTAGAAGGTGGCTGGAATGCAGATGGAAAAGGACAAGTGTTTGGGATACTTTCACTCAAAAACCTGGAAATATCCCAAACAATGACAATGGCGATGTTGCATGTGACAGTTACAACAAAATAGATGAGGATCTATACATGTTGAGAGCCCTAAAGGTGAAAATACAGATTCTCCTTGTCATGGTCTCGAATTTTTCCCAAAGGCTATCAATCTTCTCTTAACCAGAAGGGGGTGGACTATTACAACAGGGTCATAGATGGTCTCATAGCAAACAATATTACACCCATGGTGACTCTCTACCACTGGGACCTGCCTCAGGCTTTGCAGGACATCAATGGATGGGACAACCCTGAAATTATTAAAATATTCAATGAATATTGTGACTTTTGCTATGCAACATTTGGAGACAGGGTGAAGATTTGGATCACATTTAATGAACCTCAGACAATTGCATGGTTGGGATATGGACTGGGTCAGATTCCACCTAATGTGAAGCAACCCGGAGATGCTCCATACAGGGTTGCACACAACCTCCTGAAAGCTCATGCACAAGCATATCATACTTATGATGAGAAATACAGGGCATCTCAAGGAGGTCTGGTATCCATTAGTCTGAACGCTGAATGGGCAGAACCCCTAGACATCAATGCTCCTCGAGAGGTGGTGGCTGCTGATCGAGCCCTTCAGTTCCAGCTAGGCTGGTTTGCACACCCCATCTTTAAAAATGGCGACTATCCTGATGCCATGAAGTGGCAGGTTGGCAATAAAAGTGAACTTCAAGGCTTGACAAATTCCAGGTTGCCATCTTTTACTGATGAAGAAAAAGCCTTTATCCAAAAAACAGCTGATGTATTCTGCATTAATACATACACTACCAAAGTCGTGCGTCATGTGACCAGCAGAATCAATATTGAGTCTTATGAAACTGATCAGGATGTTGAAAAGGACAATGCAGATGGCTCGGAAAATACAGCTGTTAATGAACAGAAGGCTGTTTCTTGGGGACTCAGGAGACTTCTTAACTGGTTAAAGGAAGAGTATGGAGACCCTGAGATTTATATTACGGAAAATGGTGTGGCTACAGGCACTGCTATAACAGTTGATGACACAGATCGAATATTCTTCCTGAAGACCTATGTTGATGAGGCTCTTAAAGGTATTAACTAACTGTGTATATTTGTGCATAAAATCCAAAGAAAATATGCTTTTAATACTACAGAATCTACATTTGAGATAAATAACTATTATTATTAATATTGAATGCAGCCCAAAGTTAGTAATATTGTTACTCTGCAAATTGTTTAACCTGACACACATTTACACGTATTCTCTTGTTAGCACACAATCTGGATGGAGTACGTATCAAGGGTTACATTGCTTCTGCTCTAATGGACTCCTTCGAGTGGCTGAAAGGCTACACTGTTGGCTATGGACTTCACTATGTGAACTTTAAACATTCAAGTCGGCCAAGAACTCCAAAGCGCTCTGCTCACCTCTACTTTGATATAATGAGAAATAATGGCTTTCCATTGCCAACAGAGGAAGAAATGTTATATGGAAATTTCCCAGAGGGATTTATATGGAGCACAGCAACTGCTGCCTATCAGGTACAATCCATTTGAACAAATACACTTTATTTTGATAGTCCAGCTTTGACATTCTGCTGACTCTGAGTTAGATTACAACTACATGTTAACTAGCAGTTATTAAAGTATTAGTAGACTGTCTGCTCAATATCTGCTAAAACTTTATTTTGATGGTTCCCCAGCAGACATCTACTGACTGTAAGTAAATTTACAAATACATGCCTCATTGTTCTACTAACCCTAACCCATGAAGTCTACTAATACTCTACTAATACTCTGAGGTTGGCATGTTGTTGCAAATTAATAAGAGCTGAAATGTTGTGTATGAAAGGAAGTGTAACCTTTTTATCCTACTGTATTTGTTCAGAGGACCAAATTCTGACATCTGTTTCATGTTATTCTCCAACACCACAGATAGAGGGCGCCTGGAGAGCTGATGGAAAAGGTCTCAGCATTTGGGATAAATTTGCTCATACTGCTTTAAAGATTTCGCAGAATGAAAATGGTGACATTGCCTGTGACAGCTACAACAAGATCACTGAGGATATCAATAGTCTCAAAACACTCAGGGTCAACCACTATCGGTTTTCTATTTCATGGCCCAGAATTATGCCAGATGGAACAACCAAGAAAATTAATGAAGCTGGACTCAACTACTATCATAGGCTAGTAGATGCTCTTTTGGCAGCCAATATCAAGCCACAGGTAAAATATATTGAATAGAATTGCTCTTGTAGCCTAAAAGAATTTGATTAATTTCTGACAGTCTATTCGTCATTTTAAATTGGCAGGTGACTTTGTACCACTGGGATCTCCCACAAGCACTTCAGGATGTTGGTGGCTGGGAGAATGAGACCATTGTCGATAGGTTCAGAGACTACGCAGATGTTGTATTTAACAGTCTGGGAGACAAAGTAAAGTTCTGGATCACTATAAATGAACCCTACAATGTTGCAATGGTAGGACATGGCTATGGAAGTGCAGCACCAGGTATCACTTGCTCTTAAAATTATCCTCTTCTTTGTAAAATATGATTTTGAAGTTAATAAAGTAAATTACTGTTTTATTTCTGTCCAGGTATAAGTTTCAGACCAGGCACTGCACCATATATTGTGGCACACAACCTCATCAAGGCTCATGCTGAGGCCTGGCATGTGTATAATGACAAGTATCGTGCAAAACACGGTGGCATCGTTGGCATCACGATAAACTCTGACTGGGCTGAACCAAGAAATCCATACAAACAAGAAGATGTAGACGCAGCCATCCGTGTAGTTCAGGTACAGTTTTGTAGTCCAACCATTTCTGCATCCATGACAGAGTTAATGATAACTAGAACTAAAACTAAAATGTATTTTTCATCTCTTGAAACAGTTCATGCTGGGTTGGTTTGCTCATCCCGTGTTCAATGGAGACTACAGCGATTTAATGAAGAACATAATTCGAGAGAGAAGTTTAGCGGCTGGCCGACCACAATCAAGGTAATAAAGATATTACCTTTTTTTGGGAGGAATTTGTCAAATGCTTATGAATGCTTTCACGTTTGCATTTGACATCTAACAGGCTTCCAGAGTTTACCCCTGCAGAAGTAGCGAGGATTAAGGGAACTCATGATTATTTTGGATTCAACCACTACACCACTGTCTTAGCCTATAACATGGACTACAAGAACCTTGAGCATTATGATGCAGACAGGTAGCCTTTCAGTTTTAATCAACACCGTCACACTGTTTTAGGCCCAATTTGTTTAAAACATGCAACAATATTTATTATGTTGCCATCTATTCCAGGGGTGCGGGAACGGTTGCGGATCGTACATGGCTGGATTCTGGATCCTTCTGGTTGAAAGTAACTCCTGTAGGATTCAGAAAAATTCTGAATTTCATTAAGGAGGAATATGGAGATCCTCCTATTTACATTACAGAGAATGGAGTATCAGAACGTGGGGCAATGAATCTGAATGATGTTCACCGAATTCACTACTATGATAACTATATCAATCAGGCCCTAAAAGGTAAAGAGATTTTGTTTTCCTCAGAGAGGACAGCATCATGCAACAGATTTCTGCGATGCTTTTCCATGCATTTAATATTATTGTTTGTTTTTAGACTAGTATCTTGATGAAAAATGTATTTCTGTTAATTGAGTAAAATCTCATCTCTTTATTTAGCATATTTGCTGGATGGAATAGACATCCGTGGCTATGCTGCCTGGACGCTAATGGACAATCTGGAATGGGCGACGGGTTTTGATGACAAATTTGGCTTTTTCTATGTAAATCGATCAGATGCTTCTTTACCACGTATTCCTAAGAAATCTGTCTGGCACTATGCTACAATAATCAACTGCAATGGCTTCATACGGCCAGGAGAAAGTCCACTTGAATGTCAGATCCATGAACCTGATGTTGACATCCCCGGTACTTATTTACTGATCTATCTATGTAGTTGTACCCTTTGTTCCATCCATTCATTAATTTATCCATCAGTCCATTCAGCTGAGTCTTTTCTTGTTTACAGGTACTTCTCCTCCATCTCCTTCTGGTGAGGAACTGTTGGTTAGTTTCTTGGGCTTGGAAGTGTCAGGTCCCGATGCTGCACTGGGTCTCAATGTCCTCTTCAGTCTCACCATTATTGCAGCAGTCGCTGTTGTGGGCATGGCGTTTGGACTCGTCAAGACATCTAAGAAACAAAAACATCCTGTGGAGTAACACATTGACCTCGAGAACAAGTTCTAAACATAACACCTGCTTTACCAATAAAACATTCATCAAGTTCACGAGTTAATGTTTGTCGCATTTTTTATAAATTCATTGTTAGTCTATTTAATGCACACAGTAGAAGGTCCAATATGTGTGTTTTAATGCTTTGCATATGAATAAAGTAATTCAGTTAAGTTAATTTTTACCTGATCACACATATCTCAGTGTAAAAAATATTGAACAAACACCCACTGGGTCTTTGCTTATGCTATCAGACAAAAAAATACAGAACACAAATGATCCTGTGTGATGTATTTTCATAAGATAAGCATATGCACAACATTTTAAAGGTAAGGGAGAGTGAATAAAAGATCACTGTAATGGGATTTTAAGATCATATCAGCGGTGAAATGACTTTAAGTAAACTCACACATTTGCTGTTTATCTTAATGATAATTTGCTGAGAGTTATTTCCCTGATCTACCCTATGATCAATGCATAGTGACCCCTGTGTGGAGTTTTATGAAAGCCTTGTAAACACACACCAAGATAACAGGTATAATAAAAAAGAAAAACAGATTTGACATCTTCAGACAGATTTGATATCTTCAGATAATGCATATTAATCATGATCAGTACAGTTTCGCTCAAGGCAAAGTTCACTTAAAACAGAGGTTCAGTACAAGATTGCTATGGCTGGTTTTATTCATCAAAATACATCCATAGGGTACATGTTTAAAGAGAGGTCTGATTTTACAGACAGGACAAACATTCCAGCCACTTGTACACAGTGTTAGAAATATGAATTATGTATTGAAGAATATAGTAAATCAAAATAAATGTCATGCCACATTGTTTCATTGTTCTATTATAAATGCAAATATGTATTAGCATTTTACAGCGACTGTTGGGAATGTTCAGCTTCCTCTTAATATAAAATACATCCATGCCTCTGGTTTTATTAAGGTTAACTGATTGCTAATGTGAAAGTGTTTTTGTTGGATTATTCTTTTAAGGTGGTTTCATGCAGCTTTACTCCCTGTACAGACATTTACAGTTTGAGTGACCCAACATTTGCCTTTTCAGGCCACTATCAGAAACTGTCCTGCTGAAATCTGTTATTTTTAACATATTGCACTTCTGTATCTCTGGATACAGTCTTTTATTAATGAATTATGAAACATGTGTTTTTATCAGCCACAGTGAGCTGTGATAGTGAGAATGAGGGCAACAATGCCACTGTTTATTTCTATGATGGCCAGAAGAATGAGTTATTCTATTAGCAGACACATTAACGAGAAACCAATGAAATACTTTGGCAATCCAACTTCATCTTTTAGAGTTTCAGTGGAAGGCGTTGCGTTTACAAGTCTGTTACCTCCATATGTGTTGTTCAGATTTACAATCAGAATCTGAAAGGGGTGCAGAGCCAGAGGTGGTTCTGTAGGCACACATTAATGCCTGGAATTTTATGCTATTGGTAGCCAGTGCAAATTGATGAATAGAGGTGTGACGTGCATTCGTTTTGGCTCATTAAAAATTAATCTTGCTGCTGCGGTATTTATCATAGCTTAACATGTTGAATATTCAAGTCATACAATACAGTACAGCAACTTTCTGTTCAGGGACACCATGGATACTGTGGACACATTTGTCTGTAGACAACAGTTAATCGTAATTACAAATGGAGGGTACAGAAGAGAATAAGCTGTTATAATTATGTTTTGTACATTTTTAGTTGCTATATCACACTGTGCTGTCCCTAGAGCAACTTTTGATAAGGCCTGTGGATGAATACTGGTTAACTAGGGACTCTGCCCTGTTGCATAATATTTTGCATGTGCTTGCTGTCATTTGGACACAAACTAAATGTTTGTTTGCCTTGAATTTACTAATACATCAAATAATGTTCTTCAGATCCCAGTAAACTAGATCATGCATCTTTATGCATTTCTTTTTTGCATGAAAATATAATGTCATTGTCAACTATCTATGATAGTGTATACAAACCAAGGCAGGCAACCATCTCTAACATCAAGAACAATGAATGAGTTGAGACTGAAATGCATTTGACTTTTATGGACAACGACTCAGAAATCATGCATGATCATAAGTATCTAATCTAAAGAAATATTAAATGTCAGAGTCTCATAACTGGCCTCAGTTAGACAAATGTTTGTGAAATGTTACATTTAGCTTTCAAAGTAGCATACTTGTGTACTTTTGAATAGTAGATCATATAAATATACTGTTATTGGTTTAACAAAAACAATTTTCCATTGTAGTACACATTGTGTGTGTGTGTGTGTGTGTGTGTGTGTGTGTGTGTGTGTGTGTGTGTGTGTGTGTGTGTGTGTGTGTGTGTGTGTGTGTGTGTGTGTGAATACAAAAATATAAATAAATAAATTAGTCAAAAATGTTATTATTGAATTTATTTAAACATAAACTTTAATGTTTATGCATTTAAT
The DNA here is from genome assembly GCA_027564155.1 of Gymnocypris eckloni scoliostomus. Taxonomy (NCBI): domain Eukaryota; kingdom Metazoa; phylum Chordata; class Actinopteri; order Cypriniformes; family Cyprinidae; genus Gymnocypris; species Gymnocypris eckloni. The sequence goes on along the minus strand of CM050425.1, from coordinate 13,230,161 downwards.
CGCTTTAATAAACTTGGTCTCTTATTTGCTACTATCTGTTGTCCACTAGATGTCGACGTCTCACTCCACAAAAACCTTGTCCAAGTCAGTTATATAAAAAAAATACATATCTTAGTGTATTTCCTAATAACTAAAATTAGAAACAGTAATAATAGAAAATTCACATAGAGTCTGGAATTTACAACATACATTTTTTTCACCTGTTAATACTTCTGCTGAAATATTAATTTTATGTAGACTTTAACCAGCATATATTAAATACAGTATTTCATTTAGTACAAATAAAACCTCAGTGTTCCTGATACTCAACCATACAGTCATATAACTCACTCTCCAATAACTTTACAAATATATATATATGTTTATTTCGATTTAGTATTTAGTCACACACACTCGCCCTATTTAAAAAAAAATCAATTTCCAGGCTTGTGAGGTTTAAGTTTGCATATGTACAATTTTATAAATACAGTTTCTTTTCTTACAAGGTCAGACTAAGGACCAGGATAATGGAGAAAGTGTCCAGGGGCCTTGAACTGAAAGAACCGCTAGGGCCCAACAACACCCTGTACAAGCTGCAGCAGATACACCAAACTGGTATAGATAGATGAACAGTGCTTGAATGTGTGCCAGTGTCTGTTGGCACAATATCAAATTACCCTTCTGATCACCATATTGCATTTTGGATGTTGTGTAGTAGTCATGTTGTCTGTTTTTGTACATGTTTTACACACATGCTTTGTTCATTTGTGTACTTAAATTATTGTATTTAATATACCATTTTTTTACATGTATAATAGGTGTGTTTACACTGAAAGTGATTCGCAGCAACATGAGTGACAGAATGTTGTTGATGTTTGATGATAAAAATAAACAACAAGATGATGTGACAAAGAAATCAGACGTGTGATACAGGTGAAAAACCGTGACAGAAGTGTGAACTATGAACTATTAGACTAGAAACCAACAGCAACCTCCATCGATTTAACTGCTGTCAGTGAAAACGGCCCTTTAGATATGACAAATCACAGTTGCAACAAGAGAGGGCCTCCAAAGAGCCCCATGGCCTTGCAGGACCCTATTCTGTCCTTGCTTGTATTAGTCTTGGAATGAATGCATTGTTGCATATTCTGAAGAGTGCTTTTAGCCTCCCGCCCAGGAGGTCATGATTGGTCTCCAGAGCAACTTCTTTTGGAAGGAAAGATCACATCAATTAACCACAGGTGGATCATTTGCTGTAAGTGAGCTCCTAATCACCTAATTAACACCATAAACACGCATGCCAATAGTGCTCCTGTGGCTCAGTGGTAGAGCATTGCGTTAGCAGCGCAAAGGTTGTGGGTTCGATTCCCAGGGAACAGATGTACTCACAAAAAAAAAAATGTATAGCCTGAATGCAATTGTAAGTCGCTTTGGATAAAAGCGTCTGCTGTAAATGTAGTGCATTCTTTAGATTAACAGGCAAAAAATAGAAATGGACCAAGTCATTTACAGTAATACATTAGATTGAGTTTTTGCTTATTTGCATATTAAAATAATGGTTCTAAACTAAATGTATTCCCCCTTATGCCATTCAAGATGTCACTGAGTTTGTTTCTTCATTGGAACAGATTTGGAGAAATGTAACATTAAATAAATTGCTCACCAGTGAATGCGTGCCGTCAGAATGAGAGTCCAAACAGCTGATAAAAACATCATACGTAATGATAAAATATTACTTATGGATCAGGTGTGGATTCATAAGTAATCCACGCGACTCCCGTCCATCAATCCAGTCTCGTGAAGTGAAAATCTGTGCATTTGTAATAAATCCATCAAGATGTTTTCAACTTCGAATGATTTTTTTTGACTAAAATACGAATCCTCAATCCATAATATTGCTTTTCCAGTGAAAAAGTTGTGCACAGTTCAAGAACCTACAGGCAAAACAGTTCTGAACAAATATGTTCATGGATTTTGAAATATGTCCATGGATTTTGATGTGAGAGGACAACAGAGCATGGGCTTTTCCACAGGTGGAAGTGTTATTATGGATTATGGACAGCAGTTTAAAGTTCAATGGATTTGTTTCTAACCATGCAGCGTTTCGCTTCACAATTGATGGACTGTGGTCATTTTTGATGAGCTGTTTGGACTCTCATTCTGACGGCACCCATTCACTGCAGAGGATCAATTGGTAATGTAATGTAATGTTATATTTCTCTGATGAAAACGTATCTACATCTTGGATAATGATAGTGAGTAAAATTTTAACACATTTTCATTTCTGGGTAAACTATTCCTTTAACGTTTGTGCTATTGTTTTAATGGCTGTGTATGTGTGCTAGATAGACGTCTTTGACTGCTGTGCCATGTCTTGCTGTTTTTTGTTTTTCTCAGCAGCACACACCACAGGCGTTGTGTTTTAAGGAAGATGTGACAAGCTAAAGGTGCTGTAAGTGACAGCTCTGAGCTCTGTAAAACAGCAAACAAGAATCTGCCAGCAGGCCAATCAAATTTACAGGCACTGCCTGTTCATGTTGAATGTTCGGGTTTTGCTGACGCTGAGTTTGCATATGTACGTATATATATATATATTCTTATTCCAGGGAGCAACTTATTGCACTAAAAATTGTATATGCCCTAGATGTGCAAGACGGATCTTTATTATTTTTTGGTCTGCTCTTCCAGATGAGTAATTCTAGTAATTTCAAATGCATACATCTTCTTTTTGACTACTTTTATGAGCATGCTAGAATAAAGGTGATCTCGAAGCTAACATACACAGAACACAAAACTTCAATTGCACTACATCTAGCTGCTAATTATGGTGTTTTCATAAGTCTCTTATGCTCACCAAGACTGTATTTGTTTAAAAATATCGTAAAAACAGTCATCTTAATAGTAATTGTAGTGCTTAATATTCTATAATATATATAAAAGCAGGGCCCGAGCTGGGAGCATGATTCAATGGAGACCTGCTCATTCCCTGTGAGTATGAAGTCTAATCTTAGACAATCGAAATCAGATCTCGGCGAACGTCATCAGCAAGTCTCCATGGACGGCACCACCAGCCTTCGGTGACGTTTTTGCAGCCCTGCGCTGGGCCACACAAGATTTGGTCGATTTGTCTGGGGCTTTATTAGCAAGGGCCCAGGTGGCAGTAATGTTGCCTGGGATGCTTTGACGTCAGATAAACCCCTGCTCCGCAAATGACCCCCTGGACACCGTCTGTCCACAGTAACTAAAAGACAACACACCCAGTGATTTCTGCAGAATTACAACAGTAATTCAACGAGGTGAATGTTTATCTTCTTTCTTGGCACCGCAAGCAAGATGTAGCACTTGCTCTGTTGTTTTAATCAAATGCTTGCTGCGTATAACTGCACCTTGGTGTCACATATTCTGAGAAATTGTGATTGCAAAGGGTTCTAAACCAATAACACTCCCAGGAGAGAGAATTGCTCTCTTCTCGTATAAAGGGTGCCGACTGCGTTCCACTATACTGCCTGTTTAATGGGTCTGTTCCCGCTTGACATGCATCAGCAGTCAAGTGAATTCACATGCTATAAAAATATATAGTAAACAGCCATCATTTTCACTGTACTTCTGCACAGTTCTACATGTATTTTTCTCCTCCAGTTATAATGACTCCGGATTGGACACATTTGTCAGAAAGTTTCAGGGGAATATTTATAAACAAAGGGCATAACCAAACCCTGCGTACGTCTCAGCTGTGGCATGTTTTTGCTCTATGTCTGGCATACTTCCTTTTCCTGGAAACTGCTTGAAATCATCCCTTTTGAAATGCGAGATCATGAAAACATTATTGTAGAGGAATGGTGCGGGGTGGGACGTGGAATCTGCAGTCCAAACACGAGGGGTGAATATTTTCACTCCAATAATCTGAACATGATACTGGAAGAATGTTTCCAGCTGAAAGAGTTGCATGAGTAAATGATCACAGCCTTCAAAGTACGTTTTCTGGAAAAGAAGATGCCTATTCTTGACATTTGCAAATTGTATTTGTCAAAGATAAATATCAACAGATTTTACAAAAGTACGCATTTGAATACAATATGATATAGATATGGTAACTACCAGCCAAATCTTGACCCTTTGATTTCCCCAAAGTCATCCAGATATAATACAGATTTAGTCAGTGCACCTTTCATGATGGAACACCTCCCTTTTGTCAAATTATATGCACATCATGCAAAATAATAACCTATATAATTAAGTAGAAAAAAGTTCTTGGCTTCATCCTGATGCTTTTTAAACGGTGCTCTCGAAAAGCCCTAAATTAGCGTTCATCATCACCCACGTACTTTTTTTCTGCATTCACTCGACTGGTATAACTGCCTGAATTATGCATGCTTTCTGATTACCGCATCCGCCGCAGAATCAGTGTCTCTGCTCGGCATTCATGTATTCCTCAGACACTCGGTTCTACAGATATCTGGAAAGGGCAGGCGCACTCCACCATTCAAGGCTGTGACGAAACAGTTATTCAAACATTCCCTCAGCTCACTGTGATGAGATTGATTCACAATCCCTTTTCTTTCATGAATACACCATACCTTCAAAGATTTCCTTCGCAGCAACCTACACACTGTTATAATGTGCATTTGTGTAACGTTTAGCAAAAATAGCTTGTGTTTTTGGTGTTAATCTTGTTCCATCATTTTATGAGAAAGTCAAGCAATAGAATGCATGCTTTTAGAAAGATTTCTAATTTTATAATCGTTTACGTGCCCTTTTTGTCATTTCGATTGTGTATTATTTCTTTCTTTGAAATACTGAAGGAAATGTACAGAAAAGAGCAGCTTGGAAAATAACATCTTTTGTGTTTGATGCTAGAAATAGAGTGAATAAATATGACAAGCTTTAAGGGTTGGGGTGAACTGTTGCTTTAAGGTTTCCTCTTTCTTCATTTATTTTTGGATTATATTCTGGTCTGTCCGCCAGTTGGCATTGACTTCTGCTCTCTGGCCAGTGACCCGGCGAGCTGAAGCCGGTGAGTGAGCGATCTGCTCTGCAAATTGCCTGGCTTCATTACAACAGTGTTTTCAGGCTCATCATTTAGAAATATAGACTTTGACAGTGTCTGCAATAAGAGGGCGGAACAATTTATTTCGCGTCAGTGCTGAACCACATGTAAAATGACTCTAAATGAAAAGACCAGGCAGTGGATCTTCAGAGTTCAGCCCATCTCTGTGTATGTGAATGGGGCTGTGCTTGGTGATTGTAATACAATACACTTTAATACAAGACATCTATCTATCTATCGTCTATCTGTCTGTCTATATCCTCTATTATTTGTGGTTTAATGAAGAATCTTTGCAGGATTCACAAGTGGTCAGGCTTGTGTCATTAAAAGTTGGTACATTTCTTGAGCATACCTGCATATTACACATTGTTATTAGATGCATGTCTAAAATGTTCAGTATTTATTATATATGGATGGCAGAAAGCTCTAGCCAAACAAAATCAATGAAGTTAATACAGTGTTCCCTCTGTAAATTGTTGACTGCAGGATGGAACTCTGTGCTATAATAAACAGTTTTTCTCTGTCGCTTTGCTGCATTTCTCAGATCAGAAAAGAAATTCTCTAAACTACTTGTTCAACCTTTCCCATCATCTAGTCACATGTGCACATGATAAAAGCAGTTTCTCATTCTTTTGAACAAGTTGCGATTGCTTTGGTACTTTCATGCAATCGATAATGTACATTTGTCTGCGGTTTCCTACATTATCAGTTGCTGATGTCATGCTGCTCAAAATGCATTATATAGTTCTCTGTGCTATAGTCTTACCCTCAGAACATCTAGTAATTAGCCATTAAGTCATTAAATGCAAAATGGTCGATCTAGTTGTCAGAAACTGTCAAGCTTATTTTCTACACATTTCTATTAGACTTTTAGTAAATTTGCCATGAATTGTGCAAGTGAATCTTGACTTTCACTAATGAAGAGAATAAAGATCAACCAATTATAAACCAAATCTCTGAAATAGCTCAAACTGGAAAGCATATAGACAGAGGACAACACAAGAGCTACAATTTCTGACAGTGGATGAACATCCAGAAAACGATCAGGGTCAACAGCCGAGAGGAAGAAGAGGAGTAAGGATGCATGGTGGAAGGGTACAGAGGCAAAACAGAGGACGAGGCTAAGGACAGAGGCGCTTATCAGATGAAATAAGGGCACTATTGTGGACCATGTTGTCAATCATGGCTTACAATGACTGAAGGGTGCAGCTAAATATTGAGAGATTGTCCATATCCTCAATAATTCAAACATTTTAAAACAGACTCTTTCAATCATTATCCCACTTAAGTAATGTGTACATTTGTACTTTTGAAAGGATATATGGCGTACATTAGAAGTGCAGCTTCTGTGATCCAAACTGTTGCCATAATTTAAAGCAGGTAACAGTGCAGTGTTATATTAACAACATGACTAAACATTTTGAATTTCTTGTTTGTGAACAATGACACAAGGACTTTTCATTCTGATGGCACTGATATGTTCATTGACATAAATACTTACTGAACTAAAGATGGACTAAAGATTTTGAGTAAGTTACAGGCTTTTGCAGGTAATATATTGTGTGGTGCTGTTTGTACAAATTGTTTTGAGAAATGCACATATTGCGAATATTAAGGATGATTGGAGAAATGCACCAAAGGGACCGATAAAAACTGTATGAGCTGTACGAGTATGTAATGAGCTTTCAGTTTGTTACAGAATAGACTACAAATTATTCTCCAAACATCCTTTCAGTAGTCAGAAGTCTGGCTGGTGAGACTTTCTGATGTATTGAGCAGAATTGAGTAATTTAACTAACGACATCCTAAAAGCATTACTATTTTTATTTTCCGTATCTCATCTTTCTTTGCACAGAGGAGAACCCCCAAAGATGAAAGCGATTCTCACTGTTGTGTTTGCTCTGGAATTATGTGAACTCTATTTCTGAAAAGGTTAATCTACCAATATGAACGATTGCTCGTGGGATATCACACCCTGAATGATTTCTTGTTTTTCAAGAAAAATAGCCATAACCTTTATGTGCTGACGAGAAACCTCTTTAGGTTCCCTTATATTGATTCAGCTTTCTAGCCAATAGTGAGTAATCATTTGAACTTCAGGAGTATGCCTGATTGCAAATATCTCTGTAATTTAACAAGTGTTTTATTTCCTTTTTCCTTAAGGTACATGTTGGCTTTGCACTACATCTCTACATTCACTGTTATTAATCTACACCATGACATTTCATAAAACTGACATGCTATATACCAGGTAACTGGAAGATTAGAGTTCCATTTGTGTTTAAATCAGATAGTTCATGTTCCCATTATATTGTGTAAACATGAAACTGCATGTTATAGATTTTATTTCCACTGCCCTATTAATCTTATTCTGAGTTCATGCAAGGTTTGTCCTCCTAGCAACTATTTCTGGCTAGGTCTAATTAACTCTTAAGTCATGATTAGTAGAAAGACAACAACAAAAAGAGAAGTTATGGTATGCATTCTTCTATCATCCATCTGGTAACTTGTAAACACTATAACTCCAGACCTAATCTGTCTAGAGAATGAGATTTTACTGTTTGATCCCAAAACCTGTTCTGCATTGCTTCACAGATCTGACTCATCAATGTGACTGCAATAGAGTGACCTCGGGTGGTAAAAACTTGCACTTTTTTGGAACACTAACTCAAATGCAGTGTTAGAGCTTTGACACAGACGATTATGATTAACAAACAATTTAAAGGAATAGTTCACCTAAAATTTTTAATTAGCTGAAACCGTACTCACAACCTATCCGTCTTGGGTATCCAAGACTTAGATGAGTTTGTTTCTTTATCTAAACAGATTTGGAGAAGTTTAGCATTACATCACTTGCTCACCACTGGTTCCTAGGCAGTGAATGGGTGCCGTCAGAATGAGAGTCCAAACAGTGAAAAGGAGTGAAAAGCTGAAGTTTACAAGAGACAAATCCATCATTAAGTCGTTTAAGGATTCCACTATAGAGAAAAAGTCCATCCCATGTTGTTCTCTGATATCAAAATCCACCAATATGTGTTTAGAACTGTTTTGTTTAGAGCTGTTTTCACTTAACTGTGCTTGAACTTTGCATAATTTTTCTCCTGATTCAAACAAGATGACTTTCACTGGAGAAAGCTTTATTATGGATAGAAGTTACCACGGTTTAAAGTTATGCAGATTACTTGTGGATTATTGTGATGTTTTTATCAGCTGTTTGGACTCTTATTCTGATGGCACCCATTCACTGCAGCAGATTTTCATTATTGGGTGAATTCTTTATGCATATATTTTAGCTTGACAGTTGTATTCACGATGGAAAAGAAATGTGCGGTTCTTCAAATTTTCTCCTTTCTACAAAAATATTCAATGGATTTTGGAGTGACACTGGTAAGTAAAATAACTTTTGAAAACTCTTTTTTTCTATCTACTTAGACAAACTGATTAAATTAAGTAAAAACATATCCTGATGTACATTACATAATTTATACAATATGCAGTCTTAAGTCAAATAAGTCTCATGAAGTGCATATCTGGCAAACGTTCCCATCCATGTGGCTTAAAATGCTCAGTGGAAATACTCTTTTCTATTAAGATTCATCTGATGATGCTAACACACAAGCTTATAACAAATAGTAATGGACATTATTCCTCCTGCACTTATCTGCGCTGGATCATGGATTGTGTTTGTCTATCCTTTGAGTTCTTAAATGGTTTTACAGCGGTTGAAACAGAAACTTTTATTTATTTCTTTTGCTGAAGCTGCATGGTTACAACTGCAGAATTTTCTCTTTGTAATTACCGTGATTTGATTTAGAGAAAATTGATCTTGCCAAGTTGGAGAAATGGTAGTGTATCAAATTATTCGAGCTAAGCTGATGTTCAATTTTTTGACTTGGATTTCACTTAGCAACCGACACAAGCATGTGATAAAAGGGCTATTTATACACACACGGGTTCTGTTACAGCTTGAGCGTGTTTGCCTTGTTGCACTGAAAATACTAGCACAATTACAGGGAAAAAGAGCTCTTCAGAGGATGGAGAGATGTTCGATGTTCTGCACCACTTACCCTCAGACAGGAGAGATGCACATTTACAGCATATCGCTAAATAGTTTTAACCAGAAGTTTAACCCGGTCCACTTGGATTATCTGAACTTCAGTTCAGTGTTTCTGTTCCATGCAATGAATCTGTTTTCATGCGTAGTGTCATTTCATATATACAAGCACACAAAGATTATATCTGAAATGCACTAAACAGCTAAGATTAAAATGTGGGAAAGTTGATCTGGTGTCCCTGACTGTGTGATGTTTGTTTGTAACCAAAAATAGCCTGTTTATTCCCTAGGTTCAGAGAAAAGGTGTAAAATGGTCATTAAAATGAATTATTAAACATTATATGAGTTATTACAATCCACACAAGCCTTACAAAACAACCATCAATAGACACTTGTCTATCTAGGGGCAATAAATATGCAAGTTTTTAAATATGTTCCAAAAGTGTCCGCCATTAATTGTCATCTTTGCACCAGGAAAGACATTGCTAATTAATATGGATATTATATAAGGCTTTTCGCTGTCCTTTTAGACCGAAATAATATGCTGGATGGATTTTCTTCTCTAGACGCAGAAGAAAAATTAAATTGACTTGGTCATTAGCTTCTTCTGTCTTCAGAGGTTCCGTCAGAATGACCCTTCACGACAAAAGGATGTCATTAATGCTGACAAAGTGCTCGGGTTTAATCATATGCACAACTCTGAGCTGGGGAGATTTCTCGCTCTGTTGCTAAATATGTAAATAGGATCATTTTGTGTTAATTAGCAAATCCAAAAAAGTGTGACTCAAATAGATTAACATTTGCTCCTTGTTCAGATTTTATGGAGTTGTACTGCCGTGTTTCATTCGGCATGGAATGTTAAATAACTGAGGTGTTGCAAATATTCATCTCTAATTTCCAGAAAAGTCTCCAGGAAAGGCACGGAGATCTCTCAGGTGCCGTAATACAGCACGGATGATTGCGAAATATTAAATTCTCTGTTAATTGGCACATGAGGGCCCATACAAAAGAAAAATGTGCAAATGAAATCTCTTTAATATCTCCATCATTTCTCCCTGACAGCTGTGACATGGAGGTGAAGAGCAAATAAAGATCTGTACATCAGAGGTTTCTCCTGAGAAACAAGACTCACAATGTTGCAACATGAATTTTCAGAGTCAGGTGGTAAGATCTTGGCATGAGCTCAGACATTTCTCTTGAGGTTTTTACAAGATTAAATCTGAGCTCTGCATTTACATAAATGTTATAGCTCTGTGCTCTTATCGCATGCTATGAATTGTGAGAACTGAGGACTGACAATTGAGAACTGAGACACGAGTGGAGTAATGTCTGCTGACAATTCAGCTCTGCATCTTATAAATACATTACATTTTAAAATATACTGAGGTTGAAAAGATCTATTTTAAATTATAATAACATTTAAACATATTGTGTTTTTTACTGGAATAAATAAATACAGCATTGATGAGCACAAAAGAGACTTTATTCAAAAATTCCAAAGTTTTAAAATTTTAAATTAGAATCAGACTGCTATATTTATGTTCAGTTATTTCACTTTGATTGCATAGAAAAGGACCTATACATTGCCATTAGAATACATTTACTGAACCTAAACATAGGAGCCTGATAAAAATGCTTATTTTAGATGAAAATTTCAGATGGCGCTTAGAGACTTGATTTGAACTCTTCATATATTGTACTTGGTAAACAAGCCCATCTTATTATTTGTACGTGCTGAGGAAATTGGTACTGGCGTGAAACCATTAAAGAAACACTCCACTTTTTTTGAAAATAGGCTAATTTTCCAACTCCCCAAGAGTTAAACAGTTGGGTTTTATTGTTTTCGAATCCATTCAGACGATCTCCGGGTCTGGCGGTAGCACTTTTAGCGCAGCTTAGAATACATCATTGGATCTGATTAGACCATTAGCATCTCACACAAAAATATTGCAATATTTTTTTATTTGAAACTTGACTCTTCTGTAGTTACATCGTATATTAAGACTGACGGAAAATATTGGTTTATTTTCAATGCTTTTATATTGACTTGGAAATGGATAGCAGTCTGTGGCATTTCTGTCAGGTTTTGTTCTGTGTGAGAGTGTATGTGTAGCACACTATGCTGCACTCTCTCTCTCTCTCTCTCTCTCTCTCTCTCTCTCTCTCTCTCTCTCTCTCTCTCTCTCTCTCTCTCTCTCTCTCTCTCTCTCTCTCTCTCTCTCTCTCTCTCTCTCTCTCTCTCTCTCTCTCTCTCCCTCTCTCTCCCTCTCTCTCGCTCTCTCTCTCCCTCTCTCTCTCTCTCTCCCTCCTCCCCTCTCCTCTCTCCTCTCTCTCTCTCGCCTCTCTCTCTCTCTCCTCTCCTCTCCTCGCCTCTCTCGCTCTCTCTCTCTCTCTCTCTCTCTCTCTCTCTCTCTCTCTCTCTCTCTCTCTCTCTCTCTCTCTCTCTCTCTCTCTCTCTCTCTCCCTCTCTCTCCTCTCCCCTCTCTCTCCTCTCTCTCTCTCTCTCTCTCTCTCTGAGTGAATGCTGGGAGGTGAAAGGGTGTGTGCTTGAGAGCGTGTTACTGTCGTGCGCTTTTTCTTTGTTTTTTGTTTTTTTCCTTGTATGTGTTTTCTTTTTTCTTGATTGTATAATTTATTGTATGTAAAGATTCGTATAGGGTTCTAATTAGTAGCCTGCCGTGCTTTGCACGGATAACCTGGCGTTAGGTATGGCGTCCACAGGTGGAAGGACGCCATTATCTCTCCGTCATGGGTTCAGGTGTGTGGCAGAGGCTAGTGTTACGGTCGAAGATGTTTTGCTCGCGGTTGGTGAGCAAATAGGTTATGAAAATATATTTTCGGCTTCGAGAATGAATAAAGCCGTAGTTGTTTTTCTTAACGCAGAAGTTTTGGTTAACAAGGTTATTGAAAACGGCTTGTGGGTGAAAGGACTTCTCACTACTACTACCCCGCTGTTTGCACCGGCAACAAAGGTGATTATTTCGAACGTCCCTCCGTTCATTGAGAATGACGTCATAGTGAGAGAACTTGCGAGATTTGGAAAAGTTGTAAGTGAGGTTAAAGCGGTTTCTTTAAGATGTAAAAATCCTGCGCTTAAACATGTGGTGTCTTTTAGGAGACACGTGTTCATGTTTCTGAATTCTCCGGAGAAAGTTTTGGATGTATCGTTTAGAGTGAAAGATGGAGATAGCTCGTATATGATTTTCGCTAGCACAGAGAGTTTGCGATGCTTCGAATGCGGGGATTACGGGCATAAACGACTTTCATGTCCTCAAAAGAAAACTTTGGAAGAGCCTAGGACTAGTGCTGAGACAGAAGAAACAGTGGTGCACAAGGATGTGGAGGTGAATCAGAAACCAGGAGAGGAAAAATCAGGCTCGGAAGAAGGTCCTGTGGCTGAGACGAGTAAGAACAATGGATTGGAGGTGAGTGGCGATGTTGTGAGTAATTTAAACAACGTTGATAATGAAAAGCCAAGTTGTAGCAGTGTAAATGGTACTGCAGTTGTAAAAGAGCAGCTTGTGGATGGTCATGTAGGCCTGCACGTCAGTGAGGTGCTGTGCGCGAGTATGGAGGACGAGGAGGAGGACTTTATGACGCAGAGTCAGGATGACATGAAGGATGATGAGAGTTTGTCGGATCTGTCAGATCTCTATAAAGCTGATGATGATTTGTACTCCGTGGAACAGATAAATGCTTTTTTGGATGAGACTAAAGGGAAAAAGGTAGAGATAGGGGACTTTTTCCCTGATAAGGAAAGGTTTGTTGCTTCGGTAGTGTGGGCACGTAAAACGTACAATCATACGGTGTTATCCCAACAGAAACGGTATAGGCTTAAGAAGTACATAACCACGATAAGACATGATAAAAAGGGCGTGATTGTGAATGAAAGAAGATTTCGTGATAAAGCCAAATAAACATTATGGCTTTTGGTAGGCTCGTGTTTCTGTGTAGCTTCTTCTTTCTGTCCTGTTTTTCTTTCTATTCTTTCCTTTTCATGGAGCATCTTAAAATAGGTTCTCTAAATGTGAATGGTCTGAGGGATAGGAAAAAGCAGACTTTAGTTTCGGAGTACTTTAATATTAAGAATATTGCAGTAGGGTTTCTTCAAGAAACCCATAGTAATATGAGTAATGAGTCTGAATGGGGTTTGTGGTGGGAGATTATGTTTTAAGTCATGGCTCTAATGTCAGCGCTGGAGTGGCGATTTTATTTCATTCAACTTTAAAAGCAAAAATTGTGTCTAGATATCATATAGAACCTGGAAGATTACTTTTAGTAAGGGCTGAAATAAATAATTTTCACTTTCTTTTGTTAATATGTATGCTCTAATGGTGGAACAGAAAGAGTTCTTTTATTTGAGAAATTGTGTTTTAAAAACTCTTAATTCAGGAGATATAATTATAATGGCAGGAGACTGAATTGCACTTTAAATTTTAACATAGATAGAAATGCAGAGGAACCTCACCAAAATCAGCACTAGTATTATCTGATGTGGTTAAAAATTTGAATCTTGAAGATGTTTGGAGAATCAAAATCCATTGCTTAAACAATACACTTGGGTAAAAGTCACAGATGGTAAAGTTCATGCTGCTAGATTGGATCGATTTTATATTTCTGGTGACTCAAGAAACAGAGTGGGCAATGTGAATATTATTCCAAATATAATTTCAGATCATAAAATGATCACAATGGATTTTGTCATTTTAAAAGAAAGTAAAAGGAGTTCGTATTGGTATTTTAATAATACACTTTTACAAGATAATGCTTTTTGTGAGAATTTTAAATTGTTTTGGGAAATGTGGAGAATGCAAAAAGCTAATTATGCTGATATTAAACAATGGTGGGACATTGGAAAAGTGCAAATTAGAGTTTTCTGCCAGCAATATTCATCATATTCAAAAAGGACATTAAAGACCAGAATACAGGACTTGGAGGCTGAGATCTCTGATATAGAGGAGAAAATGATGGCGAGGAATGGATCTCAATTGGACACTGCTCTTTCAGAAAAAAAGCTTCAATTAAATAATATATTATATGATAAAGTGAAAGGTGCCCTTGTTAGGGCGCGTTTTATTCAAAACAAAGACATTGATGGACCTACAAAATTCTTCTTCAATTTAGAACGAAAGACTAATCAAGGAAAATTGATGGTTGGTTTAAAAAAAGATGATGGTGTTATCACATATGACTCTTATGAAATGAGAAGAATTGCTGTCGATTTTTATTCTGATTTGTATGCAGCTAATGACACTGATTCTAAATGTAAGGATGAACTGTTTTCATGTCTGAAAAAGCTGACACCTGAACAACAGGAGGTGATTGATTCACCGATTACTTTTCAAGAAGTGACACAAGCTGTAAAAGGTTTATCATCAGAGAAAGCTCCTGGTCTAGATGGGCTTCCATCTGAGTTTTATAAATATTTTTGGAATGTGATTGGCAAAGATTATTTTGAAATGCTTTTAAGTTCATTACAGACTGGGTCTCTACCTAAAAGTTGTAACAGGGCAGTATTGTCTTTGTTACCGAAGAAAGGGGATTTGTTTTGTTTGAAGAATTGGAGACCTGTCGCATTAATGTGTACGGATTATAAAATATTCTCAAAATGTATTGCCAATAGATTGAATAATTATATGGGTGTATTAATCATGAAAGAACAATCATATTGTGTAAAGGGGCGATGTATTAAGGATAATTTATTTTTAATAAGAGATATTATAGATTATGCAATGTATAATGAAAATGAGTTGGGGTTAATATCTCTTGATCAAGAGAAGGCGTTCGACAGAGTTGAACATGCTTATTTGTATGATTTACTGAAGGCTTTTGGTTTTGGAGATGGTTTTATCTCATGGGTTAATTTATTGTACAATGAAGCTGAATGTATGGTCAAAATAGATGGAGGTTTAAGTGTTCCTATTAAAGTAAAGAGAGGAATAAGGCAAGGATGCCCTCTTTCAGGGCAACTGTATAGCCTTGTAATTGAACCCCTACTGTGCAAATTAAGAGAGCAGTTGACTGGTTTACATATTGAGGGGTCAAATCATTTAAATGATGTGAAATTATCAGCTTATGCTGATGACGTAACTGTAATAATTAGGAACAGTAAGGATATTAAAGTTGTTCTAGAAAATCTTAAATCTTATGGAAGAGCATCATCAGCAAAAATAAATTGGACAAAAAGTGAAGCCTTATGGTGTGGTCCAGAGAGATCTAATGTCCCACAGCTGCCTAATAACGTTATGTGGAGAAGAGATGGGTTTAAGTTTCTAGGAGTGTTCTTAGGTACTGGGACATATAAGGAAAAGAATTGGGAAGGAATATTGGAAAAAGTGTGTCTCCGGTTATCTAATTGGAAATGGTTAATTCCCCAGCTGTCCTATAGGGGGAGGGTCCTAATAGTCAATAATCTTGTTGCTTCAACGTTATGGCATAAAATGGCTGTATTGGACCCCCCTGCTGTTGTCATTAAGGACATTCAAAGATGTCTTGTTGACTTCTTCTGGACAGGTCAGCATTGGCTGAGACCTGTTGTACTCTACTTGCCTCTTAACGAAGGAGGGCAAGGACTAATTGATATTGGTTGTAGGATTGCTGCTTTTAGATTACAAGCTGCCCAGAGACTTTTGTATGGGAAAGATGTCTGTTGGGCTCATGTTGCTTGTGGTCTTTTGAGGAAAGGAGGACGACTGGGATTAGACCGACAATTGTTTTTAATAAATTTGAAGGATGTGATATTACCTGAAATAACTCCTTTTTATAGGTCAGTTTTAAAGTCATGGAATGTTTTGAGAATTGTTCGAGAACAAGGTATTGTGAGTGGATCATGGATAAAGAGGAACCTCTTCTTTATAATCCGGCTTTACCTATGAAAAGCTTGAACTTCCATTCCATGCAAGATGCTATGGTCAAAGCCCAGTTTATAAAAGTGTCTCATCTTTGGCGTAACGGTGAATGGCTGTCCTCCGAGGATATTGCAGCAAAGCTTGGTATTAAATCACTCCGTTTTGCTGAAAGATTAAGGAATGATTTCCTATCTGTAATACCACCAGCATTTACAGAATTGTTGAAAGAGGAGGAAACGAAACAGCAATGTATTAATGTGATGGTTGAATTTCCAAATGTAAGGGTAAGTGCAGCTGTGGAGACAAGTGCAGAAGATGAGGGGAAGCTGTTGAGTTTTAAAACTCCAGAACTTAACTTGTTTGCTGACACAGGAAAGAGAGCATTGTATCATACTTGTGTAAAAGTGATGCATTTTGAGTCATTAAAATGTGTTCTAGAATCTAAATGGCAAGGGATAGACGGTTGTGATGGGTCACCGAAGGGCAGTTGGAGGACTCTATATAAATGTCCTATTAATAA
This sequence comes from Gymnocypris eckloni scoliostomus, assembly GCA_027564155.1. Lineage (NCBI taxonomy): Eukaryota > Metazoa > Chordata > Actinopteri > Cypriniformes > Cyprinidae > Gymnocypris > Gymnocypris eckloni. The sequence goes on along the minus strand of CM050425.1, from coordinate 13,213,713 downwards.
GAGAACTGGTGATCTTCAGTGGCGTTTAATACATGGAATATTAACCACTAATAGACATAGGGCACATATTGATCCAACAGTAAGGGATGAATGTCCTTTTTGTTTTGAGCATGAAGATGTGTATCATCTATTTTTGCAGTGTGAAAGATTGAAGCCAATGTTTTTATTGTTGGAAGAATGGAGTAAAAACTTGAAATATGAATTTACAGTAAATGGTTTTATTTATGGCCCGAAGTATAAGTATCAAAATAGAAGAATTGATGTGTTAATAAATTTTGTATATGGTCAAGCAAAGTTAGCTGTGTGGCTAACAAGGAAAGAAAAGATGAATGGGGGTGTTTCTACTGATGTTAATATGACTTTAAGAGGTTTGATTTCTGCCCGGCTTACTGTTGAGTTTGCATACTATAAAATGGTTGGTGATCTTAATACTTTTACATTTACTTGGGGTTTGAATGATGTTTTATGTAAAGTAGAAGATGGAGTTATACAAATGAATTTGTGACTTTTGTAATTTGTTTTTTTGTGAATATTGGTTTATTGTAATGTAGTAATTGTATCAAATAAAGAAAGACTAAAAGTCTCTCTCTATCTCTCTCTCTCTCTCTCTCTCGCTCTCTCTCTCTCTCTCTCTCTCTCTCTCTCCCTCTCTCCTCTCCCTCTCTCCTCTCCCTCTCTCTCTCCTCTCTCTCTCTCCTCTCTCTCTCTCCCTCTCTCTCTCTCCCTCTCTCTCTCTCTCTCTCTCTCTCTCTCTCTCTCTCTCTCTCTCTCTCTCTCTCTCTCTCTCTCTCTCTCTCTCTCTCTCTCTCTCTCTCTCTCCTCTCCCTCTCTCTCTCTCTCTCTCTCTCTCTCTCTCTCTCTCTCTCTCTCTCTCTCTCTCTCTCTCTCTCTCTCTCTCTCTCAGTCTCCAGGGCCTCTGGTCCCTTGATCCCCAGCCTCTTCAAGCTCTCTTGTTTCAGCCCAGCAGCGTCTCTGGAAAATGATAGGATGTGGAGAACGTCCCTCTCAGCCCGCTTTAGCACTGGACAATGGAACCTTAAACCCTCACAGCACGACATCGTTTTGAGCTGTGCCTTGAATAATTTAGCCCTATTGCATGAGGCGAAGAATGTAAAACGAACTCTAGGAAATGTCTCGACGCTGACTTTAACACTTAACTTCTCTTGTAGGGGTTTTGTTAAATAATGTATATCAACCTAAATCAACACATTTGGTGCATTTTTTAAGCTTTCATTTGATGTGTAACTTGATTTGCATTTCCCAAAGGAAGTACCAGTGCATGCAAAACTGAAAAACTAGTTCTAGCTAAATTTATACCTTATGCTTTGGTTCTGTGTAAGTAAAATGCCATTGACACAGGGCATTTCCATTCATTTTTCATTCTCTCTGTTTTACTTTCAGACAAATAGTGAAGGCATTTTAGAACTAATGGAAAAACATAAAGAGCAATCGATGTACATCAGGTGCGTATGTAATGCTTTTCCTATGTTTTATTGTCCATTCAAGTCTTCCTGGGAAGTTTGTATTTATGAGTTGGTGTCATAATTATGATGTCAGGTGTTCAAACCTCTCTGGAGCTAAATGGAGGAAAAAGCAGCATGATTTTTATTTACATCCACAAAATAATTCAAAAGAATACACATTGGGTGTGTTTAACACAACCTAATGGCAGTTTGTAAGTATTTGACGATTTGTCAAATTAATTTGTAATCGCTTTTTTAAATTTAAAAAGCTGTATTTTTTGTATGAATCACATCATATGAATTTTATTTATTGGTGATCTAAACTAAACAAATGTTATATATTCTAGCATAATTGTTCAAATACAGTCATTTTTTGAACATGCAACTTTGCTAGTTTTATTGTAAATTAAAATAATACTACTTATTAATTAATTAATTAATTAATTTCAGCAAATGTGCCATACCATCAATACAGATCCATTGTGTCCCCACTCATAATCATGATGTTATATAGAGAATGATGGAAAATATGCGACCCTGGACCACAAATCATAAGTGTCAATTTGCATAATACATACCCTGAAAGCTGAATAATTAAGCATTCCATTGATATATAGTTTGTGAGGATAGAACAATATTTAGCCGAGATACAACTATTTGAATATTTGGAATCTGAGGGTGCAAAAGAAAATCACCTTTAAAGTTGTCAAAATGAAGTTCTTAGCAAAGCAACTTTTTCTGACAAGCAGATGTGATGAGACCAGCTTTTTTTCATCTGACGTAGATTTTCAAAATTTCTTCAAAAATATACTTTATGAAAAACAAAAATAGGTAGAACAATTGAAAATTGTAAAACGTTCTCATATAATTCGATGTGCTGCTTGTCATTTCATTGTGAAGGTAACACTTTATTTTGATAGTCCACTTTAGACATTCTGCTAACTATAATAAACTTTGCAACTACATGTCAACTAGCAGTCATTAGAGTTACTTTATTTTGATGGTCCCCCAACATACATTTAATTGCAAGTAACTTTGCAAGTATACATTTCAACTTTACTAAACAAAACCTTAAACCTAACCCTAACCTACCAGTTTGTGCCAACCCTAACCTAACCTAACAGTCTACTAATATTCTAATGAGAATTAGTTGACAGTAGTTGCAAAGTTACTTATCGTTAGCAGAATGTGTGGTAACACTTTGGAATTAGGGAACACTATTCACTTTTAACTAGTTGCTTATGAGCATGCACATTAGCATATTAGCTGTTTATTAAAGCACATATTAATGCCTTATTCTGCATGACCAAATTCTAGATGTTTTAACCCTACCCAATACCAAAACATAACTACTACACAACCTTACTATCAACAAGCAGCAAATGAAGTGTTTATTGAGGGAAGCGTTTAGTTAATAGTGAATAAATGTTCCCTAATCTGAAGTGTTACCTAAAGTGGACTAGTGAATTAAAATGTAACCATATTTAATTGTGAAATTTTAAACAATTTCTACACCATTTTTTTCCAGTGTGGTTTGGGTAGAACTGAAAATATTTAATGCTTAGAGTTAAGGGTTCAGAGCAAACCCTATGTCATTTAAGTGCAGCCTTGCAAGCAATATAATTAGCCTTGTTGTAAAAGTGATGCTTCACATTTTTATCCTGGCAACTTTTTCATCACCACAGTGATTTTATGAACTCCTCCACAGAAAATAGCACCCTTTTCACTCCCGATAACGAGGAGCGCTGCTGGCTGTTATTTCAGGGCTGAGAGAGAGAGAGAGAGAGAGAGAGAGAGAGAGAGAGAGAGAGAGAGAGAGAGGGGAGTGACAGAGAGAGAGAGAGAGAGAGAGAGAGAGAGAGAGAGAGAGAGAGAGAGAGAGAGAGAGAGAGAGAGAGAGAGAGAGAGAGAGAGAGAGAGAGAGAGAGAGAGAGAGAGAGAGAGAGAGAGAGAGAGAGAGAGAGAGAGAGAGAGAGTGGCGGCAGATGAGACACATTCAGCCCGACTTGCCACGTTGTAATTTAGCTGTCAGAGGAAATGTCTGCGCTCCTGCAGGACTGTCACAATTCAGAAAAATCATGTATGTCATGTCAATGTCAGTTAAGAGCGAAACCCGATCGGCTGTTTTGATGGGCCTGCCAAAGTTGAGTGACGCCAATATGCTGTCAGATTTCTGCTATAAAGCGATAAACTGACGTCGTTTTGATGGACCATTAGAAAGAAACAAGCTTTTTATTCTTTCAGCAAACTTTCCATCAAAGTGAAGAGGGGAGTTTGACTGAATCCTGTACTTAAGTCATCATGATGGAGATTCAGACACGCCTCCAAAACAATGGAATATTAATAAAAATGCACCGCTTCGAGGCTCACACATTTTTAGGCATGATCTAGTCATTTAGACATTTTTAGGCCCATTTTTTGTCTGCTTCACTCTTTCAGGAAAAAAATGGTTTAACAAAATGTTGGTTACAATGTTGTTCATTAGTCTGCGTTCATTTTTGTAGTTTTTAAAGGAGTCCTGTAACTTTGTTTACATCTCATCCATGAATCACATCATTTAGCCAGTTACTCTCTAATGGCTGAATGCAAAAAGGGAACTTGCTTCAAATGAAGTTGATTAAATCCCAGGTGTTCGCAATAACCTGCTATGGATTTTCACAGAGGCACGTAATCCTGCGATAAACAAGTGGTAATAAAATGTTGAGAATGGGAACGTCTTGGGGGCACTGGATGCTGCTCCTTTAATGCAGTATGCCTGCCGTTGTTTTGTGCAGGGTAATGTAGATGGAATTATTAATAACAGCATCATTATCGTCAGCACAGCATGTTCACATTATTCCTGTTTTGTCAACACTGATGTAAGACGTATCACAAAGTGTGTTTGGAACAACAGCTCTTGTCTTTCAGTTAGAAGTTTCTTGAAAAGGACTTAAATGATGCACTTGAATGGGCACAATAAGCACGCTACTGTAACACGCAACACTCATTCATTCAATATTGATATTCATTTGATTTAAACGTGTACATTTCCATCTGCACAATGTGATTTGAAAAAATGAACGTCTTTATTTTTTATGTGTAAATACATTACTGTGATCTCGACTCAAATAATTAGTTATGATTAATCTTCCACTTGTCCCTTATGTCTTGAGTCCAACCAACATGGTTCAAACGATGGAGCTGTGACCATGTTATTATGCTTTTGTAAAACAGCCGTGAGTTGTTAGTTTCCCCCACTGATGCATCGTTCGTCGTCGTAGGGGAAATGCACCCCAGAGCGGTTAGTGAATCAACTTCTGACTCACATACCGAATGCAAGTTATCATTACTTCTCTCAAAATGAGGCAACAGCTTGAAATATAAGTTATAATGGCATTTAAATGTACTTTTAAAGGTCGATTTCAGTCCAACTGAAGCAATAAGCAAAACTCCAACCCACACAGTTTCTCTCCCACTGTCTAATTCATGCCCGAACACCTTCCCCCTCCACCACGAGAGCGCTCAGCATCCCATGTTATCAACACAAAACTCTGAAAACACAACTGCCTATCGGCGGCACGGAATTACACATTGTGACTTTAGAGCCGTTCTGCCGAATGGAGATGCACAACACGCTGAGACAAACTGTGTCATTAACAAAGACCAACAGATGGCTGTTCTGGAAAGAGCCCAGATATGAGATACAACAGGCAGAGGAAGGAACTGGTTTGGGCCAGTAATGGTAAATTGTTCTCAATAAAAGAGCTGTTGTGCTTTATGTCTGTGAGATCATTGATTTTAGCAGATTGAGCAGGTCACAAAACATTTTTAGATACTCAGATGTCTACAGAAGCGATGCACAAGTCTTATGTTTATCAGATTGTGTGATCGTTTTCTTTGCGGTTCCACTTGATTATGTCAAGATGGCTGTAATTGTTTATACTGAAACTCTTTGTTTGCTGATTCACCTCCGCTGCTTTTCTATCAAATATTGCAGCTGTGGAGGAGGTTTGATGGCATGATGTTTGGTTATGAGAAACTCAAGAACTACTTTTGGTGTTATTGACGTCCAACATACTGACAGCTAATATTTCATTATTATTAAATAACAACTCATATTCTGGTCTGCTCATCACACACAACTATTGTATGGCTTCTGGAGACTTCATGGTTACACTTTATTTTGATAGTCCACTTTAGACATTCTACTAACTACAAGTAACTTTGTGTCAACTAATTATCATTCATTTGCACCTACATATCTACTAACTCTCAGAGTAGACTGTTAGGGTAGGTTCAGGGTTAGTAGAATAAGTTGACATATACTTGCAAACTTTATCATAGTCAGTATGTTGTATGTTGTGAACCCATAAGATAAAGTGTTAGAAGATATTAAGCATACAGTCTACTAATACTCTAATGACTGCTAGTTGACATGTAGTTGCAAAGTTACTTGCTTCTTGTTCCACAGAAAAATATATCAACTTTGGAAAACACGGAGGTGAGTAAATAATAACAGACTTGTATTGGGGTGCACTTGTACTTTAATGGAGTGTAAATTCTATGCCAAACAGAATTGCAAAACAGTGACTTTTTAAAACAAGTTATAATCCTGTCCTCTATTGCTTGGACAAACAGGGAATTTTGTCAGAGTTATAATGTCTGGTCTGGCTGTATTTCTTAAATTATTTTAATGTTATTTGTATTTATTTATAATTTTTTGCATTATGTTTGTTTTATATGTATTATACATTTACATATTTGACTATAGAATTCATATTTTCTTTCTTTTTCCTTTTTTATATATACTGTATGTCGAGGTCACATTGAAAAATTCAAAACATAGTTATTTATTTATTTATTGACCCTTGATTCTCATTGTTGTAACTTGCTTTTAATATTTTTTTTTTAAACATATTTTAATTCAGACTTTTTCTCACCATCCTTGGTCATTCTTACTAATAGCTACCCCAATTCTATTTTATTTAAATATGCATCTATTAAAGACAGTACAAAAACTGGTATAATGCAAATAATACTTTATAGATTAAAATTAAATAATACATGATTTTTCTTCATGTTTCAGTAATGAGATATTTTTTCTACACTCAAACATGCCCAGAAGACACATGCTCATTATGAAATCAATGTGGCGCTGTTCATTCAGAGGGTTTAAATGCACAGGCATGGTTATGTAAGTCATCATAATCCGCTGTTACTATGGTTACTGCAGCCCCAACTGACTTTGGTGGTGCTTCAAGAAAGGTACGCAGTCAATCCGTCACTCTCACAAAAGCTCGTCCCTTTGATGCCAGTAGTCGTTGTCAGCGGATAAACGCAATATTGTGCGCTTGGCATCCCTTTTGCACCATGGGAGCGTCTTTCAGTGCTGTATCTAAGCACCCGTCCTGTTCTCTCCAACAATCTTGGGTACATATTCAGTCTTATTTTAATGTAATATGCATATTGTCCCTCAGTGGTGTAAAGTCTACGCCCTGTCGCTCGGATCAGATGTTGTAGTGCTGGGAGGCTTAATGTCTGTTTACAAAGACAAATGTGAGCAGTGTTATGTTATGTAGAATATATTTTCCCTCTGAGGCTGCTAATCTTAATGAAAACCATCAATGGAAAAAAGTGATTTTCTTATGTGTTGGTGGAAAATATAGAAGGCCGTTTCCACCACAGAATATTTTTTTAAAGGTAGTTGCTGCACTTTCTCTCACTATTCTAACTATTTTTCTCACAACTGAGTTGTCTAAGAATTGTGAGATTGAAGCTCACAATTGTGATAAAGTTAGAATTGATCAAAATAAATTTTGACTTTTTTCTCGCAATTCTGATTTTGTTTTCTCCATATTGCGATATATAAACTCGCAATTATGTGTTCTAAAGTTAGAATTGTGGGATATAATCAAATGCACCAAATAAAGTAAGAATTGCAAGAAATATACTCAGAATTCTGACATTTTTCTTGCAATTGCGACTATATCTTGCAATTCTTCCCTTTTTGGAATTATAACTTTTCTCAAAATTGTCCATTTGTGAGGAAAAAAGCGTATTTTATTACAATTGTGAGAATCTAACAATTCCAACTTTATAACGTTATAAATTATATCTCACAATTCTGACCTTTGTCTAGCAATTCTAGCTTTTTTCAGAATTGCAAGATATAAACATGTGATTGTGAGTTATAAAATCAGAATTGCAGGATATGAACTAGCAATTTTGAAAAATCAAGTAACAATTGCAAGATATAAACTCGCAATTCTGTCTTTCTTGCAAATGCCACTTTATATCTCGCATTATTTTTTACAATTTTTGTAAAAATTGACTTTTTCTTACAATTCTGGCTTTTATTCTCAGATTCGCAAAATATTAATTTGTGAATGTGAGTTCACAAATTAACCTTGAACCTTGAACCATAGTTGCACTTGCAAGCAAAAATCATAATTACCTAGATATAGACATAAGTTGCAAAAACCTTTTTTTATTTTTGTTCAGTGGTGGAATATGAACTTCCAATAGAAAAGCATCTCACCTTGCAGGAAAGCATTGGGCACACAGAGACAGCTGTGTCTGAGTGGAATATATAGTTGTAGTATGGCTTTGGCATTTCATTATTGTTCCTGTTGACAGAGACTATGAGCTTGGAGCGTTGTGAGAGGAACAGCGACGCTGTTTGAGGTCTGAGGGGCAGGAGACAAACTGTGCCGTGATGAAGCTTTGACAGGTGAGGTCCTCTTATTTCCCTCCAGAACGAGAGATCTGTGTATATGTGTGCCTTCGTGTATGAAGGGCACATCTGGAGAGGAAGTGAGAGGCTGAGGGAAGTATAAAAGAATGATAAAGAGGAAGGTTGTGACATATTGAACAGCCCGGGTCGAAATAAATGTGGAGGTCATACTGGAAAACAATGGCGATGATGATTTCAGAGACTTTGAGCACAAAGGCTGCATTCATAAAGTATGCTGACAAAGGTCAGCTAATGTTCACACTTGAAATAGTTGTTGTTTTACAGTACAAAGGGCTTCTGACATTAGTCTAGACATCTTGACCTGTTGAAAACATGACACATTATATATCTATATCTATATATATATATTACATGATTACCTGAACAAAGTACTATAGGTTATGTGAAAAAATTAAAAAACAAGGAGTAATGGAAAAATGAAGAGCAATGTGTGCCAAAATAAGACATGGGAAAGCTTTTTAATAATATAATATAACATAATATAATATAATATAATCACTTCTGTATGACCATATTCTACATCCTTAATCCTAATCAATACCTAAATGTAACTACTACTAACTATTAATAAGCAGCAAATTAGGAGTTTATCGAGGCAAAAGTCATATTTAAAGGTTTATTGATAGTCAGAATTGGACCTTAAAACAAAGTGTGACCATCAATTGATCTAAAATATTGATTTTATATTACTATATAATTTTAGTTATGTTATTAACTGAAATAAAATAAAATATAAAAGCACAAAACATATTTTATTTTGTTATAGTTGCCAAAGCATCATTCATCATTTTTATTCTGTTTAACTTGATGTACTAAAACAGTATAAAACTAAAACTGATCTAAAACATTTCGTTAGACAGCATCTTTTCAGGAATTTGTCATTGCCATCGTTTTCTTTTTAATCCAATTTGTCCAAGTCAAACTGATCAAAATGTAAAAAGTAATTTTTTTGCATAACAACAAAGCTTAATTCTGCGAGGCTTTATTTGTGACATGGGTTTATTTATGAGTATGATTTCATGATCGTATCTTGTTTCTTACTGATATGTTTACTGATTTCGATTCAGACTGATTCTCTCAAAGATCATGAGATTGAGATGAGGAGGTCTAGATGATGGAGTCTGATTACCGAGGATGAAGAGCTGAGAGACTGCTGGCAGTGTGTGTGGAGAAGCTGCCAGGAGGACGAGTCACTTGTTGAGCTCCTACACTGTGCCGTTCTGGGACCTGCTGCATTTAACGGGATTGGCTGATGGACTGGAGACTGAGCCATTAATCTCTCCTCCCTCTTATCCAATTACAGCACCTATAGCAGAGAAAACAGAGCGTTTGTGCCAGCGGCAAGTCACAACACACAATCACAGGGACGGAGTTTTACAATTGCCTTTGTAAAATGGACTTTTTTCTCGCAATACTGATTTTTTTTCCCCTGCAAATTGTGAGATATAAACTAGCAAATGCAAGAGGAATTGCAAGATATAAACTCACAATTATGACATATTTCTTGCAATTGCGACTTTATCTCGTAATTCTATCGTATTTTCTCCGAATGAGATAAACTCGCTGTTGCGTTGTAACGTCCATTTGTGAGGAAAAAAGTCTATTTTCTTACGATTGTGAGTTTATATCTCACAATTCTGACTATTTTATCAGAATTGCAAGATATAGACGTGCAGTTGTGAGTTATAAAGTCTGAACTGCAGGATATAAACTAATAAATGTAGTTGTATATAGTTTTTTACAGCTCAAAACTTCCTTTTCAGTGAAATAAATCAATAAATATTTCACCTTGTATGATTTTATGTTTATTCAGGTTTTGTAAAGAGCTGTTATTGAAAAATGGGGCAGTTAAAACTATGTTGAAAAACAAAATTAAAATCGAGGGGGGGGGGAATAGTGTGTTTTGGTGCAAAAAAAGGCTACTTCAACTTACCTCAACTTAAGGTTTAAGATACTGAATAAAATGGTGGTGAATGAAACAAATTTCACTCAGAAATCGCTAGTAAATTTTATTAAAAAAATGGCAAGTAACACGTTAAAGGAAAAAGAAAGAAAGAAAATAAATGCATGAATGGATATAAAAATAATGGGGGCAGTGAAAACTACATTGAAAAAAAAAAACATCTTGTTTAATTCTTCGTGTCATATTGAGAGCAGAAAATAGTCCTGAAAAAAGACTTTATAAGTGGATATCAGAGTGGAAAAATGCTATTAATGATAAAATCTCTTGAATATAATTTGCGATAGAACTAGCGTAATGATTGGTTTCAGGTTATTGGATGGTGGGGTGGGAGAGTGGGAATAGTGGAGAGCAAAGCAGTGTTTCAATCTGCTAAACACAGTAGACAATTAGGCTTAAATGCTGCCATTATCTGTATGGCCCAGCTGTCTTTGCAGAATGATTTCTGGTGGTATCAGATGGTTTTGGATGAGTAATCAGAGATCATGCTGTTTGGTGTCGGCCCCAACACAAGAGAATTACTGAACCGCCTAACACACTGCTGGACGAATTCACTACAGCGGGAAAGAAAACTCGATAGCTTATTCCGACAAGCAGCATTAGCAACGTTGAACTTTTTATTGATCATTGATGTTTTTTATAATAGTGCTGTTTTACAGATAACATGATGGCCTCCAGTGGCCTATCGCTTTATTTGTGGACAGACGCTCGTCTGAGCGCAATGATAAAATCTGCGTAAAAAACAAGCAAACCTGAAGTAGTAATAAGGTTAGAAGGACATGCAGGCACTTTGCTTGTTTGTTGGCTGCTTTTCTCCATGTATGAAATCTTAATTAGGTGATTCAGAAAGGCTGTTATTAGATTATGGGAGCAAACGCAACATCTTATTTGTGTTGTGCGGATGTGTTATTGCCCTGAGTGTTGCATTTATTTGTTAATAGTGAACACAGCATGCATCCTGATATCCTCCTTGCCTGGACGTCATTATTCTTTGTGTATAAATGAGACAATGTTGCTATCTCCTGAGAGGTTAAATCTCTATCTCGAGGGATGTGCTCTTTCTGATTCTGACTGTTATAATGAGCAGAATATCGTCAGTGTTTTTTTCTGAAAGGATCCTCTAGGTGAGTGATTGTTCACTGTTATGAATGTAGTGCATTTGTCCAGTCCCATTTTATTCCAATTTTTCCCTTTTACCTCGAAGACCGCATGCAACATCAGCATGAAAGCTTTTTGCTATAGAATTGATCCCATTACGATTTACAGTCATGCAAATTACATTGTAATATACAAAAGCACTGAATCCCAAAACTGGTTTATAGTTTGCTCTTTCAGGCTTTTAGCTTCATTTAAGCCTCATTTTGGACATTTTTGCAGGACTTTCATGTATAAATAAGATTTGATGTTTAGCGTTGCTCTGTGCATTAACGGATCAGTGTCATCAGTCACAATTGCTTGCCCTTTTAAAACATAATGGCTACTGAATGTACTGCAGACAGTAATGCAGTTTTATACAGACAAGTGTTAAACTATGAGAGGTTCTGTCACAACATAATTTAATACATTACTGTTATAGTACATTGTACTGTCACTTCATTCTTGCAATGAAATAATACGCATAAAGTGTACTACCTTTAATATCAAAGCAATGAATGACAATTCTGGCATTGTTTTCTCACTTTAATGTTGTTTCCCATTTGTTGTTATTTTTCTTAATAAAGATTACAATCAAAGTGCGCACATGATCCATCAGGCCAAAAGCTCAATGTGGGTGCTCGACCTCAAACAAGGTCAGACAGGAAGAGCAAAGTTGGCACACCAAAGCTCCACAAGTAGAACAATATGTATTTATGTTCTCACCACAGGTAACGTTTGAGCCTACAAGCTCTTGAGGCACGAAACATCATCTGTGGTGAGAAAATACATATTTTTCTACTTTTGGAGATGTGGTGTGCCAACTTTGCTCTTCCTGTCTGACCTTGTTTGAGGTCGAGCTATGGAAACAGAGATGTTTTCATAACTTCATTAGAAAGTTAGGAGAAAATCTTAAGACATAATTTGTAGCTATGATGTATCAACAGTAACTTCACAAACTTTATTAAACACAGTAGAGTTTTTGGTTGAATATTTGCATTTTTTTTTTAATCGTTTTTTAATTTTGTTATTTTGAGTAAATTTTTTCGGAATGTTGATACAAAAACATTTTTTTCATCTGGATGTTTGGAACTTATACAGAACAATCAGAAATAACATTTTAATAACTTCATGAGAACATTAGAAAAACATCAACATTCTGGAAACATTATTGTTAGCTGGGAGGTCTCTTGTGTCTTCATAAACCATTGCTGTTCAGTGCTCCTTCACACAAAAAGACTGGAAAAAATTGAATTATGCAATCTAATTATGCAAATTTGCTCCGATTTTTTTAATGAGGCCAGTATTAGTCTGTATCCTTTATCAGATGTCTAGCTCACAGCTTAATGTTGGGACAGTCCTGTTCACATCCTGTTAGGAGTGTCTGCTCTAATTGGTTCCCTTATATAAGAAGAAACCTGTGGGACATGGGATTCGGTTTGTCAGATGTGTAAAACAAACATACAGCAGAGCCCGGCACGCTGCAGAAATAGTCCCAGAGGAGCTTTCAGCACTGCCACCAGGACCAGAGACGAGATGAAAGCTTGAAGAGATCCCTCGTCCAACATCAGAACGTGTTGATGGAGCGCAGTGGTCGGGGATTCGGCCTCTTGTGCATTGCACACTGTTGAGGGGTTAATAGATGTCCGTTTCCAAAAGAATGGCCTCTCTTTTTGAGAATGGCTTAGAAGAGACAAAAACACCCTTCTTACATCCAGAGACAAAACGGTGGTCCTGCTCAGGAGTCAGATATGAACTCTTCCTCTCAAACAAACATCAACAAAATCTGTAAAACTATCTATCTATCTATCTATCTATCTGTCTGTCTGTCTGTCTGTCTGTCTGTCTGTCTGTCTGTCTGTCTGTCTGTCTGTCTGTCTGTCTGTCTGTCTGACCGTCCGTCCGTCCGTCCGTCCGTCCGTCCATCCGTCCGTCTAGCAATGTCTGAACATCTAGTCAAAACAATCATCATAAAACACTCATAACAAAACAACTGTCGATCTATCACTTTCCTGGTAACTTGTAATAATTTGTATCTCTTTATATCATATCAGTGTTTGACTTTTCCTCTAAGTTTAGGTTTTGAACTTTCTTCTATTTAACCATATTGTACAAATTCATATGACTTCTCATGTCTATCTCTGTATCTAGCAAAAACTTGGAAAATGCCTTCAAGACATAAACTTTCAGACAAGATTTTGTCAAGCCAGCATTCAAGGTTAGTCTGGATGAACTTTACCATTCTATTATTACTGTCAGCTCATAGCTCATAGTGTCTATATCTATTTATGGGGAAATATTAAACTGTACCAGATTAAAAAGTTCCCCTCACCTGGGCTTTTACCACCTCTGATCTCTAGAACATACAAATAGACTGAATCAATGAGCAATTATTCAACGGAAGCTTACAGTCTGTCAGCTGAAACTTTATGAATTCGTCCACAATGACCACAGTTTAAACAGGTTTGTATACGACCCCTGCAAAGCAGAGATAAATAGTGTAGCACAGACAGCGGTTTATCAGCTCGTTCCACCCCATGTATGCGTTTCCCCTGCAAACCCCCGCCCGCCATCTCCGGTGACCTATGTGGTCAGACGCTAAAAGCCGTTGTTGTCTGTGATGTGGCTCCTCTGCATTATGCTGACATTTACTGGATCAGAGATTCATCAGTCTGAAGCTCCCACATCCTGTGTTATTATTAATCGAGGAAATGTCTGAGCTTCTCCTCCGCGCTCAGGCGTGAGGTACATAATGTGCTGTACATGCTCGGAGTTCATTCTCTCTGGTTAATTACAGTGACAAATGGCAGACGGGCCCCAAAAGTGCAGCGTGCAGTTAAAAAAGTGACAGGCTCATTTCTGAATGTAAACATGTTCCTGGATTCACTGTAATCTAATTACTAGCTAGAGAGCTCGAGCACATAGTGCAGAAAACAGCAGAGACACTTTGGGTGAGATCAGTTTGTTTTCTGAATGAACTGACACTGCCGCAAGTTGGGGGAAATATATAGAGTCAGGATTTTTATGTGGTTTTGTTCTTAAAGTTAACATTGATAATAATACAAATAGTTATTGAGCAGACAGTCAGCATATTAGAATTTCTGAAGGATCATGTGACACTGAAGACTGGAGTAATGACATTGAAAATGCAGCTTTGCATCTTAAGATTCAAATTATATATTAAAATATGTACAAATTCAAAATAGTTATTTTAAATTTTAATAATATTTTAAAATATAATTTGTCTTTGCTATATTTTTGATCAAATAAATGCAGCCTTTGGTGAGCACAGGAGACAGTGTTGCCAAGTTTGCAGTTTTCCCACAGAATTGGGCTACTATAACGCTGTTGCCGTGAGTTGTTTTTCCATGTTCATGGGTTGAAGCAACCCTCATATTGTGACATTTAGCCACTGGAATGCAAATTTTACCAGGGGAATGTGTGTTTTACCCATCAAAATGCGATTGGGCTAGTTTTGAGTAGCAATTGGGCAGGTTTTGCTGTGAAAACCTGGCAACCCTGATAGGAGACATTTCAAAACAACCTTTCCCATTGTAAATGTAAATTTGCTAGACGGATGTGTTTGACCCTTGCACTCACGTCTCGTGTCTTTTACAACGTCTTGCACATTATTGCATTCTAAAAACATGTAGTAAGTCTCTGTGTGAACGGCCCTTTAAATGACAAAAACATTTTAATGTATTGTTTTACTGTTTTTGAACTGAACACAAGCAACATTATCAATGAATAACAGCTTAAATTTTATTGGAAATTGTTGGTTTCAAAAGACTTGAATATAGTGCACAAGTTGTATTGACTATTTTCAGAATACTGTGGTGTTGCGTTTTGTTATTTTTGGAGCTTGAAAGTCGTGGTCACAATGATTTGTTGTTGTGTGGAAAATAACCGTTCGGACTGCTGTAGCATTTAATGGAAGAAATTATGGGGACAGAACAACATGTCGAGTAAATGATTACAATGTTCATTTTTGATTGAACTATTCCTTTAAACTGCACAAGAAATGCGTTGTTCTCACAATGGCCTTTGTACTATTTTCTTTTGCATTAATACCACAGAAATGAAGCTCTATTCCGATGGCACCGCTAGACACTGGAGTGACACAGTGTTTCCAAACCTCAGTTATGCTGCTCAACATTAGCTGCCTCAAAGCATCTTGAACAGTTAAACGTGCCGTTAATGGAGAGACTTGACTAGTGGATCAAAAACCTCATAAGACTCGGTGTGTGTTTTCCCTCCATCAACAGAAAAGTGCATCACAGAAGCATCTGGCTGGCTTTATCAGTTGAAGGATTCTGTTTTTATCAGTTTGCTGCAGAATATTTTCTTCTGTGGTCGAGTCACTCTGATGAAGAACAGAGAATGGATGAAAAGAAGAAAGCCATAAGGAAGTGAAAAATAACTCCTATCATAACAACAGCAGAGAGCTTTTTCCTCTTGGCATCTAATTGAGCTAATTTGCCCTCTTGTTTTTGTTTTCATGTTCAGCTTTTGAAGCTTGACAACTCTGTAGACAGTAATTAGGTTAGTTACATTTGCTTGGAAGTGATAATTATTGTCACCAAGCCAGGTGTAATGGCTTGAAATTCTGTTGCTAAACACAGGACACTCATGCGCAAACTGCAGCAGATCATTCTGCCAAACAGCTCGCTCTGAGCAAGCATTACAGCCACAGGAATAACACAATCTGCATATTTTATTACGGCTCATCTACTATTACTAGAATCTAATACTATTTATAGTAATAGGCATTTTTCATGAACAAGGTACAAAATAGGGCCTGAAATGAATAACAAAAATATGAAATATATATGGTTTTAAGTACATAAAAATAAAATAAATATTAAAATGTGTACAGCAGAGTGCAACATATTGTGTATATTTGTGCTATATAAATAAAATGAAAATAGGGCCTGAAAACCATATATAGGCTATTATTTTTATTAAAAGCTGTTCAGAAACATAAAGTAGATGGAATATATAAGTGAATTCAATAATATATATATGTGTAATATAAACAATAAAATATGAGTTTTGTAATGGTGTAGATTATGCAGCTAATGGAATAAATTAAATACTTGGTCTGGACCAATCTCGCAATTCCCAAATCGAGCTGCTACCTCCAGTGTGTGATGCTTTTGTGTGCACTGAATGGGTTAAATGCAGAGAACACATTTCACTGCTGGTTATACTCTGTATAATTGTGTATGTGACAAATAAAAAAATAATCTTCTTCAATGGGGAAAAATCATGTATACCTGAGGATTGGTCACAAAAAGGCCCATTTGCTTTGCTTGGCATCATGTACAATACAAGACAATCTAAATGATCAGTGAATCTCTGTACTGCATGAAACTCTATAGGCCTCTGAGTATTAGACGGGGTAACCTGAGAAATAGCGGCCACCACAACATCGCTTTACATTCACATGACGGTCAAGCACTATCAGGCACATTCAGCTGAGAACAGATGTGTGTGTGTAAGAGAAAATAAAGAAAGAAAGAAAGAGAAAGAACGAAAGAACGAAAGAAAGGTTTCACATATGCATGTGTAACGGATGTATGCCAGTAAGGGCTGAGTGTAAACCTCACTCTCCTGACCTCAAAAAGAGGCGCTCTAGCGACTGACGCTAGAGGCTGTAGCCTTTGGCGTTCCTTGTTAGAAAACCGGGTTCGAGACCCGCTCGGAGCAAGAACGAGTTAGGATGGTGTGGACCCGGGAGGGGGTGTTACACATGTATCAAATATTTAGTCTATTGACCTAGGCCTATTAAGATGTTTGATGACTTCAATAATCCAGCCCAAAATAATCCAATTAATAGGCTACTACAAAAAGTAGTATTTATGCAACATAAAAATGTGAAAACAGTGCAAGTAATAGATATTTATTTGTTTGCGCAAACTGCATTTGTAGCCATATATACATTTAAAAACATTTTTTTAAAGACTGTATTAATTCCCATGACCTTTATAGTGTCCAATTTCACCAAACCTTTTAAGGAACCCCTTAATAAGTTATTGCAAGGAAATCATCATTTTTAAATTCTTCAATTATTTCCAGGTGTTGCACGATCATAGCTAGGGCTAGGCACACAGTACAATTCAAAGAACAAATCTTTGTTTTTATATTTAGTCGTTATTATCAATAAAGGTTATTTCATGTTTATTTATGAACATGCAGTGGTTTATTGAATCTATAGAGAGCGTGGCATAGCCTACTGCAGAGACAAGTGTAGTTATATTACCGAACCAATGACTCTTAAGAATCGGTTCTTTTTAGTGAAGCAAATACACACCTCATCAACAGTATGGTTCAATTCTTGAATAAATGACTCTAATGAGTCGATTCTTTTTAGTGAATCAAAAACGAACGACGCCACCGACTGCCGAACGAACCTGTTCCTTTTAGTGAATGAAAAAAGACAATATGGAAAGCCGTTTTGGACTTTTATTAATTCTTGATATCAACAATTTAATTCTTAATATCAAGAATTCGCATTTTAACTAGTGAAAATTGAATGGTTGTCAAAAATTAACATTGTTACTAGTGGAAATGCAATTGCTGATATCAAAAATAGCATTTTATACAAGTAAACATTGAATTGATGATATCAAGAATTCATATCATGTGAAGAAATAAGTGGCTTTTTATTTTTTTTGCCATAAATTACTTGCCATAAAGTAATTATTGTCGTCATGTCCAATTCAAAAGAACAACTGAACCTCATATATTTAAGCCTAGTGAATTCAGATGAATGGTTGTTGATAGGCTATAATTAAAGATACACAATATGAGTTTTGTTGTAGGTTATCTAGGCCAAATGAATAAATTAAATATCTTAGGTCTAGGACCAATTATTGTATTAAAAAAGTCACGACATCCGTTTTGAAATATTTAGCTAGATTCAATTTATTTCCTATTTTTATATGATATATGTTGAAATCTGTAATTTATAAAGGCTAATACTTCAAATAGTTGTTCCTCAAAAGAATCGTTAGTCTGTTAAGGAATCGGAATCGTTCAGTTCTTCTCATCCAATGTGAGAACATGAAGACGGCGGGCTCGACTGACTGTGAGCGCCCGCCTCTGGAGGACATGCGCCTGGGATTCGACACGTGATCCGCTCGCCACAATCCAGTATGGCGGAACCCGTCGGCGAGTGGATCCGTCGTTGGCGCGCTCTCCAACCGGAATAAAGTCCGGAGCGTTGCGTCTGATCGCGGCGGAGCTGGGGAGAGGTGAGCGAGGCTTCGCATGCGTTCTCCAGTGATTTTATCTTTTAATGCACTGATCGCTTCAGTAAGAGAAAGAAACTTGTGGGCGATCAGATGAAACAATCAAAACAGTGTGCGTGTGTGTGTGTGTGTGTGTGTGTGTGTGTGTGTGTGTGTGTGTGTGTGTGTGTGTGTGTGTGTGTGTGTGTGTGTTGAATCGTAACTCTCGTCTGGGAGTAGTTGTGTCACGTTTCATGTTATGCGTTTTTCTTGATAACCGCATGTTATGGAGAATAATAAAGATTGATTTTTAATAAGCTAACACATTTAGGTTAATTACGGCATTTTGGGCTGGAATAGTAATGGTAATTCCATAACCTGCACTTTTGTCATTTTGAAATTGAGATTTTAAAGGGATATTTTAAAAGGTTTGAACGTTCTGTCAGAAAAAGAATGCTTTAAATGTTATTAAAATAATGATAAAATACAGCTTGTTAACATAATATATGTATAAGTTTGTATATGAGTATGAGAGAGAGTGTGTGTGTTGACACTGGAGCAGTTCTTTGGAAACAGCTAGACACAGTTTTATATGGTGACAGGGTCAACTATGATCAAGTATGTCAGTTTTCATTGCCAGTGTCATTTTTGTACACATTTTCATGAGACGTTTTAGGATTTGGTAGTTTTGTGCACCTTAAATGATTTAAACAGTTGATGAATTTGTACAGTATTAGATAAACAGGTGTTACATTGTTGAAACTTATGGTTGAAGATATATAAGATACATGTTACCTGTAGAGTTCCAACAAATAAACAGTGTGTGTTCTGTAAATCTTGTAAAGCAAAAAGCTGCATATGTGTAATAAACAAATTCAACATTAAGGTAGGAACCATGGACGTTGTTTTGGTTAAAATGCAAATCCATGATAATCCACAATATTGCTTTCTCCAGTGAAAAAGCCTAGTCTGAAATGGGAGAAATATCAATAAAATGTATTATTATTGATAATGAAAATCATCGACAACGATTCTCATAATCGATTATCTGCCGACATTGCACGTCCAACTTCATCCGGTCAAAAATAGTGGTGGAAACAGAATGAGATGCTGCGGGAGAAGTACGTGATCCAAGCTGCCCAAAACTAGGGCTGCAACAAACGATTCTTTTGATTAATCGATTAATCTAACGATTATTCGACCGATTAATTGATCATCCATCGATTATTTCACTGATTAATCAGTAGACTTTGATTGATTATTCAGCTTTTGCATTTAGTTAAAATAGTAACTTATACAGTACATGAAGAGTTCAGATGCAAAAGTAATTTTTATTTCAATTTGAATAAATGCCTACAAATGTTATTTTGCTAATGATTTTTTTCTGTATTATTGATAAAATGACTTTAAATCTCTCCAGTAATTTCACTTTAATTGCAATGTATAGGTCCTTTTCTATGCAATTCAAGTGAAATAACTGAACATAAATATAGTAGCGTGAGAAAAATGCACATTTTCTGAGAAAATTCAGACGGCACTTAGAGGCTTTTGCATCTGAACTCTTCACATATTCTTAGCTGTACCGCCTTCTCTCTTTCACTCTCTCAAAGTGGCTTCACATCGGCGCATCTCGTCTGCAATACAAGAGCTACTGCACGCTGACCCAAGACTTTCGCTCGCATCTCGGGACAGTTGACAGAAAGAAAACGCATGCATCGCATTCGGTCCTGTGATAGCAGAGGGTCTGTTCACATGTCGCGTCTTTTGCGCACTTAAGTTCATTATTTCAAATGTAGCTGTTCGGCAAGTGCGCTCATAATAGAAGATTTTTCAAGAAATATATGCATGATGCTATAGGTCGGCACGAACGTCTTTCATTAGTGAACGGTCTGTTGCTGGTGCAGATGTTCAGCCAGGTGGACAAGTTGAGAACTGTTTCGCGGGGGATGCCAGGTGTTCGAGAAAAAAGAAAAGAAAAGATATTCAAATCTCAAAATTGAAAATCGAATGCCAACCCACCGGACGAATATTAAAATAATCGAATATTCTGGTCCAACCCTGAACTATAGGCCTATAGTGCTTACATTTATTAAAACAAATGTATGTAAGGTCTGTGCCACTGCTTCTCTAAACTAACAGTATTAGTGTTTCCAATATGCTAAGCTCTTTAGTATTATATAGGCCATTTCTAATTCTATAATATAATAATTTCTGTTATCTATGAAAGAATGAAAGATCTATGAAATATTACAGTCAAAATTAATTACAGTCAAAAAGTTCCTAAACAATTCCAGCAAGAATGCATGCTGTTATAAAAAAGGCAGAATACCTTTTTATTATTATTATAAATACTGTTTAGTTGTTTCAGTTTGTTATTTGCCAAATAAATGACAATAACAGTTTTAGATTTAAACAATTATTTGACAATTTCCTAAAATATTTGTTTCCTTTTGTATTATGACGGGTGGTCTAATAAAGCACTGTATGTTTTCATAGCATTCAGTTGGCACGAAGAACATTGGGCAGAATGTGGAAGTAGTTTTTTTGTCTAGCTTATATTATCAGATTAATCGAAAAAAATAATCGGCCAAGTAATTCATTATCAAAATAATCATTAGTTGGAGCCCTAGAGTAATATTGTTTTCTGCTTGTACTCAAACAACAGGCAGGAATGTGCTGTTTCCTTGTATATTGTACATTAACTGGAGAATGTTACAATGTTATTTTCATGAGATTAAAAGTTGTGAGGGTGTATTACGATAGGGTTAAATGTAGTTTTGTGTCTCGTCTTGACGTAAACGATCAAACAGAACATGAGGGTTGACAAGTTGCCTCGGCTGTTTTCATGTTCTGAGCTGAGTCATGACGACTGTGTTGTCCGCTGGTGGTTATATCATGCTGTCGGTCTGAGCAGCTGTCACACATAGCTGGTGGTTGAAGCTTTAACATGTGGCATCATGCACAGGCATATAAAGCCAGGCTTTAATCACAGCCTGTAGAAAGCTCGCTCGTCTTTCCACATTCCGGCTCTCAAGGACCGGCGCTCAGACCTTGTAAATTCCAGGCCCCACAGGAAGAAGGTCAAAGCAGCTTTCTGAGAACTTGGCAGCAGAGAGTTAATCCAGGCTTGCACGACCCCTGTGATGCACTTTTTGACTTTGAATGAAAAAATGATGTGCACACCATGTTTGGGGTTTTGTGTTGTTTTATATAGCACTGTTTAAGATGTTTGCTTTTCTTGATTTTTTTTTCTCTTCATGTCAAGGGTCTCATTTCACCCCAGGAATGATTGAAAGAAATAATGAATATTATACTGTTTAACAAAAATTAAGCTTTTTAAAAGTCTGTTAAGATTTTCTGCTTTGTGGCATCAATTTAATGCAAATGTTACATTTACTTTATATTTGCTGACTCAAATCAAATAATTCTATTACACTGATGATAATCTGATGAAGATCATTATTGAGATTTAGGTGTACAAAAAATGTCCAAGTGCATGATGATAATTAGATTTTATGGTTAAATAAAAAAAACTTATTGTCAAAAGCACATAGAAATGCTAAAAATTAATGGTAAATGATAGATTAGAGGATGTTTTTGTATTACCAAATAATAGTTCTTTCTTTTCTTTGGATTTTGGGGTGAAGTGTGAATGTTAAAACAAAAAAAGAAATAAATACTTTTTATCCGTTAAGGATGTGTTAAATTGTTACAATGCAATACAATGCAACACACACAAATAAATAAATGCTGTTCTTTTGAACTTTCTATTCATATAAGAATTGAATATTGTGGTATCTACAAACATATTTAGCAGCATAACTGTTTTCAACATTGATAATAACAGGAAATGTCTCTTGGCCTATTATAATTATTTCTGAAGGATCATGTGACACTAATGATGCTGACAATTCAGCTTTTCTGTCACAGGAATGAATGACATTATAAGATATATTAAAATAAAAACTAAGTAGTAATAATATTTTACAGCATTACTGTTTTTACTGTATTTTTAATCAAATAAATGCAACCTTGGTGAGCAGAACTTACAGAGCCCAAACTTAGAACAGCACTGCGTGTTTTATCTATGCTTCCATTAATGGCTTGACGTTTAGTTTGCATCTCTGTTCTTGTGCTAACAGTTTAGTTGTACACTTGCCATACTGATTGAATTCTAGTCAACCCATGGTGACTCGTCTATGATTGAGCAATTCATTATACAACACCTCTTCCCCTTGAAACGCATACAGCATCATTTATCCTATCTGTGTTTCTCAGTCCACAGATCCACTCTGTGTGACTTGGCAAAGTAGCATTCTGAGTAACGACAGCGCTTAGTGAATGTGACTAAATGACAATGTTTAGGCCCACACTTTATATAGTCTCAAATAACAATTGAAATCAGTTTGAGACCCTCGCTAATCAATTCTGCTCCTTAGGGTACATAATTAACAGTGCAGGATGACTCATGGAGATTGGCAGATTGCACCGTTTGCCGCATCTGTGACTGAAGAGGAAAGAGAGGGAGAATTTGGCTCCAGCCGCTCTTACATGATGCTTAGCGAGGAAAAGCGATAGCAGGAGACGGGGCGTAACTGTAGGTGGTAAATGTGGCTGGACAGATGACAAGTGTGACTGCCGATCCGTAGAAAGGTTGTCCCCTAACTGGAAAATTGGATGTTTGTCACAAACAGTGTTATTTAGAGGATTGTCTTAATGTGCCTGAGGACTTGTGTTGTCTGCTGTGTCTCTGGATACTTAAGTCCTTAAAGGATTAGTTCACACCAAAATGAATATTTTGTCATTGTGTCCATCCTTGTTTTTCCAAACCTCTGTGATTTTGTTTTTCTGTGGAGTGCTAAAGTAGATATTTCTAACAATGTGCAACTCCTCTTTTCCATACTGTGAATGGTGACCATGACTGACAAGCAACAATTCAGTCTGTTCCTCACGTAATGTATCCGTGTGCCTTCAGAAGGCTGGTATATAATGCTAGATTGATTTGGATGCTATTATGTTGCTTTTTAGTGCCTTTTTGGAGCTTGACAGCCCCTTGTCCCCATTCACTTTTGTATTATATGAAGGAATCATCCTGCTCATTTTTTTCCTCAGAAAAGTCAGTCATTTATAAGGGCTACACAATTGATCAAAATAAAACTGAAATAGCGATTATGGCTTTTATCAAATTATTTAATTGAATATAAGGCTCCGTAAATGATGACACAATCTTTTGGGGTGAACTATTCCTTTAAATACTCAATCTTTAAAAAATATATATAATTGAATGTTATTTAGTAATAATAATGATATTATTATGAATAATACATTATTATCATTATTATAGTCATATTGATTTATGATTGCAAACATTTTGGGCAAATTTTTATTTTAGTATCATAATAAAAAAAAATTGCATTGACAATTTCCCAAAAATTGTTGTCAGTAAATCACACTTACCTTTCTGTCCTCAAATCATGCAGCCATATACGATACTTTCTTATGGTGGTGTTCCGTCTTTTTGGAGAATTATAGCAACCATCACTTTAGTTATATGAAAAAGTGCAGACTGCAGAGCAATACGAATATGCTTCAAATCTTAATGTTTTATGCTTAACAGAAAAAATAAATTCGTATGGGTTTGGAACAACACAAGGATGAGTAAATATTGACAGACTTTAGATTTGTGGATATTAGAATGAGTGGTTTGAATGCTGTCGCCTCCGTGTGGAATCATTTAGTGTCTGTCTCTGTCACTTTTGGTTTGCTTAAGTTCCTGTTTGGTTTTCCATTGTGCTCTGGCAGAACTTGGCGAGGTTTGGGTTCATTTGGCAATCCGTGTTTGTCTGAAACCCAAGATTACAATAATGAAAAGCTTGTCTGTTTATATGATGAGTTTAATGAAAACTGAGTGTTTTTGGGCAGCGCATCAGTCAAGGTGATATGAACCTCATTGTCACCTAACTGTGACCCTTCTGGGCTGGCCTTTGTCAGCTCATGAAACGGTTGTAACGCTCCGCTGGGCTGGCAGACGGAGCGGAGGACGCAGAAGGCAGACATCAGCCGAGGGAAAGTGAATGACCGCGGTGAGAGAGTGAGTGATGATTGTTTTGCCCCTCATAAAGTCCAGGCAGGCACACAGTCACAAGGCTCATTTCCTGCTCTCTGTTTATCTGAAAACACACAGGCCTGTATGGAAATGGAGATGTTGAATTCTTGCTGCTCAACTGATGCTCATCGGACTGTTTAAAGGCATAGTTCACCTTAAAACAAAAACGTATGTGTTTCTACGTTGTTCTTTTTTTGTGCAAAAGGTGAAGTTCTTCTAACAATTCATTGTGACCATCGCTGTCAAGCTCCACGATAGAGTAGTTCAACGCTGTTAGAGGGGTAGTTCACCCAAAACATGACAACTGGTCATTTACACGCTGTCATTCCAAATCCAAAACTGTATACTTTTATTTATCTTGAGAAACATGACAGAAGATATGCAGTTGAAGTCATGCAGTTGGACCTGTGATACCCAACATTCTTCAAAATATAATGTTTTGTTTTCTGCAGAAGAAAGAAATGCACAACGAGTAAAGGATCAACAACATCTCATTTATGGAGCATAAAACTCATATGCCATATCTCTTAAAGATATCATTTATTGGTGCATTAAAGTTGTAAAAATGCTCTCAATTTAGTATTTTAGTACTGTTAGATTTTTTTATACAGTTGTATTAATATTTTGAATTAGCTCTTGATTATATATATTTTTCGTTTTAATTTATAATATTTCATTTTTATATTGTTTAATGCATTTTTATAATTTTTTTGTTTCTTGTTTTTAATTTTTACTGTTTAGGTTTCTTTTATTTGAGTTTTAGTTCAGTTTTAATCTATTCATTTCCAGTTAGTAATTTTGATGCTTCAACTTAAACATATTTAATTTTATTTTTCTAAATTTAATTTAGTGGTTTACGTTTTGCATCTAATATTTGTGTTTTACTTTATTGCAGCTTGAACAAAAATGAGATTTTTATAGCTTTAGTATTCAATACTAATGACCCTAATGACAGTTGTAGTTTCTGGTAAAGTTGTGCAAAGTTTCTTCACAACGTTCTCCTCTTGTGTTCCACACAAAAAATAGCTTACGGATTTGGAGCGACATGAGGGTGAGTAAATAATGACAGAATTTCATTTGGGCTGATCTAATTCCTTTAATGAACACCTACTGCACCAAATCACTGGTTTAAACATATGCAATCTGTTGCTCACCAACCCATTTTTTTAACACGTCTTGCACTACTTTACTTTGCCAAACCAAGACGTCAGCGACTGAGCGAATTCCTTAATGAAACATTTGGGCATAGTGGGATAAGAGTGAATTTAATGGCACACAATACCATTTACCACGTCAGCCCTGGCTAGAAACCCAACTGAAAATCACTGCGTGTCTGTGAGTAGACGAGTTCCTTTCCAACACTGTTCCCTCAAAAGTTGCGCAACATTGTATTTTTTAATGGAATGTGACACAAAGAGCTTTAGCTGGGGTTTAGCTTAGGCAAAGACATTGGGAAAAAGAGATGTTTATGGTCAGGCGTGGAACAGCCTTCCAAAAGGCTTTGCTTTTTATGTTGGTTCTCGGCTTTGACTCATTCAGACCTGCCAAAGAGTAAATGGTCACTCTGATAAAAGCACAGTAGCTTTTAAACATTCATTAGCTCCTTCAGTGCTGCGTAATGGCTAACTGCTGTTATATTTGGCCTGCTCGCGTAGCGTACATGTGCGAGCAGCGGAGACTATTATACAAACACAGGCGGTGTTCTGTCATATTGGATTGGGTGTCATTTTCCTGCTGATGTCTGTAGCGTGGGTTTTCTCTTCGGGCCTGTCGGCTTGTGTCAGATCTGCTCCTCGGTGATGGTCACCCTAGACGGCTTGTCGGCCATGTCTCACTTTTTTTGTCCCAGACAGGATGATGTAAGACTGAAATGTTGCTGAGGGTATGTACGTGTCTTCTCTTTCCCTTAGTTTAAACCCGCACTCTCGGACATGAGCAGTCAGGGTCAGTGAACGCTTGACCGACTTTGGCTGATTTCTGTCCTGAAGCTGTTAGCATTGCACCCCGCTTTCTTGACACAGTTTTATTTCAAACTAGGCCAGCATTCAAATGCAGATTTGTATTTTTTTATGTCTTTGTGTAACATGTCTCGTTACAGTTGTTATGTATTGAAGGGTTCCCGTGATCATGGAAAACCTGGAATAAGGGGTTTTAAATGGCCGTGTCTGATGTCTAGAGAGCTTGATATTTACTCAAAATCCAAACAAAAAATGTTGTAATACTTAGATTTAATATTTATATATTTTTAAGTTGTTTATGGTCATTTTCTGCTTTCATTGGGACAGGACAGTAGAGAGGTGACAGGAAAGCATTGGGCTGAGAGAGAGGGGGGGTCAGGATCGGCAAAAGACCTCAAAACTCGTGTCCCCCTGAATTTTTTATTCATTTCCTGGCCATCATTTTCATAATATTTTATTATATGATATTTTAGAAAATGATATTCATAATATATATATATATATTTTATGCATTTGCATATCTATTTGTGATATTTTATTTATATAACAAAAGAAGATGTGCATACTTTCTTTTTTCTTGCAATCTGTCTTTTTTGTCATCTTTTTTATATTATAGTTGAGGCTGGCTTGAACATAACATTAGAAACAGTAGAAAGAATGATGCTGTAATATTTGTATTATTACTTTTTAAAAGTTCAGACTTGATCTAAAGGTTCCTAACCATATCAAAGCCAGCATTTTCGTATCAACCCAACCAATCAGCACTTTCAGCATACGTCAGAAACCCGTTTTAGATAGACACGTTTCATTTGAATCGTTTGTGTGTGCATTATCTTGTCATTTATCAGATGTTATTTCATCCATGTATGTCTGTGTTAGAAGACGCCTCTGACACCTGAGAAGTAGGACTCATATTGTTTTAGTACATGAGCAACATGACTGAAATAACAAACATGGTGTGATGGCCACAGTGTAGAAACCAGCCGTTTGGAAAGACGAACGCTTACATGCACGTTCTTGCTATGGAGGGGAATCTAAAGCAATAATCATCTTCAAATCAGCCTATGAGGCATATCATGGATGGCAGTGCCTAAATTTAACGCACAAGTTAATACAGTTTTCCCAGACGATGTTTGACCTCGTGCGATGCAGTGCAGTTAACGTGTTTTGACATGCTCATACATGATGTAAATTCAAGAGAACCCCTTTACTAAAATAGGTCTGAGCTGAGAATAGCAGCACTGCTCGGGGCGGAAAACGTCTCTTTCCTTGCGGTTCTTCAAATGCTACTTTGACTTTATGTCAGGGGTTTCCCTCAAGTCAACCCTGCGTCACTGCGGTTCACACGGTCACGCTGGTTTGCTGAGGGCATAGATGTGTAGTTTGGAGTTCGTGTCAAATGTAAACCAGGCAGTGACTTGAGCTGTTTTGTGTGATGGTTTCTCTCATCATTAAACAGTCTCAATGGGTTTTACGCCTCATGTAGACGGACACCACTGCAAAGTAACATATGTGCACTTCCCAATTATTCTTATGCTGTATGATTCATTTTCAGAACTTATTGTGGTCTGATTTGCTGACATATGAATGGTTGTGCATAACTTAATCATTCACTGAAAGTAAATAAATGCTCACTGAAATTTCAGTTTTTTCCAATGCATGTAAATAAATGGTCTTACTCACCAGTGATATGTTTGTTTATAAGAAAAGATGTCTTATTTGTAAACAAATGACTCGAATTAATCAAAAAGAATGAAATTGTGACTCACTGATTTTTAGTCAAATGTGCATTGAAGACTTTAATTCTTTCAGATGATGCTGAAAATTCACCTTCACATCACAGGAAGAAATAAGTCAATACTAAGTTTCTTTGAACAATTCTATTGATTCACTAAAAAGAACCAATTCAAAAGAGTCATTGTTCAAAAATGGGACCAGATTTTGGTCTTTCAAATACTAACATTACCTTTTTTTATATTATATTATAAAATTATAATGTCAATATTAATTCTCAGTAAATTTTGGTATTACTGTTATAAATGACACTTAAATAAACAAATGTGTAAAGTTTATGGAGTTTTTTTCTGAAGGAATGAATCAATTTGTCTTAAATTGAGTGTTATGAAGTTATTGATTTGAATCATGAAATGACTTACTGAATTAGTTTAATTGATTCACTTTTTTATTGTCGATCGACCCAAATGATACTTCAGCGAAAAACAATGTAATCTCCTCTGAGAAGACTAAAAAATCATTAGGGAACCTAAATCCGAACCAGAATTGTTAAATACTCATTCCTTCTTCAAACATGCATTGCTTAAAAAAATATTAGAAATAATAATTTATTAGGTTTTCAGCTCCTTTTAATACTGAGTTGACCCTAAACTCAGATGTAGGGAAACTATATCGCTCAGAACCCTGTTTTCACAGAATCATTAAATACTCATTCCTTCTTCAAATATGCATTGATAACATAGGCATTCCTTGGTTATGTATCTAAGATTTACCTACATTTGTGCACAATCAGAGACATCGGATAACCCTTGGAGCCCCTCAGAACCTTAGTTCTCACATTTACTGGAGATCTTTATCCACTATCAGATATGTTAGCAGATCCACTTTCTCTTTGTTTATTATGCTCATGGGGTGGGAACAGAGCCATGTGAGACATGTGATGACAGCAAGTGCAAAAGACTGCCGGAGGAGCTGGAACTAAACTCCCTCCAGTACATGTAATCCATGCCACCTGGCCCCAGTGAGAAGCCATACTTTCTTTGAGAGGAAAGCTGGAAAATCAGACGTCCTGTAAAGATTGTGTGTGGTTCTGCAGAGACGTACTTCTCTGAAATGAACAGATTAATGGAGTATTAGAGCTGCAGTTAGAATAGATGTTACAATTTATTGACCTGGTGTGTGGGAAAATTCACGTCAGCAATGTTACAAGATTAAATCACAGTTAACCATACGCAATTGGGATCAGTACTTGCAGTGATCTTTATGTGGGCAATTTTGAGGGCATAGAAGTTTGTGTCTTGTGTAAATGTAAACCAGGCATGCCCTTGAGTGGTATTATAATTAGACTTTAGAATTTGCAGCTGGTGTTTTCATATCCTGTGGCAGAGAATGCTGATTTACATACAGCACTAAAGTAAAATATGTGCACTTCCCAATTATTCTTATGCTGTATGATTCATTTTCAGAACTTATTGTGGTTTGATTTGCTGACATATGAATCTTATGCATCCACTTATTGATTACCAGGAGCACTGAGACATTTAAATGCAATTAAAATTGACCGTTACTTTTTGTACAATTACATTGCATGGTCTTACTTCACCAGTGTATGTTTAGCATTGATAAGAAAAATGTATCCTTTTTTTCTCACCAAATTAGCATATCAGAATGATTTCTGAAAGATCAAGTGACATTGAAGACTGAAGTAATGATGCTGAAAATTCACCTTCACATCACAGGAATAAATTATATTGCTGTTTTAATATAGATAGAAGTCTGTATAATAATCAGATAAAAGATGTCAATCAAAATATTACAAAATTTTGCAAAAAGGCTTAAAGTAAAATGGATTACAATATTATTTTACATTGAAATTTAAGATACCTTAGAATGCTTAGTTTACCATCAGGCCGATATATCAGCAAATATGTATTTATATCATTTAAATATCAAATCTTTGAATGACTTGTTTCCAGTTGGGACTTTTATTTTGATGGCAGTTGAAAACAGCAGCTGTGAGACAGTGCTCACATATTCCCTCTTGTTCAAGTCAGACGTAACAGTCACCTAATATTTAGATAGAAGTCTGTATAATAACAGATACAAATTGTAAACAAATTAAAATGTTTGCACAATATCAAAATCAAACATTAGAATTGTGTCAATAAAATCAAAATGACAGGATTTATATCAATTATCAAATCTGAATGAACATTTCATTATTGAATTTAGTAATGGCTTAGTTGAATCCAGCTGTGAGATCGTGTGAAGTTTGCATTTGTATCCTGCGTGATCACGTGTTCTCTGCATGACTGTCGTCACACCTATTGTTTGGGGAGTTCGTAAAGTTCCGTCATGAAATATGTCATTCAACCTGACCGATCAGGTTGTGAACGTATCACTATGTCTTTAGGTTCGGTATCTTTAGGTTCGCTGTCAAAAATGCCAGTGTGAACGCTTAGTGGACCAGGACCACATGTATAATTTTCTTTTTTGGTCCAGACCAAATAAACAAAGAGAACTAAACTACAAGTGTGAACTGAGTGTGGTTTTGTTTTTTTTATGGGTGCATATTTTCCTATACTTCAATTGTAGTCCGATTCACAGTGAAATACTATTTAATGAATTGGTCAAAATAACTCATGAATCAGTCTAAAATTCATTCACCCAAAGGTTTTGTGGTTCTTGGTTCTTGTTTCATTAAAATAAGTTATTATTTTCATCCCGTGCAACTCCATATGAACCTGAGATCTGTTACTGTTTGCCATGTGTAATTTGTTTTAGTGTATAGTTGGGTCTAGTTATAGTGAGATGGGATTTCTTCTTAAAAATGTCCAAAATAATTATAATGAATTGTTAAGGTCCTGAAATGGCAAATTCTCTCAGATTACCCAGTCACGCAGCCCTACTTGTCAGAAACATGGTGTTGGAGTAAACCCACCCTCATAGACCGAGTGATTTTTCCTTTAGTCTATAGGCCTCATTCCTCTTGGAACAGCTGGTGTTTATGGTTACATAACATGGCTAAGCTGTGATGTCCTGCTGTGTGCTAGACTGCTCCAGATACTGTTGTTATGCTGACAGACAGGTTCCTTTGTTCCAGGTGGACATAAGGAGAAATGTACACACACTTATTGTGGGGCGAGCTGCGTTATGTCTGCTTGACATGTGATGGTTATTGTCAGTTCTGTCGAGCTTTGTGACAGCAAATATGGCAGGCTGGGAGGGAATGTGTCAGCGTGACAGATTGGTAAAGGGTGGTTTACACCCGCCCCGCCGTGTGTCAAAAATGTGTCATGGCGTCCTTCTGCTCTGGCCTTTGTCACGTATGTGTTCTGACCAGGAAAAGCCCACTTGAGTGACGCGCACTTCAGATCTGGCTCTGATACAAAACCTAGTGTGCTGCCTACATTGTAAGGCATTCCAGTTGACCAAATGCGGAGGCATCACATGTTTTACACAGAAGCCAATCAAAAAAATGCATTGCAACAAAACTTCACTCAAGCTGGTGAACGAGAATGTTGATCATAAAAACAGTTCATTTAGTACTGAAAATGAACAGCACAGATCAACACTATTGACATTTATTGCAAGTCAAACCCTGTGAAAGCACTGTTTAGACAGCATACAGAGTTGCTTTAGTCATACAAATAGTATATAACAATTGGACGAAGTGGGAGGGATGTTGAATATAAATATTTAAATTCCGTCAATATGATACAAATAATAATACAAATTCTAATTATAATGGTATGTTTCAGTGATATTTTAGTGTTAATTTACTTTTATAAATATTTTATATACCTTTTATAAGTATTTTATATAAATACTATTTATTAGTACTTTAAATTATCTTTTATTTATTTATTCACTTTTACTTTTTAAATGTAGGTTTAAGTTTTAGTAATTTTAATTATATATATATATATATATTTTTTTTCAATTTTCATCTATTCATAATTTATTTTAGCTACAATTTTATTAAAAAAACATTTCATTAGTGTGGTTAACAGTACTACAATATGTGCTATATATTTTTACACTTAGAGTATTGAGTAAATTGTTTAGCTACATGCTAACATCAAAGTTTATTGAAATCAAATGCTAGTTGAGTCTTCTAATGTGCTTTTTATGTAGCGCTGTTCATATGTAGAGAGCTCCAAATTGCTCACCTGAGAGCTTGTACTTCAGTTCAAGATGCTGCCATGTAGGCAGCAGACAGCATTAATTACAGCTGTTGTATAATTTCTGTTTTGTTTTTTTGCTCTTTTGACAGTTCATTCTTATCGAGCGAAGAGGAACCGACACACATATAGCTGGATTACTGCCAGAGGGGGCGCTATGATCCTCTGAGATCGTCCTTTCTTTCCTCTCCCGTGTCTCTTTTGACTCGTCTTCCCATTCAACAGTGGATGGTGACCAGCCAACAAGCCCCAGAGGAGCAGTGAGGTGTTTCTCACATCCTCATCTGCCAGGACACACTCCTCTTATTATCAAGCTAGTCACTTCAGAGAAAGCCGCCACCGTCGCCACAATGAGTTCCCACAGCCGCCAGGTAAGAGCTCTTTGTGGCCCTTCAGTGCTTTTCATCTTGGGTTACCCCTCTCTGAACAAGATAAACACTGTTGAATCAGCGCCGCTCCAGTTTCAATTACGTCTGTCTGTAAATAAACCTTTTGTGATCCATATATGTGCCATTACAAAGCCGTTTCTCTCGGTAAAGGAGGATAGTGTTTTTCTGCTACAGGAATAGCACATGATTGGGCTTCGAGGGTTGAGAATCAGCCTTGAGATGCCAGAAAAGGCTTTTGAGCAGCTTTTTGATTCACACTCAAATATCTGTCCCCTCGACTCTGCCAAGGCCGCCTTGTCCAACTGTCAGCTCGAGGAGGAGTTTGATTATTCTTGGAAAAAATAGTGAGCTGTGCTGTTTCTCCCTGCCTCCCTCTCTTCCTTTATCTTTCCTCTTCTCTCTTTCTGCTTATATTTTCCCTTTTGTGTTCGCAGTGGAAAAGGTCATAGAGTTTCATACGCTTTCTTTTCATCGAATCATCTACTAGACAGATGAGCACTCAATAGCCGTATGGCTGAATTCTGTGAGCGGCCGTTGGGTTAATAAAGCAATGAGCCATGTGTGGTCAGTTACAGGGATTTTACCATGAGTAAGTGCTGTTCTTGGTCTAAAACTGCATTAGCTGTGGTAAAATCACTGTGATGCAACTGGCTTATTGCTGTTAGAAAATTATGGAGATGGCATTGTGATTAAACCACTGAAGATTTACATTCGTGAATGATAAGACACTAAATTATGATTACTAAATTATGTCCATATGATATGAATTGGTACCTCCTTCAGTGTAAGTCTATGAGATTTTGCTGTTCATTTGACCATTTAAGTAATGATGATTTACCACGCGGTCCCACTTATGTACGCATAAAATGATGTATATATATGTGTGTATGTGTGTGTGTGTATATAATTAGTTTGTTATTTAAATAAATTCATACTTTTATTCAGAAAAGATGCATCAAAGCGACAGTAAATATATTTATAATGTTGCAAACATAAAACATGTTTTAAGTAGCACAACAGTTTTCTAATATTAATATTAAATGTTTCTTGACCAGCAAGTCAGCAAATCAGAACGATATCTGAATGATCATGTGATACTGAAGACTTGAGTAATGATACAGGAAATTTTAGTAGGTTATGCATGAGTACATTGAAATATTTACTGGGAATATTGACAGGCTTTCATCTAAAAATGAATGTTTTGTGTAATGATGTTGACAGCCGCATTTTGCTCTGCATGAGTAGATCACAGAAACAACACTCATTAGCCAATCATCTGTCTCCTGATCTTCTCAGAGGGAGCAAGATTTCGTCTTTGGTGGTCTGTTTTGCTAATCCAGGCTTGATGTAATGGTTTTGTACACTCTGAGCTGGATTGGAGATTTGGAGGCCTGATGTCACCTCTCACACATCCCGTCCACTAATCCGCTTTGGGTCCGAAAGAGCAATTTCAGCCCGGGATCGCCAGCATCAGTTTAATCCTGTGTTTCTCATCAGAAGAGGTCATTCCCTAATCTCTCTCTCACTCTCTGTATTTTCTTCCACATCACATTCCTTCAGCATCTGTTGACATTACCCAGTGTGCCTCAGTGGGAACTTTCTTCTCAAGACCCCTCCTTCACATCTTCGCAGAAAAACATTTGGACATTACTTGGTGATATTAAAAACAATATGGGTCTGTAAAGCACAGTATTAGTGGCACTGAAATCATAACACATATCTGAAATCATGTGGTTTGTTGATAAAAGAGACACCCAAGCCATATCTAAAGACCAGAATATTATAGAGAATTTAGGAATTGCTCTTTTGGAAAGTAAGAAATTATATACAACGCACCAGAGCTTATAGCAGAATAGGAATGTGGAATTTATCTTTTTTGACTTGCTTTGTTGGCTTTTGCCTCAAATGTGGTTTGTTTGAAGCTGATTGTAGTCATTTGTTTTTGTGTGTTTGCAAACACAGACTCCAGTTATTTTTCGAATGGGTTGTTGGGGTTTTCAGGCTCTTTGCACCATGCTGGGTGGTGCCGCAGTGCTTTGGCCGGTAGCCATTTTGAAAGTTACAGAATATTTCTGAGTTTCTGTTTGCATTTTTCATCTTTTTGCCTGCAGGTAAATAAAAAATGAAACCATTTGAATCATATGCTTCTATCATGACACTCATCCTTTTGTCAATTGATTACTGTCAATCTGACAATGAATGTGGTACAACACATTTATATTTCAGCTTTCAAATGTTACCCGAATACTTTCCCAAATTTGTCTAAAAACTGTCTAAATGTGTAAATGCTGGAAATACTGGACTCTTTGGATGTAAGTTGTGCTTGACGGATACAGATACTTAATATTTGATTGTTAAAGAATATGTGATGTGTATGCTTTTAAAATAATTATAACAATTTAATTAATTTGAAATACAATTAAATCATTTGAAATACTTTTAAAACAATTATAAATGTAAATACAATACAAAACTGTATGTTTAAATTAGTTTAAAATATTATAAAAATTAAAAAAATAAAGATTGTATAAAATATTATACTGTATGTGTGTGTATATATATATATATATATTATAAAATATGTGGTGAGGCGAGGGGAAATACTTGAGCCTTTTTTCTTAAATTCCTGTGGAAATCAACCTAAGAAAGTCTTGTTTTTGGCATATAGTTTTTGTCTCTGCAAACTAAGCTGATATGGAAGTATGATAACATTGGGGAAAGAAATTACACTCCGAATCTTTTGAAAAAAATGTAAACTTTTGTGTGTTTTGCAAATGCTTTCGACCTGTAATTGTTTTGTAAGTTTCATAATCGTAATTATCTTTTACAATGAATCTTCTTTAGTTCATTCAGGTCTCGTCACACATTTGGTGCAGCAGTGCATTTCTCCACTCAACATTTTTCTTCCAGCTATCCCATCCCGCACCATTTGTGAACACTTGCGCTCTGTCCAGGAGCTTGTGCCATCAAAAGCAGCTGTTTGATTGTCAGCTTGCCGTCCTCGTCCCAGGAGCCACATGAAAAGCATCGGCTGATTTGCCAAGTTACGATGAATATCGCTCTAGCGCTCTGGGCTCATCCCTGGTCTCGTATTTATTTCAGTACCTCAGAAGCTTTTGCCTGAGGCTCGATGATCTCATTGGCCCTCAGCGCATTTGAAGGTGGACATCTTGATGTGCTTTCATTTCTCTCCAGAACTTGGCAAACATGCTTTTGATCCGGCCGTATCAAAGTTCATTCTTCCTTCGGGAATATCAGCCCGTTCCATTCTGTTGCGTTTCTGGGTGCTGGAGCCCATTGTTTGACATTTTTGTTTTCTGTGTACCCAGTTGCATGGGCTGCCCAGTTTAGCCAGCAGGCTGACGTCAGGGCTGCTAGTCTGCAGGCTTTACTGCTCCAAACAACGGGCACTAATGGTGTGTTGGCCCCAGGGCAGGCGGATGGGGAACGCAACTTGATCCAGATGCAGACTTCCCCTACAGCAAACATCGTAATCGCAGTCTGTCACTGTTTTTAGCCTGCTCCTTACTCAGTCCGCTTATGCATTATATACTCTTAAAATAAAGGTTGGCACCTATGGTTTCCATAAAGGACTTTTGAATTTTGAAGAAAAAGTGCAAAAGAAAAGCGTGTTTTTTAAATGGAAATCTTTTGTAGCATTATACATGTTTACCTTCACTTTGGATCAATTTAGTGTGTCCTTGTTGAATAAAAAGTTTAATTTAAAAGAAATCTATTGAGCGGTAGTGTATAAACCTTTGGAATCTGCTGTCAGATTGATTCAATTGTTTCGCGATTGACGGAAATCCGTGCTTGTAAACATCCATCACTCATTATTATTTCTTGTTTTCTTTGCTTTCTTGCAAGATTGAGATTTGAAATGAGAAAGTGGAAATATGTCCTGCTGTTTATGAGGGGAGGACAGATTTAGATGGTTGAAATGTGAATCATAATGTGTTTTTTTCGTAAAATGCGAGTACACGGTACAGTGATAGATTCATGTTTTCCTTGAAAATTTTATGTGGCATCACTAATTCCTACCATTTTGGATTCCACTGGCCTGATGGGATGCTTGTCATAGGGTTTATTTACTGGCCTACAAACATTTACCACATTATGTGCAATAATAAAACGGTGGGTAAACTTATTTTTGCTGTTGCTATGGTCTTTTTTCTTATTATTTTGAGCTGACATTTTGTTGGGTGGCTGCATTTGGTCTAATCCCGCGGTCATTTGTTTGAACTATTAAACCAATTTGTGCTGGAACAGCTATCCTGTTTCACAGAGTTTAATCATGATATTTGAGTGCTTTTTGTGTCTCATTATGTGTAATTATCTCCTTCTCGGCATTCAGAGGGCAAGTTTTTCAGGGAATTTTTCTTTCCACCATAAAACACAAACTATGTCTCCATGACTTCCAGTCAGTGTGTCCATTCATTAAGTAACCTCGTGCTAAAGGAGTGTTTTTGTTTGTTTCGTTTTTTTTTCAAGGCTGGTTAAGCTGTTGGGAATAAGGGAAAATTGCCATGTTGCCAAAAGGTCATGACCGTGTGCTGTAATTTTGAACATTGTTAAAGGGAGCAGACATGTTATGTTTTTATAAGGTGTGTGTGTGTGTGTGTGTGTGTGTGTATGTGTGTGTGTTTGTATTAGAGTTAAACCAAAATAAATCAAATATATTATTAGTCAGTTATTATTGTTTAATAACCAAACTGAATACACAGAACTGATATAATTTTTTAACAATATTGTAAGTTTTTTTAGTTATTTAGATGTACCTTAAATAAATCCATAAATGAGGTAATTAATTAATTAATATTGTGCAACCTAAAATATTGAACAAAAGCATTTCTAAAACAATTCATATTGTTACTGCATAGAAGTTATCTGAAACAAAATAAGCAATTATTAAAATAATTGCAAAAAAAACAACAACTTGTCATTCATTCATATATATATATATATTATCCAAAATTATAAACACAACACTTTTGTTTTTACCCCCATTTTTCATGAGCTGAACTCAAAGATCTAAGACTTTTTCTATGTACACAAAAGGCCTATTTCTCTCAAATATTGTTCACAAATCTGTCTAAATCTGTGTTAGTGAGCACTTCTCCTTTGCCGAGATAATCCATCCACCTCACAGGTGTGGCATATCAAATGCTGATTAGACAGCATGATTATTGCACAGGTGTGCCTTAGGCTCACTTTACTTTTGGGATGGTACTCTGCAGGTGATGAGTCCAGCTGGTTCCCTTCAAACATGATGCTTAGAATTGA
This sequence comes from Gymnocypris eckloni scoliostomus, assembly GCA_027564155.1. Lineage (NCBI taxonomy): Eukaryota > Metazoa > Chordata > Actinopteri > Cypriniformes > Cyprinidae > Gymnocypris > Gymnocypris eckloni. The sequence continues at coordinate 13,175,537 of CM050425.1, read as the reverse complement.
GGTTTATCAGACTAGAGAATCTTGTTTCTCAGACTGAGGGTCCATTAGGTGCTTTTTCCAAGTGTGTTTTCTTTTGTCTTCACTGAGGAGAGGATTGAGTTTAACCACACCGCCATAAAGCCCAGATCTGTGGAGTGTTGCAGTGATGTTTGTCCTTCTGTAGATTTATCCTATCTCCACATATGATCATGGAGATCAACTAGAGTGGCCATCAGCTTCTTGGTTACATTTCTAACCAAAGCCCTTCTCCATCAATTGCCCCGTTTGGCCAGGAGGCCAGCTGTAAGAAGAGTCCTGGGGTATAATGAAGGAAAAATAAATAACAATTTAATACAGGGGTGTGAATACTTTTGCAAGGCACTGTATATATATATATATATTTTTTATTTATATATACTTTTTTAACGGTGAGCAGTGTATCTGCAGATAATAAAAAATTGATTGCTTGTGTGCATTTACTTTGCAGTGGCCAACAATATTTAAAGAGCGGAATAGCCGATATAATAGCAATATACACACAGGTATACACATACTGATGAAATACAAATATTTATATTTTTTACATAATACTTCCTCTAAACTGACCAAATATTGTCCCATATATCTGTCTGTCTCTAGAGTGCATCTCAAGTGTGGTTGTGCAATTGCAATATAGATCAGAGAAACTGCATTATGTAAGTGGTTTCATTTTTCATGTTTGTTCAGTTGTAGTTTTGCATCATACCTTGAGGTTTGCAGAGAGTTTTTTCTTCTTCAGATCTTGAAATAATAATCTTCCCTGTTGATGAATCGGATGTCGTGTGAAGCTTGTTCTTACGTTACATCACCACTTCTCATGAAGGGATCCCATGCTCTGAGAACTTCTGTTGATAGCAAAGTGAATGATATAGGAGTGGTCTTTCATCACCAAAACTATTTTTATCTGGTTTCTCAGGGCCTTTTCCTCCGAAACGAGAATGTTTGCCACATGCCCATGAAGGAACATGAAAGTTCATTTCTGTCATGAAGCTCAATTATTCTCCAGCAGGAGGAAGTGTTGTTTGGTGTTGAATGATGACAGAGCGTATATTCTGGATCTTGGGTGGTAGTTTTGTTCCGTTGTGTCGATCTCACATAGGTTTCCTAAGTCTCTTGGCTTAGGTTGTGGGGAGATTGCGCTCACAGGCCTGAACAAGCCCCGTGATTAATTGCTGGCAGGCTGAACTGTGGGGATCTTGCGTCAATAAATCGTCATGAAGGCAACTCTCCTGCTTCGAACATAAACACAGGGACCAGCCCGGCTGTGACTGAAGCCCGGCCAGCGCTTGTTAGGGCTCTACAGCTCCTTTGAGGCGCTAGCAGTTTATTTAACACCCAAATTTTATTAGCGGAGTTCTAGCCGCAGGTCTCTCTGGGCGTTTTAATCTGCCGAAAGCCAAGGCCTGGATTTGCAATTCTAAGAGTCGTCCTTGTCTCAAACAAATGAGCGTAAATGTATTTAATTCAAACCCAGTGACTTCAGCTAGCTTTTTTATCTGGTTTTCTCTCCTGAGTTGAATACAGAGAAGGATTTGATATTGGTGTGGTCTCTTTTACACTTGCACAGATGTGTTCTGTGAACACTGTTTTTGCTGCTAATCAAAGCAAGCAAATAGGTGTTTGAACAGTTGTAGTTGATTGTATGGATCTCTGATCTCATATTCAGATTCAAATGTTGATTGATTGATGATTGAGGTCTGAATGGGATATTAATATTGTTGTTTGATTTGATTACTTTTTTATTTAGTATCTGCATTACCAAAAGATTTACAAAAATGATTTTTGTTTTAAATAATAGCTACTTTTTTTCATTGGAAAATCATTTAATTTATCAAAAGTGATCAGAAGTAAATATATTTGTAATGTTTTGGACTTCATTCTTCAGATAGTCTTGAAAAAATGTTTTGGTGTTTCAACAAAAAAATTAAGCAGTACAACTGTTTTCAACTTGGGTAATAATAATAAATATTTCTTGAGCAGAAAATCAGCATATGAGAATGATTTCTGAAGGAACATATGACACTGAAGACTGTAATGATGCTGAAAATTCAGCTTTACATCACAGAAATAAATTACATTTTAAGATAGATGAAAATAGGAAAGTCATTTTAAATTGTAATAATATTTAACAATATTACTGTATTTATTTTTGGTCGAATAAATGCAGCTTTGGTGAAACTAAGAGACTTCTTTAAATCAAAGAATGTGTAATAAAACTAATAACTCAGTCTCTTGAGTATGAGAGCATTGTGTTTTAATAGCATCATCAAATATTTATAGCAGAAATGACGTTAGAAATGATAATGATAAGTGCAATCATGTCTTTGAATATGTTCAGTTGCAATTCAAAACTCTGAATACTTCATTTAAAGCACATTCGTCCTTGTGTTTCATTTAAATGTTTTAGTAACATTTAAAAATTGTAACTATTGTCCTGTATTGTGTATGTGCTATTGTTATACTTGTGCATATAAATGAAAATAATGAAATATCATTCTTGAGGTTATTTAGTGAACTCTTACTAGTTCTTTTGTTAAACATTTTGGAGCTACTGGCATACAGTATGTTAGCTATTGTGCCTAGTTCTTACATAAGTGCACATAAAATACAGTGAAAATGTTTTCTTTTGTAGGTTTCTAATATTTTTAGCCTTTCACATGTTTCACATCAAGCTCACTACTTGTAGCTAACCTACCGAGAGCCCTACACTCCTACGTTCCTTTCTTTTTGGAGAGGTAATGCTTGCTGGAGGTGAATCCTACAGTACATTCATGCAGAAGAATCTTGAAGGAAAGGGAATTAGACTCTTTTGCACGCACAGATGCACTGAAACCCAAAATATCCCTCGATCCTTTTTCAGCTCCAGTTCGGTAGCAGATGGTTTTGAATAATTCATGACAAGTTTGTGGGTAGCGTTCAGCATCACATTTATCCTGAGGACTGTTAGATTTCATAATTTTCTCGAAGAACTCCTCTTCCCAAAAACGACACAAGTGCGATATGATGTTCTTAAGTGCAGCAATTTCACCAGAACTATATCTCACAAGTTTTTGTATTCTAGCATTTGCATGACAAGTAAGCACATTTTACATCCAAAGTGTCATTACAGTAATGTGTTTTACATTTGAGTTTTGAAATTACCATCTTTCTCAATTATATGGTTAACATTTTTAAAGTCTTTTAGAGTTTTTTTTTGCTTTAGGGAAATGAGAATTGGTCCATAATTGCATGTAAATGTAAGTGAAAAAAAAATGCTCATAACAATAGGCTACATTTTCCAATATTTGGTCATGGCATGGCATGGCCGTAATGGAGATAATGAAAATATCTGAAGACTGTTATGAAAATGAATGTTAAAATAAATATGACATGAACACATGATTAGATGTGCAGCAATGTTAAAAAGAAGCATCTAAAAAGAATAGCTGCCTGAGGTGAAGCTGACTGTATGCCAATAAACTGAAAACCTATATTAATCAGAGAACTTAGATACATAACATAGACGTAGCATTACAACTTGTATCTGCACAAAAGGATGCATATGCCAGTGAATTTTAAGAAATGTGCTATAGAAAGAGAGAGAGAGAGAGATTTTGATTCAACTCAAATTGAGTACATATTACTTAAATGCTATGTTTATGAATTTATTCATTGAACTTTGTTAATTCTGATTAAGCTGAAAAATATTTCTTGTCCTTTCTTATTGTAATTGAGTTTTTAAGTCCAATCAGTAGTGTCACTCAAACAAACTGAGTTTGTATTACTATAGATGTCATTTCTTTACATTAATTATGAATTCTGAGTAAACTGTACTTTAAATTAATGGCCTATCTTATTGTAATTATGTGTTTGAGCTAAAACAACTTAATATCATCAAGTGCATGTCAGTATGTCAGAGGGTCAAAAACAAAATACAAAATCACAAATTATATGTATCAGATGGAGTCACTGGTAATCACTATGATTTCTGAAGCTTGTTGTGTCCCTGATGTTAACATACATTTGATCAAATAATCATTTAAAATTTAGTCTGCATTTATTTTATAGTGCTGACATATAACCAATCTTTTTAAGTATTTTATTCATCAGCATGATAGTCATCATGTATCTTACTTTTTAGTTAAAAAACAGTAATCAATTTAAAGCATTAGCTTTAAGTATTCATTACAGTGATACAGTTCCAGTTTTCCATTTATATTATAGAAGAACATTTTAATAAAATATTTTATTCCAGACCTGAGCTTTTACTTTGAAAAGTGGAAAGTTCCCATGGATGTTATTTTGAACGAAGCTGATGCCAGATGGCATGAACCTTTGTTTAAGAGTGTAACTTTCCTGAGTGCTTTTGCAGTTTGTCTGAGCTGAAAAAGAAGTCCTAAACAACATTTTGCAGTTTGTCAGAGCAACAGGACTTTAGAGGAAGTTTGTCAACCAAATTTGAAGTACAATATTGAGGCCAGTGTAAAGAAGTTTTTTTTTCTTTTCTTACCATCACTGAGGAAACTACACATAGAACCGTAATCAGGAGGTGTTTCTTTCAGGGGTTTTGTAAAAAGGACATGTTCAATAAAATACAATTGGATGTTGTGTAATGTTGCAGTTGTATGTATGTATGTTTTACAGGTCACTCTATTAATTGAAAGATATTTTGTTATTACCGAACAAAAAGTTAAGTTGTCAGTTAGAAATACTTAGTTAAATTAGTTATGGAAAGATAGATGCTTGCTGGCTGGCGGAAGTTAAGATGGGTGGGGACTGTTTAAACAAAACCTCCTCAGAACAATGGAAAGTACATTCAACTTAAATTTATCCATGCTGTCATTGTCTCATTTCTTATTCAACTAATATCCAATTTTAAGGCTAATCAATTACCTGGGTGAAATATATTCTGCCTTATCCGGGTATTGAATTTAGAGAGAGAGAGAGAGAAATGCTCAGGCTCCGCTTTAAAGTTCTCATTATAATGCTATGTTTATGAAATTCAGTGAACTTTTGAGAGAGAGAGAGAGAGAGCGAGAGAAACTACTGAAACTAACTAGTAATATGGATCTCTTCAGTATGTAAATAAATGGTTAATACCCAACGTCATCCTATATTAGATGAATCGGATGTGTATCACATTCCACTTTACTAAGTGACTTCAGAGCCAAGCATCACTCACAATTACTATACGGATTCGAGCTAACCCAGAGTCTGGCCCATAGTGCTGCTATAACCAATCTTTTTTATTGCATCGCTTTTCGATCATCATGTTTCATGATCGATCATCGCTGTCCATTTAATCAAGTACTCGATCGATGTTGTACATCCCTACAGTGAACAGTTCCAGTTTTCCTTATTTTGAAGAACATTTTAATAATATAAAGAACCTTTTGTGCAGTGGAAAGTTCCCATGGATGTTAACGGATTTGAATGGAAGCATTGATGCCAGTAAAGAACCTTTGTTTAAGAGTGTAACTTTCCTTTGTTGTGCTTTTCAGAATATTAACCAGCACTGAAAGAAGTCCTAAACCAACAGCTTCAAAGTCCAGGGCCAGATGTGACGAGGATGTTTTACCCAAGAAGTAATATTGGAGGCCAGTGTGTTTGTTTAAAGTGTGCAGTGGCCTGTATTACTTGCATAAAACCGTAATCAGGAGGTGATTTTCAGGGGGTTTTGTGGGTAAATCAGTGTGAATATTAGTCTGTGGTCTGTGAAGTGTAGAATTAGTGTTGTAAGGTCACCAAAATGTCATTGTTATTACCGAACAAGTGCTCTGGAAAATATGCCGCTGTGGAAAGATAGATGTGCTATGGAAGCCTAGAAGAGGACTAATAATAAACAAAGCTTCTTCAGAACAATGGAAATGATGAGTAATATGGTATAAGATTGTCTCATTTCTACGTTTTCCATAATATCCAATTCAGCTAATCCAATTGAGGTACTGAAATATAACAGGATGTATTGAATTTGCAATGCTCCAAATTTGCTAAAGAAGTTTCTCATTCATTTATGAGTTTTTCAAAATGCGATATGACATTGTTATGAATAGGCACTCAAAGCTAATCCCGTGTTTATGGATGTCTTCATCCATAGATGGCATGCTTGTCATTTCTTCATATTAAGGCTTTATCACATTCCACTCATTGAATAGATGGATCACTCACAGAAGGATGTGTATATATGGATGGATGTATGTGAATTTGATGGGAAAACCAGCTAATTGCAAAGTTAAGGGTGTTTTGATGTAGACTGTGCATGCCACCATTTAAATTGTGTTTTATAGCCGCATCTAGCACACACGATGGATATGGATGGATGTCTCCCAGACGAGTTTGATTAAAGTAAGAATATGATGGATAAAAATCTTGATGAGGATGATTATATATGGATGGATGTATGGATGGATAAATGTAAGAATAGATGGATATAAGGAAGGATGTGTATATATGGATGGATGTATGGATGGATAAATGTAAGAATAGATGGATATAAGGAAGGATGTTTTCTTTAAATAATCCTCAACATCTCTTGTTTTTTTTACAAGCAGGGTTGTTTCACAGGCCACCACAGTTTGTTTCCATTTCCTCTGTGAATTGTGAGCTTGTGGTAGTGTGTTTTGTGTTCAGGAAGGTCATGATTCACTTGTGTGATGGAGTATGGATGGATAAATGTAAAGGTTATAGCTCAACTAATATTATTTTATACTGGATGGATGTATGGATGGATAAATGACAAATTGAACTTTAAGAACTCAAAGCTTCTTTCATAGTAAAACCATGCTACAAATATGGAATAAGACATTTTTTTTTTCATCGAGAAAATGAACAAAAAATGGTATTGAGGTACTAGCAAACAGGATGTAGAATTGCAATTCAAATTTGAATGTAAAGAGTTTATTTAATTTTAAAGTTTAGGAAATTAATATAACACATTTTTAAGTAGAAAGGTTTGTCCGCCAAACTTTGAAGATGGATGGATGAATGTAAGGATGGATGATAAATGGATGGATGGATAAATGTAAGAATAGATGGATGTATGGATGGATAAATGTAAGAATAGATGGATAAATGGATGGATAAAAGGAATGATGTATAGATGGATGGATAAATGTAAGGATGGATGGATGTATGGATGGATAAATGTAAGGATGGATGGATGTATGGATGGATAAATGTAAGAATAGATGGATAAATGGATGGATAAAGGAATGATGTATAGATGGATGGATAAATATGGAACAATGGTTGGATATAAGGATGATAGATGGATGGACAGGTGTATGGATGGATGTATGTATGGATAAACAGATGAATCTTCTGCTGAATTTCTTTGAATTCCATTTAAATTTCTTTTCCTGTCATTCAGCTATCTAACAATGAGAAAAGATTGATACTATTACTTCTAAACACAAACACCAACATTTTATTTATATTATGTGATCATTTCAGTCTGATCTTCAGAGTTTTTCTACACTTTTAAGCACAGATAGTCTTTTTTACCCTGTTTAATTCTTAAGACGAGGCAGAAGGTGTAAAACAGTCACGAAAAACTGAATGAATCTGTATTGGTTGAAAAACGAACTTTACATTTTAATTGGACCCCAGAGACAAAAAAAGTTTTCAATTTCCTTTTCAAGAAAATGCATACTGAGGTATATAAACACTGATCTGACACCGATTTCTCCTTTACTCTTTATCTGTCCTGAGGCTTGTTTAGTTTCTCGTGCGTGATGCCAGGAGCACGTAATATTCTTGTGTTTGTGTTTATGCAGTGATATTTGTGCAGATGACTCACAGAATAAAGACAATTAAGGGTTGAAGTAAGGTGAAATCTCTTGCTACCTTCAACAAACGTCAGGTCAGTTTGATTTGTGCAACGCTTTTCACAATATGTTTAGTTTCAAAGCTGTTTTAGTGCCTTAATAATACCTCTAGTGAGCGCTCCAAATGAGACTGAGGCTTAGATGTTTAAGAGAGAAAAGAAAAAGCCTTGGGAACCAGCCCTTTTCAGCAGCCGTGGGTTTAGTTGTTTTCACATTTTCTCCGTTGAGATTTAAAAAAAAACTTTTCTAAAAAGTTCTGTATTGAACCAAACTAACAAGCTCTGAGACGAATCACAACATTTGATTTAAAGCAGAAAACGTGCTTGAAAATTGATAGAAATTCATAAGACCGTAATCATTTTATTGTAGAAACCATACACATCCCATGAAGCATTGCAAATGATTTGAATCAGAATTTGCCATGTAATGTTATATAAAACTACTGTATAAGTAGGGTTATGCAAGTACAATATTTGCACAATATCTAAATATATACAATTCTAAAGTGTTTTAAAGCGTTGGGAGACTCGATTACGTCATCGGCAATGCATCGTGGGCGTTGAGCGGTTACTGTTGTGCTCTTTTGGCCTAATAGGGAATGCAAACAACACTCACTGGTTCCTTGATGGAATTGAACATTTCCAGGTGTTAATCCACAGATTAGCTACTAAAGAAGATCGGTCTTGTAACTGTTCTACTTCATCTACGGTTATAACATGTGTTGAGAAACATTTCCTTTACTGTCACTGGTGAGCTCATGTTGTGAACGCAGGAATATGTGAGGATGTTCAACAAACGTAGCTTTTGATAGTATATCATTTGCACTAAACGTGTTTAAAGTTTGTGAGTGATTGTATATATTGAGAGCTGTATTTGGGATGAAATGGCCTCATCGCCCAGCGTCACTGCCTGACCTCACTGATGCTTTTCTGTCTGAATAGGAACAAATCCCTGCTTCCATGTTCCAGAATCACAGGCCTTCCCAGAAGAGTGGAAGCTGTTAGGCAGCAAACGAAGGGATTCCTGCTTTTTGCCATGCTTTTGAAAATGAAATGTTTAACAATACATCATCTGTGAGATCAGGCTGTGGGATCTGACTCGCTTTTCAGGTCATCCCAGTGGAGTTCAGTAAGATTCCAGCTCTGGGCCATTCTAGGAATGGGATAAGGTATATACACTACTGTAATTAAAGGGTTAGTTCGGCCAAAAATGAACATTCTGTCATTAATTACTGGCCCTCAAGTTGTTCCAAACCCGTAAGACCTTCGTTAATCTTCGGAACACAAATTAAGATATTTTTGATTAAATCCGAGAGCTCTCCAACCCTCTGTAGACAGCAATACAACTGCAATGTTCCCAGGTCCAGAAACGGAGCAAGGACATCTGTAACATCTTCCAGAACGTAATCGCGCGCATGTGGAACATAAACTATGCTGATTACCTTGATTAGGAAATTATGTAAGTTCAATTCATTTCTTTATGGAAAAATAAAATAGTCCAAATGGAAAACCGTTTAAATAAATAATTGATTAATAATTTCAAATATTGCTGTTTTTATTTGACTGTTAAAAACCATGTTAAAAATATTTTTGTTTTTATTTTATATCAGGAATTCAATGCATTTGGCTGGTTGTTGTTTTTTTCAATTTCAGCGCAAATGCACAGACAGCACGTTGCTGTATAATTATTGTCAAAAATATATTGGCAAAATTGTTTCAAGTTAAATATATGTAAAGTTCAACACACACACACAAAGTTTCCCATTTGCCTGTATTAAAAAGAGAAGAAGCAGTATACTCTTGTAGAATTCATGAGTGCTTGGTCAGTGGTTTATCTATTGAATGCCAGAAAACGAGTGCTGGTTCGATAAAGTTTGAGTAATGGGCTGTTTTAAGAAGTCGGTGATGTATCGTGAGCGTAGCAGGTGTTGAGTAATGATGGCGTAAAGACCCCTGTGTTCCTGCGCACTCTTCAATATAAGCAGCACACTTCAAACCTCAGGAAAGTGACATTCCTCCGTCAGCGTTTCAGTCTGTTATGAGCTCAGATTGATGTTCCTAAACAACATAAGGGGCGCATTACTTTTCCCTAATGCGCCGACAATATGTAATATTTTCCTGTGTCCTGACGTCATACAGGACGAATGCGATGTGATCTGAGAATGTACACGTGTCTGGTTTTCCAGTACCTCAGTCTTTTCCTATACGGAGTTATGATTGGTGTGACCTTTCCAAATGATTATCCCGACCGCACATCAGACAGATAAAAGCCCTTGTGACCTTCAATGAGCCGTACAAATAGAAATCTGCCATTAGAGACCTCTTTAATTTCATAAATTATGCTCTCGCTGGCTTTGTGTATCAGAAGAAGAGACGTTTTTTGGTCTAGGTTTCTGAAAATGTTGTGTAATTATTTGCATAATGCTTGTTATACACAGAGTGGTGTTAATTCACAGACGTCTTTGACAGCTCAAACTTCGAAAGCATTTACATTGGTAGGCAGGATAATTATGTTGCCTTCAAAGATGATTTCTATTTTTCCAGTTTTAAGGCAGCATCATATGCATGATTTGTTGAGAAGGTAATGCATTGTGTTTAGCATCCAAGATGACATTTGACATTTTTTACACAATATTTGCACATGCTTTGGGTTTCTATGCTGTCAATAGTACTTCATTATTTGAAATGTTTGATTTTGATTGTTTTTTACCATGAAAATAGCCTAAGATGCTGACAATGCATTAAATAAAAATATACTACTACTAGATTTTCTGAAATAATTTTATCTTGATTTAGATTATTATTTTAATATTTGATCATTTTAATACTCTATTATTTGATTGCTGATTACAAAATCAATTACATTTTTCATCATCATTGATTATTTTAATAGTTGATTATTTAATTATGTAAATATTTATTTGTCTGACTGTTTGATTATGAATTTCACTACTTGAATGTTAATATTTAAAACAATTATTATTTGATGTTAGTATTTGATTATAATTTTTATTAATTTGATTATTTGGTTGATTTAATACTTGATTATTTTAATGCTTGATATTTTATATTTATTTTTAATCATATTTAAAATTATAATTATAATATTTTACATTATTTTTATATTTGATCATTTATTACTCAATTATTTGATGACTGAACTAATAACATTTTAATATCAAGCAGTGAAATATTTAAATGTTTCATTCTTTTAATATTTGAATATTTGTTAGTTTTAATATTTGATTGTTTGACTGTTTTATTATGATTATATTACTACCTGAATGTGATTGTTTTAATACTTGCTGTAGTATTATATTATTTAATTTGTTTAATATTAGATTATTTGGCTATTTTAGTAATTGATTCATTTTGTCTTTTATTACATAATTATTTGAGATTATTTCAATCTTTGGTTTTAAGATTTCATTTTAATATTTAATTATTTCAGTATTTTCTTTCTCCATTATTTCATTTTATTGATATTTGATTCTTTGACTATGTGATTGATTAATTAAACACTTGAGTATTTTATTTTTAGTTCCTTATTACTTTATTAATTAATAGTACACTTTTAATATAATAATTTCCTCTTGGTCGTAGGTATTTCCTTTTCAGTTAGGCTGCTGCCATTGTAGGGAGTAGCTCACTAAATTATGGGATGGAGCATTCATTTGACTTCGCATTGTTTCCTAGATTTCACAGCATGTCACCGTGTCCGTGAGAGGTCTTCCTCTTCCTACACAGATGTCAAAACTGACCCATCGTCCATGTTTTAAGAGAGAAAGTGCTGTGTGTTCCTGCTGGCTTGTGTGGGGGTTAGACACTTATCTGTAGTCTGATAGGGTGCAGTCCTCCTTGTGTTCATTTTTACTGTAGATAAGACCACAGGAGCTCAAAAATCACAACTCTTATCTGGGTGAAGCTCCTCAGCGCCAGGAGAGCTGCGCCACCTCACATCAATCAGCAGATAAAAATAGCCCTGTATACAGCAGTACCTGTGATTACTCAAGCTGCGTTCAGCTTCTCAAGAGCAATAACAGAAATGTCCCTTCGCTAGTGTTTATCATTCTAAGACCTGCAATTAAAGACCTGGCTCTGTCCTTCTCAGCAACCAGTGTTTTGTGTATCGGTTTCTCTTGGAAGGTTTCTGGCGTAGTCTCCGACTGTGTCTGTAAAAATGCTGCTTTTCAGGAGGTATATATTGAGGAAGGAAGATGACAAAGAATGTCTGGATCCAAAATGTGCTGTTGAATAATGTTCTTTAAAAAACACAAAACTTCACCATTTAATGTCTTGGCAATTTTGTATTGCATACAATTTGTATTAGAAAGTAATGAATGAAGCTGTTCAAGGAATTTGATCCCAATTAGTAAAATCCTGAAATATTTATGAATTTTCATGAGATTATGTTGAATATTTAGAATTTGAGTATTTAGAATTTTTGGCTATTTGAAATTGTAATTGAGTCTAGGTCACTGATCATAAAATCTGCTTAATCTTTCAGCATTTTCTGCAAATATTTTCAAGAAAAACCTATGAAAATGAGAGCTATTCAAATAATAGTATCGTCTAAATGAATCGTCTGTTTCTAATGAAAACCGTAAAAACAAAGCTGTAAATAATGGTAAGAATTTGCCACAGATCGCAAAAATTTTAAAAATATTTTTTAATGTATTGAAATTTTAACTTTTTAACAATATTTTATATAGTTTGTATATTTTGATTTATTCAAGGTCACTTGTCAAGAAATTTGCTAACTTTTCCAGTATTTTCTACACTGATTTTTTGGCAAAACTTATGAGAAATTCTGAATATTAAAGTTATTCTAACAAATCAGCTATTTTGAATAAAAACGTGATTTTAAAAGTACACATGAAATAGTTATGAATTGTCATGAGACTATATGGACAATTTGAATAGTTTGAATTTGTATTATATTTTTAATGTTTAATCTTTTGGATTAGTTTGAAAATTGAAATTCATTCTGCATCACTGATCATGGACTCTTCTGACTTTAACATTTTCCATGCCGACTTTCTTGGAAGTCTGTGCAATTCTGGATTTAAATTATAATGGATTGAATATAAAAATGGAACAATTAATACAAATTAGGTAAAAATGTATTTCAAAGGCTCAGTGTACTACATATTTATTGGCGTTTTTGTACAGTACTTTTATAATTAAATGTAGCCGTATTTAGGTTACTGAATAAAGAAGCAACATGCATCATGTAGATTTTTTTGTCATCTGTAGAGTGTAGATTTTGTGTGGGACTGGTCATTAGACATGACATTATGCTGCTTTGGTAGTCTGTCTGAAACCAGTTTCCTTAGGAGGTGCCTTCAAACCCGCTTTATGTCATTGACTGTTCAACCATTATAAAGAGGATCCGATGAGGATGTCGAGGAAGGCATAAGTAAACAGAGGCAGGGGAAATGGTGCTGCTGATAGAGCTGTTTCCTGCTGCAGAGGGAAGAACAGGCTCATTAGAGCCACAGGTCTGCGGTAGAAGCACCAGCCATCGTCTTTTCTACCGCTGTAGACTTCACTCACAGTGTTTCAACTCAGCAGATTCAGCAGTAGTAAGTGTAACGCTCATTTTAAGCTGCTGGCCTATGCTTGTTTGTTGGTGTTTTGATTCTTTATTAGGATTCAGAGATTTTGATATGATAATGATAACATGCAGTAAGGGATTCGGTTGATTCTGTAGCTGCTCTGATTGATTGAGTGAATTAATTCGGTGTCAGACTGATTCAGACCAGTTTGAATGATTCATTCTAAGAACCGGCTCTTAAGAGTCGTGTTTCTGTGAATCAGACTACACTGGTCATGTTGCATGTTCGTTTTAGCATGCAGCCCATTAAAACAATTCAAAAGATGTGTTTCATCACATTCATAACCATAAATGCATGCAAAATATGATTTATTTTGTTGTAGCAATAAATATTTAGCAAAAGTGATACAAAAACACATGTGTACATGCATATTTTGCTTGTCTTATATGTCAGATTAACTTTGCAATTTGATTATTATAATATCTGAGTATTTAAATGTTTTGAATATTTTAATTTATTTTACTGATCGTGGAATCTGCTGACTTATAAGCAATTTCTTCGCTGATTTTCTGGATTTTCTGGCTTTAAATAATGTATTTTAATTTAATCTTTGAATAATGGTTTTAAATATGGTAAATATGTTTTAAAGGAGCTGAGAGTATTACATTTTTATTTGCAAATTAACGCACAATTAAATGTATCTGTACTATTGAGTTGAATAATTACAACTAATCAAAGAACTTGCCTAGTAAAACAGGATAATTAAAGAAATTGCAATAAAACAGAAGATTCAGTGGTTTTCTGTATTTTAACTATCCATAATTTATTGGATCGTGGGAAGTTACCAGAAGGGCGATAGTTAAAATAAATAAGAGGAAAGTTCCAGGAAAACATTTAGTGTTTTTCTATTTCTGTGGCTGTGTTCCTGAGAATGGTTGTTTTGGGCATTTATGGATCTGTCCAATAAAGATAAAACACATAAGGGACTGAAAGAGGTGCATTTATAGACACCCGAACTAGAAAATGAATTTGCCAGTAACGTCTCAGGAAATCTTCTGAATTACATCATACGCCTTTGGGTTGTAATTAGCTTCGTTTATATCCTCATGTTTTCCTCGTGTACAGCGTTTGAGAATCTCCTGTCTGGTTCGGCACGGTTCATGTCTTGTATTTAATGGTGTAAGTAAATGTGGGCGGGTGGACACAGTTTTGTTTCCATGTATAGCTAGACTTGTCTAATATGCCTATGTATATAGAATATCATCCACCTCCGTCCCCCGAGGGCCCCCGGGCCATCTCTCTCCCTCCATGCGTGGCGTCATGGACAGGCTCTGTGTCGTAGAACAGCTGTGGGTCGTATGGCAGTGCAACACCCCCGCATTCCTCCCCTCTAAGCGAGTTTTCATTTGTAGCTGACAGCTTCATTGGGCTTCTTTGTCCCCGGGAGGCCCCAGGGCGGATGACTGTTGTCTTTACCCAGGGAGCTCTGTTTCTGTGGCCTTGCAAGCCTCTCTACAAAGTTCTTATTTTGAACAGGATGGTTTTATGATGTTCGGTTCTTAAAATGTCTGCATCCTTCTAAAGGATTCATATGAGCATTTATTTGAACAGCTGTAATAATAAAGATTATTAAAATTATGAAAATAACGGATTTCTAACTGAATATATTGTGAAATTAAATTTGAATCTGAAATTTCAGCATCATTACTCCAGTCTTCAGTGTCACATGATTGTGTATCATCATTCTAATATGCTGATTTGAATATTCAAAGCTGATTTTGCTTCAAATTTGGGAACTGTTTTTTGCTCTTTAGTATTATATGGAGATCCTGACTCACTACCATTCGAAAAGTTAGAGGTAAATACAAAAAAACTATACTTTTATGTAATATTAGAAAATGTTAGAAACAACATTGATAATAAATAATAAATGAATACAAATAATGATATATAATAGAAACCATTATTAAAATTGAGTAACAATGATAATTGATAGGGGTGGGAGAAAAAATCGATTCACCTAACTATCGCGATTCTTTTTAAAACGATTTAAAAATCGATTAGTTTACCTCCGAATCTATTTTTATTTCATTATTTTAATTTTTGACATCAAAGTACCGCAAGAGTGATTCGAAAGCACGCAGAGCCATTCGACTTTAAGCGTGTTTGACTTTAAGCGGCGCTGCACAGAATGATCAGTGTATGACATCAGAGTACCGCGAGAGCCATTCGAAAGCATAGGATCCATCTGCTCTTATCGCTCACGTGGTACTTTGTATGACATATACACTGATCATTCTGCGCAGCGCCTGTTGTCATATATAGATCAGTGGGAGCCGTCTGTTCTCTGTAGATCTTGCGGTGCTTTGATGTCACACAGTCTTCATTCTGTGATAGTGATGCACCCAAGTATCGTGATAGTATCGAATCGTTAGGTAGGTGTATCGTCCCATCCCTAACAATTGAGCAGCAAATCAGCATATTTGAATGATTTCAGAAAAACCATGTGACAATGAAGACTGGAATAATGGCTGCCGAAAATTTAGCTTCACATCACAGGAATAAATTACATTTTAAAATAGATGCATATAATTGTATTTCCTATATATATATAAAACAAATCTTTTTCAAATAAAAAGTCAACTTTTTATTTTGTATCTTGAAGCAAACCACTAATAGTTGTTAAATTTTCTATTTTTAAATGTATAAAATTGTATAATATTTTTATGAACATTTAGTAATCACTTTTTTTACATTTTATATTATTTTACTTATTTATTGTTTGCATATGTTGCAGATGAATATGCTTTACCAGTGATCAGTCATGAGCATGTGTGCTATCTGCTGTGCCACGGCTCCGACCAAAAATGATTTCTCAGTCAAATCTGAAATTTGAACTGTTTATTGACACTGTTTATTTGGGCTGTTGTGCCGTTCTCTGGTGATCTATGCCCCTCAAGGAACAGGAATGTCCAGGAATGTTCCACACCCAGACTTCACCACAGGCTCCACCACAAGCAATATTAAATCTGGACAGTTATAGGAATCAGAAAATGTCATCTGGTGCTGATTAAGGCAGAGGGAGGGAGGACAGTGAGGGCAAAGTCAATGCACAGTTACCACTTCCTAAGATTTACTAATTCAAAATGGACTATTTGAATATTTGTGTGTGCTAATTGGAGTATTTAGCCTTTAACAAAGCAAATTCTGTTGGAATCAGAAGTGAATAAAGATGTTTGCAGGGCTCTAGACTAACTTTTTGGACTGGTTGCACTGGTGCGTCTAACTATTTTTCTTAGGTGCACCAGCACAAAAGTTATGTGCACCCAAATTTTATATAGGCAATATTGACTAGTAAACGATTAACTAACAATCTGGTCAACAAAGTTCTTTATTTGAAGCACAATTCTGCAAGAAAGGTAACTTACTGAACAAGTGTTCACTGAGCTGATATTTAAACTTAAAACATCTCAAGATAAATGCATTTTTTTAATCTAATTTAATTGTTTTAAGGGCGTCAAACGGAACATCTCATGGCTCAAAGTCTTATGGACTATCCTCCATTGCAGTCACATGCCCCTCGGGTGGCCAGCTCCTGTAGTTTGGCTTTCTTGATCTTTGGCCTCGGCTAAACCAGCTGACCACACTCTCTCTAACATCAAAATCCCCCCCCCAAACCTATAAATACATCCGGCACCCCATCCCACCTCAGACTACCAAATAATTTCACGAAACCTTATGAAAAAAAAGTATTTACAGAAAAAAAACTGTTCTGTCTAATTGTCTCTCTGTGTTCATACTGTATTTTAATGCAGCCAAATTCTCAATAAAACGGTTTTACTTTATATATTTTACTGTTTCTTTTGTCAGTAAATGGGATGAATATGAAATAATGACTGAAAGCCCTTTAAGAATACATAACCAGCTCTCCCTTCCAGGAAGCTAGTCTGCACAAAAATCCGAATTTATAATTTTATGGAGCCGTTGTCTGATGAAATCAAATAATACACACAAGACAAGATAAGACAAAGACAATTCCTGTGCTGTGTTTTCGGCTATATTTGCATGTAAACTTAGAGAAGCAATAATATCTGTTTTAACTGAACGGGCTGCTCCTCTCAGACGCTCACTGAACAGAGCAGATGCAGAGAAAGAGCTGCATGCGTGCTGATCTGCTTTGATCAGAGTCCTGCTTTGTGTTATATATGCTGCCTGTGATGAGCGTTTTAAATCAATTGGGTATGATGTTCTGTTTTGAATGCAACCTAAGTAGTCAGCTGCCTATCAAGGTCACTTGGTTTTTGAACAAAACAAAGATCACTTTCTGAACCAGCTCTGGTTTATTAACTGTGTATTTGATCAGCAGACTAAGGGAAAGGAAATATATCTTTGTCCAGATTTAAAGAGCTTAGCAAATCCTTCTGGAAGAGGTGAGGTGGCACAGCTTTAAGCTTTACTCATATAGGATTGAAGTAAACAGTGAGTCATTAGGCGAAGAGCCAAAGATCAGTGCCATGGTGTCACTTACAGCTTACACTAAGGTGAGCTAAATTTGAAGAGATTGCCATCTCTGTCAGGCAGATGAGCAAAACAGTGTTAACAAGACTAAACCTGCTAATCCCATGATCCTACCAGTGGCATTGAGAGCCAGAGGGCAAAGTTCTACTTTGAATGCCGAGCAGTTTGAGGTCTACTTTATAAAAAGGTTCCAAAATAGTTTTTTTTACATTGCCATAGAATACATTTTTTTGGTTGCCCAAAGAACCTTTCAGTCAACAGTTCTTAAAATATAATTTTTTCTTAGTGTGAAGAGCATTTTAAACATATATAAAATAGAACAATTTGCTGATGGATAAGGGCCCTATCTATCGAAATGATCTGTCATTTTCTTAAAAAATATATATATATATAAAAAATCTACTCATTCCAAAATCAAGACTTAATCTGCACGGCTGGCTGTTGTGTGAGCCAAACCAGGCAGAGCTTTTGAATGAGTGATGACACGGTTCGGGTCTGTGGGGTCGTGGCCTAGTGAGCAGTAACATAACCCCAATCAGAAGCAGTGACGTCGGTGGCCTGGCTCTGCTCTGCTGTGCCTGCATGTAATGTGCTGTGATGAGGTCAGTCCGGGGTCTGGACACAGAGTCTCTGTGTGCTCTCAAACGTCCGACTGGCTCATCCATCTCTTACTGGATTATGGAATATTAATCCTTGACCATCGTTATCTTCAAAACAAACAAACAAACAGCTTTACCAGCGTCAGCAAAACAGTTGCTTTTTTGCCAAGGCCTAGTTCTTCATACGTGGATTATTAAGCAGGATGTAATTGTTGACGATTTTACACAATCCTGGATTGCTACATCAATCATCTCACAGTTGTCCTCATAGATAAAGGTCCACAAGATTAAACTAAGATCAGGAGCAGGTTTATTTAACTCAAACTGAATTTTTATTCTGGATTTTGAAGGCGGCATGCTTGAATCCATTTAGCATCCTAGTAGTCATGCTTTCAACAAGTTCTTTATGCAACCCAACATTTTAATGCATGCATCAACAGCACAGAGTTAATTTTATTTACTTAATCATTAATTAATTTATATAAACAAAAATGTAAGTTAAATTTAAAAATGGTACACGAGTAGACGTGTAATGAAGGAACTAGGGCTGCAGCTAATGATTATTTTTTATTGTCGACTAATCTATTGATTATTTTCAATTAATCTATTTATTATTTTCTCAAAAACAGCCATCAAAAAAGTTGCTAGGCAATTCAGTCAAAAGTACAAAGGCAGCGCTCTGATTTACAGCATTGAATTTACATAAAAATGAGATTTTCCAAAACTATCTTCTCTGGAACAAATAATAGGTTAATGAGACCAAAGACTGCCCATTAGATTTACCCAAAATGAAATACATCACTACAGAGACATCTGAGCAAACTGTACATTCCAGAAGATCTGACCGAGGTGAGGCACTCTCGGGCGGCTTCATGAGCGCAGAATGTCCGAAAACATTTATACATGTTTATTTATTAATGTAATATTTATAAAATTATATAAATTAAAAGATCGATTACAAATGGTTGTTGGAGTTCTGATATCACTATAATATCGCACTCTTATCAATGTAACCCCCCGGGTCCGCACCATCACACTGAGCGGGTCTCGAACCCGGGATGCCAACGCGGGAGGCGGGCGCTCTACCAAGGAGGCTAAAGGCTACAGCCTCTAGCGTCAGTCGCTAGAGCGCCTCTTTTTGAGGTCAGGGGAGTGAGGTTTACACACAGCCCTTCTGGCATACATCCGTTACACTCACCCCCCTAAACCTCACTCCCATCTGGGTCACGGCACCAATGTAACCCGCCCGGATCCGCACCATCACACCGAGCAGGTCTCGAACCCGGGATGCCGGCACGGGAGGCGGGCGCTCTACCAAGGAGGCTAAAGGCTACAGCCTCTAGCGTCAGTCGCTAGAGCGCCTCTTTTTGAGGTCAGGGGAGTGAGGTTTACACACAGCCCTTACTGGCATACATCCATTACACTCACCCCCCTAAACCTCACTCCCATCTGGGTCACTGCACCAATGTAACCCGCCCGGATCCGCACCATCACACCGAGCGGGTCTCGAACCCGGGATGCCGGCACGGGAGGCGGGCGCTCTACCAAGGAGGCTAAAGGCCTCTAGCGTCAGTCGCTAGAGCGCCTCTTTTTGAGGTCAGGGGAGTGAGGTTTACACACAGCCCTTACTGGCATACATCCGTTACATCAGCAATCAGATTTGAGGACCTGAAAGAACTGTTTTATAAATATATTTATATACTAATTATTTATTATTTATACAAATACATTTTTTTCATGTATATGTACTGTTATTGTTTTCTTTCTAGGTTTTGAAACAGAGCCAGTCTTTGCTTTGCTTTCTTCTCCCTGTATCACCATATAAATGCAAAGAAAATATATTTTAACACTCATTAAGCACAAGTATGCTCTTTTCCTTCGAACCATGCAGAGATCTCGGAGGGTCCGATTAACGTTTGTGTCAGAGGTGTTGCTTGGAAGTTGGGATCTCAAGTCTCATTCGATTCACAAATCAGCTTTAATTAGAAGCCGTCCTATACAGAGACTCAGTCCCACCCGCTCAGATGTGATGGCATTAATGAACTTCTCGCTTAGAGAACACTCTTTCCCAACAGCATCCCAAGTAGCACATCTAATTAAATGTGATGAAGACTGGACCACCTGAGGAGGGAGAACAGCCAGTCGACCGCCGCAAGCGTTTTCAGTCTTGTGCGCACCGCTCTGAATTCTGGAAGTCATTTCCCTCTGTGTTTTTACAGATATAAAGCGCTTACTTCTTAAATGGTTTACCTTTAGTCTAATCCAAACCAAAATGTGTTGGTAATTCATCTTCATGTCATTCCAAACTTTTTTTTTTCATCTAAAAGAGATGTTTAGAACTATATTGACACTGTGTCCCTTTCTATCCAATGAAAGTGAATGGTGACCTGGAGCTGTAAAGCTTTAAAAACGACAAAAAGTACCATAAAAGTGTCATAAAACTGGTTGGCATGACGCATGCTTTTTTCATGTCTTCTGAAGGCATACTTCTACCATTTGTATGTGGAACAGAGCAGACCTGATATTCTTCCAGAGGTTTTTCAACAGAAGAATGAAAATCAGAGGCAGGTTGCACCTTATGACTTTTATATGATGTTTAGTACCTATTTAGGATACAAGGTCCAACATTGTCCCATAAAATATCCACTTTAGCGCAGAAACCAAAGTATGAATGCACAAGAATCACTACCAGATAAAAGAATGGACTTACCTGATCTTTTCACATTTAAAATAATAGTAAAGTCCTTGCAACTTTGAAATAACACAACAATTATAAACAAATCCAAATCGCTCTTATATTTGAACTTCTATAATCCAGTTCTGCTTAATCTGGGCCTAAACTGACTTTATGAGGTGCATTCTGGAATGCTTTTTAACCCGTATTGAAGAAGTTTGCATATATGCCTTGTTGTTCAGGTGACTGTATTCCATTTTATAAAATTAAAATGACAAAAAAAACATAGGTACTTTTTATTTTATTTTACATTTAGACAAAAGCTTTTTTGAGGTTTTTAATGTCATGAGAAAGTGTCTAGACTTTTGCCTTGTTGTGTTGTTCTAATATCTCTGCATTTGTAACACTCTAATGTTGTTTCTACCTTAAATCTAGTTCTCTTATATGATGCAAGAAGAAATGTTCCAGTTTATGCCTGATGTCTCCATATCCACCATAGTTTTAAGCACTCTGAGGATTTGAGATACATTAATCTAACAAAATAATGCAGCATTAAAAAATGTAGGGACTAATGCAAAAGCGTCATCCCAGATTATTACATTGTTTCGTGCGCAATCGTCCCCCACTTTTTATCCTGCCTGACGTCAGATGTGACGGTGGTCAGCACGATAATCTCAGGAAAGAGAAACCGGATCACGCACAGGCAACAGGGAGGGATGGTTAGTATGTCAGTGTCTCAAATCCCAGATCTGAGATGGATGTTAATCTTTGGTGGTGTTAAGTGACATGAATAGTGTCAGTGTTTGGAAATTATAGACATACGTTGAAGTTAAGTATTACTAGTACTTTGGCTCATGCTAAGGGATTTGAACAATATTATCACAGTATTGAATTTTGATGTAACTCATCTTGCACTGTTTGTACTACGGATATGAATGATACCTAATATCGCATAGCTTGTTAAAGAGTAGTGTGCTATTTGTTTAAGTGATTGGACTTGCAATAATTGTCATTTATTTTTACCTGATGAATGATAAACAGACAAAAAAGTCCTGGAAGTTTGAGTATAGGGCCTAAAATGACTACTAATTTTTAATTAGTAGACTTTTGGCTTGGTTTAAATATGTGTCAAACAAGACATTTTGAGAATGAACCCTGCATAAGATATTAAGAATTGTGTATTTGGTCATACTTTTGACTCGTCTTTAACTGGTGTGTACTTAAAATAAAATGATACAAATCTACAAGTGCACTGCAACTAAATATATTTGCATTAAAAATATAAGATATTATTAAATGTTGCTTCTCAAGGAAATGGCATATATTTTGCAGTGCAGCAACATCCTGGCAACCACACAGAACACCCTAGCTTTAGTAACATGCCACTGCTTTAGCAACATACCATAAAACGCTCGTTAGAAACATTTAGAAATCCACATCACCTTAGTTAAATCCTAGCAACCATCCAAAACACTCTAACATGTCACCACTTTTAAAACATACTTTACAATACTCTGAAGTCCTTAGAAATGTTCAGACATTAAAATCCAGTCCAAACATCTTTACAACCACATAACAATGCTTGACAATCACCCACAGTGCCGTAGTAACATCTTAGCAACAACCCAAAACACCTTAGCTATTGTTACATGCCACTACTTTAACATGCTGTACAAAAAAATAAGGAATGTAATATGTATACATGCTACTGATTTAGCAACATGCTGTAAAACACCCAGAACTCCTCAGCAATGCTTAGAACTCTTTAGCATCATATAAGAACCTGGTCAAAACAGCCAGAACACCTTAGTATCCACATATCAATGCTTTGAAACCCCGCCTTCCCCATTCCTTAGTAACATCCTTGCAACCATCCAGAATGCCCTAGTTTTAAATGTGATGAAGACTGGACCACCTGAGGAGGGAGAACAGCCAGTCGATGTTTTGCACAGAAAATGTAATAATCTTGTTTTAATGTTGTTAATCTTTGTCACTCCAAACCATGTATGTTTTCTTTAAAACGTGAAGTGATGCTTTGGATAAAAGCATCTGCTAAATGTAAATGTAATGTAAAGTGTAAATTAGTCTGGACCAGTCATAAAATCATTGACTCAACCATAAGTTTTGAATGTGACTGTTCGGAGATTTTGGGATTGTTTTTAACTTTACTAAAAACAGCAATTATTTGAATGAATGAATGAATGATAAAGCGCTGTACATATTTACATATATTTATATATTGCTCTACACCCAAAGCACTTTACAATCATGTGGGGGGGGTCTCTCCTCAACCACCACCAGTGTGTAGCATCCACTGAGATGATGCGACGGCTGCCACAGGACAACGGCGCCAGTGCGCTCACCACACACCAGCTACAGGTGGAGAGGAGAGAGAGATAGAGCCAATAAAGTGTTTAAAATGCCCCACTTCACCTTTAACTGTGCTCACTTGTTTTCCATCTTCTTTGGGTCCCTCCCTCGTACAGATTCTGCTCCATTCAGGCTGAACGCATTTCAAGCATGAATGCGCTCATTACAGCGTCAGCACTCTTCTGAAAGGACTGTATAGATTCAGCGTCTTTACACACCACTGTTCTTCTCTCATGCAATCAAACTTCTGAGGTTTGGGCTCCTGGGTTAGGTGACCTCTAGGTCGCAGTCTCCTACCCAAAGCAGAACAGGATTGTGGGAATCAGGGCCAGGCCTGAAGGAGCAGGAACAGCCCTCCCACACATCAGCGGCATTATTGACCAGCTGCCAGCCCACTACAAGCTTTAGTTTTTCAAATGCTTTGCTTTGGGCAATGAGTTGAGAAAAGGAAGGGAGAAGCAGGTCCGGCGAATGCCCTCATTGGAGTCAATTCAGCCTGCCGCTGATGCCATTGCCTTTGTGTAGTTTACTGTAAACAAACAAGCTTTCTCTGTGTAAGTGTGCGGCTATTAATCATGCAACGAAACATGTCAGTTTGATGGCCTTTCACTTTTATGGCACAGCCATGATCATTACTCTAATTAGAGGCCCATGCGCCTAAACATTTGTGAAAGTGATGCCTTTTCTGCCATAAAGGGCTACTGTAAAGGTACATCTAAAAAAAAAATTATATGGTGAAAGTTCATTTTGTCTTGTAACTTCAAAAAGTTAAATTTCATATATTTTAGATTCATTAGATGTAAAGAAAAACACTTAAAGTTTTTTTGTTTTAATTTTGATGATTAGAGCTTACAGCTAATGAAAGTCAAAAAGCAGTATCTCAAAATATTAGAATATTACATTTGAATTTGAATAAATTACCATCCATACAGTATAAATTCTGGGTATCTCTAGTTCTTTGAAACCACAATAATGGGGAACACTGCTGACTTGGCAATGGTCCAGAAGACGATCATTGACACCCTCCACAAAGAGGGTAAGTCACAGAGGGTCATTACTGAAAGAGGTGGCTGTTCAAGGAGTGCTGTATCAAAGCATATTAAATGCAAAGTTGACTGGAAGGAAGAAATTGGGTAGGAAAATGTGCACAAGCAAGAGGGATGACCGCAAGCTTGAGGATACGGTCAAGCAAAGCCGATTCACACACTTGGGAGAGTTTCACGAGGAGTGAACTGAAGCTGGAGTCAGTGCATCAAGAGTCACCACGCTCAGACATCTTCAGGAAAAGGGCTACCAAGCCACTTCTGAAACAGAAACCTCTTATTTAGATTTCATATATTTAAAAATATATAAAATGTACTATTTATTAAATACATCTTAATAAAGTTAATAAGGTTTAAATGCATTAGCTATCATGATCCAACAGTTGCAAATGTTTCAGCATGTATTAATTCAAGCAAAATTTATATACAATTTTATTTAATTTTGATCAAAATCTGGACAGAATTACTGGTTTACAGTCAATGAAAATCCATTTTACTAATGAGTTTCTCAGTCTGTCTGAGACAAAATTATAAGATTGTACAATTGTCGTTGTTATATTTAGCCCTAATATTTAACCAAACTAACACACCCAAGTGCTTTGCGCAGTAGGTAAGAGGCATAAAGTAGAGCAGTGACATTTTATTTCAATATTTCCTTTGAAATGTAGCTCTGCTCTTATAATTGTATGCATGGGGTCCTTCATATGAATTCACCCCCTGCATTCTTAGCAGCACTACCTGTCATCCACAGGCTTCCTAATTGCTGGTTTTAGCTCCCTCGCAGTATGGGGTGGGACTATTTAAGAAAGCCGCATTTATAATTAAAACATTGCTGCGATGAAATTAATGGGTATCTCTTGCTTGTCATATAACCTATTGTGACAGTGCCATTACATTTGTATTTTTGGGGAGCTTCTGCCACTTTAATTCAGCGAAACAGAGCAAAGACAGCAAATGATGGGGGATGGAGTAGATGGAGAAGTGGCGCGAGCCAGAATTGAACTTGAAATTGTTTTGAATGTTCATTTTTTACTTTATTTTAATGTGTGCAATGCTCTTGCAAAACTTGCCAACACAAAGCTATTGTGTTTATATAAGAATGATCATTTGGTTTTGGGATGCTGTGTGGTTGCTAGGTTGTTTTTGGGTGGTTAGGCTGTTTCTGTGGTGCTTTCTTGCTGGTGCAATATTTTCATAGCCCTAACAGTTTGAAATGAGGTACTTGTCAATTTTATTCTCAGATTTAGTAGTTTGTTTAAATCACTAACCCCAAGTATGAGCAATGCTAATAGTATGCTTGCTAATGATTATATTCCGGATGCTGGTTTTCAGGAAGTTGAGTAAAAGAACTGAGATCATTTCCCAAAAGCGAGCACACTTGTAAAACATTACTTATGTGGGCAATTTTATGTACAATTAATTCCTAAAAAATAAAATAAATGTTAATTTATCTCATAACCATTCTTATTGTCCTTGAGAGGTCGAGATGGTCTGTGGCTCTTATAAAAGCTTATAAAATGTAGGGCTGTGACGGTGGCAGATTTTTACCACCGCGGTGGTAGTGGACCAAGTAATGCCGGTGGCGTGGTCTTGTGATATATATATATATATATATATAAATATATATAATTCTGATATGCAAAAATAAATAATTGAGGCTCAATCATCTATTAGCAAACGTGCGTGTTTATTTTAGCACTTACGTCAGTGAACACTCAGCCTGCAAAACACTAAAATAAATAATAGTTGAATAGGAAAGTAGCCTTAAATAAGAAAGTTAAATACACCCGTGACCATGTCTACCTCACGCGAGCGGCGAGGCGAGAGCCCATTATAATCAGTGATGCTGTCTACACCAGATGCGCGATACAACACGACAAATCCTTCACAGTAAACTGCCTCATCCTATTTATGATGTACTGACACAAAGTTCAAATCTCCTGTAGACAAACTCAACCAGTTGTGTTGTGATGCAGCGTCTGGTTTAGACGGTTCATTGGTCCGCCACCGAGCAAGCAAGTGTAAATGTTTGACTTTTTTTTGCACCTCAGTAATTTCCTCTTGTCATTGTAGTTGAAATTGCAGTTTTACTTTCTTTGTGTTTTGGTTAATTTATTTTAAATTCACACTTAAGTTCTTCAAATCCGAAATTTGCATAATGCTGGATTTGAAAATATCGCATATGGTAAACAATGGAGATGTGTAGATTGAAAAGCCTTCTGACTGTCTCGTTGCACAGTGTTTCTCCTGTTTGACTTTAAACTATCACAGAGTCATTTGTGTTCTTCGCTGAATTCAAGCGCTTCTCACTGGATCGTACAGTGCTGATTAATGTTCGCGTGACCGAGTAAACGCATCTGCTCTAGTGAGCTCGTGCCATGAGCGGATAAATGGTCCGTGTGGCGCGATTCAAATGAGTCACGCTGTTTCGTTCCTAACATTTATCGAACTCTTCATATTGTTTTATAGAGGAAAATGTTATTGTGATAATTAGTGTTATCGAATTATCGCCCAGCCCTAACCTTAAATCACGTAAAAACACTTTATGTTAACACTTTAGTTGTTTTTCATTACACCAAAATAGACAAAATAATGTTATTTTTAGCATCGTCATATGACCCTTTTAATACAGTTTGCTGTTTTTTTAAATAGATTTTTTAAAATAGATAAATACATTTCTAAAATGATTAATTATTGGCCATGCAAAATTGCTTGAATATTACACCTACAAGTGCAGACCTTGACCCGTCATCGCAAAGCCACATTGAATGCACAACTTGGTTTGTCCTATTATTATCGGCTGCATTTCAAAAGGTCAGTGTCAAAGTATTTTGAGGACTTCGCTCCATAGAGTCCGACTCATTGAGCAAGTTGACATGAGTCATGTGAAAGTGCCTTCAGAGACCCTCTTTAGATTCTGAGGCCTGCTGGGAGCTTTTGAAAGTGAGTTTCTCATTTTCGCTTCTAACCGTTGTGGAGTAAAGGTTATCTTTCCACTGTCGTTTTCTCACCTCCTTGTGGTGGAGGTTCAGATGAGATACGACCCCGAGCGATATGTGTGCAAACCAAAACAGGCCTGTTATTGTTTCACAAAGGATCACGAAAAAAGAGCGCTGAGGCTTTTATGACAGGAAGTGAGAGTCCCGTATTGTAACACGCCGGCCCTCTCGCTGCGAGTTGCCATGGAGCTGAGTGGTGCGCGTAGGAAGAGCTTTGGAAAGAGGCAGGCTGGCCCTCCATCCTGAATTGCTTCTGTTGTTCTACAGTGAAACTTCATTAACGCTCGCCCATAGCGCTGGGAAAGGAAACGGCCAGGCTGTTAAACAAGCCAAACATGTTGGTGTTACGAGTGAAGGTTCATCCTTCCTGCTGCGAGAGGAGATGGCCTCGTTCAACCGTTCTGAACATTAGTCCAGCTGCTAAAGGGTCTGAGCCATACACATCTGCGATCATTGTTGTCACGCCGTAGACATTTGCTTCTGCCCAGATTAGATGCAACTGGAGGGGCTTTGGTTGTCAGATGGGATCCAGATTTCATGAGCTCATCGTAGGCTCAACCAAAAACCTGGACCCTTTTATGCCACAAATGTGGAAATACAAACAGACTTAAGATGGGCTTCTTGCTAAAGCTCTCTGCCTTCGTCACAGCCCACTCAGAACTGGAGCAGCTACTTTTTACACGTGCTTCATGAAGGAGGAACATGGAGGAACATGAACTGATTGTTGATAGATTGTGTTGTGGTAAAGTACGTTCACCCTATGTTTTTTCCAACAAAATGCATGCAAATACTGGATTGGCATTTCAATAACAATCCAATTTAACACAAAACAGTTTTCTTTTTCTTCAATTTTTGTAGCTTAAGTAAATTTAAATGTTCATTTGCATGTGGGGGGAAGTTTGTGCACCCCTACACTCTCAGTTTTGTAGATTCCGATGCAAATTAGCAGAACATCATTAAGGAGGAATAATAAACTGGTCTTAAACTTTTAAGTACTTGGTTCCATCATACCAAGAACTGTTTGAGACCCCCAGAATGAAGGTTGCTGAAGTTTTTGAGACAGGAAAGGGATTTGGAGACATATTTAAATGAACGTAAAACTATTAGTACCACTGTAGGTTTCAAATCAATTCACTGACAAACTGTATGCAGGAAACCCCTCCAGTATCACACAATAGAAATCGTTCTGCTTGGAGGAATGTGCAAAACATGGATTGGTTGACCTGATTATTGCACTTACCTGGAAAAGTCAGATATTCATGATATGTCACCTTTAAAAAATAACCTTTACAAGAATTTGTTTCTGCCAATTTTTGTATTGTTATATTATATTGTTCATCAAATTTGCTAAAAAAGGAGAACACTTTTTATGGGTTGCACACACACCCTTTTTACATTTTTTTCCCATGTGTGCTGTTGTGTATGTAAGGTTTTAATCTTGCTTTCAAAGCAGAATATCAGAGTATCTTTTATTTTATTTTACTATGCTTGTCTAACATAGTGGTGCTTTATCATTTTTTTGTTATACTCTACTGTCAGGCAGGGCTGTTTTACATTATTTACAACAAAGGAAAGGGAGTAATGTAAAAATACTGAACATGACTTGTTCCAAACAAGTTAAGACAAGGAAAAGGCTGTTTCAAAGGAGTGTAACTCAAATTGGAGTTTAGTTATTCACTGTTACATATGTATATATTTCTTGTTTTGTAATGTTCATTTGTTCGTTTTGAGTCTCTTTTTTGTTTTAAATGTTATGCACTAAACTGTTGTTAAATGTCACCCACCCTATTTTCAGATAGGGGAAGTTATGACGTATTATTGTATCTGATTAATATCTTAATACCCTCTTTGAGTGCATTTCATTTTTGCATTTGCGCATTTTAGCATCTGAACAATCAGTGTTTCCCAGTTTTGATTCTTGTGTAAATGCATTTCTATCAGCTCTCTTTGCAATCTGTATCATCCGTTGTTGGTGTGTGTGTGCTTTTCGGAGCGAGTAGTGAGCGAGAGGAAGGCAGGTCCTGTTTTGCCTGTTATCTCATGACCCGAACCTGCTGCCAAAAGCAGTGTTATGCAAAAGGCTGGGAGGAAAAAGAGAGTCTGGGAAGGTACAGTTTTGACGTCAGAGATACCCACATGTAAGAATTGGCTAATATCTGGTAATTAGCTGGAATGTGCTGCTTTATTGTACAACGTTTCACCTCTGTCAGCTCTCCGAACACTCCTCTTTGTTTTCTACCGTGCTACATTTTCTTGCTTGGGAAAGTGATTCTTTTAAAAGCTTTCAGGCTCCTCGAGGGGTGAAAGTAGTACATTAGCGCTGATGTTTCCAGTGTTTCGTCTCCCTTTGTATCTGTCAAAATAAAATGAGAAGAAAGGGAGAGGCTGCCTGTCTCTCTTTTTCCTGGATGGCTCTCCAGATTTTGCATCGCCACCCTCCAGAGCATTATTTAAAGATCTATTCATTTTTACTGGCAGTTTGATTGTAGTTTAAAAGCTTCACATCGATAAAGAGACTGGATGCCAGCCGTTCCCTCACCATCCTGTTGCACACTTTCAGAAGTCTTTAAAGCCTCTGGCAGGACATTTCCAGGTACTCCTGATCCGAATCCATCAGGCTGGAGATTCCTCATTCATAATGCATGCTCTTTCTCTTCAGGAGTTCATACGCTTCCACATTCAATAATGAATATTACCTTCACCCGATGGCAGACACGATAATGGCATATAACAGTTAGATTTGTCTTTTGTTCTGTATGAGATGATGATGGTGGCCTTTTATTGTTATTAGAGATGTATCAGGATGGTTGATTAGCCATATGCCTTTTATCTCGTCAGATGCAGATTTTACACATTGTACAAAAAGAAGCAAATGTCTTCTTAACCCAATATTGAAATATATTAATGTTTGCATTTTATTCCCATGCATGGACTTATAATATGCAAGTTTAAATTGGACAGTTTTCAATTTTGTTAATGCCTTAACATCAGCAGAAGTGTGATTTCCTTGTATACCTATATTTAATATTCTTGTTTTTCTTTTTCCGTTTTGGAATCTGCCTGATTTAGCTAGTTTATTGTAAATTAAATATTTATTTCTTAATATATTTACACAAACATTTTTTGGGATTTCATAAACTCATTTTGGCACAACAGAATTATAAAAATATTTATTTTGTGATTGTATTCATTGTTTCATTCTATTGTGGACAATAAAAATGTCTCCACGATCTGCTTTTGGAGAAATATCGTAGTATCGTGCTGCAGCGCACATTCAAGTCAAGTCAAGTCAAGTTTATTTATATAGCACATTTCATACACAGTGGTAATTCAAAGTGCTTTACATAAAAGAAAGTGAAATAATAATTCACAGCAATAAAAACAAGGAGTTAAAAATAATAAAATAAGGATCTATGTTAAATGAAATCACAGTTTTCTTTTGATGTTAATAAAACAACAAAACACAGAGAAAAATCACTCACTGCATTTGACTGAAGAACTTTAATTGCTTTAATATAGTGTTTCACTTTTTATATTTGTTAATTCAATTTCTTGAATGCTACTGCTAAATGCTAATGCTACTGCCATACACGCTGTCTGTGATTATATCAGAAGTCATTTGCAACTCGTTTTTTGCTCATTACCCTCTAGTTCACAACTAGTTAAATTTGTGATAATTTATTTTATTACTTTATTGTTTGTTTGTTTTTATTTATGCTGGTGTATTTAAATGTAAAAAAAAATCTACATTTTTTATAACAATTTTGAATGTGGATTTGCATGTTAACTACATCAGTTTTGCTGTTCACAATCTTTTAAATAGGCTATGTAAAGCTTAGCTTTTGTTACCTTTTTAACAATAAATTTGATAATAATGAAATAAAATAAAAAAATCCAACACTTCAGATTTTTATTTATTGTTTCTCTGTGTTAGCATGCACATGGACAATTTTGGCTATTGTACAGTATCTCTGTTTTTTCAGCATCTTGTATAGTAAGTGTTGTCAAGTATTTTGTACGTCACAATTGAATTAGAATTTTATGCAGCAGCAGAAGTTTTGGATGAGTGAATGTGTGCTGCTGAAAGACGAGTCTCGGTATATTTTGCCGTACAGACTGAAGCGCAGGCTAAAATAGGAGCGTGGCGTTTCTAATGAGTTAATTTTAGGGCTCAAGTGATTTAAGGCCGATTGGCTTATTATCAAAACTGTGGGATTTGCAATTACAGGAGAATGTTGGACGAGGGAAGCTTTTTCGAAGTCTTTGATGCGTTTTTAATTATTTTTGTAGTGTAGTGCCAGCAGAGACATCGGCTTTTAAAGCCCAAATTGAATGCATTTGTTGGTAATGGTGTATTGTTCTGTCTACAGACACTCTTGAGAGGTCAGGTCAGCCATGATATGTCAGGTCTGTCTTGTTTGTGCTGCTTGACTGGGCATGTGTGTTATTCTTAGAAGATCTGGAGCATGAATTAAGCACCACTGTGACTGAGAAAATGGACAAAACACTGTGGACATTTCTGGTCTTACATCAAAATAAGTCATTCCATTTTGTATTGGGTTAAATGTAATCGAAAAATAATTGTGTTATTTGTATATTATATAAATAATATTTATATAATCTATAAATATTGAATAGTATTTTTTATTAATTATATATATTTCTGTTTGTTTATTTGTTTGTTTTTGTTACTAAGTTAGATTATTTAACTGCATTTCTAGTCATGCACATTTAGTTTTTCAAAAGTCATTCCTTTTTTTGCATTGGGTTTAAAAGTCATGGATTTGATTATTTAACTCCACTGCATGCCATCTCTAGTCTTGCACATGGTAAGCATATTCTCTTCTCATTTACAAATAATGCCATTATTTTGCTAATTTATTCCTAACTGCATACAATTAAATGGTTATTTACATTTTAATAATTCACAGTTTGCATTGTTTTAGTCTTGCTGTCAGTGATCCATTTTTGGGTCGTGACCTACCAGTATGCTCTAAAATATCCCATTGATGAGAAATTGCTCTTAGTAAGTGCAATCTCTGTAAAATAAAATAATAAAAAAGCCTCATCCAGACATCACAACTAACTGTAAAAGTCATGGAAAAGTCACACAGACTTACTTAGCTGTGTTTTATTTCCATGGACTCTGTTATTCTGTAATTGCTCTCATCCTGCCATTACATCTGCCGTACACGGGCTCTTTAGACATTTAGCAATTAGTACAGGATTGTTGGCTCTCATCAGGACGACTGTCGGGGTTATTCACCCAGGCTCATGCCATTATCTCACGGTGCGTCCCTGAGGCGGCACGCTGAGCATTACGTGTCCTGTGTGATGCGCTGCGGCTCGGATCTGTGGCAGAATACAGAGAAATGCATATTGTGGATTGGCGTTAATTGTCTGGATGACATAGCTAGTGCTGGATATTTTAATCAGTGCTTTGATTAGAGGGCAGATGTTGATTGGGTCCAGTGAGTGGCCTTCAGATGAGAAAGCACTGCTAGCAGAGGCCTATCAGCTCTGAGGAGAGAGAAAGAGCTACACAGCACTGATGTATGGGTCAATCTCAAGAAAATATGTTCAGAGAAAGACTGACTATCAGAGGATACATGATACTTGGAAACACCCGTTGCAGATGGAACTTTGATATAGATGAACAGAGCTTGAATGCATGTCTGACTGAACACCATGCTGCCTCTTTATATTAGCTCTGATACATTTGGTGTCTCTCTTGACCATTTCATCTTCACAAAAGCAACAATATTTATTATATTTCTGATTATAATCTTGCAATTGTGACAAGAAAGCCAGTTAGTATATTATAAAATAATAAATATAATGTATAATATATAAAATGTTATTAAAATATTTTTGTTTGTTGCTGGTTTGTTTTCTATTCATCAGAGAATTATTTCTGCAAAATATTAAACAAAACAGCACTGTTTTTTTAAAGTAATAATGTTTATTGAGAAGCAAATCAGCATATTACAATGATTTCTGAAGGATCATGTGACTGAAGACTGGAGTAATGATCCTGAAAACTGCTTTGCATCACAGGCATAAAGTATATTTAAAATAATATTGAAATAAAAATCATGTTTAAAATATTTCTCAATATTGCTGTTTTACTGTATTTTTGATCAAATAAATACAGCCTTGGTGAGCATGATACTTTTTTTCAAATCTGATTGTGTATTATATTTTTAAACAATATCAAGAAGAAATATTGAAGAAAATAATAACATAGCAATTATATGGATCGTTTAGGCAAAATTCAGTTTAATGGCCAGGAAGGAATATTTCAGACAGTACATTTTGTCATTTCACCATCGTTGGCAGCTGTGGTGTGGTTAATTTCGGGTGCTGTGAACACCTGTGCGCGCACATGCCTCACTGGTGTCTCTCAGAGTTTAACAGCGTGTTCGAAAGGACAGGAAGGGGTGAAGGATTGAAGCATCTGACTCATCCATCCTGTTTGTCACACACAGAGGTGGACCGTCCTACTGAAAACATCATGTCCTCTTTCACACTGCACACACATGCACATGGCAGCCATGTGCTCCCACCTGTGATGTTTTATAAACAGCCTATTAGGAATGCCAGGATGACGGTGGACACCATATATACACATAGAAAGTTAATTTGTCTTCGTCTGAAGAGAGCTGCTAACCACTGTAACAGGATCATCGAGGCAGTGAATTGAAGCAAATCAGGCCAATTTGTGAATGAATCACTGTTTTTATGAATTAGATGTTCACAAATTGAAATGATCTTGAGCTTAAAATCTCCAGTTTATTTAACGATTCAGTTAATTTCCCCCAAAAATCGTATTATCATAATGATTTAATATTTAGTTTTCTTCGTGATTTTCATTTTCTTTGGTGATTCTCATGAGAATGACCAATTTGTCAGTTAGTCAGTTTGTGAATGAATCATTCAGACTTTGTTGTGAACTGGATTAGTTGATTCAAAGAAAAGAAACATAAATGAAACAACCCCATACATGAAATCAGCCTGTATCAGATCTATACAGGTGGAGCTGGGGAAGTGGAGGGTTTCTGTAAAGATCTGACTCAGAATGATTTGCATGTGAAAAAATGACATGGGCTGTGTTTTCCATAAGCATCATATTTCTAAGTATATTGTAGAGACCATTGGTGTCAGTGGTTTGTGTGATCTATTTATGCTTATGATACTTTTGATGATGCACAGATGAAAGAAACCCATAAATGGTGGGAGGTAAATGATATGAACCTTTTAATTTTGGTTTAGCTAATCTTCTAATATATATAGACAATTATTTCAGTGAATATAGCCTATATGTTGTTACCCCGATGCTGAGAAACTGAATCCCACTGTGATTATAGGATTTTGGTCTCTGGTCTCATATCTGTTCATTGACTTCCTCTCAGCAGGACTCATGTTTAACTATGAGATCTTCATGCAGGACACATCCAGAATTGTAGACACCCGTCTCCTGGCTTAGGCAAGGCCTGGGGCAAAAGCAGTGATGAATAGATCTTTCTTGATGAATTTGCTTTATGACGTGTACTTGCAATCTGTGCTTTTATCTTTTTGCGAAAGGAGATTTAAAAACAGCATGTGTACCCTCTTGATTTTCTTTCAATTGTCTTCTCAGCTGCTTTCTTGACTTTCATCTTCCTCCTGGGACAAACCTACAATTTCACTGTTGGATTGAAAGATGTAGATGGTAGGAGCGAACTCAGTTTCCTGGTCATTTCTATCAGAGCACAGTCAGGAGAGCAGCAGACTGCCTTTGGACAGGATCAGCGTGAGCTTTCTCAATGTGCATGGATGAGAACATCAAATCCATGGTTGAAAGGGTCAAACTTGTGCACCGACTTTTGCTCATTCCTGTTTGGTTATCCTTTTTTAGCCTTTTTATGTTTTTTGAGAAAGCTCCGGCTCTGGAGTGTTTGATGGATTGGAATGGGTAAGATGTGTTTACGGGTGCATGAAAAGCCTGGTCAGTTGGAAATCAAGCAGCAATATAGCAAATCGTATGCTGCAGGTATTACTGTATATACTGTAGTTTTGTAGGACAAAAACCGAAATGAGATTTTGCCACTTTCAGTAGCATCTTATTAAAGGCAGTGGGTTTTTGAATGGGTTTTGGTTAAATGTCTGAAATAAGGTCTGTTTTTAACTCAAGCTCAAGATACTTTCTTGTTTTATTCTACAACATAAAATACATTAATAATACCTCATTGTTGATAATCATTGTCTTGCAAATTATCCTATCTCAAACTTCAAGGGACATGATTTTCAAGTCACGAGACTGCGGTGGACTTTGTTAATGCCCTAACTTTAGCTTTTTACTTCTGGTGATTGCATTTAGGCTTTAAAATTCATACATTATGTTTAAGATTATCATGATAAGCAAACTGCATAAGAGAATCCTAAACTTTTTTGCTCGGGGAGCTTATTTTCTGCAATAATTAAAAAGCCAATGAACATAAAAACATAAACATAAAAAAATGTATGCTGATATTTAAAATTATTTTAAAAATGAAAATGGACTTTAAATGTAAAATTAAAACCACCAGTAGGTGGCAACAAGTCACTGTTTATAAGTGAGTCATTGCGACCGAACGGAATCATTTACCGGTTGATTCATTCAGGAACGAAGCACCGTCAAGTTGCTCAGAGACGCAAAACAGTGCTGTAGCTGTTGGGAATCATTTTTTGTCGGCGAAATGCAGCAAAAACAGGCAATATGGTGTCTAAAATGTAAGTCTCTTAATATTAACTTGTTTATTGAACTGTTGTATAAAATCAATATCACATTTGTAATCATGCTTATTTTTGAAGAAAAAAATGACACTCTTTGTGTGATTTATCTATAGGAAACGTAAATACGTTAAATATACATTTTCTGCCCCCATATCTTGAGAGCGTCAAATGTTCACTCACTACTCAAAACGGCGAGTTTTTGTCAGGTGCGGAGTTCTGCAAGCTTGTGAATTACTTGTGAAATAATGAATTCAAGACATACCCATACCTATAGTCAATTTCTGCATATAAATATTAAGCCAAATGAAACAGAAAATCGTGATAGCCTGACTTTCATGAGATCGTGTTGACAACAATTAGCTATTTTACAAATGGGAATAGGCTACAATGAATTCATAACAATGTTTTACATTCAAGCTACATTCCTTAAAACCCTTAAAATTATAGTGAAAAGTTTTTTTAAAAGCATCTGGAATGCAATAAAGTAATTTTGGCTATTTTTTAAAGCATTTGCTGCATGGATTAAAGCGATAGGCCAATAAATAATTCATCAGTCAGACAAAATTGCATTGCAACAAATCCTTTAAATTTCAAGGACAAAGATTTACATACTTTTTTTTAATATGTTATAAAATAAAATGCAAATTATAATCAGGCCTGTTTTAGGCTTTCCCTTATTTTATATTTTAGATGGTGGTGATGGGGAAAAATGACTGCCATTTCCTCATTGGAGAAATATATGCATCTTAACGGATTACATAGGCTAATGAAGAGTTTTTGCTTTGATTTGAATTATTTTGTTTTAAAGTAGTATTTTAAAGCTTTCTATGAATATATTTATCATATCTCTGAGCCAGTTTATTGCAGTTTGTTCATCATTGAAGCCTCTTGTTCAAAACGAAGAAAGTGCATTCTCTGTTTTCCTATTTTATAAAAGCACAATGTTGATATTGTGAATGACAAAAAGTAGACCCTTTGTTCAAAATGATATATTACTCTTACCATGAGGAAAAAAAAAAATACACAGCGTGTTTAAGTTGTTTTACTTGAAAAAATCCTCCATGTCCTGTAAAGCTCGCTTAGCTTCCACTCTCACACAAACTGTTGGATATTGCATTTATATAGGTTAAACATTTAAACTAACACTGTGATATGCTTGAACTGTTTATAGGCCTATCTATCGATTTTATTTTAGTCAAGTCTTGATGATTTGATAAGGCTAAATTAATCAAACATAGGCGATCAACTTGATGCTGGCTTGGTCGTTCTCTTAAAAAGAAAAAAAACATTTAACGAACAAAAAATGCTCCCAAGGTTTTGATTAACTTTATGAAAAAAAAAAACGAAACATCGTCTAATCACTTTTCCATTACATACAAAACTGAACTATTTTAGCTATAAGCTGTTTTGGGAGAAGGAAGACTCATATCGCTGAGAAAAAAAAAAAACATCCATGATATTTCCATGTTGCTTTTAAGCACAACCTACAAATTCTTCAACACAATCATAGCATTCACAAACATAAAAGCGCATTGGCAGTGCTGTGCGTGATTTGACAGGATGTGATAGCGTCATCAAATAGTAATCAGTTTAATAACTTTGATAACTTTAATTAACAACTGTTAAATTAATGGGCAAAGGTAAATGTCAGATCACATAGAAATAGATAGCAAAATAGCCAATGTAAATAAATTATAAACATCGAGCAACCATATACATTTTAAATTAATCTTTATTATAACAAATTTAGCCTATATATTTTTATTCACATTTACAGTTGCACAGAAAAAAACAGTGCTGCAGCACCTCAGCATGTTCCGCCCTGTGTGTGTGTGTGTTTTCTTGTGGCACGTGTGGTGTTGAGTGCGTGTGTGTTGCGTGTGTTTGTGTGTGGTGTGTGTGTGTTTTGCGCGTGTGTGTGTGGAAGATTACTCACACAATAAATGGTATATTGTCAGTTTGTTTAACTTTGTTTCTTGTTCTTACTCTATCTTCTTATGTATAAAACACAAAAATGCCTGCACACTGCTGCATTTACAAATTGATGTTTTATATTTATTTGAAATATTTATTTAACATCTCAGAATATAAAGCCATGTTAATTAACTGCTAATCTATCATAAAATATATTTCATACATATATGTTGTATGTAAAATGTATATATATATATATATATATATATATATATAAATAATAAAAAAATCATAAGAATACCGTTAAAGCACCGGATCGATAAGCAGTATCGATAAAATAGTAATACATAAAATATACCCATCCCTACTTATTAAAGGTTTGCAGTGTTTGTTTGATCTTGTTCTCCTGGCTGGCTCAGGGTGTTTGTTACTTATTTCGTTTGGCTTTTGTTGCAGGAAGAATGCTGAAAATGCTTATTGAAATGCTTGAAAGTGCTTGGCAAGCATCGCTAATGCTATTGCTCATACTTGGGGTTAGTACTACTGAACAAACCTCTAACCACAAATATTAAACTTTGGCGTAACTCATACTTTACCGTTTGTGCTACAGACATTTCAGTGGTTTTCGTTCCACTTGATGATAAAATGGGCGAAAATAAAATAAAGAATATTAAATAAAATTAGAGAAAAATGAAATATACAAAAATAAAAATACATAAAATTTAAAATACAATAAAATGAAAAAAATATAATAACATATTAAATAAAAATCTACCCTTACCTCATTCTCTGGGTAAAATGCTTGTTTACCCATGTTGTTTTCCTCTCGAGAATGGGGAAGGATAGCACTGCTGCATTAACCTGATCTATTAACAGTCTCGTAATACAGGGAGTCGATGTCATCACTTCCTCTAGGGGCGCCTAGAGGAAAACACTCCAGTCCCACTGGGACGTCCGCTGTTGGTCAGCCCACTTGTGAAGAATGACAGTGGGGATATCTTGTCAGCAGTGCTTTAAACAGTTTTGGAGGCTGACGTAATGTTTATATCCTTGTGATGGCTTTTGATAAACAGGACGTTGTTCCCCTCATTAGAGGAGACCGAGGTTGGTGGGCACGGTTTTCATAATTTGTTGAATATCTCTGGTGGAATACGCATTATGACAACATAAATAAGTGCAAATGACAGATTGATTGATGTTAGTATTTATTAATTTATTTGCTAACTCAAATTATGTTACATTTTTGGTTTTGTACAGTTGGCTGGTACAGTTTTTAATTTGCTGTTTTTAATTTTCTGAGATTATTGGTAGGGAAATGTATAATATACAGCATTTAATTTAACATTTTTAATGATGATTTTTATTCTCTTCAATTTAACATTTTCAATCAATTTTCCTTTTTTATTACAAATGAGAATTATTCAGATCCACTATAAATGATTAATTATCTTAGATTTAATTTGCCAACAATCCCAGCCCTTTTTGTTTATGATGGTAGCCAAGCTGAGTTGTCTATCATAATTTATAATTAATCTATCACTATTAAATAGCATTCATATATTTAAAATATTAAATATATTTTTATTTATATTTTTAAGATTTTAATATAACCTTTTTTCCTTACATCTTTCTCTTTGACAGAAAATTTGTCCTTTCTTAAGTTGACAGATTATTATTTTTAAATATATTTATTAGAATTAATGATTGTGTCCTTTTGTGGTGGCACCCAGTTCTTACCCATAGATTAACCCTTTCTCAACGGTTAGTTGATCAATGTGGATTGTTATAATGCTGATGTTTTCATACAGTATTCTTTGAATGAAAATTTAGCAATTTGCTCTGTTATGTGACTATTCTTGTTCTAATGTGATAAAACTGCAAATGCATTGTAAATGCAAAGTGCCGGTTTAACCAACTGTTTTCCTCGTCTTTTTTTTTACTTCAAACTGTCCAATTTAATTTAGGTGTGCTTAACCTCTCAAGAATAGCACATATTTGATAGTAACCCTATTCCTGAGGCACTTGATTAGAAAGACCTGTACATGAATCTTAATGCATGCTGGAGGGACGACATATTTATTTGTGTTAATTAAATCTGTTCTTTTATTCTATTAATGTCGTTGTTTGCCTCTGGCTACCGGCACTAAATCACACATCTGTGAAATCCAGGAGTCAGATGATTTGGTTAGATGATGGTGTACTTGCTCTTTAAAGCACTGTTTGTTCTCATCACGGGTGTCTCCTGCAGAGATGAGAGCCTGCAGGCTGTAAATGAATGGTACATGTGTGTTAAAGTACACTTCCCCATATTCCCAGCCTCGGTGAAGCCTGGAGGAAGCCCTCTAGTGGTGCAGATCCCCTCGCCTCACTGTTTCCTGCAGGTTCACAGTCACTCGGAGGGCTGTACATCATGTAAATGCTTTAGGGAGGCCCTGGGCTCCTGCTGATCATATCAGCTCTTGCCAGCCCGTCAGATTGGGCTTCTATCAAACTTCGTATTTGCAGCACTCGGAGCTTGTTTTTAATCATTTTTAACACTGTGTTTGAGGTGGTGGGCGCATGAAAGATGAAACCGCACATTTTCTGGTGGTGACGAGAATAATGGCATGTGAAATATGCCGGTGGCGTATTCCACCCGCTCTCTGCCTGAAGAGCTGCGAACCTGCTTCAGAAGGATTTCTCCTGAGCAAATGATAGAATTTACTACGGTACTATATAACTTTTCAACAAACAAACATGGCCATCACATTTTTTTCCCTAGGTCATGGAAAACCTGGAAATGTTTATTTTTTTAGAACTGTGCTTTCCAGGTGTAGAAAAGTCATAGGAATTATTAATATATTTTTTACAAGATAAATGTAGATGTAGTTAACTATAACAACCCTCATTCAGCATTACACACAGTTTTCAGTGCTCATTTTTACAATTAATTTAAGTGAAAATGTTAATTAAGTAAGAGATAATCAATGGCTAGCCGTGCATTAAAGGATTTTAATACACGGCGTGGAGGCAAAGAACCGCCCGGCGCGAAGCGTATAATAAGCTGTTGATTATATCCAGATAAGCGGATAATAGCCGTTGAGTATCCCGCTTATTTGATGGTAATTTGCCAAGTTATAAACAAGTTCAAACTTTTTTTGCTCGTTGAAGCGCAATAGTTGACCGGAAGGGTAAAAATGACGGTTATTTTAGTCACTCATGGCTCGTTAGCGCTAGCATTCTGTCTGCTTCAAATCAGACAGAGATGAAATAGTGCGGTAAGACCACACTTATTTAAATGAATTATAGCATGTATTTCAATTAATTATCGATCGAGAGAGAGAGAGAGAGAGAGAGAGAGAGATGACAGTAGATCTATCTTTTATTTTAGTAATACAAATCGGCAGAGAAGCGTGTGTGTGTGTGTGTGTGTGCAGCACAATCTCTCTCTCTCTCGATCGACCTCTCAACGCCCGGCCGTGTCTGTGTGCAGCCGTCTGGGCCTCTGGGATGCTGGCCCTGTTGCTCAGATGATGTATTTGCTAAAGAGCTGAAATGACCATAAGGTTCAGCGAGATCCCAGAGTAACAAACCTCCCAAACAGGGAAGGCCAAAGAGCCGCTGCCTCGGATGGCACATTTTATCATTCTGCATTTGGCAGGTCCTCTCTCGGGGTCCATAAAGACCCTCTAACCCTTTACTTCCGAGCCCAGCTTGGGTTTCAAAACCATCCATTCTGCTGCGATATTTGCAGAAGGGCTGCCTGCTGCTTAAAGTGGCCTGGATCTGTTTCCCAGCCTTCATCAGCGCTGCAGGAGAGGGATTTCAATGCTGGATGATGGGAACAGGAGGAGCGTAGGGCTGGGCTCTCCTCCCATCGGCTCCTCCGAGAGACTGCTTGTGCTTCTTCAGCAGGTACGCTACCTGTTGAGGAGCTGTTTAGCCGCTTTGCCTTTTTGAAATATGAGCGCTTATCCAGGCTGATAAATTGAGTGTCTCAGCCAGGCTGATAAATTGGTCAATATTTGGCCATTTTGACATTATTGACAATAAACACACTCACTAAATCTAAATCATTTTGAGTGAATTTTTTTTCAGTGAAAGGATTTTTTACATTTATTGTTAGGGATAGATATTAGAGTAGAGATTATGAAGATTAATCATAAAAAACGTATTAAAGGAAAACTTAAAAAAATAATTGAATATATACAAAATTAAATCTACATTCACATTTTTTTCTCATCTGCCATTGATAGATAGAGAAATGCGTTAAAAAACATTGTGAAATATCATTGTAATTATTAAAAAAAATTATATATTACAAAAAACGACATTACAATTCAGTAGAAAATTGATATTCTATTATGTCATAATTTAGGCATAATTTATAACTTTTTTGTTTTCATCTAGGTACATTCATAGTTTTTGTATGGGATAGTGGATAGTGTGATAAAGCATTCTTGGTTTTTGTCTGCTGTGAATTGTGTCAGACTGAGAATAGTGTTGAAGGCTGCAGGTGTGTGTGTGTGTGTGTGTGTGTGTGTGTGCGCGCGCTTGTACACCGGGTGTGCGCTTGGTCAGTCTCACCAGGTGATGGGCTGCTGGCAGGTGCCACCCCTCAACACACACCCATCTCCCTTACTTCCTGCCAAACACTCGTCTCCTGCCAGTGAACGGGATCTTGGCACCCGAGTCCTGCACTGTGCCACAGTCTGCCTACCACCCGCTGGACCGGTGGGCTTGTCTACAAGAGGTTTCCCATTGAGTGAATGGCCAATCAAGCGGCCATTGTTCTTAGATCATGTTTATAGCTGATATTAACATCTGTCTCTGATCACAAATGGATGGCACTACTGGTGTAAACAGGGGCCAATGTGATGTTTAGGTGGTCTTCATATTGCCTTTTTAATGGAAAAACCAGCGTGTTGTGTCCGGGACTCATCATAATGTAAGTAACACAGCATTTCATGTTGAGGGAAAGCCAAAAACTGGGATTTTTAGACTGTGCCAGCTAGTCATATACGTATGAGCATCTTAGGTATGCTGATCAGTGACATACTACTGTAAAAAGTGACAAAATCAGAGACCCTTCCCTAGAAAGTCTTTTTTTTTCATTTTGTGCTCTGATCCAATAGCTTTGTTCCAAAACCAAGCAAGCTGCCTACCTAGACATCATTGAAAGGCGCACATCCAATTCAAAGACTCTTCCAAAAGGTAGGAAGCGACCTTATGCTGCCTTCTAAGATACTTCAGTTTGGCTGAATTCTGCAGCAGCTTGATAGATCTCTTTCATGGAGAATACAATATGTTGTATTAAGCTCAGTTTCATTACATTACATGCCACTCAGTACTAAAGTATT
Organism: Gymnocypris eckloni scoliostomus; assembly: GCA_027564155.1. Taxonomy (NCBI): domain Eukaryota; kingdom Metazoa; phylum Chordata; class Actinopteri; order Cypriniformes; family Cyprinidae; genus Gymnocypris; species Gymnocypris eckloni. Next base: position 13,131,947 of record CM050425.1, on the reverse strand, counting down.
GAGAGTAATAGTTCATTTTTACCTAATATTTGTGTATGTTTTATATAAAGCAACACTGATGAAAAGATATTACAGAACCCCCTATATAATTGACATTCATTCATTAATTCATTCATTCATTCATTCATTCTTTGGTGGCTCCGTCAAAAATATAAAATGATAAATAAAATGCTTATAAATTACTTCTAATGCTATATTATTAACACATACTGGATTCAATTTTTTAAAATAAAATAATTATGTATTTATGTTTGGAATTGATTGTTCGTAGGTTTTGCTGAGCTCTGTTTTTTTAGTGAACATTGCTAAAATGACCCACAAATAATGTTTTTTCACTCACAAATTGAGGTGCATGAGCTCAGGTACATGAAGCCTGTGATCAATCAGTTCCACAAAGAAATACAAAACCTGTGCAACTGAAAGACAAAGAAACAAGTTGACAAAACGATTAAATCCAAGATTTGATGACAATATAGCATAACGAAAGATTTACAAGGACATGTTAAAAGGCCACTCATTTTTGACCAGGAACACCAAAAAAGGAAAGGATTGTCAGCACAGCAGGAGGGTTAATATAAAACAAATTCAACCATGATGAGTTTGAATGCTGCTTTTGTAGCCAGCAGACAGTCGTCTAAAGCATATGATGAGAATGGACACTTGATCACCCCATTACAGGCAGTTAGAAATAAGCATATCCTGTGATTACAGACATTCAGAGCTGTGCAGGCAACATATAACAACGTTTGACATCCACTGTGCAGCCCTGTATAATACACTGTATGTAAAGACATTGAGAGATGCTTATGTAATGCCTTTAGCACACAAAATACTTTCACAAACATGTAGCAGGGCTCTGGATTGAGCATTTATGTAGAACTAATAGAGCAAACTTTCTCTTGAGGCTTCCCTGATGTTGTGTTCTACACTTTTACACAAATACCCTTCACACAAATACAATGCGTCCCCTGGAGAGACAGGACGAGGCGACCTCAAAGAGACCAGTCACCAGCAGCCTCTATTTTTAGCTCTGAGCCTCTGGTTGTTCCCCAATCAAGCCTTAATTCCCTAAATATTCCTGTCGTTGGATCTCTCTGTGCGGCAGGCCGGATGTGTTAAGCCCTCAGGAAGCCCTGCTTCATGTCAGCAATGAGTTTTATTAATAACAGTCTAAGCTGAAGTCATTTGTAGATGAGGATGTAATTAGCCCGTGTGTTTGTTTGTGCAGATAGCTTTGTCTTTTGTAGGCAGCCAAAGATGGCAGACGAAGCGAGACCAATATTGATTATAAATCAGTATCAATGCAATAGTGTTGTATTGATTGAATTCTTTTAACTGTTTTGGCCAGTGTTTATGTTTTAGGTGTTTTTATGTTTATTAGAGTGTTATTATGTAGATACCGAGCCTCGGTTCTGTCTTGGGAAGCCGGCTGGTTCTGACGGTGGTCTGTGAGAAAGATCTGGTTCAGGGTGGGACAGCAGAGCTTTATCTGCATTGAGACTGAAGATGAATATTTTTGAAGCTGATAAGACATCTGTCTTCAAAGCTTCTTCTGTACTGTAAACATGCTGCGATGAGCTTTGCTACGGTACAGTGCCTACAATCCCATCAACAGAAGGGATATTTTTACCACTTTATGAGGAGACCGGATTATACTCACTTTCTCTGTCCTTGAACGTTGGAGATTTTAACACTACAAAATCACTTTTTTGTGACTTTTTAATTAAATGAAAGTAAAAATGTTTATGCTTATCAAGAGCTTCGAATGATTTCTGAAGGATAATGTGACACTGAAGACTGAAGTAATAGCTAATGAAAATTCAGCTTTGCCTCACAAAAGTAAATTATATTTCAAAAGGAGATTAAAAAGGAGATTTATCACATGTTATCATCCCACAGGTGGTGGATCATTTATAGCCTTTTCTCTCAGCTCTCACTCGCAGCTGAAATAATTAAATGTATCATTTTGATGGCGGATTGTAATCCAGAAAGGAGTATGTGTTTATGATTTGTATTTTAAAGACCAGTTCTAAGGAAGAATAATTTGCTTGTTGGGTTAAAATAATTTCTTTATATGTAATTTGAATGGCATGACAATTAGAGATTAGACTGTACAGAAACTGAAATCTACATTTAACGCTAATACACACTATATTCATTGTCACACAATGCTGATCTTGTTAACATTAATCATTTAAGGATAAAGTATAACAATACCACGACTGAGGGGCCCTTGAGCAAGGCTCCGAACCCCCAACTGCTCCATGGTGCCGCAGTATTGGCTGCCCATACCTGGAATTAGTGCTCTGCATTTTCCCATCCAAAGTGCACACACACACAGTAGTGAACACACACACACACCTTTAATTACCTTTGGTAGCACGATTTATTGTAAGGCTTTTTTCCTTAGTTGGTCAGAACAAATGTTGGCAGACTTGTTACGTACTTGTTCAGATGACAATATACGGTGAACATTCTTATTTGGGTCATATATTCCAAGACGTAGGCTAGAATCTGTGATTACTGAGTATAGGATTCACACTGGTACGGTGACTGACAGCTACACATACTCCTCAAAACATTAGATTCATCTGCGCTGGAGCCGTGCCGGAACACAACCCCACGCACGGAAGATAATTCCGTAACTGTAACCGTAAAAAGTAACTGCAATTCCAGGTTTACAAAAAGAGATGGCGACAAAGAGGCAAAACTTACAGACTGCAGCTTTAAATAGATTTAGTCATATTGTTTGTTTGCATTATATAATCATGTATTAATATTTGTTATATTTCATTATATTTTATACTACGGTGCTGTTGAATGCTTGATTCTGATTGGTTGACGAAGATTCTAAGGTGAAACACACGGCTGTTGTTTCAAAGGTCCTTGCATTATAAAACCCCAAAATAACTAAAACCCACAATGATGCTGACCAAGCAAATAAATGTAGTAAACAAAATGATAAAAATGACCATCATTTAGCTAGTAATTCAGCGGCCCATCGTCAGTTATTCCTTACCTAAACCATTATTTTAATTCATCCAGAACTCTCTGATCCCTATTGTTGATCTCTGTTGTTGAGCTCTCACGAGTGTGTGGGATAATGCAGTTTTCTCAGTAGGGCTCTCTCACAATCTGATACACATCACAACTCTCACAACACATGACTGTATCTTGCTCGTGAGTAATTTGTTACTGCTTGATGTAAATTCTGACTAGGTTATGAAGATGATAGATATCTCTTCTGAAGTGATGTATGGTTTCAGGGTGAAACTTCTACCTGCAAGTCCAAACGATCATCTGCCCCCTTATTCATGGGAAATCATTTCCTAGAAGAGCTTTTCAGAACTTCACTGAAACACACACACACACACACACACACACACACACACTTCTCTCTTCCTGATAGGTCTAAAAATAGTCGACTCTCAGGAAAGACTTACGGTTAAAAAAAAAATTGTAGGGGTGTCCCAGGAGCTTTACGAAGATAAGAATCAGCATAACCACGCAGAACTTCACCAGTCACATGGTTTCAGGTGCACCTTTTTTTAAAGAAGAAAAATCTTTGTCTTCATTTTTCATCAAATTCCCTATCAATTCTTTTGAATTTTCGCTGATGTCACGAGACATCAGCTGCTATTCTTTTTCTCTTAGAGTTTTTGTTTATTTGAGTGTTCAAAGTGCAAATGATTAAAATGATAAAAACATGCTTTAATAAATCTATTAATAATGCAAACTACACATCAAAATATTAAATTGATTTACCTGGGGTGTCGGGTGTGCTTCCTAAGAACTGTAGGGATTAAATGAAAAAAGTGTGAACATCTATAAAGAATATTGTTAAAACCAACTTCCAGTCTCTAAACCTTTGAACTCTCTCATCTAATGTATTGAGTTGCGTTATGCATTTCTTGTGGCGACATGTTTTATTTCAGATTAATTCAGCATTTTTTGAACAGCGTCACTTGGAAATACGCCAGATTACGGAAGTAAAATGGGCTGTGAATGGTGTTTCATGTTGACTCTAATGTATCTCTGTGTGATGATGTGTGTGCTACTCAGTGCTTAATTTGTAAATTGCGAGGTCCCGGAACAAAGCGTGGTAACGGATCCGACATGAGAGAGAGGTAACGGAGCATTCGCTCAATCACATTGGTGAACCAGTTTAAGTGATTATCAGCATGCATCAGTTGCTTTTACGGTCCGTAAAGTCATGAATTACCTGCAAAAGCCATGCAATTTGAAAACAGCAATTTCCAGGCCTGAAAAAGTTGTGGAATTTAATTCTATATAATAGTTATATTTAATCAGGTCCTGAATTTCGGTGGGGGATTGTGTGTAGGACTATATCACATAGTTTTACTCATTCCTGCAGCTTTCAAGTTTATAGTGAGAGAAATTCCTGCATTTGTTCAATAAAGCATGTAGGTTAGATGAGCAAATAAATCCACTCAAACTATAAGATTAAATCAGTCATTTGAAATCAGCGTTTGAATGCATGAACTCTCTCAGAGCATGCTTCACATCAGCGCATCTTGTCTGCGCAGCTAGTGCTGCACGCTGCGATACAAGACTTTCACGCGCATTTCGGGACAGCTGACAGAACTGGCACTTGACTAATCGGGTCATTGTTGCATTGTCACAAAAATGTACAATTTGTACATCTTTTAATTTCTTTTTAAAAAGCCATTTGGTACTGGCGCACTCCAAACTGTATTCTGTGCGCTCACGGTCACATCCAAAGTGCACGCGTAAGCCGCCTCGCGAGTATTATAAGAGTTATTTTTATTAAAATGACGTCTAAATGGCCATCCTGGCGAGTATCCTCTTTAGCACAGTAGGTTCCTAAATGAAAACAGTTGAGAAAGAAAATGAATGTAACATGGATCTGTGCATTCGTTCTTGTGAGAGAAGCCTCATGTGAGCAGCCGTTCACATGTCGCATCTTTTGCACGCTTAAGTTTGCTATTTCAAATGTAGATGTGCATCAAGTACACTCATAATAGAAGATTTTTCATTAAATATGTGCACGCTATAGGTCAGCAGCACGAACAGCTTTCATTGGCGCGTTAGGAGGGGGATCTGCCAAAATGAGGTGCCGGATCATATTTCGGAGGTGCCGGATCGGGATCCGGCTTGTTCCGGCACAAATTAAGCCCTGGTGCTACTGTACTGGCAGAGCGAGACCAGTAGTGTGTGTGTGTGTGTGTAATCGTGTAATTGTGACTCTGATGCCACACAGACAGACGGACTTCTCCTCATCTAGTCCATCAGGCTCTGGTGTCGTCTTTCTGCCATCTGCCACCGCCAGCCAGTCTGTCCATCTCAGTATCACACACACACACACACACACAGAGAGAGAGACAGACAGATCCTGCATCCATCAATCTTTAGCGTTTCACTCAACTTTTTTCAGCTGTGTTTGTGATTGAGAACAAAAAAGTTTTCCACATTTTTGATCCCATTAACTTTTATGTATACAAATATTATATCATATTTTTATTTTATATAAACCTATTATATAGAATTAATATACAATACATATTATGTAGATTTTCCTCATTAAATATCTGTTTCATTGGGAAATATGTCACATTAAAAAGTGAAATTGGTTTACATTTATGTTGACTTTAGAATTCTGATTACAAGGGTTGGAAATTATTAAAATCTTAAAACTGAATTGGAAAGCTTTAACATTTCCGTAGTCAATAAACTTTTTCTTGTTATGCTAAAAAAAAAAATAATGAATTGTTTGTATGAAATTCTTTAATAAAAAAAAATCATTATCATTTATTACAAGTCTTCGAATCTTCGAATCTTGTTCATACAATGAGTTAATGTTTGGTCTCATATCTGTGGATGAGGATGTGATGCAGACAGAGACACAGACATATGTGCCTCAGACGCAGGGGGCTTCTGTGCCCGTCTCTCTCTGTCTGTTTATGTGAATCGATCAGAATATTTGAGGCCGATAACTGATAGCAGTATCTGCCGATACAATCACCGATACCGATCTTTTTAAAGCCTTATTTTTTATCATGTAGAATTATTTATATTAATACTCTAAGGAATTTTAGACATTTATTCAGGGCCTGCATTTCATTGTTGAAATTGGGGGAATTATAGGTGACTCTTGTGAGAGGGATTTTTTTTAAATATATATTTCTCTCACCTAATGTATATAATATATTTCTCTCTCTCACCTACTCATGTTCGATCATGCAGTGCATTTTTGGTTTTACAATCGTGCAATTGTTGCACAATAGCTTACACACAAGCACAAAACAGTTGCTCAACCAAGTGGCAAAACATTTAAAATGATTTTCTTATAACATAACAAACATTCATTTTAAATTAATATACAATACATATTATGTAGATTTTCCTCATTAAATATCTGTTTCATTGGGAAATATGTCACATAAAAAGTAAATTGGTTTACATTTATGTTGATTTTAGAATTCTGATTACAAGGGTTGGAAATTATTAAAATCTTAAATGAATTGAAAGCTTTAACATTTCTGGTCAATAAACTCGTTATTGTCCATGTATAAATACTAATATACAATACATAAATGATAAAATACCCATATACTACCCAAAATGTAGTATTAATATTAACACAAAGCATGCCAGATTTACTTAAACTTCAGATTTGGACCCTTTTGTAGACTTCATGTTCAACTGAAGTGAAGTGACTTGTATCAAGCATTGACTAGTTGCAGAAGTAATCCTGACTGCAGGGGCTCATGGGATACCTGCTTCACTAACTGCAGTGCTGTGTTTTTGCTGCACTCCCCTGTTGTTGGGTGCAGTTAGAGATGCATTGTGGGTCTGATTAAAATGCCATGATGGTACAGGCTCTGCTCCTGTCTGGTCCAGAGAGGCTTCCAAAAATAGAGCGCGTGCAGCGAGATGAGCCCAGGAACGTGCGGCGGAAGCACAAACAGCTTCCATCCTTTGTTTAATCTGTCTTCCCTTTAATGCCCCTCTTTCTGCCTCCTCCCCTCTACATCCCTCTCCGGAGGAGAAAACAGCCACAACGTGGAAAGCTTCCTTGTTTGGAGGGGACACCGTCGGAGGACTCTCCCATCAATATTTTATCTTTGCTGTGCGGCAGCATGTATTAATGATGACTTCAGTCTGAATGGCTGAAAATAGCATCATGGAAACACTAACGCTTAAAAGCTTGAGGCCTGTGTGCTAGGCACACTCAAATACATCCTGATCGGCTCAGGGCACACTGTAGAGTGTGCCGATGTGGGGCATTTTATTTTATTATATATACATTTTTATTTTGTTTAATATTTTATTTTGAATTTTACATAATTGTATTTTATTTGTAATGGGTAAGTCTACAATTGGTAATCGTTGATCATCAAACCACAGTAATAAACATACCCACAAAAAAATCTTATTAGATTTGATTCAAAATGTATTATTTTATTAGGCCGTTATTTTTAATGGATACATCTGAAATCAGTAATCATTGATCATCAAACCATAGTAATAGATATTCCCACAAATCTGTATTTTATTGTATAGCTATTTTATTTTTTATCTTTAATGGATAAGACATAATCGTTGATCATCAAACCAGATTAATAGACATAACCACAAAAGTAAATAAACAAATAAAATATAAAAATACAGTTAAAGCTTTTAATTGATTTAATTTGTTTTTTAATAGCTAAGTCTGTAATTGGTAAGCTTATTTTTATTTTATTTGGTAATTGTGAAATTAGCCAACATTGATCATCAATCCACAGTAATAGACATACCTACAATTGAATTTTATTTATTGAATTGTATTTTTTATTTTAGCACATATTAATGATGACTTGAGTCTGAATGGCTAAAAATAGCATCATGGAAACACAAAAGTTTTGTTTAAAGCTGGAGTTCTGTGTGTTAGGCTCGCTCATAAAGTGGGGCGGTTTGTTACGGCCTATACCTGCTGCAGGTTCCTCAGGTTCCTCGCTCTCGGGACCCAGCGGGGTTCAGCGGCGGAGCGTGCTGGGTTACAGAGGCAGCTAATCACAGCTGAGCGAGGCACTGCTGTGGGCTTCCTTGTTTATCTTCCTCCCGCCTGAACTCGTACACCCTGTATCGGTCTGATCAGCAGCAGGAGAGAACAAAACACACCGCACCGTGCACCGTGTCCTCAACCGGAACAATTCAGCCAGTAAACAGTGGTAGGAAAAAATCAAGACATGTTGGAGTTCAGTGGTTGTGTAACATCTTGTCTGGTAAGATGCCTTCATCTGGTTAGTATTTGAAGATGGCGTATACATAACTCAATGTGAAATCCCTTAATCCTGTGCATAGAGCTGAAACAATCATTCAAACGTAAATAACTGATAATGAAAACAAATGGCACCGATTTTCATTATCAGTCAGTCAGATCTTGGTTTTATAATTTACATTTACATTTATGCATTTAGTGATTTAAACTGTAACATTATTATAAAAAACTATCCACAGTAGTAAAGCTGCCAGACAATTGTTAACCACAATTTATATCATAAACTTACAGATTCACAAATGCACATACATATACTCTATGTATTTTTTTTCTTTCATTTTGTATTTAATAAAAAAAAATTGGTGAGTTTTAAATCGATGATTGAAATATTTTTTATAAATATAATACAAAATAAAAATATATATTTATCAATATTTTTATAATGGTGATTTATTTATATTTCTCATTATGCCAAAAATAAAATACAACAAATAACATTTTTGTTTTATATATAAAACTTGTATATGTTTGTACATTTTAATTTGTTTAGTTTTTTTATCTGAATTTTATTAGAAATAATTAAATAATTACATTTTTATTGCAATTTTTTTGTACAATAAAACATATTTTTTGCTTATGTTTGTATGATTTTTTTTTTATCTGATTAATTAGAAAATAGTTCTTGAACATATTGATCAAAATAATCTGTAATTGCAGCCTTGTTTTCAGAGACTGGGTTTGACTGCAGTATTTCCTCAGGAACGGCTCTTATCAGCGGTTGATACTCTCTGTTCTGATCTGAATTCAAGTGTAGCTCTTATCTGAGCCGCTGTGTGTATTACATGAATGGATGAGGTCACTCGGGTCCTGTCACTCAATCAGATCCACAGATATGATTAAGTCGAGATGTATGAAGGCAGATCGGTTGATAGTAGTTGAGGCTGCGAGTCTGGAGGTTTGACTCTCGTCTCTATTTTGGTAGTCCTTTGACTATACAGGCTTTTGATTATAGTCATAAAGTTTGATCCATTTTACAGCTTATTCTGGACAAGAAAACCCATCTTAGGTGAGATGAGATTGTCTGGATGACTAGCAAAGGGGCACTTAACAAGCACTTAACAAGTGTCTCAAATTTTGGGAAGGAACTGAGCAAATGTGTGCGTTGTTGTCTCCGGACCACAACAAAGTATTCCTGAGTGTTTTGTTCTGGAAAATGCACTTTTCCTATCACACAGGCAGTACCGAGCTCTGCTCAGAATTGCCCTCGACCTCCATACAGCAGAGATGATTCATCATCATCTGATTGTCAGTTGTGTGGCAATGTTTTCCTGTCTTTCTGCAGTTCAAAGCAGGTTCGAGGACAGATTTGGCGTCTACTGAAGTGATGTTGGGGTAGAAAAAGTGGATATGCAACAACAACACAATACGAACGTCTCGGTGAGCCCCTCCAGATTTTCTGAGGCGG